>CM056994.1:173653107-174316322 GCA_029891345.1 Dryococelus australis | reverse complement strand
TATTAAACACACTTGAAATAGTATATATATATATATATATATATTATATATATATATATATATATATATATATATATATATATATTGCCTTGAAATTTGCTTATAATGAAAAGCATTGTAAATTTAAAATATTATATGTGTTTTTACAAATTTAATTAGTGGCTAAGCACTGATTGTGTTATGAAACACGTTATATTCTTATTGAATTATGCGCACTGATGAAAACAAAAATAGTTTCATAAATTTACATAAAACGCGGGATAGTAAATAAAGATAAAATTAGCTTTGTTTTGGAACATTTTTGTCGGTAATTAAGTTTATTTGAATTTTTTGTATTAATTCATAAACTGCGTTTATCCACGCATTTTATTTTTACTACAACGAGAAGTGTTTCCAGGTTACTGTTAGTAAGGCATGAATATACATTTCATTTTATGAGGAAACACAACCCCAGTAAATACGAAATTTATGGGCCAAAATCGGACCAGTGAAAGCTAGCCGACTAACTACGACCAGCTAATTCTGGTCCGCTGTATTATACTGGAAGTGGCCGATATAAATATTGACTGTTGGCTAACTGTTTGCTGACAGTGCCAACAAAATCCCGGGCCTGCGACGGCTGTATGTCGCCGTGATGCACGGTCTGCAACAGCTGGATGTCACCACGGTGCCGTCTCTGTGGCAGCTTGATAGCGCAATAGTGCCGGGCTTGCGGCGGCATGATGTGCAGACAATAAGCAGTACGACCATGCATAACATAGTAATTTTTTTGATGAAAAATTTAAATAATTGTTTTTTCCTTTTTAAGTACATTCATTTTATTCACTTTCCAACACATTGCATGATTTTAAAATATTTTGCTTGAGGGCTGTACCCGAACCCAACAACCTCGAGTTAACAGTCCAGCATGCTAACATATTCTACACGGAGTAAGTTACAGGGTTCATCCAGCAATTAATAATATACCATAAAACAAATTATTATAAAGGAATTTGTAAATGCCATGAAAATATTATAAGTAATTAAAAAAACCGATTATTTAACATTAATTTCTTCTGAGGCTTGCAAACAAATTGTTATTATAAATTTCTGCTAGAACTATAGGATAGTTGTACCAATGAAAACATTTTCAAAATAAACAAATGCCATAGGCTACCACGTTACACATATATAATAACCAAATAACTAGTCATTAATATTTAAAATATTTTAAAAAATAAATAAATTTTGTTATTACATATGTAACAAGCAGTAGTCCATTGCATTTGTTATGTTGTATGTTTTTAATTTGTTCAACTTACTTAGTATTTGTTATTGCTGCTTCATTAAAACAGAAAATTTTTGTATTTAACATCAAACTTTTCAAACTATATAAAGAAAAAAAAATTTTATTCCGGGAAAAAGTCTTTACATACAATGCTTACAAGTTGAATGTTTGGTACAAATATAAAATTATAAATTTTTTTGGTATTAAACGCCTTTATTGATAAAAATCTTGCACGTGAACAAAAATTAATTTCATGAAGAGTAACAAGTTCTTTACTGCCCTGCGCGAAGTCACAGCAAATACAGTATTTATGGTATCTGGCAATATAACCAGGGTGACATGGTGTCATGGAAGCTGCCATGACTCCATTGTCAAGAAACGAAATTGCTGAAAAAATTTACATGACACTCAGAAAATTTATGTAGGTCTATGTTATGATAAACATATGTTAGATATCAAAGTAAATGAAACCATCATTTATTTACAGGAACACAAACAGTTAAGTACAGTATATAAATAATTTATGTACATGTATTGTACACCAATTTATGACCTTAAACGGGATTCATTTTTCATATGTTATATACATTGAATATAGACATTTTGGAAATGAAAAGCTCTTCATTTATTAAAGTCAATAAGGAGGCATGTCCTTTGTCATTACATATATTAAAACGGTGGGTTATATGCTTTTGTATATCCAATAAATATATCCTTTTATCATTTACTATTAATATATTCTATAAGTAATAATTTTCTCGAAAATCTGACTGGGCCGTAATAAATAATATGTTGGCAAGCTTACCGAAAAGACAAAAGTGCTGTACTGGAATCAGCGCAAAATATTCTTTGACATCAGCACAGAATATTCTTTGACGTATTGACGATAAGTTGGGTGTGATATATGACAGCATAATTTAGGTGATAGCCATACATTATTCTAAATAATACAGTGGGCCGTTGTCTTCATACTAACGGTTAACAATCTGTCTCAAAAAAAAAACATTATGCCATTAACAGATAACTAAATTCTTGCCTATTAAAAACACTTTTCAACCGTTTGTCGGCAAAAAGACATCATATAGATAACTTCATTTTGATAAAGAACCTTGTAACAAAAATTGTACTGGGCCAGAATCAATATGATATTTGCAGTCTACCGTATTGGGGGCAGGTGACCTTGAACATGACCCCGTAACCTTGGCAGACTTTGTAAATAAGTAGAAAATATATATAATTCAGCAAGCATATTATATTAAAGACTACTACAATCATTATAGATACCAGTCACCTTGACCTTGACCACATCACCTTGAATAACCTTGAATACCAAAACAAAAAAAATGTGCAAAAGTTATCAAGCATATTACATTACATAATACTATCATCATATTGGATTCTGGTCATATTGAACTTGACTCCATGACGTTGAAAGACTTGAACCCAAAAACACGATAGAAATACATAAACATCAGCAACCACATTACATTACAGACTATTAGCATCATTTTGTGCGCAGGTGACCTAAACCTTACCCTATGACCTTGAAACAAAATATCTCATGCCATGCGGGTAAAGCTGCTGCCCAACCATATCTAACTCGGCCGGCTTGCCACTCGGCCAGCTTGTCGCCTATGCCTGCTACCGGCCTGCCTGCCACTATGCAACATGGGCAAAATTTCTGCTTAAAAGTGATTTTCCCTAACACGCCACAGTACAAAGACTTAAAAATTATTCTCTCTCATCTGATCCCGTAACATGATGTTGTAACTGGAACCGACAAGTGACGTTATCGAACACGTACGGAATTGATGCTGCTCAAGAAGCACGCATGGGACAGCCGCGGAAGCTCACAGTTAACTGGGATCGGCGGCGTTGTGGTTCGCCCGCCCGCCTTGTGGAGGCGCGACCGTCAAGCCCTAGACGTCCACCAGTGCGCCACTTTAAATTGTATTTTTTTAAAGAGAGCACTGTAAATCTATAAATTCTGGGGGGAAAATGTATTCCTTCGTTCAGCTTCCACGAGGAATTGGATTATGATTGGCTAGTTTAATGTCTAACAATGACCCCTTGTTTTTTGTGGGGTAACGCTCCTAAAATCTTGAATATTTAATCTCCTGCAGTTCTGGCCTCTGAGCGAGATGACTGCAGGTGTTCCAGGACTTCACTCAGTGAAGTACACCGCATCAAGGTAGATGTTGGGGTCCTTCAGACCAAAATACTGGTAGAGAACATGTTGGTCCTGGAAAGTAAAACTTGTAAAAATAATTCCGAGTAATTGGAATTAGGATGCTTTATCGCATGTATGGAAATTGCTTTTCAAGATAATGATAAATGTTTATAGGCAAAAGTTAAATACAAAATTGCGTTTTTGATTAGAATTTTCCTAAGAGGCTGTGTCTTATTATTTGAAATGTGTTTCAAAGTCATCCTTTGAAATCGCCAACATAGAAGTTAAATCTTTCTCATAATTATGATAACATCATGATATGCTTGTTGCCTACTGTAAGAAAAAAAAGTAAACATCTAATGTATTGTCCTGAGAAGGCACATAAATCATAACAACTTTATGTTAGTTTTCCATGACGATTGTGCTAAAAGAAATATATAGCTTTCATAAAAACATCTCTGAACAAAACTTATAGTAAAATATCAGTACAGAAAGTCCAAATGTTTGTTTCGGTATAAACGTTGTGATTGTGGTGACAGTTTATAAAACTGTGGTACTTTCCAAACAGACATTTAGTATTAAAAATTACCCAGATATTGAAAATTAATTTTTATTGAAATTTTGACTAGGTTAGGTCCTTAGTAGATATGTTATATATATATAGTAGATATATTAGAGGATTGTTTTATGGGCAAGTAGTGAGAAGTAATAATCCTGGCTTGGTGTTGTAAAGGAAATTGTTGTAAAGGTAATAGCAGTGTGGTAGAATGGTTATATATTTTTGTACAATTTTTGTTTTCTGAATCCTTGTAGATTTTGAAGTTTTGTCAATATACTGGATATTTTGTAACAGCTCTTACAATTTGGGTTTTTTTTTCCGATTGTGTTAGTTTCCCATTTATACTGTATCAAAAATAATTTATGCCTTGCTATAATTTTTCTTAATGGTTTGGTTGAATTGTGGTTGACCTTCGTGCTGTCCTGGGTGAAGGACATAGCGAACGAACTCAACCTTAAATGGCCTTTAAACCAAAAACGAGAAAAAATGCATAAGTCAGCAAGCATACTCCTTAAAAAACTACAAACACTTTTATTTTTGTTTGTCATTTGGTTATACATTGCTGAAGTTGTCTCTCACCATCGGTAGACTACCATATTGATTTTCGTACGTTCTATACACCTAGGTAGTACTAGTGTATTAATTCACTAACCAGGCAGCAGCTAAATTTGCTTATTATTTTAAAGTATAGGTTGTGGTTTCGGCAAACCGCCATATTGGATTATATTTCCAACACTTAGGTAAACTTAACTTCTCTATTACGCAACCTATTATAGGCCTGTGACAAATTGTGATATTGACCATTTCTGAAAAATAAGTAAGCTCTCATGTATAATTCTTATTATTTGAATCTTCAATGGGAGTGTTTCTTTATTTAAAAAATTAAAAGAAGTACGTTTTTTATAAAATAAGTAAAATGCAACATGTTCTTATACGAAATGTATTCAGTAAAATACGGCATGAGAAAACATACACATACATCCTGAAAATTTATTTTTACACTTTGTTTTTGTGTATTGCAAGGCACTGTTCCCAACGAGCCCTAATTTCTGTAGGTAATCAGTATAATGCTTAAAACAATGCTTTCAGACATGAGCTTTGTACCATTGCGAATTAATCTGCGATCGCACCAGTTTTGAAAAAAAAATTGTAACAATAAGGTGAAATATACTTATTTTCGTCCTTTATGATCAGAAGATCGATATGATCAGAATTTCTCGTTCTTAGTCACAAGTGTTAGTACCACATTTCCGTTAGCATTCGACAAGTACAAATTTAGAGAGACACCAGTGTTTTTGTTCTCAAAGACCCTTATTTGCTGTATAAGAGTCGGAAAATCCAGTCCGCTAAAATCAAACTCTTCTTCCACCTCAGCATACATCTCGTTCAGATGCTGCGGATGTCATGACTTGTCAAATCCAGCCAACACTGACCACTTGGAACATTGTTTGTCATAGTTGTGGAGATTGAAAACGGCGCATTCGTGCTTGATAAAGTCCAGAAGGTCAACATATATAGATAGATCTGAAGGTACATCCTCTATGTTATTTGGAGTAATCCCCTTGCACATATTCTAGTGCACCCTTATGCCATCTATCCTTGAAATAAACACAGCACACGTCGAACATGTGTACATTTTTTCATTTGAGCTCTTTGTACAACCATGTCTCTCGTGTCACCAAGCACGGCTGCTGCTCGTGAAGGTATCTTCGCAGATGTGATATTTGTTATGTCGGAATGGTTCTTCATTGATGGTTGTCCATACAGTTGCCATCAGAACAGAGGTCAATGGTACATTTGGCGAAGCAGTTGTCGCAGCAAAAAAATAGATGGCATTTCTCAAGGCATTGTGTCGAACATTTCCGAAGACACTGAAAATTACGGTAAACACATAGGTGACTTAGCAGAAGAGGTAGTTGGGATAACTGAAGAGGAAGCATATAAAACCCAATAAGTCAGTGCTATGGGCCAAAAAATCGATGACGATGCTACTATAGACATGCCACTCGTAGTAGTCGACGGCACTGCTCGTACCACTCCCAAAGACGTTGACACCACCGTCGTAGCTACCATTAGCTCTTGAGTGTCCGAAGACATCGCAGATGCAGAATAAGACTTAGACACGAAGCTGCAGAAGCTAGCCGAGATGATGAATATTTCACAGCAGCCATTGTCAAACTCATCCTCTCAGCTGGCCCCACCTACTGCTTATTATATACGTGTATGCAAGACCTGTGAGGTCATATTAAGTCATTGTGCGGAGACCGACCAGTCAATCACCAAGTTGCCACATGATTGCAGCTGGCTAATCACGTGCAGGCACTGAGACATCATGTACGGGAGTCAGTCTCTGACCGCTAATGATAATGAGTAGGAGGAGTCATTTTAGAGAAATAATGGAGTCATTAGAAGTTATTTTGGAATCATTAGGTGTAATAGTCAGTCTGGAATAGGACTAAGAGGAGGACTCATATTGGTGTCATTATGGAGTCATTAGGAGTCATTTTATAGTCACTAGGAGTCTTTTTGTATTCATTAGGATTAATTTTGGAGTCATTAGGAGTCAACATCTGGAGGAGAATGATGGTGAGAAGGAGGAGGAGGAGATGTAATTTTGGATTGAGTCTGCAAATTCGAATATTTTCAGCTCTTTGTTTTGGTGTGTGTAGGTCTGCATGTGGACATATGTGTGTATGTGTAGATATATGTGTAGGTGTGTATTTAAGTTAGTGTGTGCATGTGTGTGTAAGTGTGTGAAGGCATTTGTTATTGCTTATATGTGTGTGAGTAGGTGAATGAGTGTAGGTGTGTATATGTGTGTAGGTATGTATATGGTTGTAGTTATATGTGTGTTTAGGTGTGTGTAGGTGTGTGTGAGCATGTGTATGCATGTGTGTAGGTGTGTGTGTGGTCAGTCTTATGAAGGGTGTGTCTGGCAGGAGTCAGAGACTGAATCCCGCAGTTGATGTCTCAGCTCCTCCACATAATTGACCAGCTGCAATTACATGGCAACTCGGTGATTAGCTGGTCGGAGTCAGCATGTTGACTTAATGGTGTGAAGATTTGTTCATTGTCAATATGATGTCATAGGGCTTGCATTTGCGTATATTATAGGCAGTAGGGAGGGTCAGTTGATAGGCTTAGTTTGACATCGGTGATGTGAAAGATACATCGTTTCGGCTAGCTTCTGCAGCTTCGCGTCTAAGTCTTATTCTACATCTCCATGGCTTCGGACACTCCAGGTCTTATGGTAGCTACGGCAGTGCCATCATCGTCTTCTGGAGTGATAGCAGCAGTGCCATGAATTTCTTTGAGCTGCATGTTTAGAGTACCATCGTCATCGACTTCTTTGCCAATAACACAGATGTCTTGGGTCTTATCTCCTTCTATTCAGTATTATTATCTACCTCTTTGGCTGAGACACTTATGTGTCTACTAGAATTTTCAAGGTTTTTGAGAATATTTGGCACAATGCCTTCAGAAGTGCCATCCAATTCTTCAGCTGCGGCAACAGCATCGCCATATGTACCAACGATCTTTGTTCCAATGACAACTGTATGATCTACCACATCTGCTGAACCATTCCAACATTACAAATATCGCATCTGTGAAAAGACCTTCACGAGAGGCAACCATGCTCGGCGACATTAAGGCATGGCTGTACAAAGAGCTCAACCTAAATAATGTACATGTGTTCGAAGTTTGGGGTGTTGATTTCATCGATGGATGGCCTAAGTGTGCACATGAACATTTGCAAGGGGAAATAACACAGAGGGTGAGCCTTCACAGCTATCTACAAATGTTGACCTTCTAGATTTTATCAAACACAAACCTGCCGTAATCAATCCCCACAACTATGACAACCCATGTTTCAAGTGGTCAGTGTTGACTGGATTTGTTAATTTATCACATCCGCAGTATGTGAATAAGAGGTATACTGAGGTGGATGAAAAGTTGGATTTTAGCGGATTGGATTTTCCGACTCCTCCACAGCAAATAAGGGCCTTTGAGGACGATAACCCTAGTGTGTCTTTAATGCGGACTTGCTGAATGGTAGGGGAAATTTGGTACCAACACTAGTGACTATAAATGATAAACTGGAACATATAGTTTTTTTTATGGTGAAGAGCGAAACTAAGGATATTTCACATCATTGTTAAACAAAAAACTTTTCAAGACTGGTGCGATTGCAGATTACTTCGCAAGGGTATAAAGTACATGATTGCAAAAGTGTTTTAAGCATTATGCTGATTACCCACGGAAATCAGGACTCACTGTGGAACATTGCCTTGCGATAAGTAGAACAAAGTATAAAAAGTAAATCTTCAATGTGTATATATATGGTTTCTCATGTTGTACTTTACTGAATACATTTAGTGTAAAAACGTATGTTGCATTTTATTTATTTCATAAAAACCTCAGCTACATTTAATAATTATTTCAAATAAAAATACTTGCATTTAAGAATAAAATATAAAAAAATTAAGTGTGACAGTCTACGTACTTACAGGAATGGTCAATGTCACCCTTCGGCACAGGTCGATAGCAGGCTCAATAACCGAGAAATTAACGTTACCTATGTATTGAAAATATAATCCAATATGAAGGGTGTGGAAACGCCACCTATACTTTAAAAACATAAACAACTATGGTTGCTGCCTGGTAGGTGATTTAATACACTAGTACTACCTACGTGTTGAAAACATATGAAAATCAAGATGGTAGTCTACTGAAGGTGAGAGACAAACTCCAGTAATGTATAAACAAATGACAAACAAAAAGAAAGTTGGTGGTAGTAGTCAGTGACATAATATGCTTTCTGACTTTTATGCATTTGTCTAGAGTTTTTTTTCAAAGTTATTCAAGATCATGGGATTAAGGTCAAGGTCATCTGCATCCAATATTACGGCAGTAGTGTGTATTGTAATGTGCTGGTTGACTGTTGTGATTTTATTTCGAGTTTTGGTTTTCTAGGTCATTCAAGTTCTGTACCGGTTGTAGGGGCAAATCGCTCGAAAGAGCAGAAAACCTGCTGTGAGCACTGCCCTTAACACTACCACTAACTGAAAACCCAACGGATCTGTTTGGTTCAAGTGTGCATCACTAAGGCTAATAGAAGCAGAGAAAGGCCTAACCCTAGTTCAGTTCATGAATTCAATACAATTTGCTTAACACCATCTATGAACAAAATTGTTGGAATACTTGCCATGGAAATATTAGGATGGACACAATAAATAATGATTTATGTAATATCGTTGGGACTTCAGAGGTAACTAAATCAATTTTTTAATGAAAGTATTGTTATTCCAAGTGACATATCAACCCTTATTTGTACATAATATTTTAAAATTTTTCAAAACCAACAACACATTAACGGAGAAATAACAGAGAGTAACAAATAACTACTCATATGGTAATATCATATGGTTGTTTAATCACACAAGTTTCACTATTTGCTTTGTTCCTTTTTGGTATATTATTTTTTATAATATATAGTCATAATTTGATTCTGTTTACTTTTTTCTAAGTACCGCGGTCCCGTCAAATAATATTTAAATTACTTTATTATTGATTAGGCTTCTTAAAACGGCCATTTTTCTGACATACCTTAACACTCCAAGGACACCATTTTTTTAATAAATTAAAGTTTACATTTTTTATTACTGGTTCTCTGATTTTCTGAAACGAATACTTTTCAAAATTTTAATTAACTGAAACAAATGAAACATCATAATACTTACGAAGTAATTTCAAGTTTGTTAGTAATTGTCCATAGGCATGCACAAATACGGTGATCATTTGGCTTGATGATGCATGGATTTGGAATTCATCCGCACTCGGGATATTCCCGGAGTGGCCGTAACTTATTCCACTACAAACTCTGAGCTGGAATTCCTAAAACTGAAAACCACACCCAACACGAAGTCGGGTGACTGAGAAAATCAAGGCCGCACCCTTGTAGAATACTGGCGGACCGCTCAATAAACGTTTAAAAGACAAATAAGCACGAGTCGCCAAAAAACATAAACAATTGGCATTGAACAAAATATGCCACGAAACACACTTACCAGTAGCGACTAAAATGAAAGAAACTATCACATAATAGTGAAGAACAAGCCGAAGCCACAAAAATACCAAAATTTCATTCCATGTATGAGACGAAGAAGAAAGGAATTGCTCACTCTCGGAAGTCGTCATAGGTAGGGATAGATTCAGAAAACTAACGATACAATGGATATGTAACATTTTTCGATTTCTTAAAATTAAATTACCAAAATTACGTTTTGTCGAAAATGATATTATAACAGCAATAAGATTAGGTAACAAATGTTTATATTCCACAAAATTTTGGACTAACAAGTTGTAACTAATCATGACACCTGTTTAGCGATACCACATAACTATTGACATCCAGATTGCCATCAACACTGACATTTCGTTTTGACAAGAAAGATTAAAGAGAATTCTATAGACTAAAGAATTTAGCATTAAAAATAAATTATTTACGGTGCAGAAATGACAATCAGTACTAGCTAACACAAAAATAAATATTATTGATTATGTGACATTATGATTAGTGACAAAAACAAACAAAGTTGTTTCATAAAACAAAGTTTTGAGAAAATTTAAAGTAATCTGCCTCTAATAAATGAAGCAAAATAAAAAAAATGAAAAATAACGGAACAGTTGCCAATATTGATTTACATAAACAAATCCATAAAAAATTGTATCACATTAGTAGTGACTATTAGAACTTAACTGTGACCAGAAATTACAGCATTACTTCACAGTAAAATTAAAGCAAATGTTCAATGCTGGAACTTAACCCCGAGGTTTAGCAGAAAGGACAGACAAAATATTCCTAGATAGGAATGTTAGTTACAAAACTATGAAATAGAAAAATAGCAAAGCAGGTGCTACTAAACAACACAGTTCATGGGATTACGATCATTGTCACTTGCAACCAATATGATGGTAGTAGTCTGTTATGTAATATGCTGGCTAACTTGTATGAATTTATAGTAAATTTTTGGAATTTTCTAAGGAAACAATGGAAATTTCAATGAAAAAAGGAATTCGTTAGGGGAAATTGCCGTCGGAAATTATGATTTCTAAAATAATTTTAACAATTTTTTTTAAATTTAAAAAATAATTTAAACAATAAATTTGTAATTTAGATTTTTTTTTTTTGCAATAATTAAAATTTGTTTAAAATTTTTGAGTTTTAGGTGTTAAAATTCACAAAAAACCAGGTCAAAGGTGAATGGTTAAGGTTCAACGGTCAATATCTTAAAAAATGGCGGACAGTGATGTCGAAACATGGCGGGCAGCCGGCGTGTGGCTGCTACTCCCTGTATCCCTTACATAATCATTATACCGCATATGGTTTGTTACTAGTTACACAGCCAGAATGAACGATATATATGCATATATATATATATATATATATATATATATATATATTATATATATATAAAGTTTCTGGATACTGCATTATTAAATGACGAAGTACAAAGCACGCAAATATGTGCACCAATATCAACCCACTAACATTAAAAGAGGGGTTGGCAGCTCATTTGTGCAAATAAAAATGTAACTGTATCACTTTGTTGTTTCCTGTGGATTTGATAGCTACCCTTCATGGTGAACAAACATTCCTTAGTGTATATTTAAGGTAAATGCCGCCTTTTTCGAAAAATTAATTTATGCTGATGGAAGTGACATGGGAAGGAGATCGAACAAAGGCGAAATTACGTGGCAATGAAACGGGTGCACCCAGAGATAAAAACCCACTAACTAATGTTAACGTCTGCCGTGTTTCCCAGTTTCGTGTCGACTACGCTGGGAATCGAGTCCGATTTACCGTGGTGGGGAGCGAGCGGTCTGGCCACTGCACCATCACGGGCCCTACTTGCATATCAGCAATAGATTTTGGGGTAGGGATGGATAACGCGGTGACACGATTTGTTCCAACAATACTAGGTGTAATTTAAAACACCACCATCATGCAACAACAGAAAACGTGTTGCTTTGTGCCAGACGTTGATATTCATTGTTGTAACATATTGAAATAATTTCTCGAAAACGGCGGCATTTAGCTTAGAAACAAAAGACGGGATTGTTGTTCACCATATGCGGTTGATTGCAAATTCACAGGAAACAACAGACGTAGTGATACTGTTACATTATTATTTCCAAAAATGTCACAATTGTGCTGCCAACACCTCACTTTTCATGGATAGGTGTTGATATTGTAGCCTATATTATTTTGCTTTGTATTTCGGCGTTTAATAATGCATTATTCAGAAACTCAGATATTTGTCCTTCATTCTGGCAGTGTTACTACCAAAAAACATCAGTTTCAACTACACTTTCAAAGGCGGTTTCACCCCTCCGGAATAAACTCAAGCTATATGTCGTGTATATATTAGAGGACAATATTTTTATGAGGAATCGAATGCTGATGTTTTTCGGTAGAGTTCAGTTCCATACTGTATACCAGGCGGTCGTAACCTCAGCGACTACAGTTCCTAATGCATTACTTTCCAATCGCAAGGCTCTGAATTGGAACCATGGACACAGTGAATCTAGGAGTACAGAGACGAAATGGTGGCGCGCACTCTTTGATCTCAGGGCATTCGACAACTAGGCAGCGTTACAAAACGCTAACCTGAGTGCAGAGTAACGTAACAGAGAAAACGTTCAGTACAGCTAGAATAAAAGTGATTCCGGAACGGGCATAACGTAAATAGCATGCTGTGTTTAGAAACTTCTACGTGTTGAGTTCCTACCAACAGTCCTATATTCCATTGGAATTTTGGTTATGATGATGCACTATTGTACTTCAAGATGCTGTTTGTTATATCAAAGTTCTAGATTCTTTTTTAAACTAGATATTCCTAGAAGTATATTTATTATTCATGCTGAGTTAAAACAGTCAGCCACTGAAATATTAATTTAGGCTTACATTGTTCAGCCACTTTGAGATCAGTTTGATTTGGCGCCAACTATCAAATAAAGTTTAACTTCAATACACAGGCAAATCCTAAGCAAATACGGTAGTCTATATATTTTGTTGAAGCATTATTAAGTCTTTTGGAAGAAGTGCTTTCATATATGTTGTCTACAAAACCAAATTATTAAGCTTCGTGTGTATTGACACTAAAGTGAATTCTTTTCTTAATGATAATTTATCATAATTTTCGTGTCTGTACTCCACATCACATGTTCTACCAACAGAAATAGGTTTATGTTTTTCTTCGTGCGACAGTTTTAAGAACTGCACTGTAATGTTTGCTGCAATGATTTCCTAATTCCTTGATTTTCTCAGTATCAAATCATAGAGGCATTTGATCTTCATAAGTGGCTTTTCATGGGAAATACACTAGCATATGATAAAGCTAGAAAACTATAATGAACTTATATTTATAATATATTTGTTACACTGAAGAATATTCAGTACTCTCGACTAATATGCTCTTGTTCTGAACATAATATGTATTTGTAAGTAAACCAATGAATAGGTTGTCATGAAATCATATGCGTGTATTTATTACACACAACTGTTTTACAAGTGCGTTCAACTAATTGTTTTGTTTACCGTGAACATGATAAATATCAAGAAAGATTGAAATAAATACTATCTTTAATGTAAATAATTTGGTAGCTGGAACAGCTTGAGATCTGTATTATTGCAAAAATTTTGGGAGCAAAAAAATATATATTTGTCTAATTCTGGCATTAATTTGTTTAGTTGTCGGTAAAGGGCTCACTTGAATGTCTCCGTTGAGATTTACAACTCAAGAATTTGTTTATAACTTTTTGAAAATAAGAATAGTAGGAACGTTTGTTTGTGCTTGATTGTAGTACAAACCGTCTGAATTAACATGATCAAAATGAAACAACCGTGAAACTGTAATACTCGAAACTGCTTATCAAAGTACATTTCGTCAATCCATCACGGTATTATTTATTTTAACATATTCATGATTCCTAAGCAGTCACATTAGCGCAGGTCGCTCGGGCGCCAACGTTGCGCCTACTGGTTCCAATCTCGGCGTTGATGATTCGAATTGTTTTGTAATAACCGAAAATGTTATAAACGTAGAGCTTTACATATCTTTAGTTGCAGACTAACCAGACAAACTCCTTATACCGCTCGTCTATCATGACATGTGCTGTGACAAGAGTTTATAAGAAGTGTATATATATTGGAGACGAATAAATATCTTGTGTGTCATAAAATATATTTCATTTAAAGCATATTTGATAAGTTTTAAGTTCCTTATTTACATTTAATTTTTAAGTATTTTATCTTTTTATTATTTAGATTTTTAACTTATATAATTTTCAATTATTTTTGTTATAGTCATAATAAATTTTTAAGAATTTTGTCTCATATAGTAAAAGATATTTTATTAAATTATTTATTTTAAGTTTTACATGTTTTATTTATATGTAATTATTTATTAATTTTGTTGACAATCCCATATTAATATTTACTATTTAGTTTTACATATAATATTATTTTATTATCACAGACTTAAGTATTTTATTTACATTTAGGGACAAATTTCTCATCTAAAATCGACAACAACATAACCTAACCACCACACTCCATTCATGTACATATGATATTTGAATATTATTTTATTTGAAAAATATTAAGTGTATTTAACCTTTTTAAAATTTGTTGAAAAGGTATACCTTAGAAATAAAATAAAACACATTTTTTACACGAAATTTATTCTGCACAAAATAAAATATACATAATTTGCAAAAAATCTATTATTTTTATTAATCTTCTTCGAGTCGGACCGGACGATTTCGTGTCTAGTCGAAGGCAGCAGAGTCATGATCCAAAGACGAAACATACCATTTGTATTGCAGCTGTGCATTCCTCAACGCACGTGTCCAATCTGGTTATGACCTGTTGCAGACATGTCGGTGCTGGTCGTCGTCAAGTTTAGCCAGCTTGCACAGCGAAGGACAGCAAAACTCGCACGGCACATCGATGATTTCAACTTCGTTTTTGTACAGTCTGCTAAGGCCCGCCAAGTAAAGCAGTCCTTGCGGACATTGCATCAGCAAGTCACGCAACACATTTCCCACTTGGGGGTAAGGAATCTTGCCTTCGTCTCACTCCAGTCCGTTGTGGTACTTTGTTAGGCAGTCGTTCGTTTTCTTGTTTTACTCGTCGAAGAGTTTCTATAAGTATGGAGGGGGAAGGAGCACGTGCGCATTTTGCCATCATCGTTGTAGGTCCCTGAGATCTCCTTGAGCACGTAGTTGCTCTGGCTCTGGAAGCCTTGGAGATTACAGTACAGCTTGCTGCTGTCTATGCTCGAAGTCGACTAAACATATATCGCCTAAAACCCATCGTATTTATACCCTCTGCAGCATTCACGATGGTATCTTGACGACTTTGTCTCGAAAATTGTAAGATACAAGCCGGTAGTGATGTATCAGGATGAATGCATACGTGTCGGCAGGAATATTTACATGTGTAGTGGATTCGATATTGCAGATCACATTGGAGCTGATACGCTCTTCATGTTTACTCACATTGAATACCATGAGGATTGCCAAACTCTTGAATGTATCAGGGCTCAATATTGTGGATTGGGTAGGTCCATAATACGTATTTTTGAAGTGAGCGTAGATCAGATATGCAAGCAGGTACTGCCCGCACTTCAGAGTATTGGGATTCTTACGTAGTTGGAATTCTGTTATGGGAGACAGTGAACCTTCGATGTACCTTGTAATGTTGTCTGTGTCATAAGAGCCTATGGGAAGCGACACCTCATGGAAACATTACCGCTGTTCACGAGATACATCTGCAGTTTTTTTTCGTCAATGTTCGGTATCGCAGTTTAGGTTTGATAATCGACCAAACCTATGCTCTATTTCCCTTCCAGGTCGAGTGGCAGAAAATGTACCACATGCAGCTTGGAGCTATGGCCCCTCAAGGTAAGTGTAATCGACATGAATGA
The DNA here is from genome assembly GCA_029891345.1 of Dryococelus australis. Taxonomy (NCBI): domain Eukaryota; kingdom Metazoa; phylum Arthropoda; class Insecta; order Phasmatodea; family Phasmatidae; genus Dryococelus; species Dryococelus australis. Next base: position 174,300,333 of record CM056994.1, on the reverse strand, counting down.
TGGTTTCCTCACTGTGTATAGCTGTGCATAGTCAGTTTTCAAATTTCTTAAAAATTTCTCAGATTCTGGCAGATGTCTTAAATTCCCAAAACTGTTGTTGTAGTCTGCATTTTTGCCACATTTGACATAAGTTACACAGTGCGTACTGGGCCCCGCTGTCATGTCCGGATTAATTATGGCGGATTCATTACACTTAGGTTTAGCGGGCAAAGCATCTCTCATAAACACCCCTCTAAAATTAGCTATATTTAATCTGCATGCAAACAGTTCCAAACCCACATTCTTAAGCAGTCGTTTCGGTAGAGATTTCGTTATAGACTCCTTTTGCTTCATCGCTTTTGCACAACTCCACTTCATACTGAGCATAGCCTTAGGTAGAGACCGTTGTGGTTTATTTGACCCATAGTGATAGCTTCCATATTCGCATTATATCTTTGGGCATCGGACAACTGCTTCCATTCGTTCGCTGCTGTGTTGATATCACGGATGATACCACATGTGGCTCCGATTAAGCCCCCGAAGGCTCCGATTGCAGGAAAAATAAGGGGAAAAAATGCCAGTAGATTATTTTTTTGGAGTTGTGTGCTTCTCTTCCCTTTTCACTAACTTTGGTTTCAGTTGCACCTTCCCCTTGCTCTGTGCACCTATGGCCATCTTCAGTTTGGCCTTTATTATGTCGGAAATGTCCTACACTCTTATTTTTTCTCTGAGTCCAGTGTCTAGTGATTTTATTATCTCTCTGGCCTTGTGTGTAAGTATCTTGTCTTCCTGGTGACTGGCTTGCTGGGAATAGACGGTGTCGTGTTGCTTGCACACCTTGTCTAGTGTGTTAATGCCCCTGAAATCATATGACAGCCTTTTGGCTAGCTTGGTTCCTGGCCCACAGAACTTGTATTCCGTAATGTGGAACTCGAATGGTAGGTTGTTGATCTGTATGTCTACGATCCTGCTTCCAGCTACGGTCTTTCCTCTTCGATACATCACTGCGAACTGAGCGAAAAAAGTAAAAATATGCACCTTTATAAATTTTCATTTCAGTGTCGTCCTAAACTGGGAATTGAACGGGCATATCATATTTAAATATGTCATATCAGTTCGATTTTTGCCAGAGGAAGTTTACTTGGAGAGATAACTTGAAGAGACATTCTAAAATGTACTTAATGGCATCAAGAAGGTGGTTTATGTTACCTGCTCCTTCTCCTCCCCCTCCACAAATGTATGATATAAACTAAACAGAAGAAAACAGTTTTTGAATTGACATGCAATATGGTACTACACACATACGTGTTCATGCAGAAGATAAATATTTTCCAAGAATTGCAATATAGAATCCTATTTCCGAATACTGTGATGTGAATTATAGTACGGCCGTCGGGTTGTGGCGAGACATGGGCCCTAATGAGCCTGTTGGAAGAATGAAATTGCCTTTGGTTCCAGAATGTGTAACTATATTCCAAATCTCTCCAGCAACCGAAATACCAGTGACTGGTACAAGTGCTGCAAGCTTTGAAAGGCTTGGTTACTATGCGGCAATAATGAAGCCATCGTGCCACCGAATGAAGAACTCACAAACTCAATATTTGTCTTCGATGACATTGCCTGCGAGAAAAAGACTTGTATAAAGGAGTATTTTGGCATTGGATGTCAGGTGTACATGGACTTCATGTACCTCGGCCAGATCTATTCGCACATCCACATACAGATGCTTCGCGATGACGCTAATATGTTGGTGCGGTATCGTGTGGATGATGAGAATGTGCGCCATGTGCACGACGATCACATCAATAGACATAATACTATCAGAATTCAAATATATGTGTACCTTATGCTGGAAAGACAACTATGGACGTTTGGTGACCACAAAAAGTCTGGCCTCTATGTAATGGCAGGTACCGACATGTATTCGATCAGTTCATGGTCCACTGTCATAAATAAATTACAGCATATCGAAATTCGGGCAGAGTAGCCTCAAGTTACGGCGTGACAAAGACGAAGATGGAGGTTGTCTCGTATCAAGAAACGATGGAACTTGTGATGCTGGTAGAATAATAATTCATAACGTTTGCGAAACCCGAATTATCCCAAGATGCTGCTACTAAACATTTCATCCTCGAAACTGGTAATGACTTGATCTCGGAATTACGCAGTATGTTGGCCGGAAAAAAAACAAAATTTTTTTGTGCATTTACTTGACCGAGCTTGGTGTGAAGATAGATTGTGTGAAGACCGAGATCGTCCGCAATATGATGGCAAAGGAGGAGCACATAAAATGTTTGTTCAAAGGCAAATTACCGAGAGCTTGAATGTGTCATCAGTACAAGATGAGGAGAAAATAAATGTGCTTAAAGATTCTATAGAGTATGCATTCGCAACATAGATTTCCCAGCTTGACACAACAACAGATAATTAAAATTGCAGCAGGGACATATTGGATGTGTGCAAGAAAACTACTGGGCAAGATTGAAAGTATTTTGGTGGAGACTCATGACTAAATATATAAAATAAATTGCCAGCAACTTACATCGATCGATACAGTGTTCGCTCTAAGCATTTGCTCGCCAAGACAGCCAATATTTCATGCAACCTTATAAATGAAGAAATTTTTAATGTTCTCAGCGAGAACGATGAAGCACCCGTAGCCATGAAGACTGAAGTCGTTGATACATCCGAGGCTAAGAAGATGCGAAAATATGATGATCTACAGAAAGATCGGAACGATGTATCGGATGTGGATTAGTCAATCAAGAAAATGGTATGAAAGAATCTCTTAAATTTAATGTTCTGGCTCTATGGTACCTACGATCATTCACATCTGGTAATAATGATAGGATATACGGTGTATACAGGCATAATGAATAATGGTTCCTCGGTGCTGATGAAATAGAATTTATACCTGGTGAGATTATCCGAGTTGGTAATTACAAGATACGTGAAACCCCAGGCTTTACAAACTCCTATTTTGAAATGAGCTCACAGAGTTTACAGAATCTGGCCTTCTGAAATACAAGCTGTTGATCGAACTCACAAATGCACTTTACGAAGATAACAGTCCTGAGACTGGTGCTAACAAGGACGAAGATCATGAAAAAATCGATATTCTGTAGATATCTTCTGGGGCCTAGCACAGAAAAGTTCGGACTGTCTGAAGAAGATAGAAAATGACAAAAACGATTATGTGATTTGGGACGACCCAAATAAACTGGTAAATAGACTATGATTACCGGTCACTTCACAAAGGATCGAAAATTACTCGCGCACCAACAAGATTATATACATCATCGAAGAACTTAAGGAAAGAGGCTACAAATGATGAGCCAGACTGGAATCGGCCAATAACAACATGCGGCCATCAGGCGCAACTACCACAGTCGCGAGGTGACGATTGGTGGGAGGAACGACCTGTCTCAAGCTGACATCGTCGAAATTACACTGTATGTTCGTGCAAATAAAGACCACTGCTACATGTTGAGAATCATTGATGCATATATAGCCAATATGCGTGGGTCAGACCAGTCAAGTCGAAGAATGCATGTAACATCACCAAGGCCATGGCAGATGTATTAAGTGAAGAACGCATCCTGACAAATTTGCAAACTGACCAGAGGCAAGGAATTCTACTATGCAAAGTTGAAGGTCTTAATGAAGAAACATAATACTAATTATTATTCCAGGTACAGTGATCTCAAAGCTTCTATCATCGAGTGGTTCAACAGGAACCCGAAGGGCGAAATGTGGAAGCATTTCGCAGCGAATGGCAGCTACAAGTGGCTTTAGCTCCTGCCGAAACTCGTCCGCGAGTATATTTCTATAGTGCACTCGACCATTCGCATGAAGCCTGAAGATGCCAAGGACAATTCCCTAGTTCGGACTGCGTATGCTATTCCAAGGAGGAAGGACCCACGCAATCGTAAAGGTAAGGTTAACGACCTGGTGCGCATCTCCAGACAGAAAGGCATATTCGAGAAAGAGTTGACAGGGAATTGTAGCTACAAACAGTTTTGTGTGCGACGTATATGCAACTACGCTCCGGGGCCTACTATCTCGAAGATCTGAAAAATGTACCATTCCATGGCAGTTTATACACTGAGGATATCCAGCTGACGAAGTTTCCGGGCGTCTGTTTGGTGGAAAAGATTCTGAAACGACTTAAAGGGAGGGCATATGTCAATTCGTGGGGTTTCCCTACCTGCTTTAGTTCCTGGGTCGGCGAGAATGGTATTCTGAAATAATACTTACCAATGTTTTTTAAAGTTGAGATATTTACACTAATTCTTCTTTAAATAAATGTCTGCTTACCTTACTTTATGTTCATTTTAATTCTGACTCTTTCCTTGTATACAACATTCGGTTTGAGATAGCTAGCTCCTTGAAATTACAGACCTGCTAACATTACTATGTGCTGAATTACGCTATGATATTATGCAGATTGTTAAAGTGACGTGAAAGCACGTACAGACTCCATTTTCCATACATTGTGCTGGTGCAGATATGGGGATTCTATGCGCATGGTCATCCAACACCATATAGATAGTTAAAACAATGTGATAGGACACACACATTAAGTTACCAGACACAATGCACCCACAGACCTAAAAACATTGCTATGTGCTGACTTAGGCTATCTGGCGCTATTCAGATAGTGAAAACGATGTGAAAGCACGTACAGATTCTAGTTTATTGACACCGTGCAGGTGAAGACATGTGAAAATTCTGGGTCATTCGACGCTATGTAGATTGTGAAAACAATGTGAAAGAACGTACAAATGAAATTGCCAGACACCGTGTAGGTGCAGACTTTACTAACACTGCTTTCGCCATTGTTTTTTAATTTTGACAAGGTCAGCTGCCCTGCCTGTATGTGATGTCTCAGTGCCAGCATGCTAATGGCCAGCTGCATTCACATGACAACTCGGTGATTGGTTGACCGGAGTCCAAACAATGTATTATTGGTGTAAAAAGATTCGTTCAAATTCAATACGACGCTGTGGGGCTTGTATATGTGTATGTTATAAGCTGTGAGGGGGCCAACTGAGAGGCTTCGTTTTTGATAGTGGCAGTCGTGAAAATTTGTCCTGAAGAAGAAAAATATATGGCCAAGTGTTCCGGTTGGATGTTTGCTAGCATAAACTCTCTTGAGCTGCATGTAAGCAGATTATATTAATTATGTGAAATGTGAGTATGCTGCTTTCAAGACATTATGTGAATGGCATGGAAAATTTAAGGATTCTGATTTTATGTTTTTTGTCTGAAGTATGTAAACATGTATAAAAAGTGTTTCATTTCTCGCTGGTGTTGTATCCTGCCTGCGTCCCCTTATATAAAGAAAATAATGGGCTTTGTTTATTCACATATACATACATTTAATAAAATACGAGTAGTATATTTATGCCTTAAAAACCTTCGAGATTGTGAATAATTAACATCATGTAGTATTTGGTCTTGAAGAAAGGACACCTAACATGAAGTTGCGAGAACTTTTTCGTGTACTTGATGTACAGTTTAAGTTAAAATTAAAAATGTAAAATTAAATAATCTTTAATGATCAAATAATAAATACAGGTTTTTTTATTTCACATTAAACCTATATCGTAGGGTAGTCAGTCTTTTATAAACAGATATCAATAAAAAAACACAATGAAGCAAATATAGATAATAAAACTAATCACTATAGCTTATAAAGGCCGTACGCAAATAAATTCCCAGGGTTGTAAATTATCATTTCAAAACTGAGATTCATGAGCCTGGTATAAATAGTTCGCTGTTTATATTCACCTGTGACTATATATATTTGTTTGCTTACAGCACGACAATGCGATAAAGTGCGGTCCGCGGCATAGTTATATAAAAAATAATATATAAAAACAATAAAAGTGGTTATATGCACAAAACATAATTTAATATTCAGACCCTGACTGAAGAATAACCAGATGTTATAATGCAATAGGCCTACGTTGCTTGCCTTAAAATGTATTAAACGAGAACAACTTCACAATATTAGTGTTCATAAGCCATATATGCACTGATCGACAAAATTTACATAACAAATTAATAGAATTTATACCAGGGAGAATGCAGCTTCTTCGGTTGGATTCTTATATAAAACTTTGAAGCACTTGTTCTATCGTGATTTTGGTGGCAGAGTGGCTAGCATGCTAGGCTCCTAACCAAGAGGTCTCAGTTTCGAATCCCATCCCAGCATGGGAATGTTTTATTTCTTGAAACGTTAGCAGCTGTCATGGCAAAGTGTGAAATTGACACAATTAAAAATTTTTAAACCAATTTTGCATTCAATTCCACTTTAGATACATTTTACTGTATTTTATAAGGTTTTTTCGACATTTTTCAAATGATTAATAAAATCTTTTTTTTTTATTATTATAATTATTTATAAATGTATAAATTCTTAGATGTATTATAGTTTTCTGACATGGCTGCATAACAGTGCGTGTGATCACTTAAGTTCGCACATACATTGCTTGGAGGTTGTCAAGTTTCGACCCCTTTCCTTTCCCCGTGTGGTGCCTACCGACGTCACTGCACTCTTGGCCTGTCACAGTTGGTTAGTGTGCCTCACGGGCCTCTCGGCGTGTGCGTTCATAGTTACAAGGCTAGGCAACTTAATTTTCCCACAACAGTAAAATACTAATTGAATAAAGTAAAATATTTTTAAAATATTTGTTTTGAAAAAAATATCCATGGTATTGATTATTAAAGTATTAAAATTCAAATAGTTTATACAAAGTCATTCCTGGAATGTCTTTCACAATATATTTTAATGTGCCTTCACCGGTATGGAAAAATATATCTTTCAATTCGTAAATAAATATACACAATAATGATTGATGCACTGTAGCAGGCAATGAAGGAATTATGTAGACAGTGGTGTCGAACGAACGTGATAGACAAGAGAGAAAGAGATGGAGACAGAGAAAGAAAGAGAGAAAGAGATGGAATCAGAGAGAGACAACATGAATCGATAGAGCATGAAGTACAAAAATATTACGGTATGGCTTCATGATTGTATGCGCATTGAAAATACAAGTCTGGTGATTTATAACACTTATTACTATGCCTGTATTTTTTAATTATAAATAATATTTAATTTTAAAAACAATTATTAAAGTTATTTTAGTTTATCAACTTCATAGATACCTCATTGTGTGGGCTAGGAGCATGAAACGAGCCTCACAAATCACCTAAATTGACTTGTTTTTGCAAAAAATAGGAAAATTCCTAGACGGCGGCCAGAGCCCCCTAGACACAATTTCTGGGGGAGTCCTTTTTGCAGATGGGCAAAAGGGAAATTTTATAGGGAAAAATAGATGTTTTGTTAAAATAATTGGTTTCTGATGTAATTTTTGGGTTAAAAAAAAGAAGTGATTTTTGGTTTAGAACAAGCAATTTCGAAGGAAAAACAGGAAATTTCCAAGATTTCGGCTGAGCACCTGGAGTCAAGGCGCCATCCCTTTATCCCTGTGCACCATAACCGACATATGCCTACTACTGGCCGCTGAGCTATTGTAAGTAAATGGTGAAAGAAGTGGAGTGACGAGACGTGATGGCTTAGGCTGGGAGTGGGGGGTGGTGATGTATGTGTGTTATGCAATGTGAATAATTCGCTTTGTGGGTCGGAAGATTTGTCGGCTATATAATCAATGAAAATGAACTGTGGGCTCAGTCGGCTGCTGATTTTCGTACTAGGGAGTGGATGTGCTCTACCATCTTTACGGAATCGAACCCTCCGTGTCACACGTCCAACTTGGGATGTTGTAAGAGGTTGGATCTTTTATTCTCCTTGTTCATTTTTTACATTTTTTAAAGGTTTTTCGTGATTCATTCTCGTTTTTGGTGTTGAAGGTCAGTGAGGCCAATGATATGGCCACCAACATTCATCGTGGGTTTTGGAGTCAGTCTCGTAAGTTTCGACGAATTTTTTGAACTTATACGATTTTTAAACATCTTTTCTCAATTTTAGAGTTAAATAACGTTGTGGTCAATGTCAAGACTACGGGCCACCAGTATGGGTGTCAGAGTCAGTGATGTGATATATTCTTGAGCTGTTATTAATTTCTTAAGATTTTTACAATTTTTTTTTCTAGTTTTGTTTTCAATAATTTTGGAGTCAATGTCAAGGTCGTCAAAAACCAACTGGGTGGCAGAGGGTCATCAATTAAAATTTTTTATTAATTTTTTGGTGCATAAAGAATGTTAATTAAGTGTACATACGAATGTGTTCCCTTGTGCTCTTATTCAGCAATCGTGTGTGTGTTCCTTTTATGTCATTTATTGATAGGAACAATCACCTGAAATTTATATACTAGTCCTTTTTAATTCCTTGTTATCTGAGAGGGTAATGAATGTGAAATATGTTTGTTGGTTCATGCCCACCTGGAATACAAGTGCATTTAATTACTCACTGTAAGTACGTCATATAAAGTGTGGGTACGCATGCCTGTACTTGTCTGGAGTGGTAAAACACAATTACTGAATATGATATGTAATGAAAGTATGTGCCTTGCATGTATGATGTATGAACTGTTGTGTCAAGGTAACATTATTTTCTCTACATTGAGAGTACTCATACGCCAGTTCAGGGTAACAACTATAAGCTTTGGAGGGGGCACTATATGTGCACAAGTATGTTACAATCGCCGAGGGGAATTTCTCACTCTAAGTATGTCATATGTACTGTGGGTAAACGTGCTGGATCTGAGAGGTGCGGGCCTCCTACTTTTGATGCGTGGCGGCGAAAGATTGAGGGAGGAGGGCTGGTCCAGCCGCTGTTAAGACATCTCACCCTCCACAATAACCATCTCATATTCGAATTGATCACTATTTATGCCCTACCATATATTATTCATTCTCCAGTCTCCTGCTAGCGACAGAATTGATTGTAGCACAGTCCTACCCTCTCCAGATGCCTCTGCGGTCCAGTCCAGCACCTTCTACTACAGAGCTTCTTGGTGAGTGATTGTCATTTTCGCTATGCACGGTACTGTGAGGCCTTTTCAATGTAAACAAATTCCGACCGCAAAGTGTCTTTTTTTTTTTTATATGAAGATTCAGTGTGTTTACTGTTCTGAGGTCGGTGGCTGTCCTACCACTTTTAATGATAAAGCAAGCGCGTAGTGAAATATAATGACACATAGCTCAAGAAAGTGCTTACTTTCCCCCATTAACAGTCTAGTTTAGCTGGTCGTGGGACTAATATATATATATATATATATATATATATATATATATATATATATATATATATATATATATATATATATATATATATATATATATAAAATTCATAGCATATTACGCAAGCCGCCTCTCATAGGGAAGTATAATTTTGTTCTTGTAGAATTAACTTACATGTACTTACTACGGTAGTATATACTATTTACGATTATTTCACTCTAATCTGAAGTCCTGCTAAAATTATACTCTCAGGATATTCCTCCGTCTCGGACAAACTAAGTCTAGAATATGAGACCAAAATACAATGCACCAAATTCACGCACAATCAGTTGTAATAATAATTCGTGTGCTCTTACCATGCGCAACCATCTTAATTGTGTTTTATTTATATTCTGTATATTATTAACTATAGGTAAATCTTCAATGTAATTAACAATATGATATACGTAGGTAATAACTAAACAAGTCATACATGGGATGCGTTTTTGAAGGTTTAATTCAACAAGTGTGAAGCAACCATGTGTACTCTATAACAGCCTAGCATATGTTGTAAAAATCGCTCTCTGCAGGATGTGTGGCCGTTGCTGCGTGTGAGTCGCGGCATGCCAATAGGACCAACAAAATGGAAACCAAATGCAGAAAGCTGTTTCAACGCCTGGCTGCCTATGTGTTCTGGCCGCCTCTCACTCCAGTCGTTGTTGCTTGCGATTTATTTCAGTACAGGGCAATAGACACCTGCCAGCTCCCTATCAGTCAGGATGTTGTGCTTCGTGTGTTGGTCTATTCACACTTCTGTAGGCTCTGGTGGTTTGAGATGTTTTTCATGCCCTTTAAAATATTACGTTTCATAAATGCAACCAAATTGACTACATTACACTGCTGTTTCACTGGGTTCGCTCAACTCACACGCAAGGGCATTAACGTCTACCACTAAACTAACAACATAGTTATATACATTTGGCCGAAAATGTTTTTTCACATGCTTGTATTTGCCACAGGCCTGGGCGTGTTATCTCTGGAGTATTTTGTTTTACGATATGCAACACACACCATCCGTTGTACATTAATGGTTTGCGTGTAGTATATTTCCGGTACAGAATGCACTTCCAATTTGTGACCCTTTAACCGTCTTGTAGTGAAACGCTTGGTTGTGAACGGCTATGGTTAAGATAAATAGTATTCCTACTCTATGACCAGTCACGCAATAATTTTATTCCCACTTGTGTCCTTGGTTTCAGATGCCTAGTTGCATATTTATTCAGTACATGTCACTAATTCGTTAGCGTCCTAGCGGTGTGGAATATGGGTCGAGTTGTATACTTACATATTTCTGACTTTTCCAGTGCTCGCCTTGTGCTAGGAATATTCAGGGTGGCCTCTCCAACGTGCGTCGGTGCGCCAAGACCAGACATATTTGGTCTCTCCTCAGCCCGGTAACTGGAATTTTGTGTGCATGCAGGTGTTCGGCGAAGACAGATACAAAAATAAAAAAATTTTTATCTGATGTGGTCTCCTCGCCTGCCTGCCTTTATACATGCATGATGTTCACGAATACAGGGCCTCACATGTGTGTAAACGTTTCAGTGCTCTGAGAAAACCTACGCGAGTAAACTAACTCTTTATACTTTTGTTTTTTCTACCATTCCTTGCTGCAATATAAGTATATACTGTGTTCCATTGATATTTTACTCCTGGCCTTCGATGACGTACTGTGTAGAGCAGTGCTCCATCATACCCGTCCTCAGACAGTCAAGAAGAATAAGTATGTAGCTGTATCGAATTTCGCTTATGTTTACTATGGTGTCTTTATGTCTACCATTCTCTCTCATTTCCTCATAATCATCACCATCACCTCAGCCGCCATCACCATCTGCTTCTTCTGCTTCATCAATCGCCCCATCTGAGCCCCACCTCTTTCGCTTAAGGCACTTCCATATGGCGGCTGGCACTTCAGTGGGGATTTTGCGATCGTGCATTCGCTGATCACACAAATGGTCTTCGACACAAGAGTAACTGTGCCATCAATAAAATCAGGTGGCCACAGCCGCATATGTGTGATCGCTGTAAGAAGTTATTTGCCGACAGCCATAAACTCAATATTCACTGTTTCGCATGCGCAGAGCTGATAAGGCAGGTGCCTGTCTGCATCGACTCATTGAAAGATATGCAATGAGGGTTTCAAGTACAGTGGCGATGCCAGATATCATGGGTGCAGTTGTTGGGTCAATCCCAGTGCTGAGTCACTGGAATGTGTAAACTGCCGGAGGTAGTTTACTCGCAAGGATAAACTGCGTTTTCACAGCACAGTGTGTACCGAACCTGCCCAACCACCAACTAAACATGCTCACATGACAGTGTACCAACCCCCCAATGTGGACCATCCTATGCACCACAGCCCTCGACTTTCGTTCTGGCACGACTGCTTGCTACAGAAGGGGGTCGTCATCGCTGCCCAAACATCATCACTGGGGCCAGCAAGGCCAACGAGTTCAGCTTCGTGGAAGCATAAAGCACATTTGGGTACATGGCATGGACATTCATAGCTGAAACTACCTCGAGCGATGCCATCCAGATTTCCAGCTACCTCAAGTATATCAAGACCAATATCATCGGACAACTGGAGCAGGAAATCGTGGACAAGGCACAGTTAAATACAATATTTTACTGGAGTGTTCCTGTGGAAAGTCCGGACCTCATGTAGAAGAGACGAATCAACATGCCTTCAAATCGAAGAAATTTCCGCTCTTCAATGTAGCAGACATGGGAGATGCTTTGAAAATTTTCAGCGGAAGATATGCCAGGAGGAGTAGGAATTCATGGCAAGGGCAAGAGCTGGAACCTCGCCATCGTGAAGAGGCTCCCACTGCATGTCAACAAGTTCGACCTGCTGTGTGCTTCCTCCTACATCGCCCTGCCTGCTCAGATTTTAACCAAGTAGGCTATCGTTAATTCTCACTACAAGGATCAACAGTGCGTTAAATGGGCGATCCTTGTAAGCTTTGTAGAGGGACAGGAGTATGAACATGTCAACCAGTACTACCTCGACCTGGAGACGAGGTTTGACTTCTCTGGACTGGAGTTCCCCACTACTCTATGGCAGATACCCCTCTTCGAAAGGAAGAATCCAGGGATCAACATGAATATCTATGCCTAGGAAGGAGGGTAATACAAAAGTCCCAATGAGGATATCGAAGGAAGGACGGGCTACCCACTTCAATATTTTCCTCATGAAGATGGCAATGGCAATGGCTATTTCCATTACTGCAACCTACCTGATTTATCCCACCTCAAATGCTCGTAGGTGACTGCCTATTAAGATGCTGTTATATTTGTAAGAGACGTCTGCGAGCGTACATTGTCAGGCCATGAGTAACATGGCTCAGAAGCGCTAAGACTCTGGCTGAGCATAGGAGGTATTGTAACGACCACACAATATCGATAAGGTACCCATTGTAGTGTATGGAGATTTCAGAGCAATGCTGGTGCCAGTCTAGACTTGCCTGCTGAACTCATCCTTATCACGTCAAGGTGGACAATGATCTCATACCATCCTCCAAGATGACCAGCCATCCCCACCGATGTGAAACTCTACACCAGGGAGGATGCAGTAAAGCACTTCATGGAGAAAATTTTTAGGTTTGTCTCTCTTGTGAAGGACATATATAGCAATTCTGAGCCAATATACCCACTGATCACAGGCGAATGGTCTGGCTATGCATAGGCCTATGCCTGATATCTCTGTTGCGGCCCCTTTACCATAGAAAACTGGAAGGTCTGAGACCTCAACCACTTCACTGTTGTATAAATATTTGGGTAGCATATAACAACATCAAAAGGATCTGCTGCATTCCCAAGCGCCTGTAAATGCTGTTCCACAACTTGGCATATGATGAGAATTTTGTCACTTAGCTTGGATATTACACTGATGATATAGTTATTATCCCGAAGACAGAGTAAAAGGAAATCACCTCCAGTAAAAGTTTTGGTTACAATTTCACAATATAGTTCATCGACATGTTCAGATTCATGTCTACCAGCCTCACGACTCATGCACAGAATCTACTGGCTGCCAATTTCGAGACAACTGGTGTGTTCTGCACTGAACCCCCGGCAACTCGATTTGGTGACTTATAAAGAAGTGTTCCAGTACAATTATGTTAAATTGTTTGGGGATGCTTGACGAGACACAGCTGCCAGAAATCGCCGCCTTCCACAACTGGTTCACCAGTTGTGGCATCATGGAAGAAGAATGTCAACATGCACAGATGGTCTATGAGGTATTTGCATGCACTAATCTATGGGAATACTACAAGTTTTACCTCCAGAGCAATGGCTTGATATTGTTTGACATATAAGAGAACTACAAGAGGCGCTATCTGAGCACATATGGACTTAAATGTGTCCTATTCATGAGTGCCCCCAAGTTCTTGTTCGACGCTATGCTGTGCAAGAGAGATGTATAGCTAGAACTCCTGGTCGAATATGATGGCCACCTGTTTGTAGATGCTGGTATCCAGGGAGGGGTGGCCCATTGCATCAAATGTCATGCTGTGATAAATAGCAAGGACTTACTAACCACATATGATGCCAGCTGGCTATGTACCCTACCTACAGTATGTCGATTCTAACAACTTCTACAGATGGGCAATGTCCCTGCTGTTGCTCTATGGCAGCTATGAGTGGAACTGTATGGAAATTGACGTGCTGTCCATGCAGGAAGACCACCCAATCGGGTACATACTGGAGAAAGATGTAGACTACCTTACTATGCTCCACAAGGACCATAAAGTCCTGCCTTTTCTGCCAGACAACGAATGTCCCCTGGGGTCCAAACTGTCGAAGCTAATGACCACACTTGAAGAGAAAACAACATCAACCACATTGTCGCCCTCAAGTATACATTAGTTCATGGCCTATGGCTGAAGGCTGTCCGCCATGTCTTGAAGTTCCACCAGAAGGCCAGGCTGAAGCCACACTTTAAGTTGAACATCACCAAATTCCAGGCTGCCATGAATGCCTTCGAGCGGCAGTTATTCAAGCTGACAATAAATGCTACATACGGCAAGCTCATGGAGAACCAACACAAACAACAGTGGATGGAGCTCGTCTGCATGGACATGTGAGCGAAGGAACTCATCTTCAACCCAGCATTCCAGTGTCGAACAATCTACGATGTCACACTACAATCGTCAAGTTGGAGCATAGAGTATTTTGTTCGACAAACCGATTTACTCTGGCCTTGCCATACTTCACTTGTCCAAGGCATTTATGTACTTATTCTACTATGATGTCATGAGGCCCTGATTTGGGACTAATCTTTGTGGATACAGATTCTTACATCAGTGACATATTGTGCCCCAATTACTACCACTACCTTTCCTATAAACCTGCAGTAATGTTAGAATTCGATACTACCGGATATCCTCCCACTCATCCCTGCTACTCGCCTGTAAACATGAAAATTATCAGTAAATTTAAGGATGAGTGCAGAGGGATCAACATGATTGAGTTTATCGGGCTGAGGCTGAGGACCGAAATGTATTCTTATCATTGCTGGGACAAAGTAGTGAAGTGGGTCAAGGAGGTTCAGAAGAGCATTTTCCATAAGGACATGCAGAAAGTTTGCATGTGACGTCATCCAAGATAACGGTCGTGGCGTCCTGGCTTCTCGCCAGGATGCCGGGTGCGTGTGAATTCTCATTTTCGTACTACTTGGCCATTGAAGACCACAGGCACATTCTTCTGAACTACCATCTCATGAGAGTGCAGGTCAACAGCATTAGATTTCACCACCACGATGTATACACAGATTGCAGCAGTAAATTATCTCTGTCATAGATGGATAACAATCAGGTTCGGGATGATGCCATCCATACTGTCCCCTATGGCTATAATGGGTAGGTAAACACATACACCTTTAGTGCAGCAGGTATCACCATATGTGTGTATGTCTCTGGGAGGGTAACTGGGTCGAGATATATTGCAGGAGGCAGTTCCTTGCCCGTGATTGTCGAAGCTGAAACGGTTCCTTTCCCCTTTCCCACAACAAATAACTCGTGTGTAGATTTGTTTCCGGCATGCTGGAGTCATATACATCCTGCCAAGTATGCTGGAATTTTCCTGCTCCATTCCAGCACATTATAGCTCATGTAGGAGTCGCATCAATCTTACCACATATGCTGACTGTGTGGGCAGTATGCTATAGTACATGCAGGAGCTGTACAGTATTCTTGCCAAACATGCTACCCCTGTGTGCCTGTGTTAGAAGTGTTTTCGGCATACTGGAGAACATGCTACAGACTGATCTGGTGTGCTGGCTTGTCGTCTGCTATGGTACGAATCATACAACTGGTTTATTAGTCATCCATTCCAGTTCTTTGTTTTTCCAGTGTACTGCTTGCGAATCATCTTCAACTTGTCCGGCATACTTGTGTGTGGCTTGGTTCCAGCATGCCGGAGCGCATAGAGGAGTCATACCTGTCCTGTCATGCATGCTGTCTGATGGTACACTGGAGAATATGTGGGGAGCTGACCTAATCGCGCATAGGCGTACGACCAGTGTCATGTTACGTGTTTGTTTTTCTCAATGGCACATAGAACACATGTAGGAGCAGTGTAATATTTCTACCAGGTTTGCTTTTGAAGATGACGATTATTATCATACCGGCACCTGTTGCAAGGGTTGTCAACTTTTTCTCTTGCTGAATATATATTACAAGTACTCGTGATGCATGAATTGTTTTACATGCACTCACTAAAACCTATATTTCTACATAATCAAATCTGCAAGAAACAACTACATAACCTCTCTTAATACATATCTGACATCTGTAAAAACCGCTACTATTGCAATGGTTTGTCTGCCTGGGAATTTGTTGTCTATGTTGAGTCTCCAATCTGGGTACATGTCTCGGGGACTCAACACTTATCCTGGCAGATGTTAGTGATTGCATAGTGAGCTAATATAATTATGTATCATTTAATTTTGAAGTGTCTGGTGGTCCATATCGAACATGCTTTTCTTCTTACCATAATGTACTCTACCCCCTTTTTCTTCATCTATCTAACCATCGGTACCCTTCTCTATGCTGTCATGTTTCTTGGTGCTCCATCCTCATTTCCTTCTTTTTTTGGATGGTTATCATTTGCTTTCCACTTCGGATGTTGCTTTTCAATGTTCTGACATCAACACTGACAGTTCTTTAATTTTTACATTATTGCATTGTGTATATGGGTTAAACAAATAATCAATTTTTAATAGTGTTGTCACAATATTTAATTCCTGGTCACAAGTCCAGAATCCATATACATATCACGATATAATGTCATGTGAACCGTAAGACCAAGGGCAACATCGGCAATATGTGTCTGCTCTCTAATGCAGGTGGTGCCCAGGCTGGCTCACCATGTGCAGGGTCGGCGCAAGGTGAAGCCATGGGATTGTTCAGGGGACCAGCACAAGGTGAAGCTGCCAGATTGAACAGGTTGGGCGAACAGAAGTGTGCAGTCGGAGGCGACAAGGAGGACCGGAGCTGGAGATAGGTGAGTGAGTGTGAAAAAAGGGATGCAGGCGGGAACATTTAAGAACTAGCGACTAGTGGTGGTGGGCGTAGTAGAGTGAGCATGGGGTGGAGGTTCTAGCATAGTGTTGGACTGTGTAGGTCATGTTTTTTCAATAGGATAGCACTGACAAAACACCAAGGACTAATCCCAAGGAGCGCCATTTTTCTTTATCGGTTACATGGACACTGACAAAATGCTAATGACTATTCCCGATGAGGGGCGTTATGTTCCGTGCTGGTATGGCACTGAAGCAACCCTTTAGCGATAGTGTGCATTCCGTGACATAGGGTGGGTAAGGTTATTCTGGTCCAGTGCCAGGATAAGGGCGTTGTGGTAAGGTGCTGAGTGGAATATGGAAGAGTGTAACACGCACTTTTACATGGAAATCATGTTTGGGAGCACACCGATGGGACCCCCACATCAGAATGCTAGAGGGATTAGTGGCGGGGACTCTCCTCCTCCTCATTGAGTCAAGCACCCCCTTGAGGAGTCGTATTCTCAATTGCCACCAGATTCTGCCAGAATGTGCCAATTTTGGCTGATTGTACAAGTAGAATCCATAATGGCGGCCATCGGGAGAATTGCGTGATCATGATGCTCGCACTTTTGCTAGGAAGGAATGTTAACCGAAACCTGAAACCAACAGAATTTCAGAGTATGATGTTGCCATGTTCTGGTGGAATGTTAGAGCAGAAAGTAAATATCCAAGATGGCTACTGGGACCAGAAGGGAAAAAGTGAATTTTTTCCAGGGGAAACAGGTTAAACGGGAGATTTTTCTGTGTGACAAGATCCAAGATGGCAGATGCTAGGCTGCAGCACCCATGCCCCATGCCCCTGCATTGGAACCGGCTTTTTATAATACTATTAGTAACATAGTTTTAAGTTCATCCATTACAATAGAATATTATTCATATTATGTTCTTTTGTACATTTGAAAACGTTGTTGCATGTGCAGAGCAGCACATCCCAGTTGATGTGAATTACTGTGCCACCAGTATGCAGCGCACTGAGTGTTTTCGTTCGGCATGAGTGCCGACACAGTTAAAACACGACACGTGACGCGCTGTTTTTTAAGAACGTGTCCCCCCCCAAGCTTACCAACAATACATTCACACTAAATTATTAGTTGAAATAATTCGCAGTCCACACGTCCGTATTCTACGTTGTATAAATTACAACGCCCCATGTTCTCCCAATCACATTTACTCCAAACCAGCCATTGTATGCCCATAAGTAATTATAAGTTATATATAAGTTAGAAAATTTTCCAACCACTATGCTCCAAGATTATGGCACGCAGCCCTAGAATACGAAACGAACACGGATGGGATGAAATCCATTTATGAAGAAAGTTTATATGTGTGCAATGTCAAAATATTTTACGGAGTTGGAGTTATGCTCGAGATAAACCCATTTTGACTATATTTGGGAGTGTACTGGTTACCTACATTTCACACAGTTGATATGGTTCCTTAGTCCAGAGGTCAAAACACCCTTTTAACCACCCCTTACGTAAGATGCAGAATTTTTCCTTTTATATGGGCGGCTTGACCACCCACTCCAGGGAGGCTTGTTCCTCTTTGATCTACTGGCTGTGAAGGAGCTTCAGACAGTACGGTCCTGGGCTTTTTGTTGTGTGTCCCCCCATGCGACACAGCAAACCCTTGGAGGTGTTACACGATTTCATTTGCAATTTTTAGGCCTCTGAGTGGTAAGTCATGCAGTAGGTATTTTTCTTGTTTTGTATTGTATTCCTTTTTTTAGAGTTTAATAATTCAGTATGTTACTCCATGTTACCAATTAATGTGATCCCCTCTTTTACTTGACCTTCCAGTTATGTATAGTTTTTGTACCCTTATGCACAGCCAGTACATTCTTTATAATAGTTAACATTTATTTCATGTTTGAATTATTTGTACTAATTAGATTTAAGAATATAATAATTTTATTTAAATATCAGGATGTACGATGAATAAAAATTTATAATGTAATAATAATGATCATATTTGGAATAGATATTCATAATTTATATGGCAAGCTTCATTTGTCTTTTTAAGATGATTTCAATACAATGTATTAAGATGCATTGTATTTGTATTCCAATTCCTACAATTTTATTTTGCTAACGATTTTGAAACACTTAAAAATTCGATTGGAGTTAGACCATTTTTAAAAATAAATTCAAAAGCACATATCAAAAATCTTTATTTCAACTTTTTAAAAGAAATTTTCAATATATTTAAATCATAAATAATAAGAATGTTACTCTCAATAATAATATATTACATTCGATAAAATTATAAAAAATAAGTCACGATATATTTTCCTTAATAGTGAATTTCTAATTTATTGGCTACTTCACATCAAATCCAGCAACGAGCTTGGTGGCGTCACACGTCACAGCATTGCGCCAGACAGCACACACTCAAAATCAGGAGAAGCGAAAGCCTAACACCTGTCGTGACTTCAAGCATGCAACTTCAGCACCAGAAAGCAACGTTACGGGATAAGCTGCTCGTGAGTCGTAAAATTTTTAAACCAGGTAACGAACATCCTAATATTACACACAACACTTAAACTGCAGCCTGCAAGTAACACATAACACACATTCTTACAATGATACTTGAATTTAGCTGCTCACACAGAAATTATTCAGTGTGTCTAGATTTTTAATTTAATATAATTTTCTGCCGGTAAATAGAATTTACAGTAATTCAGAATAATTCCAAACATATATGTATACAAATTTAAAGCATGAAAATGTTAGAATACATCTCACCATACACTATAGATTTGCATTGTATATTTTACAAACAAATGTTGTTCCTGATGTTATACATAATACATAATGTACAGGTTATACATATAACCTAAGCATTACATTTAATTTTACCTTGCATGTACACATATTGCCAAATGATTAAGTGTTACAATGGGCATTGTACTGTTTGAAGAGTACATCTCTTTGGCATTTTAGGAATGGCAACACAAAAGTCTGGATGATATTCTGAATGTAGAACTCACTGTTCAGTATTTCCTCAACAGACATCATAGGACTTTGCTCATTGTAGGCTATTGCTCCCCAGACCACAATGCCAGGAGTCTGACCTGTATGTCGCTGCTGTATACACTCTAGGTGATTCCACTCTCCTGGTCGACCCCACACTCTCAAACGACCTTTGACTGGCTCCAAGGTAGAATCTGCTCTAATCACTAAACACAATTCCGCGCCATTCATCCCTCCAGTTACGTAGTTCAAGGCACCACCCGAGGCATCCTGTACGGTGATGAGGTGTGAGAGGAAAATCTGACAATCCGCACCCTTCATCGTACCTCAGCATCCAGCAAATGGTTAGTGACTGTCATAGATAACATCTTGGATGTTCCAGTGGATCTACTCTGTGTGGCATTCGCAGTGCATTCAGCAATGACAGTTTGTCTGATGCGGCAGACGAGGCGGGAATCCACATGCTGCTCCTTTCAGGAATCCGGTTGATGATCATGTGCACCATCGTTAGACCATCAACACCACAAATGATATTCAGCAGACACTTCATAGCCTACGCTTTGGGTAATTCTTCAGAAAGACCATCCAGCCTCCATCAGTGCGACAAAATGAACTCTTTCTATGTTGTGGCATGTCTACAATGCTTGTCAACTACAGGTGTATTGGGCTCAGTGGTATTATGCCTAGTACGTGGTTCTTACTCTATCCACAGCACAGTACTCTTAATCATTGAAACATCGAACATACTTATGGAGTGTTGGTGATAATTTGAAGTGTATAATGAAAGTGATACGGAAATGGAGAAAGAGGCAGGATTCTTTTCAGCAGCTATGATAGATAACGAAATAATCAAACGGATGTAAATGCTTGAAATCTGTCGTAAAAGGTTATCATTGATTGAATTCTGTCATTAGAACGTCGGATCTAAATAGTCATGGCGGAATATTTAGGAAAAATTCCCGTTAACTATAAGAGAATTTTATGAACTTCTTGCCATTATCGAACCGATAATCAAGTAGAACACTGGATGGCGGACTTCCATTTCCCCAAAGGAACAACTCGTGTTATGTTTACGTTGAAAAGGCTCTTTAACAATAATCAGATAAAAAATTATTATTTTTTCCTTTAATAACTAGGGGGAATTAAAAGTTGCCACGTTTGATGAAGACCTGAGGATAGATATTTGTATTCAATTGAATACTGTTCTCTACCCTCCCCTGCTCCAACAGCACTTTGGCCGAGAGGGCATGGCTGCAGTTTAGTTTGAGGATTCTAAAGAGACTGCACTGCTGGAGTTGAGTCTAAAGTGAAGGAGACGAATTTCCGGACATGTATTCCGACCTCGCCGAATAGCATTCCTCGTCAGCAAATGGCACAACAATAAAAACTTGTCATTTGACTTTAATTTGCATATGAAGTGGGGTATTATTAGTTGTTTTATTTATGGAAGTGAAGAAGTATCCCAGTGGCTAACATTACTTGTGCATCTCCTTATTTTCTCAAGTTTTAGTGAAATAATCAATCACATTGTCGAAACTTGTGCTTTGTGGTGTAGGTGCACGTCTACCAAGATTTACACGCGTTGTACAAATGCCGTCATTACCAGACAGAATATTGATTGCTTCGTGGCTTTTATCCAAAGTTTCTGGAATACCTGTATTGGTTTGGCAGTCATCCATAAGTACGAATCCTTCAGTTGGCAGTACATTGTTTTGGGTTCTGAAAACAAATCAGAAGACTCCGTAACATTACGAAATGTGTGCTATTCACGTAGGAGTTCTCAAATCTTGCCTGACTAACGGACTCAGTGTTGTTGAAAATTCCTTCGGAGTATTAGTCTCTCAGTTTGTCATTTATGACGAAACATTTAGGTGCGACATCAGACTCGTTGAAAAGGTAATCAAGATTACATATATATTTCACAACTTCATGAGAAGAAATGTACTTTCATTCCCAGCTACGTCCTGTAAGACAATAAGCGGTGAAGAACACAGAAACTTAAACTGTGCAGCAAATTCATTGTGTATATTGGCTTTTGAGCACCAGAGAGCACTGGCTACTCAAGGAGCCTACGAAACATGGATTTGTTTCAAACATTACTTCCAACAGTCAGGAAGTTGCTGTATAATAACTGTGTGCTAACGTTTTGAGGGGCAAACTTTCGAACTGTTGAAAATGATAATTTTAAACATAAAACATTTAATCAGTCATCTTGCAGTCTTGAATAAAAGTTATTAGATAATGGGCAAAATGTATCTGCAATATTGAGTACTATAAGACGTGTTTTAAGGAACATTCAGAACTTCCGAAAGTATTTTCTCCCATTTTTTAATGAGTGGAATGATATTATTTGCAAAACATTTTTGATGGGTACTTTTCAACACTTCACTGTAATCAACACTTCTATGCAGGGCGCTTTTCATTAACTATGAACACTATATTACACTTTAATGCACTAGTTCTGAATCAATGCTTAGAGTGTATCGATATGCTTGCAATGAAGAACAGATGTATTTACTACTATATAAATTCACACACATACATGTTATGTATATTTCAGTATTTAATAACATTTCCCAATACTATCTCAAACCAAGCTATTTATTTCTTTTTCGTTCTTTATATTCACTTGATCGTGTATCGTATGAACAAAGATATTTCCTAACTACCTCTATTAGCTGCTCCATCTCCTGGAACCACATGTGCACTTTTTCAGATATAACTGACGATTCGGAAGCACACAGACTGAAGTATGATGAACATACAGAACGGAAGATGTGGTAAGTTTAATGTACTCATGCGCTGCTCAATTCATAGTGAGAGTTGAGAAATAAAATCGCTTGCCCGGCGAATTCGCTGGCATAGTGTTGCTTAGCGTGGGATAGCGTGATGTGTGAACTGTTTTATTGAACAAATTCAACAACATGTCTTGCCGTTACAAAATACAGTATCGCTCAGCACAGCACAGAATAGCATAGCGTAGTATAACTTCATGTGCGAATTCACATTTACACATGGGTTTCTCGAAAACTGTTCACCTGAGAATGTTCCGAGAAGATTTGGCTTACAAACATTTATTTGATGCCTTTTTATGGATTATAATTTTAGAATGCGTACGACCAATTGAATCATGTTTATATTTATATTTATTTGTGAAAAACTATTTAGTTTGTGGAAAAAAATTCAAATTATTACATTAGATTTCGCCAAAAGTTTGTAATAATAAACAACTTATAAACTTACATTCAGGAAACATTTTTAAGTGTCAAAATTCGGATATAAAATTTTTAGGTAACTTGTATTATTGTTGTATAAACCCACAGGTTAACCGCGAAACGCACTGCGCGAGTGCAACATTTCGTGCCAGTTTTAGTGCCTTCACGTAGAAGTGCGTATGACAGTACAGTCGTAGGGCTCCTTGCTTCTGTGTCCGAAACTCCGAACAAAGTTTTAACTTTGCGGGGCCCTTAGTTAGAGTACATCACGCAGACTTGTGTATCTCCACGGCTGCAACTCTCCATTACCTGCTGCTCGGGAAGTTGACTATTTAATGTTGCACCCCTTCACATCCTCTGACTGCCCCGGAACTTATTTGTTACATGATTACAGCCAGTAGAACTCGCTTTTTATTAGCACTGGCGATTCAGACTGGTAAAACTAGAATTTCGAATATTTTTTCTGCGAACATATCACTTTCTTTATCATAGGTTCCTGGGAAAAATCACAAAATATTATATATATATATATATATATATATATATATATATATATATATATATATATATATATATATATATATATATACACACTCAACAACACATGTGTGTGAAAATGCAACACAACGAGGAAACCAGTTAGAACGGAAAAATGTTATACATTACTAATATATAAGAAACAGCTACACTTAGAAATCAATGGTAGCTACACGTTATGATATCGTATAAAAACTGTTTTTAATGTGTTCCTGGGGAATCAACAGCCAGGCTGCTTCTATCTGAGTCAACAGTTCATCAATATTGACTGTTGGATAAGAATAACGGCTTATTCGCCAAGAGAATATAGGTGAGACATGTTTACAGTGAGGGCAACATACCGGCTTAACACGCAGGCCAGGGAAGAAGACTTACTACAACCCAGATCTAACAAATGCTGTTTAGAGTGCATACTATTAGTAGAAGCTGATATCACACATGATACCCAATTGCTCCACAAACCACCACGCCCTTCTTTCGTGCAGCATAACGCCGATCAGTGCATTTCGAAATATGGCGCTCACATTGATAACGTCGAATGAGTTAGCGGCAATCACTGTAGTCAAAGTTGAAGCGGGATACGCCACTATGCACGCCAATGGGTGTATTGGCGAGCCCATTGTAGCGTGAGGCGTCGCTGGACCAGGCTCAAGGGAATCCTCCGCAGAGAAGTGCGTTTACGCAGTTCTCTAAGGAGCAGACGGAGTCGAAACGTGAAAGCAGACAATGACACTCTTTGACAGAATTCCAGCGTTGTGCTAATATTCGAGACGAAACTGAATCATCCACCTCTGCTATGTGAGTGAGGCGTATTGTCATCCCATGGCGTCGTCACATTTCGTGGTCCATTTCCGAGTCTTCGACTCGTCCTCTTATTTTCAGACCACTGTATCCAATGTCGTGATATTGTGCCCCGTACGAGCAGCAATTTTGCAGTATGAACGTATTTAAGACCATCTTATATGATTCCAGATCCAATAAACGCTTGTGCAAGGTCCGCCATAGCGGATGGTATACCTATTATTATGGCACACGTCATGGAATTTCCCTCCTTGTAAGGCCAGATTTCATACCAGGTTTGGTAATAGGACACATCAAATTTTTCTTGGCACGTTCCTTACCGGCTTTAGTAACCAGCCAATGGCATTGTATTTTCAGAGTGTAGGGCGTTTCCCGTCGTTAATGAAGTTAACGAGTTAATGAAGAAATAAAAAAGAACGACTTTATGTTGATTATACATCCGTGAGGTTGAAACTCTTTCGAATAGTGTTAAAATTAAAAAAAAAAAAAGAAAAAACGCAACTGTTATTGGCGATGACAAACTTTCATTATTGCATAAAACAGCCTTAGTAGTAGGATTTGACCGAATTGGGGCCATCAACATCTAGCGTAGGCTGGCAGGATTCGGGCGCCGTCATGTTGTTACATCACCCGTCTACCACCTTGGATGTCATTGACCTATTACCCATGACCCATGAGCTATGACCCGTGATCTTGACCTTGGCCCCGAGGTCCTTTGCCCCATAAAAAGCAAAAAATTCTTTAAAAAAATCCCAAAAATCCAAAAAATAATCCAAGAAAATATACATAAAAAAGTCTCGAAAAATGTTATTATTAAAAATCATTAAATATATTTTAAAATATGAAAAAACGGATCCGCAGTGATGACCCATTTTTCCCGGAGCAGCCTAAGGGGAGTTGTGACTCTGAGCCAGAAGAACTGGACTCAGGACCATGAACCTTTGACATTTGACTTCCAACCTTGACCTTGAAAATGCAAAAAAAAAAAAATATCACAACAAATTTTAACAAATCCCAAAAAAATTATTTTTTTTAATAAGTATAAAATATTTAAAAATAATTTAATAATTTTTAAAAACTGATGAATGTCGTTTTTAAAAAATTACATTTCAGAAGGTTCCCCCCAGCAGCACATCCAGCAAACTCTGACTGACTCCCTCACCCCCACTCCCCTCACAAATACACCCCTAACCATCACTTCCCTCACCAATACTCATTCCGCCATATTGATTATTTTGTTCGTCATTTGTTTATACATTACTAGGGGCCAGCACATTGGTAGGCAACCGTCATCTTGGTAGGAGACGACTACCTTCACAGGTGACCATCATCATGGTCGACATCACCAATCCACCATAGTGGAAGCTAAAGGCCACGACTTTGGCCCCATTGCATTGAATTACCTTGAAAACAAAAAAAAAACTAGAGAAAAATACATAACAGTCAGCAAGCATAATACATATTAGATGACTAACGCCATATTATATGCACACAACCTCGACACTGACCCCATTACCGCGAATGACCTTGAAAAAAACCCTACAAAAACATAAAAGTCAACAAGCAAACGATATTCCAGACTACTACCACCATATTAGATGCAGACTACCTTAGCCTTGACCCCATGTCCTTGAATAACCCTGAAAGCAATAACTCGAGAAAAAATTATGCGACGTGGTAGAAGCTAGCCGAGGTGATCCATCTTTAATTTCACCTGCTGTGAAACTAAACCTCTAACCTAATATTAACTCGCTACTGTTTATAATATACGAGTATGCAAGCCCTATGGCATCATATTGACTTTGAACCAATCGTACTGCACCATTAATACATAATGCAGACACCGATCAACCAATCAGGTGTGGTGGAGCAGGTGTACCAAGTGGAGCAGGTGGAGCATCTAAAGATTGATGGAAATATTGTTAAAGATTAATTGAAGGATTGGTATTGGGATTGGTATTGTAATTGGGAATGCGGTGCTGATTGCGGTGCTGAATGTGGTGCTGAATGTTATTTATGTACTGCGGAGCGTGCGTAGCTAACGGCGAAGCATGCAGAGCTCACTGTGGAGCTTGCAGAGCTAGCTCTGGTGCTAATTGCAGTGCTGTGGTGCTGATTGTGATTGTGGTGCTAACTACGGTGGTATGTACGGTTTGTGTCTGTATGTGTGTGCGTCTCAAGTGAAATTAAAATTCTACGTATATTAAAATAATATCATATAGTCATATCTCTAAAAACTGAAATGCGGATATTATATTTCATTACTTCTCTTTAAGAAAGTATATGTCCAGGTCCCTCGGTATATTTAATCCTTTCCTGGGTAAACTGTATTTATACTTTGCAATAAAAGTGTCCAGAATTACAGCAGGCTCCCACCATGTTTCCCTATTGATCGTCGCCGCGTGAAAATGTCTCTTCGTACGGACCACCCTCTCAGTGTGACGGGAATTTTGAACATAGTCGATAACCCGATCGCAGAATCGACACTGGCGATAACCAGTTAGCGATTATGTGGGTCGTGGCTCCATGATCGTCGAGGTCAAAAGGCAGGCCTTTGTATTCACAACTCATCTTCTCGGTATGAGAGCACTCTGAGAAAACCCGCAAAATCTTTCGCCCCTAATAAACGCACGCAGGTCCCATTATGCAGATGAAAGGATTTATATATAAATATGTATAGGTATATAAGTATGTAAATATAATATTATTTTATATTTATTTTATATATGTGAAACTTCTCAGTACAGGTAACCTTCGCAATAGAAGGGTCCACTATTGAGAAGTGTAATTTATAGGGAAATAGGTTTCACTAAAAATTACTCACAGTAGTGAATTTTATTTTAAAAAATAATTTCAGAAAGTTTAGCATTGTGGTTCATGTCGGTTATAAAAGTAAAGATTTTAAAAATATAAACAATTATTCATATCTATGAACCTCTGACTATAAAAAAAAATCATCAATTGTGGTTTGCTTTGTGGACAGCATTTATTTTTCCAAGTGAATCTCAACATCGCTCATTATTTTCAAACCATCTACAGCCTCCTTACTCAAAAAGTAAAACTTAAACTACCTTGTCTCATACGCCGATGTGTAACACAAAAAATCGTTTAAGGTTATGAACCACAGGTAATATTACATGACAGCGCGACATAAGAAAAGAGATGTAAACTTGTCGTCTCAATAATAAATATAGAAACAATATAAACCTCTAAACCACTCAGCAAATGCCGGTATATGTTAATGGAGCGATAAATGTCAGGCAAACTGTCCCAATGATAGTAGAGGTTATAAAAACATTCG
Source organism: Dryococelus australis (assembly GCA_029891345.1). Taxonomy (NCBI): domain Eukaryota; kingdom Metazoa; phylum Arthropoda; class Insecta; order Phasmatodea; family Phasmatidae; genus Dryococelus; species Dryococelus australis. The sequence goes on along the minus strand of CM056994.1, from coordinate 174,272,718 downwards.
TGTTTCTCATATACAATAGCTTTCATTAATAATATGAGCTTACCTGCATAAGTTTACTGTAGATCCTGAGTTACTTTTCGGTCATATTAATTTTTATTTTATCTGGTTGACGTATGTTTTAAAATCCCTCCTTTCGATGTTTTGGTTTACTTTTCGTAGATGCACGATAAAATCTGATTGAAATACTTTTTTTTTCTTCGTGAAATATTGGGTTAGTGTCTACTTTCGGACACAGGATACATATTTAAACAAAGCCAAAACCAAACTGTGTAGCTTCGCGGTTGAACTGGTAACAGTCTGGCCACAACATAACGTTTTAATTCACAAGCGTATGTAAAATGCTTGCTCTGTAGTTGCCAAACAAAAATGGCTGTCGTTTTTAGATACGTTATCGTAAACAAGCAACAGTTAATTTTTCTATAGATATGTTTGTGTGCGTTATTAAGTATGTGCAACAATTAAAACCACGCACATTGTTTATGTCCTTGTCCGTTATCAATAATATCCACTTTTCAGAGTCGTTACGCCCATAATAACCTATATTATCGTGCCAGGAAATTGAAAGCTTCGCCGCTAATGGGAAATTTCCGTTTTAAAGAAGTGTCCATTACCGGAAGTTTTACTTATGTATGGAAATATAAAATATTTTCAATTTAATTCATAAGAATAGTTGTGTACATATAAGTATGGAAATATAACTTTATTTTCAAGTTAATTTATCTACCCTATATATAATAATGTACATATAACTCTGGAATTACAAAATTATTTGGAAATTTATATATATATATATATATATATATATATATATATATATATATATATATATATATATATATATATATATATAGTTTTGTACATATAAGAATGGAAATTAAAAAATGATTTTATATATATAGTTTTGTACATATAAGAATGGAAATAAAAAAATGATTTTCTATACATATATATATATATACAAACATACAAGTAAGTTAATATGAAATTATATCAATTTAAGTTATATATAGTCATGTACAAATAAGTATGAAGATACAAAGTTATTTCCAAACAAATTTTTATTTATATAATGTACATATAAGTATGGAAATATAACACTATTTAAATGTGTAAATAAAATTGTTTTCAAAAAATCTATGCAAAAAATGTCCGTATAAATTTAGGAATATTAAATTCTATGCTTGATTATATATTTAAAAGTATTGGAATTTATATAAAGCTGCCAAAATGTATAAGTAACATTGTTTTGTAAGCACCTGCGTGCATTCACTAGTGGCGAACGATTATGCGGGTTTCCTCAAAGTGCACCCATACAGCGAAGATGAATTGTGAATACGAAGGTCTGTCTTTTGATCTCGAAGATAATTAAACCGCAACCTGCATCAACACTAACGCTAACTTGTTGTCGCCAGTGTTGATTCTGTGATCGGGTTATCGCCTGTGTTCTAAATGCCCATCAGTTTAAGAGGGCGGTCTGCCTGAACAATCCTTTACACACGACGACAACCATTCGGAAAGCATAATGGGAGCTTGCTGTATTTTTGGATACTTTTATTGGTAAGTGTAAATACAGTTTACTCAGGAAGCGATTACATATGCTGAGGTACCTGGACATATAATTTTTTAAAGCGAGATTATTAAATAAAATATTCCCGTTTCAGTTTTGCATATATGACTATATCAATTTATATAAAATTCATTGGATTTTTTCCCACTTGTAAGCCACACACACTGCACTTAATACCACACTTAGCAACACAAACACAATCGGCACCGTATGCTCAGCAGTTACCTCCGCATGGTCCACAATCACAATCAGCACCGCAATAAACACCGCAATCCCAATCTCAATCCTAATCGCAATTCCAGTCTCAATCTCAAACCCAATCCCAATACCAATCCCAATCCTTCGATTATTCTTTAGCAATCTTTCCATCAATCTTTACCTGCTCCACCTGCTCCACTTATTCCTCCTGCTCCAATTACTCCACCTGCTTCTCTTACTCCACGTGCTTCACTTACTCCACCTGCTCCACCTCATGTGAGTGGCTGTTCGGTGTCTGCACAATGTATTAATGGTTTAGTACGATTGGTTCAAAGTCAGTATGATGTCATAAGACTTGCAAACTTGTATATTATAAGCAGTAGGGTGGTAAGCTGAGGCTATTCGTTTGTCAGCAGCTGAAGTGAAAAGTGGATCGTCTCGGCTAGTTTCTGCCTCTTCGTATATATATATATATATATATATATATATATATATATATATATATGGTGGTAGTAATTTCTATTGTGATATGTTTGTTGTCTTTTATGTATTTATCCTCGTGTTTGGGTTTTCAAGGTAATTCAAGGTCATGGGGTCAATGGTGAGGTAGTGTGCATCTAATATGGTGGTAGTAGTTATGTATTATGCTTGTTGAGTTTTAAGGATTTTTCACAAGATTTTGTTTTCAACGTCATTCCAGGTCACGGGGTCAATGCAGATTCAGTGTGAATCTAATATGGCGGTAGTAGCCTGTTATGTAATATGCTTGCCGACGTTTATGTATCTTTTCTCTAGTTTTTTGTTTTCAAGGTCATTCTAGGTAAAAGGGTCAAGGTCATGGTCATTGGTTTCCAATATGGCGGATGGGTGATGTATACAAAGATGATGTCACCTACCAAATGGTGGTCACCTACCGAGTTAGTCGTCACCTACCAAGATGGCGGTCGCTTACCAATATGGTAGCCTCCAGTAATGTATAAACAAATGAATAACGAAGAAATCAAGATGGTGTAATGAGTATTGGCGATGGGTGTGGGGGTGAGGGTGTTAGTCATCTGTTGGGCGTGGTGCTGGGGGGACCTTCAGAAATGAAAGTATAAAAAAAGTTTTATAAGTACTTAAATAATGTTATTATAATTTTAAAATAATTTTTATAGTTAATTTTTTTTAAATAAACCTTTTAGGATTTTTTTTTTGGAATTTGTTGTGATTTTTTTTGGGAATTTTGCATTTTCAAGGTCAAAGGTCAATGGTCCTGAGTTAGGCTTTTCTGGCTCTGAGTCATAGCCCCCCTTGCCTGCTGCGGCAAAAAAAAATGGGCAATTTGTGGGGATCCTTATTTAAATACTTTTAAATAATTTTTAATGTCACGTTTTTTTCGGTTTTTTTTTTTTTTTTTTTAATTTTTGGATTTTTAAAAATTCTTTGAGAATTTTTTTGGAATTTTTAATTTGTATTTGCGGTATTTTTGGGGCCAAAGGTCAAGGTCACATATCAAAGGTAATGGGTCAGGTGCAAAAGGTCAATGACATCCAATATGGCGGTCGGGTGACGTAACAACATAGCGGCTGCCGAATCCTTCCACCCTACGCCAGACGTCGATGGCCCCAAGTTGGTTAAATCTTACTAGTAGCCGTAAATTCTGAAAACAATACCTACAATATGGAAAAAAAATATTTTATAGGTTGTGTATACTTCCCCTATTTACTAACTACATACTATCTTTGAACCGGTAGTACAGCAGTAAAGTCGCTGCTCTCGTAATGGGGCGTGACTTTTGGGCATGATTTCGAAATTTCATGGAACGGTTTTATCATAGTATATTTCATGCGGATAATAACTTGATACGTAAAAAATACTACATTTTGCAACCGTTTATATTTTTTTCGTCAAAATTCAAAGTAACACTATCGTACTGCCGTGACTTCACATAATTTTCAAGAATATAAATGCAACAACACCAGTAAGCAACTGTAATGTAGTAATATCAAGAAGTGCTAGCTTGTTTTTTATAGGTCTACGCAGGTTACTGACTGGTAGCAGTTCTGTGAATGAGGTTCATGTTTACTAAGACCCACTCGCTGCGCACAGACCGAAGATGTCAAATTCTAGAAGCGAACTAATTATGTCTAGTAATATAAATATTTTATGGCGGCTTATATAACAGCTGCTACACCGACTCGTGCATTAGGTCTTGTGGATGATTATACAAAACCAAGCACGGCAGCAGGTATCGTGTAATATCGGTTTTACGCAAGACAATTATTCGACCCTCTTCAAACCGATAAGTACTCAAAATGTGCCCTTTGAGGTCGACGAGACATACTGATACCAATGGAAAGATTGTGATATTATTCAAAATATTGGTTTATTTGAATAGCACGAAAGTTAAGGCTGTTTATCACCCTCATACATTCCAAATCTACAGGGCCTGGTGGTATTGGCATTTAAATTAACGCCACTCAAGCCTATATAATTGTTGGTAGATTCTGATCCATACCATCATTATAACATACTGGTGCATGTGGTCGCTATTAGTGTGATGGGTTTGCTTAGTGATATATATGTATATATATTAAAAAAGTATGTTTATCATATTTATACCTACAAAACAGCCGAGACAGTGAATAATTAGCAGATTCTGTCATCGCGTATTAATAAGTCTTTAAAAGAGGAGACCGGAAATTAAGTTGAGTGACTGTTGCATGTTTCCTCAATACCCTATCGACAATTTCGGCATGATGTTTATAAAAAATAATACCTTATAATTACAACAAAATTATTTATCAACTCGGATAATAATTACAGATTTACGATTTGACATCCTCTATGCTTACAAAACCAATATAGCTACCGGAAACAAACGTATGCTCGAATAATTAGTGGGCGTAACTGTCAAGCACCTTCGGGTAAGTTCGAGAAACTCGAGTGCACGGCTTCCGAGCACCCCCTGAGTTGAGCCGAAGATTGCCGAGCTCGTCCGAGTCGATCCTCGGTAGGTGAATCTCAGTTACAGCCACAGTCACACAGCTCCCGTTTAAAATACATAATGTCAGACCTTCATTTGATATAAATACTACTAATAAAACTTTGTTTTTAAAAATATGATTAAAGAAAAGGAGCTGAAGGTATTATATTATGATATCTTAAAAATGGGTTTTTGGGTTTCGGAAATCTTTACCCACAAAATAATATCAATTAAAAAATAACTGTTGTGTGAATACTTAGCGTGTTGCGCCATTCATTTTGGACGTAAACAGTTTTGCATATGTTCGTCAACTGGGTTAAATAAAAAATCAATATATGTCGAATGAATTTTTTACATGATATTTTACTAACTGTTTCAAAAATAGTTCATTGTCAATCTATTTCATAGGACACACACTTAACTAGACAATGCACACACTCAAAAGGGGAAGGATAGAGATAGAGATATTGACAAGAAAAAAAAGACTAATTAATAATTATTTAAAAAAAATTAAGACTGGTATTTTTAAAATTAAAATTTTTCTTATTTCTGTACAAATTACGTGGCGTACGACTATAAAAGGAATTTAAGATTTTTTTTTAATTCTATGATATACAAATAAAACTCCCAGTAATAAAAACAATCATTCCATATTACACTAGGAATCTATAGTTTTGATTTCGCCAATCATGAAAATATTTGTGTATGTCACTGTCTAGCAAAATCGATAAAGGCACGGAACTACTAAAAAAGATTTGCGAACCTACTGTCTCTGATGAGTTTGTCATTATGAACGTTAACACAAGATTTAGAAACAAAATAATGAATTCAAAAGTTGATATACATTGAAACAATTGCTTTTATGTCTTCTCATTGCAGAGTTGATCCGTTACAATGTATTATGAACATCAAACTAAAAATACATGCCTGCAATTTTTCTCAGTTTTTACAGCCTTTGGATCTTTTCTTCAGTGTGCGAGATGATTTTTTTATTTAAATAATAACATTTTGTTCAACTCTAATATCGAATATGAGTGTTTTTCGAGCTAACAGAATTATTCGGAGATGTATATATACTTTTTTATCAGCTGCGTTTTTGTTCCGAATAGAGCTATTTTACGGTTTTACAAATTATTTTAAAACCGACACTAGGTGCATCCATTTACACACGAACAATGAAGAACACAGTTCGTATTTTAAGTGACATTGTTAGCAGATAATTGAGAAACATGGCCCCAAGGTATAAAATATTCTCAAAGGTGTAACATCTAAATACTGACAACAGAATGGGATGTTTCCATTTGTTTGAACATTAAAGAACGTATCTGGTGTAAAAGAAACACACTAATCAACGCTTCCAAAAAATGTATTATATTAACAGCACTGCTAATTTCAGCGTTCGTCTGAGCAATGCACAATTGGGAAGAAGAAGAACTTTTGAGAGCATTTTGACACAGCCCAGTCAACAGTTAACCAACTACAAATAATCCACACTATATAGTATTACACAGATAATGATTCGCCTTTAATTTAAGCATAATATTTTAATCAATATTAGCATTAATATATTGCTAGATTGGAGTCGTGGTATAAACTGCATGACTTCCAAAGTACAAATATGTACGTAAGTGGGGCTCACATTCCTGTGAGCAAGCGATAATAATTTTTAGTGAGACTTCCATTTTCCTTCCCTTCTCCTTTGCACGCCTCGTGCGTAAAATTTTCCCAGCAATTTTGTAAGTTTTAAGAACTACCGCGCGTGCTAAATATAAATCTGCAAAAATTAAACGAAACAAATGGAAACAAAACCATCTCATTGAGGATTGAGCCACTGGAGTTAATGCGTTGAGAGATTTGGACGGCTCTTAAGAAACGAGGCCTTTAAAGTCGAGAGACACTGGAGACAGTGAAACACTTACAAACTATTTCACTGAGCCATTTCACAGATTTAATTATTATTAACTGCAAATAATGTACGCTACAATTATGTTAATATATATATTTTTATCGAAATCTATTCATAGTCCCTTCTTTTAGCCAGTAGTGTAACCTTCTGGAAGACGTGAAACGTAATATTTTAGTGGACATAATAAGTAGTTTACATTCGTATATCAAACAACGCACTGGCATGGTTATAAACATAAATATTGTGTTACACCTAGTCATAAATTTCCGACTGATTTTAAAAATGAATTATTCGTAAAACATTAAATAATGAAAATACTTTTCCCTACTCCGTGTGGAAATTGTCACAAATACGCAACACGATTTGCAAAATAAAAACAGTAATTATTACAGATGTTTTTCAGAGGTTGACTTCAAAAGTACTCCGTTAATCGTGGCCAGTCTATCATTTCTGACAAATAAATTTCATTAATTATTCAATCACATTTAAATATTATTGATGTGTTGAACAAAGACATTATAGTTAAGCTTTAAGGCCCTTGTAGAGTCCTCAATGGTATATTCGCATTCCGAACCACAAATCATACCGCTGTTGAAAAACAAATCATCTTTAGCATGTTATATTTTACAGTATGCAAACAAATGCCGGGTACTCAGTCGCTGTAATTTTGTTCGTGTGGTCAAGTTGCACGTCATAATTGGGGTGAACACTGAAAAAATATTTTGAACTTTTACAAACCTTTAAAACTCTGTTGCCAAGAAAATATTGTGTAGTGCTACAAAAATGTTTCTTGCAAAATGAACAAGACATATATTTGTAATATTTTATATTATAGTTTTGCTATTTCAACTTATATTATTGAGAAGTGGAAATAAAAGTTCCGTGTTTCTTCTAGAAAACAAGCACGAAGAATAAATAACAGAGAGGAAGGAAAAATTTTCTTCAAAATATAATTTAACTAACAATAAAAAATGGTATACCTTACCACATGCTTTGCGTTACCATCCCGCACAACCCACGACGACCAATACAAGAATTTGGGTAAAAATTTTTTAAATATATACAGTGACACACAGTGAAAGAAATAAGACCATAATTCTACTTCGTCTTGGGGAGGAGTGAGGTAAACGAATTACACAGTTTTCGCGCTTCATAATGCCATTAAATTTGTGCAGGCGAACTGAACATACGCAGATTTATAATTATATATATATATATATGGTACTTACAAATGTTGGCTTGACGCATGTTCAAAAAACAATAATTCCTGTTATTATAAATCTGCGTATGTTCAGTTCGCCTGCACAAATTATATATATATATATTAAATTTGTGCAGGCGAACTGAACATACGCAGATTTATAATAACAGGAATTATTGTTTTTTTGAACATGCGTCAGTATATATATATATATATTGTTTATATATATCATAAGTAAGTACCATATACATATGTAAGTACCATAAATATATATGTAAGTACTATAAATATATATATTTGTTTATGGTACTTATAATGTTGCCTTGACACATGTTTATAAAACAATAATTCCTGCTATTATATGTATATATACAATAGTAAAATTTTGTCAAACAACGCAATTATTTTGGTTTATTAATATAGTTCGGATACGAAAAGTTAATGTTAACATTTAATTTTTAATAATATCATGTGTTTTTAAAGTTAATTTCATTGTATAATTAAGTCATTTTGGTTGTTTCAAGTTTTTTTCTTTTTTAACACGTCTCTTTCGTTTCTTTTAGCAAGTAACTTCGCTGTATTTCACCAATACTTAGTTACAAACACCTATGTACATTTCAATTTCGTGAATGTCTGCAATTCTGTCAGAGCTCGTATATAATGGTTATTATAGTATAGACATTCCTTGAGGTCAATTACAAACATGGCTTCTGTAATATTACAAAGCAGTTATTTTAAAAGAGAAATATTTGTACTGCAAAAAACGTTTGTAAAATTACAAACAATTTCTCAGTAATAATTACAAATTATTTCTACGGTGCAGCATGTCAACATTTATGTTTATTGCGTTTATAGTAATTATGTGACTTTCATGATATTTGAAGAAAATAAAACATGAATACATTTCTAATATTAGCTCTGCACGAGCAATCTTAAAGTAATGATAATGATATCGATCCACAAGTTGAGAGAGAGGGAGAGAGCTTGGAATTTTATTTTTCTCGGCGACCGTTTAGAATGTTCCATTCTGTAAATATGGCAATAAAAATGTTTTAATGTTTACATGCTGCGCTCTTTCTACTTTTTAGAATGGCTCTGTACACGAATTTTATTCAACCGTTTCGCATTCACCAGAGATGTTCTACAACACAAGTCATTACGGAACAGTCACGTCCAGCAATCGAATCAGATTTGTACCAGAAGGAAAATTCCAGGAGATGGGACATTGGAAAGAAATGTTTACGCAATTTAGAAAATGCAAACAAATGCAAATACTTACGTATGGCTAAGTGAGAAAATATAATTTACATCACCCTTGAACCACCAGGACTCGTGATTTTTATATCATCAATGTTGAAATATATTTGAAAGGTACTTACGTTTTCATTGTGCTGAAAAAAAAATATAAATATTTAAGTATGTAAATTTTAACGCTCACAGAAAATAATTTGTTTGAGTCGTTTATTTTTTTGACATCGCCAAGGGCCAAGCGTTTGCAAAGTAACGAAGAACACAGTGTCACGAAATTTTTATATATATATTATTTTGATACGACGTCTTATGATAGATAGCACAAATAGACTATTTAAACAAAATCCGCGACTTGCAAGTTGTCTTATGGAAATCGTGAAAATATATTTGGCCTGCTGTAAACTGTTATGGCTTTGTCTCAAAGATTGAAATGAGTCTTTTCTTCTTATATATTTATTTCAGGTCTTCAGGAACACAGCAATAAAATATGCGAACAAAACTGCTAGTTAGGGAAACGCTTTTCATCAGTACCGTCAGAGTAAAAGTTGTATACGTTTACCATTAAATCAGGAATACAATAGGCCAGTACACGATTGTTGAACTAAATACGGACATCTGGGAAAAAAATTAGGCAGCTATAACGGCAGTCAATTTCTTATTTTATAAGCTCCTAACGACCTTATAACGAATACTTATTTAAGTTTTTAAATTGTGTACCAAACCTGGGACATGTAAAGGGTAATGTGCATCTTTAATTTTTCAAAATTGTTTGCAAGCAAGGTTCACAATTATCAACATAGATTCTCATTAAGTTCTTGCTCTTGTACACTTTTCTAGCAATGTGACTAGAACCCACTTTATTTGTAGGGCCTAAGGGTCGTTTGTAATTATGAGGTTGACGAGCTCAAGTCATACCAATTTTGCTGATAAATTCCGTGTCCACATGCGCGCGACAAGTGAACTGAAAATCTGCCGCGGAGGGACCGGGGCGAGAACGCACGACCCGCCGACTACAAGTCGGCCACCCTACCCTTTGAGCTATGGGGGCAGAGCACTGCTATACCAGATTAGCTTACGTACTCAGCGTTTATTTATATATTAAATATAACTCCAAGTGCCGACAAAATATTAAGGAAATAATTTTATAAAGAAGAATGCATTTATCGATACTGTATTTAATTTTAAGAGTTCCGTGTAGTTAGGAAACGTTAACAGTTAACGTGTAATACGGTCAGGTTCGATTTAATTTGTCGTTTTATTATGATCGAGTTCTTTATGCGTTTTACTTTATTAAAATACGCAAAATATTTATTTTAGCACGCAACTACACATATCACCCATTGTTTCATACAAACAGCTATATACGGTTTTTCGTTGTTGGTTGAGTTTCCACCATTTTGCTAAAGCTCGTGGATATGGATCAGTATAGTGCAAATATTTCTCGAGTTCTATTACAAAAATTTCCCTTGTAGTTTTACAAGAGAAACATTTGTAATGTTGCAAGCATTTGTATAATGGCAAAACAATTTTCAGTTAAAATAATTATAAGATTTTTTACAGTGTAAGCATCGAAATTATATAACAATTAATAGTACTTTTCCAGAATCTATACGCAAGCACTTTTTTTAAATTAAATAAATTAAATGAAATATATCGTTAATTCTTAAAGTTATAAGATTTATTCTTATACTTCCCTAAATATATTTGTGTACTAATGAATTTTGGGTTTTGTTACAAGTCTTACAAAAATTAGTTTTTCGAATTCTATAAAGTTAACTAACCTCGCAATTTAAACAAAAAACTAAAGATACTGAACGAATGGTTCTAAATTTCCTTCCTCGTCTCTTTTTGAACAGTACTTGCCGTCTTATAACATCTTACAGGCTGTTCACAGTAAATTGTTCACTTCTGACGCCCAGTTACATTTTCCCTTCAGCCATTTTTTATCCATTGACTACGTTTTTAAATAAATATTGCCATGTAAAAAATAAAGACGGTGTGTATGTCCACAGCACTCAGAAGTTAACGTCTATGATAAAATCAAATATATTTATTGAGTAATATTCTAAATGAGAGAGCTTTCAGAAGTGCTGACTTTACAGTGAATAGCCTTTACAAGAGAAGCGGAGTAAATCTTAATAATTAACTCACATAAATAGCAATAGAGTTTTGAAGAAAGATCGATTATGAGAATTCCATTTTATTGATTTTTTAATGTCTTTTAGACAGCATGTTCTGCCCTGCCTTAAATCACAGCAGTACACTTCAGCTGACATTGTACTACGACATGCTAAAGTAGCCGTCTGGCCGGGAGAGTAAGACTCACATGCAATCCACCTCAGAGCGGACTACGGATGTCCTCCCATCCCACCTCGGAGCGGTTCAGAGATGTGTTTAACCGAGAGCTCCCATGCCACCTCGGAGTGGACTACGGATGTTCTGTGTAACTGAGAGCTCCTATCCCACCTCGGAGCGGACTACGATTGTTGTTTGTAACTGAGACTTCCCATCCCACACCGGGGTGGACTACGGATGTTGTGTGTAACTGAAACCTTCCATCCAACCTTGGAGCGGACTATGGATGTTGTGTGTAACAAAGAGCTCCTATCCCACCTCAGAGCGGACTACGAATGTTGTTAGTAACTGAGAGTTCCTATACCACTTCGGAGCAGACTACGGATGTTGTGTGTAACTGAGACCTCCCATCTCATCTCGGAACAGTTTACAGATGTGTGTAACTGAGAGCTCTCATTGTTGTGAGTAACTGAGTGTTCCTATCCCACATCGGAGCGCACTACGGATGTTGTGTGTAACTGAGAGCTCCCATTCCACCACGGAGTGGGCTATGGATGATGTGTGAAACTGAGAGCTCCCATCCTACCTCGGAGTGGACTGCATATGATGTGTGTAACTGTGAGCTCCTATTCCACCTCAGAGAGGACTACGGATGTTGTGTGTAACAGGGAGCTCCCATGCTACATGTATATGACGGGTGCTCAATATCGCCTGGTAGTACCACAAAAAGGCTTTGTATTCTTGTGAACTTCTGTGTTAACTAGATGGCTCTGCATATTGTTATCCCTCACTTACGGCAATCGAAAAGTGCTAAGTCTTTCCCCTATAAATGACTAACTTTTATATATGAGAAATACATACTGGGTATTTACTATACTCTGTTCCAATAGTACGGTGTGAAATTTTTATACTTATTTATAAATGTTGGGCTGATTACTATATTATTCCAATATGAGAGCATCGGTGACCGTGTTGTTAGCGAACCGGATGGTGAGAGCACAGAAATTTTCATGCGAAGAATGTGGTGGGTGTTGTCATTGCTCATTGGAATTTTCTAGGAGCAGACCAATTTACCTTCGCCAGTGCATCCCAGTAACTATAAACATGTACAAAAACAGATTTACCACGAAAAAATTTACCCCATTTCCAAGTTTTAAAATATATGATTTTTAACACAACTTCTGTTGAGGGGTACTGAGGCTCGCATTGTATGGCGGACAAAAAACCTTAACACTTAATTCAGATGTAGGTTAGCTTAAAGACCGAATTCACACACACACATGTTTCCTGAAAATAATTGTATGTAATTTGTTACAAAATTATTAAATGCACAAATCCTAGCCGAATAAAAAATCGCACTGATTATTAAAAAAAAAAATATATATATATATATGCATGTTAGTGTTTTTACAGAATCACACATCTTAACACAGATGCAGTTTATCGATCCGAAATAGTTTCCCTATCATAATAAAAGTATTTTAATACATCTTCCATCAAAGCCTACCAAGTCTCGCATCGCATACGAAAAATCCAAACACTTTATAGATATCGTAGATGACATTTCAGAAAAGGAATCCACACGCAAGTTTTCCCGATATGATATGTTTGATTAAAAATTTATAAACTATCGAAACGTATATTACGAAGACTGTGAGTAGGTATCAATGCGTAGAGAGCAAGGGTTGATGAGCCTCTGGACTGCAGGCGAACAGAACAACATGGGGTTGGAATATACCATTTGACACACCCTCCCTCCATCTGTCATTCCCCAAAGCATGTATTTGTCCAGCTCGGCCCTACCTACCCACCCTCTGCCGCTAAGCCTGCCGGGGTAAACCACATTAAGCATTTGCCACGAAAACCATTGAAGAAATTTTCGTACTCCACAAGGCCCAACTGTCTGAACGTTTGCTATCACCAAATATAAATTAATAAATTCCCACTGAAAAATTATTTACTCAACAGTAAAAATTAAGTGTGAAATGACATTAATCCACAAACTTAAATGAAAATATTTCAATAAACAAATAATTTCGCACAACACCAAACCAAGAGATATTATCAATAAATAAATAAACATTATGCGATTCCAAGACTTTTTAAAACATAATTAGTGTTGTAAATATTTAAAGAACACACATATTAGGATTGAATAAAAATACATGTTTGCAATAGATAAGTCAAAGGTTTTAACAAACACCAGAGAAAATTTACATTAAAACCTGCATACATATTCAAACTTTCAAATAATTTTGTGTAGATTTCTCTGCAAGATAAAATGTTAATTATATTCAAAGTTTCATGCACAAGTAAATAAAGTATTATTTTATAAAGTTCCCATCCGAGATTGTTGGTTACACCATTGTATTTATCATAAAATGTGTATACTTGGACAAACATAAAGCTATTTTATTTAAAAACACTACATTTTGACATAATATTAAATAAATACAACATTTCGAGCCTAAAATGAGTTCTACCAGAGCTATAATACGCCAAATTTAACGATAGTTCAACAAATTTCCGAAATGACCTTATTTTAAGCAAAACTCAAGTAAAATGGATGCCAGTTTGGATCTGATTACTATATAAGAAGGGAATAAATAATATTTTTCTCAGTATTAAGTCAACAGTTATCGCAGTCACATTGTAAAATACAACCCAAAAGAAATAACATTCTTCCATATAACTTTTGCAGCTGACTTAACGAATTATTAAAGAAAATTTACTGGGAAAAACTAAATTCGTATTGCATACATACCTACATTTAAAACAGAACATATTTCAGGAACTGTGAAGACAATCCCAGCTCTAAAAGGATTACTCAACAGACTAGCCTTCAGCCAACATAATCATTTCAGAAAACAACATCTTTAAACATTCTCTACAGAAGACTTCCAAACCCATATTTCCCTTTCACATTCCTGAAATTCAATTATTCTTTATTCATATTTTTTATCGAATATCAAGTAAAGATGTACCGATTACCCAATTCCAGATTATAGGTAACATAATCCATCTGATATATTTAAATTTAACGACATGGTGAATTATTATTAACAATTATGCAATTAATATAAACCTATTTTAGATTAGAGTAGAAGTAATTTTATTGCCATTCCCAATATTGTCTAAAACATTACATTTATACAGAAACAAGTTAATTGACATTCTGGTAACAAAGAGTAATCACAGTCAAACTTGATGCAAAAGGAGGCAGATTTATCAGTGAATCGCCTACACTGCATATACTGTGGGAAAATATTCACATTCGCCTACAATGCTCATAGGCATAAGCAGTGTGAATGTTTGAAGAACGTACCTTCAGACATCTCTAACTCCCAAAACTTGAATATACATGTTAAAATCTGTAAAAATAATCTTCCTATCGAGAAATGAAGTGTATCATATACACTAAATTAGATCACAGAAGCAAAGGATTGTAAAACAATTACAAGAAATAAATAGTATGATATAGAGTCGGGTTATGCGAAATATGCACCTCCTTCAAAGCAAACTAAAGTCGATATTTCTGATGAAACAGGAAGTGATGATAGAACTGACTATGTCAGTGATATGTTGAATACATTGATTTCGCCAACGACTTCCCTATAACAAGTGCTGTGAGTACATATTTGCTGAAAATTCCAACGAACTTTTAAACCGATTTAGATATTTTCTTAAACACAGGCAATACTCAAGCATAAAAGAAATGTTGGCAATTATTGGTGTACTTCAAGAATGTGGATACATCCAATGATAGATTTGAATTATGATGACTGCATATATTTAAAAAAATATTAAAATGGATTTATTCAACCCTAATGCTTAACAGAAAAAGTAATTATTTCAAGTAAACATTCTGTGATAGGAAAATATTTCAAAATGAGATTTTATAGCGTTCTCAAATGGCTTAACTTGTTTGTATTTGGTTGATAAACTGTCTAAATGGAGAATGATTTTGAGGAATAAATTAGGTATTTAAAGGAATGAGAAACAATTTTTGAAGAATGAGAAATTTTTTTCAGGAACGAGAAATGATTTTAAAGAGTAACAGCCTATAATTCATAACCAGTATTAAATTTTTTGGTGTCAATGCTTGTGAAATAACTTATACTTAATTGTGCTGTATATATTTGGAAACAATCTGTATTGAAAATAACTTTATATCTGTTTGTGAAAAACCATATACATGTTTGAGTTGTATACATTTTTTAACATCCTGTAATAAAAAGTGTTTGATATTTATGTAATATTCTATACTTGTGCTGAAACAGTTGATTTATGTGGTTGTTAAAAAATTTTGTGTGCATATTTTGAATTATCCTTATTCAAAAATTGATTTGCTAATGATGAAACACCTGTAATTAGTTGTTAAATGGTCGATATATTTTTGAAAGAGTTTGTCAATAAAATATGTTTTAAAATGAAATTATCTGTATGTTTATGTATCACTTTCCTTTGAAACTGTGAAACGGATTTGTTTGCCTAGTGAAGGAAATATATTACCTTGATAAATAAAATGTCTCAACACTAATGGTGTTGCTAAAAGTCTTTGGTTTCTATAAAAACCAAGTATATTTTATTAATGAAATCTATTAACAAACATACTTATTTGTTTATCAATATACTTGTTAAAAAGCAAGAATTTACTGAGCCTATAACCAGAAAAGTTGATTGTTTAAAAAACATATTATTTTAAAAATTTATATGTTCCAACACAACATATTTACACCAAAATAGTTCATTATTTTGCCGGCCTCCATTGCATAGTTGCATTATGCTACAGTTTGGAGGTTCTGGGTTTGAATTCTGGGTAAGACATGGATGATTGTAACCTAGTTTGAAGGTTCTGAATTCGAATACTACATAAGGTATGGATGATCGTAATCTACTTTGAAGGTTCTGACTTCGAATCCCAGGTATAGCGTGTTCGTTTATAACTTAGTTTGCAAGTCAGTAACCTTATAAACAATTAAACTCATTAGGTGCCAAATAACATTCAGTCAAGGAATAATGAGCGAATCATGTAATGTTAGATAAGAAATAAAAAATTATAATTAAATGTTATTCAAAACAGAAATTCATTTGTGTATGTAAATAGGTCAAAAAATATTCCCAATCATAGTAAAAATGCATTCTATTCTGGTTTCAAAAACTCATATTGCAAACAAAATTATTTCATTGTTTATTTTTTTTTTAATAAAGATGTAATTCAAATAAAATCTAATTGCTAATACCGAATAAATATGCATATTTCATACTACATTTTAAAGTGTGTACACACACAAGGGTAAAAATGCATCTTATCATGAAGTAAACAATTTAATTCCCTAAATTTGTGTCGAATTGGAATTAAATATGTTAAACATATATTATTTCTCTGAATAAAACACATTTCAGTCTAATAGTGATATATAAATTATACAGGGGGGGGGGGGGTCTGGCCAATGTATAGAGGTTCCAGCCTGAACCACCCCATTTCTGAACCAATGCTCATGGAGTGAGGATCTCCTTTCTTGTGCGTGCCCATGATCCAGGTTTTTTGCTTGCACCATCCAGCACTGCACCTGCTGGCAGCTGCTCATGTAGTTGTTAGGGGTTGGCACCATACTGTCCACACTTGGTGACCTTGTGGTGTCTTGTGCCACAGTTTGGGAGTAGCATCCGCAGTGGTACCGGAGTTCGATCCAGTCTACAGCTGTCACCCATCCTGCTTACAGGTCTGCACCGATGCCATGCTTCGCCTGGCAGGAACGGCTACCAGCTTCATCCCGGATACCTGCTGTGCTGAACACAGGCCAACCTCCTGCATGCCTCTGAGGTTCGCTCACATCTTCAGCTGTGTGGCCGGGTATCAGGCTTTGCTCAATTACTACCACTTTTGGTAGTAGACTTTATGTTAGTAAATAGGGTTAACATTTAGGGCTTTTTAAATTCACATTACATTTAATGATCATGATAATTTTTTTTATTATTTTGCACATATCAAGAGTTTTTTTTAAATTTGTATGCTTCTTTCTTTTAAATAATTTTTCCCATAATTCAAAAAATAATCCTTTTAAATATTTTGGGTTTGATTACATAAAAAAAAAATATTCGTTTATAATTAACCAAAGTGTAAAATTTGGTTCGTAATTAGTTTTTAAGTTATTTTGGGTGGATTTCGTTAGAAAGTTTTGTGAAAATATCTGAACAAACAAAAAATGGGACAATGAAGCCTAATATGCAATGCATACTTGGAAGTGGCATACATTTACTACTTAGTTTATTCAGAATGACTTTGCATGGCAATTGATTAGTGAATGATGAATGAATGGAAACAATTATGTGGCAAGAATGCAGTTTTGATATTTTAAGAGTGGATTTTGTATTTGCTTAGTTAGTTTGTATGTAATTTGCCAAAGTATTAAAAAATTAAAACATTTTTGGAAATTTTTATTTTCTAAAATTTAAATGACTTTCAATATTTAAATTTGTTTTCAGTCAGCACTGAGTATATTACATGTTTAGTTAATATTTAGTGTATTACGTTTAGTTAATATTTAGTGTATTATTTGAAAATATTAATTTTGGATTGTAACATATTAATTCCCCTCACAAAAACTTTCTATAAAAAATCAATGTCAAATTTGTTTCTGAAGTTTAAAGTTCTATAAAAAGTTTTGACAGTGTTAAGTAATTTACATCACTTTTGAAATACTTTCTTTTTAAAAAGGAAACAGTTAAAATTAAAATTTATTAGCTAAACAAAAAAATTTTGTATTCAACAACTTGCTTAAACGCAATACAATTGTAGGACATGAAAATATTAAATGTGTTATTAAGACAGCTTTCTTGTTAAGAAAATAGTAGGTATTGCACTGCAAAAGCTAGGGTAGGCAGCTCAAATGAAAATGCTGTGAAGAACAGTGTCTACTGGACTGATACTGTCAGTCAGCGTGTCTCTCTGTGGCCTGGAGTCGGCAGAGGGGGTGGGGGAGGGGAAGTAGCAGCTATTATTATCGATGTGGAAAGTTTCAGTGCTCAATACGGGCATGTTTGGGGCAGCACAAGCACAGAGGGAAGAGTGGAGGAGAAGCATGGCAGGGAAGGGAAGGGGCCACAGAGTGAGTCTGGAAAGTGTCACCCGCTGTACTCAGCGACTGTTTTTCCAACTGATTCCCAACGCCCATGTTCCCGCAGCTCTGTCCGCTCCAATACCTGGCGCACACAACAAGGACTTCTGTAAACAAGTCCCAGACTGTCGTGCCAGCTTTTGACAAATGTGTGAACCCTATGGTTTTCAAACACAGCTTAGGTCATTCATAAAATTATATTTTTGAATCTAACCTTAATATAATTTTAATAAAGAATTTATATAAATGACAGGAATATCTTATACACAGTATTTTCCTTCTGTTTATAAATAAAAACTTATTATGTTAATCTGTCCCTTATTTTTGGATGTTATTAAAAAATATTCTATTTCAGGTATCTCAATATGCCGTGGTAAGTGACTATAATGGGGTTTCTTTCTTTCTTTTCCTGGAAAGATGTACAAATTTATATTTTTTTCATTTGCTGAAACTAATGTTGCCAGAAACAAAAACACTCTGTTAGGAGAAAAAATAAGTGAACAAAAGCGATACAGTATCGACAGTTTGGTGGAAGATATTTTTGACAGTGATACAGAGAGCGAATTTGAATCGCATACGAAAAAACAGACAAATGCGAACTGTCAAGATGATGTTGCTTTACATGAACAGAGGAGATACGATTTGTTATTGGACGACCATTATTTGAGTGATTCGGACACAGAATCACACACAGAAAGGTCATCAACAGCAACAGATCGTATCGACTCTGCTTCCCCCAAACATGGTAAGGTCAATCTCTTGTTAGACAATCTATATCTATCTGACACAGAAAATTCGTGAGATTCAGAAAGTTTTTCATCTGTGTCACAAACAAGTTCTCAGTCTGTTAAGCAGAGTTCATTTAGGGAAATGGAAAATAATTTGTTTCCTGATTCCCCTGCTTCAGTGGAACGTTAGCCAAATTTCAGATATTAACTACTGGCCACCACATTCGCCACAAGGATAACTGACGTGTAGACAGTTAACAACAGGGTTAACACGAACACACATTTTGAGAGATTTTTCTCCAGGTGCAGGGTCCCAATGGCATCAACCTGGTCTATCAGAATTAGCATCACTGTAGCATGTAAGTACCTGAAATCCCTCACAGTGGAGGAAGAGGATATGGAGACTTTTTATTTATAAAATAGGTGTACCTATCCTGCACTTGTCATATGTTTAATTTATAATAAATCAATTAAGTCTTACCTTACTGACAGGCTTCAGGAGTTTAGTGCATGTGGTTCTGGTTGGAGTTTGCAACAAATATTTTATAGGAATGACAATGTCTCACACTGTAAGGTATTCACTGTATGTGCTGCACACACTAAATCTCACAAGTATATTGCTGATAGGAAGGCTTGTATCGACTTACACTGCCCAGAGGGAATGTGTTTCCATTATGCCATTGTAGCATATTTGTTTCCTGCAAAACAGAGTACCAACAGAATTATTAAATGTCCAAAACCTCACAAGGTTTTGGATACTGAAGGTATGTCGGCACATTTAGTCATAGGGATATTCCTAATTTCTAAGACCACAATTCTATTTCTATAATTGTCTACTGTATGGTGGACAGAGATAGCTATGTAATTGAGGATACTTGTGGAAAAGATGGGGTTGTCATTCCAATGTATATTTCTCCTTTACATTATGCTTGCCACATATATATTTTAGCCATTTGCGATAGTGGTAATACTGCACATTTGCATTTTGTTTGCATTAGAAATTTGTCATGGCTAATTAGTAGTCAGCTGAGTAAGAAACATCAGAAAAAACATTTTTGTGATTGTTGTCTCCAGTACTTTGTTGGTGAGGAGAAGCTCACAAGTCACACTAATTTCTGCTAGCAACAAAAGGCTGTTCGCAGTGCCTTGCTTAGTGGGAATGACAAGTCCTTAGAATTTAAGGATTATAGCAAACAGCAGAAATTGTGTTTCGTCGCCTATTGCAATGTTGAAAGTTGCTTGAAACACTTGCCCTCTTGCTTGCCTAATGATAAGACAAGTAATACCACTACCATTAACCAACATGTTCCATATGCTTGTAGCATTTTGTTGGTATGTTCATATAATCCAAATTTATCGAATTACTTTGAGTTTGTAGTTGAGGACTGTATGTACCAATTAGGAGATACATTAGTTAAATTAACCAAGTGGGTTGCAGGAATTTACAGTGTGATTGTTCCAATGAAGCCAAAAACCCCTGCTGATGAAGCTGGGTTGGCGGCTCAAAAATATTTTCACATTTGTAAGGAAAAGTTCGGTACAGATTCTTTTGTGGTCTATCATGACCATCTGATGGGCGAAATCAGTCGTCGTGCACATAACAAATCCAATTTGATCTTCAGACTGCCCAAGAGACAACATGTTGCAGTCTTTCATAACCTGTAAAATTATGATGCTCATTTTCTCATAAAGTATTTGGCTGAACTTCACGTAACACAACCCTACATGGTAATCGAAAACCAAGGTAAAATTCAGGTGACTTAGTTAAGTCGCCAGCCATTCTGATGTCCATGTCACCCCCACCAAAGGGCTCATTTCATAATGTGATGATAGGCAAGGCTTTAGCGATGGGGATTACACTCATGCTCATGCCATATAGGATGTATTTAACTGTGTAAACTTGTTGCAGTATGCCATTCACTTTTTATGTGTGGACACTTGTTTGCTGGCAGATGTTTTTGCGAATTTCAGGAACGTACGTTTGGCTCATTACGGTCTTGACCTCACCATGTACATCGCAGCTCTGTCTCTTTCATGGGATGCTTCATTGTCAATGACACATGCATGGCTGAAGTTGTTGACTGACACAGACATATATCATTTGTAGAACACGGGGTTAAGGACATCATTACTCAGGTTTAAAGGAGTGCAGAAACCAATATTGTTGACATGGGTGAATATTACGACCTTAGTATGGCATCGAAACATATATGTTATTCTGTTGTAAACGGGCTGTACATTCACACTATGCAATCCAAACTTGTGATTGGCAATTTAGAGTGGGTTGAGGCTAGCATGTTTTGGTCATATGATTTCACGAACACAGTGAATGATGATTACACTTGTTTTTTCGCGAAAATGGATTTGCATTTTCCAATTGAATGGCATGATACTATGTCAGATCTGCCTTTGGCCTGAGTAACTGTTATGCTTCCGAACAGCTTGCATAAAAAAACTTCTTTTGAGACTCGTGCAGTGGAAGAAATTCTGAAATACTGAAATACGGGGAAACACTAAAGCACTATATGATGTATAGGGCCAAACTTGACTCTGTTCATCACATTCTGTGCTATGAGCAGAAAGCTTGGATGGAGCCGTATATCGAATTTAACATCGGCAAGCATGCCCAGGCTGCGAACGAATTAAATAAATCTTTTTTTTTAATTTGATGACTAATTCCCTATATGGGAAAACTTTACTAAATGTTCGCCAGGAAAGGGACATAAGAGTTTTTTCCAGGTATGACACGATCTACTGTGGCTGCGGAGCTGATAGGTCGTCCTACATTCCAGACAGGGTAAATAATTGATGGAAATCTGATACTGATCGTGATGTCAAAGAGTTCTGTTATGTTTAACAAACCATTGTACACTTGTTGCCATTCTTAACATTTCAAAATTAACCCTATATGAATTTGATGATCAGTACATGTGTACCAAGTTTCCTCCTCCAGCCTTGCACCTCTGTATTCCGATATCGATTCTCCGTGATATATTATGTTGTTTGTGGTGACCTAAGTAAAGTAATTACACAAGATTTAAAAGTGCGGTTTGCTACTTCCAACTATACACTCGATAATCCTCAAGGATTCTCCCACGAGAACAAAGGCCGCACCAGATATATGAAAGACGAATGTGCTGGCCTCATAGTCACTTATTTTATAGGTTTATGTCCCAAGCTTTACGTATACATCATTGCAAAAGAGAAGTGTTTACATAAGGCGATGGGCGTAAAATCTAACAACATACAGAAGCTCCGATATGGGGCTTATCGAGTTTTCCTCGAAAATCAATATCACTTTAGTTTGTGTGGTCACAAAGTCTACGCATGACCAAGGTAGTGTTGACGGGTTTGGATTATAACCATTACATTTAATAAGATGGAGTATCGACCTAACCCTGGGGGCAGTACAAAATACCTTCCTAAATTTTTTCCCCACAACATTAGTTTCAGTATCACAATAAATGCAGCCCTGCTACCACAACCGTCACCACCACATCACCAATGATGTCCATCGGCCAACACCACAACCTGCCCCACAGATGCACCACAAACAGCACAGCAATTAACATCACAGCTGTCTGCATCATCTAGAGCATCTGCTACATAAGCATCGAATCGACATTCCACTCTCCATCTGAGAGGACATTCCTACCTGTTCAACGTGCTTGATGTGATTTCAAACCTACTGTTTGTCTAACTGCAGTTTGTTAAGAGCTAGCTGTTAATAAATGCCTATCTTCAGAAATCCATCGAATGTGTCCTCGATCCAATACCTATTGTGGTCCTTTTTTATCAATATACTCTACATTAACCCTTGTGGTTCTCTTCACATTATGGGATCGCATAACATGATAGGAACATTTTTTAATCTACGAATACAAAGTGCTATGTGTGTTATAGGTCATTGTTGGTGTGTGTGGGTGCTTGGTTAATCATTACCTGGACGTGACACATGAGTATATCATAAATAACGCCACATCTGTACGTTGTTACAAACACCCCATCAGTGCGAAATTCTTTTTTGTAAATTTTGTATATAGTTTAGTTTAAAGAGAGACATCAACCATAGCTTTGTTTAAAAGAGATTGCTTGTAAATATTTGTTATTAATTTTTAATGATATTTCTGTTTTTTGTATATTTTGTCTTGTCTTGTAAATATCTTTACAAGAATAGTGTTTTTGTTGTACATATGTTTTAATGATGGGTACGAATCTGCATGTGAGAATCTTTGTTTGTAAATATGTTTATAAGTATTTCTTAAATGATTTTAACATGTGCAATTATTTGCAAATGGGTTTTTATAAAAATATTGAAGGGTTGTACAATACAGTTATAAATATTATAGACAAGGTGTAAGTACATTTTTGTTTAAAGCAAAATTTTTGTAAACTTTTTAAGAAATTTTTGAAAGTTATTTTATGTTTGTGAAAAGTTATAAGAACGATTTTGTAAACTTTGGAAGACTTTGTAAGATTGGCTTAAATGTATTCAAACATTTGTGAAAAGTTATAAGGATGTTTTTGTAAAGTTATTAACTTTTTAGGAAACTTTTGTCTTGGAAGTAAATGTTTTCAAGAACTTTGTGAAAAGTTATAAACTTATTAAAATACTATTGTATTGGAAGTAAATGTTTTCAATAACTATGTGAAAAGTTGTAAGAATATGTTGTAAACAAGTAAAACTTTGTAAGAAATATGATTGTTAGTATAGTCGAAAAGATGATTAAAGTTTTTTTTTATATATAAATTTAATTGGTGAAGGTAATAATGTGTCTTGTAAATAGTTTTAATTCCTTATGTCACAATATTAAAATACTGTGCAAGAATGGAGATTCAGTACATTTTAAGATGAAGTATTTGTGGATGAATAAATATAATTTATTTAGTTGTACACCACACTATAACATAATTTACATGATTTGAAAAACCAACCAATATGTAAAAGTTTTTAAAATTGAAGGAAAGGGGAAACAGAAGTGTTCGAGAAAGCCCTGTGAATGAATATGATATTTTAAAGGATTATGGGAGTTTAAAAAACTTCAGAAAACCCCATCAGCTCAGCTGAAGTTGAGACACTTTGGTGATACAACCTACAATTTGGTTACTGAACAGGGTAAGCTTGCCAGAAGGCGAAAGTGGTCTGAAATAAATACAGTTATACACTCAGGTATACGACTTTTTGTCTGCACAGCGCTGCCAAAGACAAGTGCTGCTCCAGGATGTCCTTCGCCCTGCATCATCTTTGTCTGGTAACAAACTTAAATACTCTCGAAGAATAGGAAATAAGTAACTATAAGTCACTCGATAAATTGAGTGCTTAAAAAAAAATTACATACAAATATTTACTATGGCTGTGAGTCAACACGAGGATGTTTGCTGCTACTTCTGGTATAACACACATACTTTAAACTAATTCCGAAAACCTAAAAAACATTTAACGCTGAAGACCTGAAGGAGAGGTGAATAATTTTTTTGTACATGTTTAAAATTTTATTTGAAATGTTTCGTGTGAAGTGAAATAGTTTTTTGGGAGTTCTTCATATTTCGCTGGGAATTACTTAAATAAGTAGGGGAATAGATTCTTGTAGGATACGTTGTTCTTGTGTTGTAGGAATAGTCGTTCATTCCGTCGTAAATTATATTGCTAGGGATATAGTGGTTTTGGGAGTGCTTCAATATAATACCGTTGTGGATTTCAGCCTATTATTCAATAAATTATGTATTCTTTCAATAGCTATTTCCTTATCATTTTTAATCAAATACTTCGTTATTTTCATTTGCGACACTTAATATATTCTGTTTGTCGATGAGTCATGTGCGACTCCACTTGTTTGTCATAAATTATATTCCAACCGTACAGAACGGGTTAGTAAACTGATTTTGTAGATTTCAGAGTAATATTCAATAAAATACTTTGTTACTAAGAACTCCACCATAACCTCAGTCTATAATCAGACGCTGGCTGAAGCAGATGTGTCTCATCCCTCAGTCGCCTGCCAGATGGAAGGAACTCCTACGCCCCACTCTCCTCCCTTAGTACACCCCCAGACATACAAGGGTGAGGATCTACCTCATCGCTCCCCAAAAATTAAGTACCCTTATATCAAATTACACAATACCTATATATACTGCTTCCCCTAACACATCACATCTCAGTACAATGCCAGGCTTCCGAGGGTGAGGACCTACCATGCCGCTCCCACAAACAAAAATACACTTAGAATGCTATTGCACCGAACTATATACTTACTAATAAACACTAAATTCAAAATTAAAAAGAAATGATTGATTAATTTAATTAAATGGGTCCATAAATATGATCTAATCGGATTATCAATGCGCAGATTAAATTTCTATCGGATTAGGATCGGATTAAGGATTAATCAGATCAATCAATTTGATATCAAATTGATACTCCAATTAATCAAAAGTCCATCTCTCCTACTACTATTACATTGCCATTCCTATTTTTAAAAGTTTTTGAAAGATGAAAAACGGCTAAATGAAAAAAGAAGTTGGGGTTTTAAAAGTTCTCGCTTTACCGTGAACAGCTTATGCACACATATACTGTAAATACATACCCTCAAACATATGTAAAGATTTGGACATAGCCAATTATAGTGCAATATTCTTACGACTCCAACTATCAACAATATTTGAGGACTAGACGTGATTATTGCAGCTTGCTTATAACAGATTATTTTTTATTTGTGGTTTAAAATGTATTAACTCCTGCCTAATTGTATCTCCATATTATTCAAAAGATTCGCTCGAAATAATGCAGGCAAAATTTTTTAAATTATAACAACCGTTTTTTGGTTCGAAGCGTAGGTGTAGATAATAATTTAACATTTTTGAACACAAACTTGAACAGGAAATGAAACGACTCTCTAATATCCTTGTGCAGTAATCAAGCATTTAAAGTATTTCACTTCTGATTTTGAGATCGTCTTTATTCTTCTTCCCTTGTTATCTGTGGTAATTAAAAATGTATTTCACGGTTCAGATGCTGGTCCGGGTTCGTAATTTACACTAGTTATTTAATTGTGCGTAGGTCACAGTACATTTGTATGTATAATCTACGGACACCAATGTAGAACTTAAAATGCGAGAACTCAGGTTGTGGATGTTCGATTGTGCTCTCTGCTGGCGCTGCTCCCTAGTGCGCCAATTAGAGTAAATGCAACTCACGACGGCTGTGAAACGGCGGTCGTTATGAAGCAAGAGAAAGAGAGAGAGGGAGAGAGAGAGAGATGTGATTAACTGCGGCGAGGCAATTCTCGGTACACTAGTTTATGATTCAGAGCTTGTTCGGCTCCGCCCGTTGTCCAATCCACGCCGCCCAAGCAGTTCAATTGCCTGCCGAAGCACTGTTGCTGGCCGCAATTGGGGCGCAATCATGCAGTGCTGCGGCTGGGCATCTCACACATGCGTGCCATATGGACTTTTCACGGTAAAGTGAGCCCTGTTGAAGACCTCTTATAAAATATTCCACAGCACATTACCACATATAGTATATGTTACTTTGCACATTGGCATGCACGATTCCCTTATGTCGGCAGCAAATAACAAATATTGTTCTACAAATTGACGTTGTTTTGCAGGAGTTATTTTTAAATCTGCGGCCATTGAATTTAGTGTAGGATATAATTTTGTACACACTAGAGTACGGATATGCATATTAGTACTACATTTACTTTCCAAACAAATCCACAGTTTAACCAGGATGGTGTAGTAATAAAGCTATAAGATCATGTGGCAATCTTAATTTTATGAATTGCGGAAGAATATAAATATGAGAAAATTTATATACTAAACTGGGATATAAAAAGTATTCAATTAATCATGAACAGCCGATACGTCTTAAGAATTTACCTTCAGTTCCTCGATTAGAAGTGCGAGTCTTCTTTCAACTGTTAACTACAGCAGGCGCATCGTTACATTTTTCGTATGTTTATTATTTAGCAATATAAATTTCATTTCTCTCAATAATATTTCACCTTGACAGAGCGAAGTGTTATAGATGCTCGTGCTTAAAATTTTACCTAAGCATCTTGGACTTAAGCCAATACTAACAGTAATAGTATTAGGCACATGCCTATCCATTAACAAGGGGCTGGGAGAGTGGATCGGTGGATCTGTCGCTATTTTGGATTACGAACTTCCTGCTCTGTCAATCCAGTAACGTGGCCGCCATCTCGGATTCCATCATGTTGTTGGCCAGTGCGCCGTCATAATTGTAGCCAGTACATGACCATCTTGGAACCACCATTTTGGTAGAGAGTATAGCATTTTTCCATGCCCTATCCTTTCATGTTGTTTTTCATCTTAGGTTGAGGATCCCGATAACATAAAGCAATGTTCTGCGAATTGTTTTTTCATCTCACCTGGTTTCCAATATTTCGCAAAAGTTCATTCCAACTTCTCCATATTCGGGAACTTATTTTGCCCTCAATATTTCGTTTAGGTACAATAGGTCCTGTATATTTGCCACTTTATTTTGCATAACGAATCACCTCATAAAGTTTGCCGGTCGAATGAAGCCCCGTCCTACATAACTTGTGAATGTGATCGAATAAATATCTTGTGGTATATTTTTTTTCATTATGTTTTTAACTTTTTCTTACCATTCAGATTCAGTATTTAGTACTTGACTATTTAAGTATTTATTTTAAGTTTAATGATTTAAATATTTTTTTCAAGTATTTATATTTTGGAATATTTTTTTATTTTACTTCTAAACTGTTTATTTATATTTACATGTAATAATATTTTTAATGCTATTCCTACAATAATTATTTTTATTTACATACAGTAACTTTTTTTACAATCCCAGTCTTATATTTACTATAATAAGTTACTATTTTTATGATGATTATTTGTTATTCAGATTTTACTTCCATATAGCATTTATTGACTATCACAGATTTTCAATAATATTAAGTTTTAGCTGTAAAACTTTACTATCCAAGACGTAATTTTTTTGGGAATATAGACACTGAAATGCAATAAGAATTTTTTTATTTAGTCATAATTACTTTTTAAGAATTATTTCTCGTATAGGCATACTTATTTATTTTATTAAGTTTTTTTTATTGTTTTATTTACATGTAAGGACTTAGTTACACACACTCAACTTAGAAAAAAATGTATACCCCAATGTTGAACATGGAATATTTCCTACCCCTATGTAATGTAATGCTACGACTTGTAAATATTTTCCCACACAATCTCCATTGACATAACTTCACTTAACCTAACATAATTTATGAATCATATAGAAGTTGTATGCACTACACACGCGTGTTTAATACTTTGGATGTTTCATTTTTCAATAGTAACTTATTTCTTATCTTTACTCGAGGTACATACAGATTACTGCCAAATATCTTCAAGGGTCTTCTGCTTTCAAAAATGTCACAATACTGGCATTAAACACAGCTTAAGAAAAAGATCTGCTGTTTTACAAACGAACTGCGTCGTAAAACCATCGCTCAAAATGTGGAACGTAGTTCATTTGTATTTACTATTATATAGTAATAGTAATACTGTCGTTTCAAAAATGTCTGTCTCATACAAAGGACACAAAAAAAATTATTTATAGGCAGGGAACATTCATTTCCATGGTTCTCTGACCTACTGGTGTAAGAAATATATTATAAGAAATTTTAACGCCACAATACGTACACTACAGTGAGCTACAGGTACTAAAAAATCTATGGTGGTTGTCGACAAGTCTTAGTTAATTACTTTGTATGAACTGTCCTAGTATTACTTCTGATATGTCACAGCCAGCATGTAGAGGTGGCGAGAACAGGCATAGTATTGCGCTGTGAAGGCAAGCGTTACAAATTTCCAAGACGTGCTTATCACAAGTTTTGATGTGGGGTGGAGGGCAGGGTCAACATTGTCAGCTTTACTGCACCCAACATCTGCTTTACGATATGACGATGCGAACGTCTCTGTTAGCTGGTACATTTATTACAGACAAATTCTATTTAACTTATGCAGGAAACCAGGTTATAATTTGCGTACTCGCGCATGTCTAATAAAAGTTACTTACACATAGCTATCGGCCATGTACACACAAAAATGTGGTTTTGAAACCATAGGCATGCACACACACATAATAAATTGGTGAAAAATGCCCATTGTTAGGCAGGTAGTATATTTGTGTGCAGACACTAACATATCATGCAGTACCAGTGATGCATTTGCTTTTCTAAAGCACAACATTGTATTTACTAATATTTATGTTATTTTATATTCTACTGGTACTATCAGACTCGCTCAAAATGGAAGCCATAGAATTCTGCCTGAAACTTCCACATTCTAAATGTCCTTCGAGTTTTTATTTATAAATAAATAGTCTTAAAATTAAATGTATTTTATGGCCTTCAAGACTCGTTTTAAAAATTAATTCGCGTAGATCTTTAGATGGAAAAGTGCTCGTAAAAATCTTTTCTACTGCTTGATCATACATATAAATTCTTGTGATATTAGAGACAAAGTCATTTATAATTTGTGTTCAGAACACCATATAAATAAGTGTAGGGAATGCACTGCTCTCTAAACCTCTATATCATGAATATGGTAGTAGAAACTGAGGCTCCATATTACTCGAGCATAATTCTGACGAAAGCTGAGTGCATTAATCATTATTTTTATGGTGGAGGTCACTGAACCACATGTATTATTCTTTTTTAAATTATATATTTGATAGGTTTCGTAGAGTACCTCTTAATAACTTCGAATTGACTACCCTCCATTGCTTACCGGGCGCGATTCCCGGTGGAGTAATCATGGATTATTTGACTGTGCTTGAGCGATTTTCTCGAGGGTATTAATTTCTTAAGTAATTATTTTGTTGTCATATTTTGTGAAGTGTGGAACGTCTATTTCACTACAATACTTTTACCCACAATATTTTGTTGGTGTCTCCAAAAATTAAGTATTTACTATTTTACCAATAATTTTTCTTATTTGAAAAAAAATATTTTAATGTCAGTCATTAAAAAATTTTAAAAAATGTAACATACTTTATTTTACACAAAGTTTATTAGGTAATGTAAAAAAATGAAGAAAACACATACACCCATTGAAAAATTCATCTTGTACCCTTGGTTTTGTGTATTACAAGTGATTACCAATGAGTCTGGATTTCAGTAGGTAATCGGTACAATGCTTGAAACACTGTTTGCAATTATAAATTTTGCCATGGTGGGCTGTCAACTACGATCACAGAAGTCTTGAAAAATTTTGTTAATAAATAATGTGAAATATTCTTAGTTTCATCTTTCACCATCATAAGATCGAAGTTTAAAGGTTTCTCATTCTTTATAACACGTGTTGGTGTAGCTTTTCTCCTGGCATTCAGCGAGTACACAATCACAGATACACCAGGAGTTTGTGCTCAAAGACACTTATTTGCTGTAGAGGATCTACTAAATCCAGTCTGTTAAAATAAAACTTTTTTCCACGTCAGCACGCAATTTGTACACATGCTCTAGATTTGGTGACTTCACAAATCCAGCCAACACTGACCACTTGAAATATTGGTTGTCATAATTGTGAGGATTGATTATGGCATGTTTTTGTATGATAATTCCTTGCGTTGGTTGGTTTGCAGATTGGTCGGGATGCATCCTTCGCCCATCACAGCTGCCTTGGCCTCGGTGACATCAGATGTATCCTTCGACTTGACCAGTCTGGCCGAGTCGTATTTGCCATAGGCATTGATGACTGCCACCATGTAGCAGTGGCCTTTATTGGCACGAGCATAGAGTATCATCTGGACGAATTTGGCTTAAAACAGATCGGTGATCCCACAAATTATGGTCTTGCCATGGTGGTAGTTACCACTGGCGGTCACATGCAGTTCGTGGGCGATATCCATCCAGCTCATAGTATGTAGCCTCCCTCCTCCAGTTCTTGATGATGGCTGTAATCCCAAGTAGCAAACAACAAGCAGATAACAGTTGGCTAACTGTTGTCACAGGTGGTACATGTTTGCCCACATGACTGTATTTTCTCATGTGGTAAACACTAAGACCATGTGAACATTAATGACTGTATTTGCTTGGGAAGTATTTTTGATTTGAGCCATTAAACACAACATGATTGACAAAATTTAATGTATGGCCCACAAGCAAACATCATTGAATCACCCACTGGCATCTAAAAACACGTGGAAAACATGTGGCTAATGTATGCCAAAGAGTACGGAAATAAGATCATTTTTTCATATAAAACTCTCATGTGGTAGACTGGTTCAATTCTGATAGTCGGGCATCATCATGTGGCCAATTATGGGCCATTTATCACGAAACGACTGACATAATTTCATATGTGGCCCACAGGTAAACATAAGTGAAAAACCCGCAGGCATCTTAGAGTATGTAAATAATGTGTGGCTGATGTATGCCAAAGAGTATGTTTATAATATCACGTTTGCACATAAAGCCCTCGGGTGTTAGAATAGTTCATTTCTGATAGTTGGGCATCATCATGTGGGAAATTGTGGACCATTTAACACAAAATGACTGACGGAATTTCATACATGGCGAACAAGCAAATGTCTGTGAAACACCCATAGACATCGTAGAGTATGGAGAGAATGTGTGGGTGATGTTCGTAAAAGAGTACATACCGCCTTTTGTGGTATGCCAACTGTCTCATATTACTGAGGAAACATTTTCAGCAATCTTATGTTTTAGTTATGGCCTACCAACTATGTGTTGTTGCACAGTAGCAAATAGCATATGCATATTCAATTGATTTTATAATTTCATACATATATATGAAGTAAAATTATCATGTGGCATTGCTAGTAATAGTAAAACATAGTTTTTAGACCAGAAACCTGCAAAGCATAAAACACAAAAAAAAATTATTTTGCATTTTAAATTCTACCTGAAAGTAGTACGAAACTAAAATACTAGTATTTTAAACAAAACACACATATCCCAATATCGACTCGTGATAATAACATTGCCTTTATAGAGAAGTTAATAATGAATTATGTATGTGCATTAAGAATCCAGATTTTCTAAAATGCTCGTATGAGAATACATAGTAGAGTAATTGATAGCATACTTGACTAAAGGTTTGTAAGTTCGATTCCAGGTTTCTTCAAGTAAATTTTTAAAAATTGTGAAATAAAGCTGGATGTGACATGTACGAATATAGTATACATCAATTTTATTTGGGTTAGACACAATTATTTTGAAAATGCATGTCAAGCTGTGTCTATGTGAGCCACAAATGGCCAATAGCTGGGTCACAAGTGACTTACTAACAGTTGGCTAACGACATGTGGTTTACTTACGGCAGGCCAGAAGCAGAAAGCCGGAAGTGACCCGCTTGTGGTTAACTTAATGCAACACTTGTTTTCCCCGACATCAGCCAACAGTTCATCAAGAATAAGTGGCCCGCTTGTGGTTGACTTATGGGCAAGTCTTGTTTCGCCAGACATCAGCCGACTGTTCATTAAGAAGTGGCTCACTTGTGGTTGACTTATTGGCAACTCTTGGTTTGCCAGACATTAGCCGAAAGTACATCCAGAAATTTTCCACTTATGGATAATCACGGGGAACTTTAGTTTTGCCAGACATCTGCTAACAGTTAGATATCCGTATGTAGCCCACACATAAACACATCATACCACAGTCATCATTCATTATGTGTGCCACATTTGTCTGCGGATGTATTCCGCTTCTTGAATGCCTATGGATGCCGCATGTGGTCTGCTTGTTCCCAATCAGATGCGCACATGAGGACCAACTATATTTTGCTACTGGGGATCTTGTTTTAAGTGAAAGTAATATTCAACCCTTTGCGAAGCAGCCAGTAGTAGCAGTCTATTATCAAGTTTGTTTCGGTCATCCCAAATTACTTAGTTGGTGTTCTTGTCATTGTCTATCTTCTTCGGACAGTCCCCACATTTCAGTGCTACACCAAGGAAAAGGTTTGCAAGAATGTCGATGTTTTTTATGATCTTCATTCTTATGAACGCCAGTTTCGGGATTGTTACCTAAGTAAAGGACGTGTGTGAGTTCGAGCAACAACTTGTATTTCAGCCGGTCACATTAGGTAAACTCGCTGGGCTCATTGCGAAATAGAAGTTTGTAAAGTCTGGAAATTCCATATGTCTTGTAATCGCCAACTCGGATGATCTCACCTGGTATAAACTCTATTTCATCACCACCTAGGAACCGTTTATAATTATGGCTGTTTACACCATCATCGTGTCATTATTACAGAAAATGTATAATGGTAGGTACTTTCGAGCCAGATCATTAGATTTCAGGGCTTTCTTCCGTGCCTGTTTCTTATGGGGCAAATCCACATACGATCATATCATCATGTTTTCGCTTCTTCATAGGCTGAGCAATAACGTTGACTTCAGTCTTCATGGTTACAGGCTACAGGTGCTTCATCGTTTTCCCTGAGCATGTTGAGACAAGTAAAAGGGCTAAAAATTACTTAATTTAAAGGTTGAGTGAAATTTTGGCTCTCTTGGCGAGCAAATACTTTGAGCGAACATACTTAGCGTTCGAAGTCGCTGGCAATATCCAACATCGTACTGGGCACAAATGGGCACGGTTACGCTCTTCCATAAGTTTAGTCGTGAGTCTCCCCCCAAATACTTTCAATCTTGCCTAGATGTTTGCTACATACATCCAAGATGAAAATGTCGCTGCCGTAAATTCGATTATCCAGTTTTGTAGCGAGGTGAGAAATCGAGGTGGTGAATGTATGCTCTTTGGAAGCTTTAAAATTTTTAATTTTTTCTTCATTTTCTGTAGAAATCGCATTAAATCTGTTGCTAATTTGCCTTTGAACACACACTACGTGCTCGTCCATGGCCACCATATCATGAAATATCTTGTTCTTCACATGAGCCATCTTCGCCCCTTGCTGGAACAAATAAGTGCGAAATTATTTGCTTTGATCGGCCAACATATTGCGTAATTCAGTGATAAGCCATAACCAGTTTCGAGAACGGAATCCTTAGTAGCAGCAACTTTAGATAGTTCGGGTTGACCAACATTTCGTATTATTCTCCTGGCAGCATAACAAGTTCCATCATTTCTTGGCATGAGACAGCCTCCATATTCGTCTTTGTCAAGCTGCAACTTGAGGCTACTATGTCCGAATTTCAATGTTCTATAACTCATTATTGACAATCGACGATGATCTGATCGAATCCATATTGATACCTGCCATTATATAGAGACCAGTCTTTTATAATCCTCAAAAATATGGCGTGAGGCACTCATGCTCTTGAAAGCTGATAGCATCATGCACGTATTGATGTGGTCTTCATACACATATTGCAAATTCATATCGTCCATCCAAAACAGCACCAACACATTAGCATTGTTGCGAAGCAGTTATTTGTGTATGCACGAATAGACTTGCCGAGGTACACACTGCCTATATTTACATGCCATCCCGTGATAAAATACTTTTGAATACAAGTCTGTTACTCGCAGGCAATGTCATCAAAGAAAAATATCAACTTTTAAAAAGTTTCACTTTGTGGCACGATGTCTTCATTACCACTGCAGGGGGAATAAGCCATGCTTTCCACACCTTGCAGTACTCGTGCCAGTAATTGGTATTTTGGTTGTTGGAGCGATTTGGAGTACAGGTACACATTCTCGAACCGCAAGCCTTTTTTCTTCTTCCAGCATGCTCAGTAGGACATATGTTTTCCCACAATTTGATCGACCTGTGTTGATGCCGCACACTGTATTCGGAAAAATGCTTCCATGTTGCGATTTGTGGGGGATAGATTCATCTTCAGCATGAATGTATATAGGTAGAGTAATATCTTGCTTGACAACATGCATGTTACCACTACTATCTTGCAGTGTGTAGTGTGGTGCTGATTGTATTGCTGATTGCGATTGCGGTGCTTATTATGGTGCTGATTGTGATGCTGATTGATACTGTGGTGCTGATTATAATGGTGATTGTGGTGCTGATTATAATGGTGATTGTGTTGCTGATTATAATGTTGATTGTGGTGCTGATTGTAATATTGATTGTGGTGGTTCATGTGGTGCTGTTTCCAGTGGTAATTGTGGTGATGATTGCAATGTTTCTGCTGATTGTGTTGAATGTGGTGCTGATTATGGTGCTGATTGAGATTGTGCTGATTTAGGTGTGTGGTGTTGATTTACGTGTGTGTTGCTGATTTAGGTGTGTGTGTGGTGCTGATTTAGATGTGTGTGGTGCTGATTTAGGTGTGCATGGTGCTGATTTAGGTGTGTGTGGTGCTGATTTAGGTGTGTGTGGTGCTGATTTAGGTGTGTGTGGTGCTGATTTAGGTATGTGTGGTGCTGATTGTGGTTGCATAGAAACATTTCTGCAAGTTTTATAATGTCTCTTTAATACATCTCTCTGGGTAAACTAATGTTGACAAAGTATGCATTGAAATGCCGATCTTGAAGTTTTAATCCTGCAGGTCATTAATTCATGTCGATGCATGCTGGACAGAGCTGTGAATGCTTTACGGCATAAACGGCAAATCAGATATATCATTAGCACTTAACATATGCACTGTTCCTAGTCTAAAATGATATTGAAATGAGATTGTATAAAAAGCGGATACATATATTTTTCTTACTCAGTTCGCTGTGACGTCTCGAAGAGGTAAGACCATATCTGGAAGTGTGATGGTCCATACTCAGATCAACAGTCTACCGCTGGAGCTGCACATCTTGGATACAAGTACTGTAGGCCGGGAACCAAGCTAGCTAAAAGTTTGGCATCCGGAGATACGGGCATCATCACACTGGACAAGGCGTGCAAACAACATGACAATGTCTAAGCCGAGCACAGGGACCTGGAAATTTGACATTAGGCAGTAAATATACTAACACAGAATGCCGACAAGATAAGCAAATTATAATTTACTGATCTCGGAGAAAGATTAGCCGTGTAGGGGTTTGCGTGATGAAGACCAAAGGGATGATAGGCATGGGTGCCATGAGCAAGCAGAAGGTGCAAGTGAAATGGAGTGCAGTGAAGAAGGGAAAGAAAGCTCGAAACTCTAAGAAAACATCTACTTGCAGATTTTTTCCATTGCTTTTGCCTGCTCTTGGAGCCCTCAAGTGTCTAATCGGAGCCACGAGTGGTTTCGTCCAAGCCATTAACACAGTATCGAATGAATGGAAGCAGTTGTCTAAAGCCCAAATATATAATGTGAACATGGAAGCTACCATTGTGGGTAAAAAAAATTGCCAAGGTCTCTACCTAAGACCATACCCAATAGGAGATGGAAGTGTGCAAAAATGATGCAGCAGGAGGAGGTGCTAATGAAATCTCTACCAAAGTGACCACACACAAACGTCGATTTGGAGCTATTTCATATAGATTGAAGACACCTAATTATAGAGGCTTTATGGGAGATGCTTTGCCCCAAACCAAAATGTAATGAGTACCATAATTAGTTTGGACACGACAGCCGGGCCTGTTAAACACTGGTTAACTTATGTCAAACATCGTAAATGTGAAGACTATTACGAGAGTTTTGGGAATTTTCATC
Organism: Dryococelus australis; assembly: GCA_029891345.1. Lineage (NCBI taxonomy): Eukaryota > Metazoa > Arthropoda > Insecta > Phasmatodea > Phasmatidae > Dryococelus > Dryococelus australis. The sequence continues at coordinate 174,235,923 of CM056994.1, read as the reverse complement.
CTCCTTCCGAACTGCGACTGTACCTGAAACATTGCAAACTGACTAACAACTATGAGATTGAGCAGTGCCCCTAGTGGCCAATTCCAGAAACAACATAGCATTGTAGCGACTAATCGAAGGAGAGCGACAACAGCGCTCCTAGTAGGAAAATCTAGAACTAAATTGGCAGTCCGAAACAAATGACAAACGAATAATGCCAATATGGTGTCCTCCAGCAACAACCGATGTAAACAAATCTGTTAGTCGAACGAAAGTAAGAGACAAATGTCATACGATAAAAACCTAGATGGCAGTCGAACGAATATATAAAAAAATAACAAACGAATGTGAGAAAGAGAGAGGAATGAAAGAAAGAGAGAGGAAGGAAAGAAAGAGAGAAATAAAGGAAGAGAGAGACGGTAATGAGGAAGGAAAGAGAGAAAAGAGAACAAGAAAGAAATGGAATGAAATGCGATTTAAATAAAAAATATAAACTTTTTGACTTTCATCTTTTCGGTATTCAAATGGGAATTCAACAAGCACAGTAAAGAAAAACAAGTAGCTCGTATGCTTAAATTGAGATCAGCGGACATCATGGCCGACTCACTTTCACAGTTGTGTTTGGTATGCGTCCAGCTACCTAAACGTGGTTCACCGCTTATAGTGGAATTAACAGTGTTCATGTTCAGCGGCTATCCGCTACATTTCTTGCTTTCGTGAACTGCTTTTCGATGGTCAGTTTCATTGTCAAACAGCAGGCTCCCACAGTGTGAGGCTTTTGCTCTGGCCAATTACGAAATAACGATTATATTTGGTTTCGCATGCAGAGACAGTCGCGAACGTTCGCACTTCAATGCGGAGTAAACTGTAGTCTGTAATCTGTACGACTGACTGTGCGGCGATCTTTTCTTACCCAAACATTTACGTAAATTTGTAGAAAGATGTTCACATTAACTGTTTGGATAGAACCAAGAAACATTCAATAACAAATCCATGATATATTCCTATATTACTCCTACTGTGTTCTGTTTCGTGTTTGAATGTAAATTAAGGGTAATGTTCAGAATGAATTTATTGCTGGCACACTTCCAAAGAAACAATAATATTCAATCAAATAATTAGGTTATTAATAACTTGAGTGCCATTAAATATAAAAAGGTCGTATACAATAACTTAGTCTGCCATGTTCCACATGGCTTCTTTTTCTCACCAAATGGTCACCTGACCCATTTTTGCACGACAAGAGTTTATAATATATGTAATTTGCGTTTTGTATTGTGTCAACAATGAGAATTACAAAACAATAAACAATCTACAAATTACCAAAGGAGCTTCGTTAGTTTTGTGATTTCAAATGTTAAGTAAGCATAAAGATTAAGTTCCTGCAACTAACAAGTGCCTAATCATAGTTTGAAATAACTATTTAGTATAGCAAGATGCTGAAAATCTCACGAAATTAGTAGGGTATTTTTAAATTGTATACATTTTAGTTACTAAATGTACATCGTCGATATTGAATAATTTTTAAAATCTTGATGATGTTTTATGTCAAAAGTGCATAAAATATATTTTACTGAAGCTATGTTATTTATGTTTAATATGAGTTCAGTTTTTGTATTAAATAAGTTCTTTCTGATAAGCGAGGTCGTGTTGTGCAGTGAATAGCAGTATTGCAAACTAAAAAGCGGAGTTTAAAAGGTATTCTAATTAAAACCTTAAGAAATTGCCAATACAAATTCCAAGAAACTGAAAGCTATCTATTTGGAACACTGCTTAAGTAGCGATATAAGAAAATAAAACTGTAGTTCGTAATCGGGAAAGATTTGACAAATAAACATAAGCAACAGCGCATAGGCTGCATGATGAATGTAATACCAGTAGGCCTATACTCATTTAAGTTTCGTCTAAAACTACACATAATGTGTTACAAAACATAATCTTATATTTTTGGCATGTCCCGTACAAATTGTTAACAAAACATTTGCTACACTCTTTCGTGCTTTTTTAATGGAAAGTTTCTGTTAGTACATTTCCGATTTACCTATAGAGTCTTATTATTAAACAAAATTATACATTTACCAGGTAAAATTTTTGTTTCAAATTGTTGAATTTGTTTTGGGCCTAATGAAGCAGTATAAACATATGTAAACATGTTTGTAACCCACCAAGATTTTAATTTAGAAACAGTGTTATGATTCCAAGTCTTTAATCACTCGATCGTTGTATACATTAACAACCAGAAATATTGTGAGTTGCACACGCAATATTGTGTTTAGTTCTTTGTTTTTCCTTCAGGCGTGTACCTATCGTATCTTATTTAGCTTCTCACTTTGCCAACAAAGATAACGTAACATAAGTGTACCTCTTTGAACGGGATGTTCCAAGCGTAGGGGTCCGAACAAATGATACAGGGTTCCAAGACCGACAAAAATTACCAATTTTCAACTAGTTTGATAATGTACTGTTTAAAATTTGCGGCTATTTTCGATTTTTTTGAACGTACTCTGCACTGCACTTAAGAACTTCACGATAGTAATAAAAGTGAAGTGACGTTTTTACGAATGGTGACTAATATAGCCACCTCACCAAACACCGTTCATGTCATTGTCATTACAGCTAAATGAAGATTAATATAGCGTTTTCATGAGTAGCTGTTAAATATTATACAAGAAAAATATAGTACAGCTCTACAATAACTTGTTGTATAAAACAGTATGTGTACCATCCATGCTAGGCCTCCACGTTGGGATAGCCCGATTTTATGACAAGGTATATAGTGTGTAGGAAGGCAAGCGTTCGTTAACTATGTATATATTTGACCACAAATACATTCTTAGTTTTTGCATATAATATGTGGTTAACCTAGTTCACCAAATCCTGTGCACATGTAGATTTGTCAATTATGTATTATTCAAATGATGCTGTTTGTTTAGAAAAAACGTGGAGATTCCCCTAAGTAGATTAGTTCGCTGGGTTATTTGAAGCATAAAATTATAATTACAAACAACATATTGCCAGAATCACTCTTTCATCAATAGATAAAAATACACTTATACTAGCACTCTTCTTTGACAACAGCCCAGACCAAGCTATCTGCGGTACGTACATCCACTGTAGATAATGTATACAGGACACGGAGTTAAACTTTAATGTGTTATTCAGTTGAGTGTATCACACAACTGCCAATTGTCATATGCGAAATCGTGGAGTGAAATGTGTACACCAAGAATAGAAAAACTCAACAAATAGCTATGTGTATGTGTGTAAAAGATCCAGGTAGAAATCACTCTTTGCCCATTTCGCATCTGGCCGAGCAGAGAATACACTTCCAATGCTGGATATCCTGTATAACAGATCCATTTCTATGCACACTTTTTGTGTACAAGATCGCTCAACCTAAGTTTCAGAATTATCATAAATTAACATAAGTAGTATATGGTTGTATTGAGGACAATCCAATTTAGGCGATAAAAACCTTGATTGTCATAGTACATTTTTCCATTATTTACTATCTTTTATGAATAATTCCACGCTTTTTCTCGAATTTCGGGCCAAAAACAGCCTCAAAAAAGGCTCAAAAATGACCAAAAAACGTCCAAAATTAGGTACAATAAATTACTAAACATATTTTTTTTTCAAGTCTGATGTTTTATTGCCCCACGAATAGTGAACATAATATGTCTCGCAAAAAATTAAACAAAATCAGGTTCTTACGCAACAAATCAAACAAATTTAGACCGAAAAATGCAAGCTAAATTTTTGCAAATTGAGCTATAATCGAATTAAATTATAAAACGATAACTGATGGATTCATATATATATACACATATATATATAAGAGAATTATATATCAAACATAGTTTTCAATTTTTCATATTTTTCAAACATTTATATGATATAAAAACTTGTTTTTAATTTATTATTTGAAATAATTTTTATCAAATCAATTTAAACAGCTATCAGACAACGTTATTTTATATTTACTATATAGAACACAGCTAATTTTTTTCCGTATTTAGATTCATAAATTTGAAAATCTGTAGCAGCATACCATTAATTTTTTTTCGTGATCTTGTAGTTTAGTCAATTCGTGAAAATAGCTTAACTTGTTGAGTAGAGATTCCGTTTTGTATTATTTATAAGAATATAAATTTAATAAGAAAAGAAAATAAAAAAATGGATATTTTTTTGGAACAAAAAATTAATAATAATTAATCGATAATATTTATTCATAAATAATTTTAAAAAATTTAATATTTATTCTTAAAAATTAATTTTCTTAAGATTAAAACAAAAATGGAATCTATGCTCTCTTATGAAACGGAAAATAATACAATGTGTAGGCAATGTAAAAAAATGTGGTAATGTATTAAACATTGAAAACTTTTACTTTAAGAAATACACAAAAGATAAGCTTTGGAGCATCTGTAAGAAATGTTTCATTGATAATGGCGTGAATCGTTATTAATTAAATAAAGAGAAAGTACTATGTGAATGTGGAAATATATTTTTAATCTAGGTCTTAAAATCCAAAAAAAAAAAAACTTAATCTTACAATACAGTAGTGGATTTCTAAATTAAAATTTTCAAAATGGTAGTTATCCAACAAAAAATATACCGTATGTAATGAGCACAAATATATGAAATAATTTTCTCCCCATAAAAAATACTTAGGACCAATATACAACAGGATGTAAAAAAAATTATAGTGAGAATTATCATAGGAAGTCTTTAAATAGTTAATTTTTTATTATTATCAGAATAAAAAATTTAAAATAGTTAAAAACGCTTTCATTATTATCATTAATTTAAATAATTTTTTCGATTATATTCCATTATATTTTTTATCTGTATCTTTTTCATTTACATTAAATGTTTTTTTTAATGAACTAATTAAAAATATCAACGAATAATTAAATATGTGTGTTGAATGAAATTAGATTGATGATGTTAAGGAATATAGCTGAAAGATTAAAAATAAAAAATATTATAAAATAAAAAAAAGATGATTCAATAACAATTATTTTTACACAGTGCAATGTAATTACAGCAAGATAAAATGTAATTTTAAAAATATCCATGGTTAATTTAAATGATGTTAATGTTACAGAATTAGGAAATAAAGTTAAATGTTTTAAAATTTAAAATTTATACTATTTACGTAAATATGATTTAATTACAGCAATTAAAAACGAAGAAAAAAGAATAAGTTTACAAATTTACCTTTTCCATGTTACAAATTAATATATGAAAAACTAAATAAGGATTAAAAGAAATATTCCGTTTTTCTAATCAGATATTTGTAAGCCCAAAAAATTAAAGTTACAGGAAATTACCATTTCCAATTCCTGATATTAAAGAAGAAAATAAAAGTTTAGGCCAAATTTATCCTTTCAAGAAAAAAAATTGTTAACGAGCGTGTGGAAAAGCAGGTTCCGTTCGAAATTCGTGAGAACAGCCATAATTTAATTGGCAATTTAAACATTTGGCACACAAAATACACCAATTACGTAAATAATTTAGAAGAAACTCCAATACAAAAAGTGACTGCTGTGCATAATTCTGTGCACGCAAAGATAAAAGATGTAAGAAAAACAACCAGTTACAGAAATTGTGATCATATGAGAAAAAGTGAAAATAATCAGAATTTTCAGCATACAATTTCGGCTGAAAAGAATAACAATTTAAATGCCGAAAAGTTACTTAATCAAATTGAAAGAATTAATACATCGAATGAAAATGCAGACATACATGCAACTACTTTCGACATTGATGTTTATAAAATTCAAGATGAAATGGGGGGAAAAAAAAAACAGAATTTAACTAAAGATACGAAAGCAAATAAATGTATTAATAAAATTAACAGTGATGGAAATTTATGTGTCCTAAAGCAATAATGACATATTTAACACACGAAACTAATATTTTTAACAGAGAACTAACGAATACTGAACTTGTTTACTTTATAAAAGTAAAAAAATTACGAGAAGAAATGGCTCGTGTACTTTGTATAAGAATGGGAGAAAATTGTGAAATTGGTTGTAGTTTGGAAGATATTATGGTTGCAGAAAATATTATAAATGTTCAAATTGAAGTTGTTTCAGCTGAACATTTTAATTTAAATATATTCTGTTTAAATAAACAAACAACTATTTATTTGTATTTACACAATTAACATTATAATGTAATTAATGGTATGAAAGAATTTTTAGGAAGTGTTTATTATTGTAAAAATTGTGACAAAGCATACAATAATAAAGGACTACATATATGTGAGAAAAATAATGAAAATATATGTAATTTGTGCGAAGAACCACAACACGAAAAAGTTTGGGATAATTAAGATCGTATTAGAATACATTACCAAAAATGTAATTGATTTTGTTTTGGAAAAGAAGGTTTTTCTAATCACGATGACGTATGTAAGACAGCTAATAAGTTTAAAACATGTAACAAAATATGCTTGAGAAATAAAAAAACACGACTGTGGTTATGACAAATGTCGAAATTGCGAAGAAGTTGTAAGAATCGTAGAGCATGAATGTTACACGAAAAAGAATCAGAAAAAGGGTGGTATTTGTTCAAAACTTTGTACTTGTAATGGCGAAGACATCAAAAGACAAATGAATTGTTCTTTCACTGAAGAAGAGTGAAGAAGAGTGCTTTTTTGACTATGAAGCCACTCAAGATACTGGTTTTCACACACCAAACTTTATATCTGTTCAATATTTTTACGGTAATAAAACAAATTAAAACAATTGATAATATTTGCGAAGGGGCATTATCCAAACAAAATTATGGATACACATTTATTGCACATAATTCCAAAAGCTACGATTTATATTTTATTTCAAAATATTGTGTTAGAAACATTATAATAACTCGAACAATATATCAATTGTCAAAAATTATGCAACTTGAAATATCGAGTCTAAATATCAAAGTAATTAATAGTATAAACTATATTCAAGGACGTCTTACAATATTTCCCAAAACCTTAGGTTTACGGGAGTTAAAAAATAATTATTTCCACAATGAAACAAGAAAAACGGAATTATTTTTTAAAGTGGCATCAAGAAAAAGTAAAAGAAAACAGTATTTTCTAGTTCAAAAAATAACTTGCTGAAAATTGTGATTCTGATGTTGATATTTTACGATGTGGTTGTCTTAAATGTAGAGAATTCTTTCTATAAATAGCAAATATAGACCCTTTTCGTTACATAACAATTGTGGGTGTTTGTATGGATGTTTATAGACCAAATGTTATTATGAATAACACTATTGGAGTAGTTAAAGATGATAAAAAATTAATGTTAAGTAAAGAATTAATTTTGGGTGTTAAAAACATTTCCAAAAGGTTGGACATGCATTAAATGGTGGAGAAATAACTATTTGTGGAGCAAAAGTTGAAGGTTATGACGGAAAAACTAAAACAATATTTAATACCGTAGTTGTTTTTGGTATGGCTGTCCTGATGGTTATTCAATAGACACAATGAATAAATGCAACTATAAAAGTGTGGATGATTTGCTTACAAAAACAATCGAATAACAATTTTAAGAAAACATTGATACAAAGTAAGGGAAATGTGGGCTTGAAAATACAAAAAATATATATTTTCTACAAAAATAATATAGAAAAACTAAAAAATGTAACGGAATCATAACAACCAAGATATGCATTTTTTTGGAAGCAGAAAAAATTCTTCAAAATCAAAAGTTTCAGGAACAAAATTAAGATATACTGATGCATGCAGATTGTACCTAACAGTAATATTTTATGATTATTATCCCGTTGGTGATCCTATTCAAATATTTAATCCTAAAAATTCTGAAGAAACGAGGTTTGGATTAATTAAATGTAAAGTTTTACCACCACGAAATTTATATCATGCAGTATTTCCAATTTAAAAAATATTATTCTTTACTGTATGTTTAAAAGGAGTTTTGGGATAAAAAAAAAGACAATATAAACATAACTATGAAGAAAGAGCAACAAATGAAATTTGGACTACATTACATCTAAATAAAGCTATGGAAAAAGTTTACAAATTACTTAAAATTCATGAAGTTTGGCATTTCAACCAAAGAAGTAATAACATGTTCAGAAATTATATTAAAATATTTATGAGAACTTAATTAAATAACCTACTTGGGAAGAAGATTATAAATCAAAAGAATTATATATTAATGTAACTAAACAAGAAGAAGTAATCGATTTAGACATTGAAAAAACTGAAAAAAAAATCCTGGAAAACGTACTGTTGGCAAAGTTTGTTTAAATTCACTTTGGAGAAAATTTGGACAAAGATAAAATTTCACACAAACAGAATAATATATATATATATATATATATATATATATATATATATAATCCCAATCGTTGGTACGAATTGTTATTAAACGATAGAATAGAAATTAATAATGTTATTTTTATCGATGATAATATAATCCAAGTATTATAAAAATATTACTATAATTATGTAGAAGATAGCACTGCAACAAATATATTATAGCAACTTTTACCACTTCAAGTGATAGATTACATTAATATGATATGATAGATAGGTTAGGCGATAAATTAATATATTATGACACAGATAGTGTAATTTACACTGACGATAGAAATAATACTTTTAAACCAGGTTGAACGTTTGGTGAATGGACGGACAAATTAGGAAAAAATGACGGTATAAATTGCATAAGTACTGGTCCAAAAAACTATGGGTATAAAACTTTTTGGAAAAGAAGTTTACAAGAGTTAAAGGATTTTCTCTAAATCACGAAAATGCTTTACAACTGAACAAGAAATTTATAGGTGTGTTACTATAAAAAACTAAGAAACATGTGACTATAAAAACAATATAATTACAAGAGATAAGATTTAAAAAATCTGGTGAGTAAATTTATGGCTAAGGAATTTAATTTTAACTATGACAAACATATGATTTTGAATGAAAAATATGATATTATAGATATACTACAATGGGGAAATTAAACAATATCATTTTTTATTTAATAATATTATATTCTTTATTATTATATTCTTATATCATATACAGTTTATAGATTCATACAATCTGTAATATTTTATAAGTTTTTAGTTTCTAAAACAATCTCAATATCAATACCATCAAAATCAATTAGTTTATCATTTTCATATAAAACTTCAAAAACAAATTATTAACACATTAATTATTAATTTTATAAATAATCGGTTATGTTGACTCATAAATAATATATTATTTAAAATCAAACATGATTTTTGGTAAAAAAAACTAGCAACTATGTCTGTTTATAAGAGATTATAATCATAATATTTTATAAACAACCCATATGCCAAGTTACAATTAACATTTATTGTTTTAAATATATTAAAATCAAGTAATTAAATGCATATAACAACTTTGTCTTTTTCAATGAGCATATTTCTTTTAAAACCAAGCATATGGCATACTCAAACATCAAATTTAATATGAAATATATATTTAACCAATACTCAATTTTTCACATTGTTTGATGAGTTCAATATTATTTGTTGAAAATTAATTAATTCAATTTATAGTTTCTTTTAATGATTCAATATTGTATTGCCTTCCTGATATATTTATAAATTCCTCATTATCAATTAATGTTATACTAATATTGTTTATAATTGGAGTTAAAAATGTTGTATGAAAACTAATTAAGCAATTGATTTATCTTTATAAATTACATCTTAACAAAGTTTTTATTTAGTATGGAATTATTATTTGCTTACTTAAATACTTTATTATAGATTAAATATTATAATTTTTACGATATTAAAGTAAAATAATTATGGGGTGTTGGTGTTTTAATCTCCGAAAAAAAATCAAAAAATAAGAAAAATGGGGAATTATTGCCCTATAATATAAGAGCCATAATTAGAGGGCCAAGGAATACTACGAAATCTAATTTGATCATCAATTTTATTTGTAAGACATGTTGGTTAAATTTCAATATATTGTATGTTTATTCAAAAATTTAAATAAACCAAAATATATTCAATTGAAAAATATATTGATTTGTTATTCAAAAAGGTAAAAGTTAAAGAAAAAATTGCACACCTTTTAATACTAATAATGAAATGATATCATTAGATCTATGTAAATACGATTCTTTGGTTATATTTGTCAATGTAATTTTTGACAATCAAGGAATTGGTCAATATTTAACTAGAGGAAGACATATATATATATAATGTATGTGTGTGTGTGTGTGTGTGTGTGTGTGTGTGTGTGTGTGTTTTGTTTAGCTCAGTCTTTTTCGAAAATTCCTAAACAATTGGTAAGAGATAATACACATATTATATATATATAAACAAGATGATACATATTAAAAGCATTTTTCTAATGGTTTCGTTTGTGGAGACATGACTTATGAGTAATTTAATTAGATTTGTACAAACTCTTGGAATGAAGATTATTGTTTTATAACATTACATTGATGTAGAAAAATGAAAGATTGGAAATATAGAACAAAAATTAATGACTTCATTATTTTTTAAAATTTTATAAAAATGCTCAATCTATTTTGAAGATTTTTATAAACATAAAACAGGTTTTATGAACATAAAACGCAATGTTGAGTGTGTTTTATGAAAGTAAAACGTAATGCTGAACATGCTTTATTAATGTAAAACATTTTGTTGAACATGCTTTCTGAACATAAATATCTAATATTGAACATGTTTTATCAATGTTGAACATATTTATTAATGTTGAATGTGTATTGTTAACATTAAATAATGTCATATTTTTAAATAAAATAATTATGTTAAAATATTTAAAATTTACAAATCATCAGTTTTGTTAATCCAAGAGTTATGTGATTTATACAAATTTAACAATTTGACATTGATTCCATTACCTTTAGTTTTCAAGACTTTTTCAATCAAATATTCATCAGGAGAGTTAGTTTTCATAATTTCGTATTCATAAATATTACCTTTTATATCTTCACCTTAAGTTTCTTTTAATTTGTAAGTTGGTACATCATATTTTAAAACCTCAAAAACAGTAAATAATTCTTTTCTCCAATTAGGAGTATAACCACTTAAAAAAAAACTTATATGTTTTGCTAACATTTTACAATTATTCTCCCCTTTCCTTATCTTTCTATATTTCTTCTCTCTTTACTTCTCTTTTTATCTTTCTCTCTTCCGTTCCAAACATTATTTCGGAGTGCTCGCAATTTTTTCTCTTTTGCTTTTTTTATTTATGTTTCTATCTTCTCTTTCTCTTTTTCACTCCTTCCTTTCTCATTCTCTATTTCTTTTCTTTCCCTATCATTCATTAATCATTTATTTACTTCGCCTGTTACTGGAGGCTGCCATCTTGGTTTTCATTTACATTGACACCGTCATTTTTTGTTTCATTTGTCATTGGTCTCTCACCTTCGCTCCACTGGCATCTTTGTATATATCCGCTGCACTAGGTGGCACGCCAGTTTTTCTATTAGTCAATTACTCAAATTTATTCGCCACCATCTTGGTTGTGGCATTGACCGCAAAGTGGCGCGCCAGTAGTTCAGCCCGAAGATCTGGCCGCCATGTTGGATGAGATCACACAACCGCCATTTTGGATTCCAGTCTTCATGCTCTGTCACTCCGGTCATACAACCACCATATTGGATTCTGCCATGTTAATAGTCAGTAGGCCGCCATCTTGGAACACCATTTTTGTAGCCAGTATACTGCCATATTTGTAGCCAGTATCCCCACCATCTTGTACTGCCATTTTGGTATCCATTTCTTTTGTTTTTTTATGATCCGGCATTCCGAGTATTTTATCCGAGTGCCCCCACTTTTTTCTTTGCATACGTTCTTTCCTTTCATTCTCTTTCTTTCCGAGGGTTTTCTTCTAGTGCTCAATTTTTTCCTATTTTGCAAACCTTTATTCTATTTCTTTCCCTTTCATGCCTTTCGTTCTCTCTCTCTCTCTCTCTCTCTCCCATTCGTTCGCCATTCATTTACATAGTCTGTTACTGGATTCCACAATCTTGGTTTTATTATTTGTTATTTTTTCTGGAGGTCTCCATCTTTTTTGACGCCATTTTTTTTTACATTTACATGGCGGCGGCCATCTTGATTATTCGTTTGCCATTTGTTACTGGAGGTCCCCATCTTCGATTTTTTATTTGTCATTTGTTTTACATGTTAGTTCTGCAATTGGTTACTAGGTGGCATGCCAGTCGTTCGATTAACAGATCTCGCATCTTTTCAATGCGCTCCAATGATTATTCACGTTTGTTCGGCTGCCATATTGGTTCTGGAGTTGGCCGATAAGGGTGTTGCTCATTTTAGAACTCATAATACCATTTCGAATGTGCATGGCATCTAATTACCAATCTTTGTGTCTCTAGACTAACGTCTTAGACCACTCGGATATCGCGATATGCGCTGAGACAATAGTCAATAATAAGTATACAGCTTGGAGACGAATAAGAAATATATTGTCTCTCATTAAAGATATTACATTTTTATTATTGTATAATTTTTTAAGTATTTTATTTACATATTAATAATTTTTACTTCTATTTCTTTTCAAGTATTTATTTTTATTATTTACATCAAATAACTATTATATATAATATTTTTAAATGTATTTTTAAGTCTTATTATTTAAGTTTAACACACACACATGTATATATATAATTTAAGATTTAACTTGTTTACGTTTTAAGTCTATTTTTGTATAGTGGATATTTATAAAATTTTCATTTAACTTTTAAGTGTAACGAGTTGCACATCCACAGATTCGTATTTTTCAGTCAGATAAGAAAATATCTTCAGAATAAATTATTCCTAGACTATGACCTGTGACATATTGGATTTTTATTAGCATATACTAAACTGCATGATAAATAATATGACAAGTGTTATATGTTATGAACATAGATTATTCACACTTTTTCGAATTTTATTAACATATATAATTTTTTTTAATATCCCAGACTTAAGCATTTATATGTAGGGACTTTGTACTCTCTGTACTCTTTGTACCGAACATGTGATCAGGTCATACCAATCAATAAACTGCTATAAAAAACCATAAAAGGAAACTAATAGTCCAGCCAAGTCATACTTGTATGATTTCCAAGTCGTATAAGAACTTTGAATATATTTTATTTCTCCTACCATCCACTTAACCTAACGACCAGTCGAAGTAAAAATTCAATTTATTCACCTTCGCTGTTGAACTCGTTTAGGACTTAGAATGTATTTTCATATTGTGTAGTACACGGTAATTTTTTAATTTACGTCGTGCCAATTCTACCCATTCTCAGAACTTTGAAAAAAAATATTAACCTAACCTAACACATCCTAACCTATCCAAGGCACCACACTTATCACCTACAGAGACACAGATATGTCAACTTCAGGTATACGAAAAAAACACAGCAGAAACAAAATTTAACTGATGCAGATATGCTAGTAGTGACACCCCCTCATCCTCAACCCCCTCCGCCACTAAAATTAGGGGTCACTTAGGGTAATTATGCGTCATTATGGGGCCATTTAGAGTGATATGGGAGTTGTTTAGAGTTTTCAGAGTCAAAAGTCAAGTGTCAAGAGTCAAAGAATCAGTTTTATGAGTTGACAGCAGTTAGTTCTCTTCTTTAAGTGTGACCATGAGTTCAAGCTGAGCGTAGATAACACGTGGATGGAATATATTTTCACAACAAAAAAATCTTATTCACTGGCAGGACAATATGTGGTCTTTAAGCATATTGGAACATGAAGTGTAACTTGTTTATCCTCCAGGTTCATTAGTGTTGAGTGGTCATATCGAGATTTTTGGGGGCAGTATGTTTGGTAGTTGTTAATGGTCAGCTTGTTTCTCTTAAAGTATTATTTAGGCAGTCATTCGAGAGGACCATTCTTAAGTTAAAAAAGCTATTTATTTGTACATGCTAACTAGAAGCGCGGCCAGTAGTTTTGGTATGTGATTTGGCGTTACTATGAACTTTCTTCTCCGGTGTTGGTCTTTTTGACGTTTTAATGAATCTGTCTGGGAGCGGCTCATGACCTTGGCATCTGCAATATTGTAGTCTAATTTTAGAGCACTCATTGCTATTATAATGAAATATCTTTAAAGATTTCCCGAGTCTTATAATATGACATGCTTATAACATTGAATGTTGTTATCAAGTATTTTTTTGTAGTTTTCTGCTGGATGTTATTTTCTCACAACATATATACTACCTACGTTATTCGGCTTTACTGTTCAACAATTTTCATTAACCTTCCTTAAACGGAAACAAAATTACATATTATTTTAGGGAATCTTGTAAAAGACTGGGCGATTCACCTATGGTGCAAGCAGCTACGTTCTACGATAGGCTGCACAAATCGGTACAAAGAGTCACTACAAAGGCCTTCAACACAAACTTTAATACTTTTCTCCGATTAAAAATCCATCAAATTATATTTGCGGTGTAGACATGACTCCTCTTTGACCGAGAGCCCGATGACTAGTACCAACATCTGTATAGAAATGATATTCGCTCCACAACTGTCTCCAAAAGTTTTACATTTCGACAGAATTAAATGTTTTGTGTGCAATTTTATACTGAAATATTCTGTATGTAGATCTGACTGTTAATAATCGAGTGCTCATAGAACCACATTAAAGTTGTAAGGGATACAATAATAAGGCATACAAAAAACAGTTATTTTATAAAATAATTAATTTATTATTACTTGGTAATTACATTCTTAAAGTAAGCAGTTCATCACATCATCTGATATAACCCGATCCTTAAGTTCTTCTATTATTGAAACCATCTCCTTCATGTTCGAGAAAGCCCCACGTGTTTGAAATAAAAGCAAACTTCTAAGTCTTTCTACAAGTTCATTCGGGTCTTCGGGAATTACGTAGTCGGTATTGTTATCGTCTTCCGCCTTCTACGCATTACTTGTCGAAGGAAACTCATTGTGGAAATATGTGGGAACTTCGAGATAATCACCATCGTTTTCAACACTATCACTGTCGTCATGGATATGTTTACTTCCTGTATCATCCTCTACAGTAAATTTGCTTTTCTTTATAGGCATTGTATGTTCATCTGTAATTATAGCCGACGTCCGTTTATTTTGAAGTTCGCTGACTTCACGCGAATACGTTACAAGTGTATATTTTACGCAAACTGGCTCTACTACCCACTGTAAGTCACTCATTCCGTCTTTAGCATTAACTGCCACATAATAATCGTCAGCAGATAGAGTAACAATCGATGCAGCTAGAGGAGTTGGCAAAATTACTTGCTGGCTCCCAATAGACGAATCCATGCAAATCTCAGTATGTTCTTTCAATGTATTACCTTGTACAAACTGCATGCGGTCACTGTCGGAATGCTTCATCTAGCGAAAAGGTCTCTTCGTACAGACTGTTCTCTTATGCTGTCGAGCATTGCAGCTTTTGTTTAAGATCTTTTCACAGATGCGACACTGTTTTCCATGTAATTTTCGAGTAGTGGGAGAAGTTTCATTCAGAGAAGTAATCCCCACTGTAGACTTCATACAATCATCGGTTTGCATCATCATCATGAAAAAACCAAAGACCTTTCCACATTAGTAACACACACACACACACAGACACACACACACACACACACACACACATATATATATATATATATATATATGAGTGTGTATGTGTGGCGCGTAGCTATTGCTCTATATAAAAACTTACTAACTTATTTCATTACTTAGATTTAAGGATTTTTATGCATCGATTCAAAACATATATTTTAATTAGCTCCT
Source organism: Dryococelus australis (assembly GCA_029891345.1). Lineage (NCBI taxonomy): Eukaryota > Metazoa > Arthropoda > Insecta > Phasmatodea > Phasmatidae > Dryococelus > Dryococelus australis. The sequence goes on along the minus strand of CM056994.1, from coordinate 174,220,158 downwards.
TGATCACATTACCATGCAGTTATATCTTTATATCTTTCATAGTTTCTTCCAGACAACTTTTTCGCTCAGCTTTAAATCATGGTGACACTTAAGCAAACAACTTACTCCTGCGAGAACAACCCTTGTCCCTAATAACCCCAAAACGACCACCACGTGACTCCTAAATGACCCCAAATTGACCCTAAAATTACCCCATAATAACCCATAATGACCCTTAACGACAGCTAATTGCAGTGCAGAAGGAGTAAGAGGAGGTGTTAGCATAAACAAGCTTCTTGATGACAATAAGCATGTTTTAGAGTGTCTCTTCAAATTATTTATTGAGTCCAGCTTGAATTGATGTTAAAGTTTTTTGGGAAAACCTAGCTTCTCGAAGCAGTTTTTACCTATATAGAGAGCACAAAATTAATACACAAGGTGTACCCATTGTCGATAAACGACTAAGTATGTCTTTCTTAATACTTCTATAATGTTGTTTACCATTGCATGATTTTCTGTACTTGCTGTCCTAGGGGTCCCCGGGCATCGCATAAGTCGTTGCTGTCTTCGGGGTATAGAGATATACGACGCAATTACTGTCTTCGTACAAGAAGCTGGTTACTACTCTGGAAGGTTCGTATTGTAAAAATTAATTCCACTATAACCGGAAATGTACGTTCTCACTACACATTTCAATGTATAGCGAGCTGTAAATATCACCACACTCATCTTTAAAAATAATACAATACTGCATACAATGTAAGCATTCACGCATGTAGTCATAACAAGTGCTGGGGATGCACATTATGCATGGTGCCTACTCGGTGCTAGTAGGATCATTCAACAGGAATACCACTTCATCTTCCTCGCAGTCTTCAACATCGTATTCAGGTTCCATGGTGGATGTGCTGGCTGACTGGTTGACTGTAGACTAGGCAGAAGAAAACTAGTTAGAGGCCGATGCTCAGACAACGAATTCAGCATACACATTACAGGTTATTGGGGTGCACATAGTCTCCCAAGTTGTTCTGCCATGATTCAAAATGGTGGCGTGACGTTGTCGTCCATTGTAGAGCTCGGACCACCAGTTAACCTTGTAGCTGTCTGGTCTTCTGAGTTGATATGCAATTGTGCTATTACCCCAAATTTGACGTAGCCGGTCGTCTTTGCTTGACTTATCAGCTCGCTGGTAGTTCAGGGTAGCTTCGAGTCTGGCCAGAGATCGTTAACCATGCTGTGACGAGGTCGTGGGTAGGTAATAAAGCTGCATGGTACTCGAACCAAGGAAAAAAAAACTGCTTCTTCATTCTGGCTGTCAAAGTGTTCAATTCACTTGTTGGTTTGTTCTTGCTCGTGAAGCATGCTGACTCACTATCTTTATATACCATACGCCAAGCAGTTGCAAAGATTATTACACAGTTATTCCCACATACATGCTCATTCATTTCCATCCAGGTGCGAAATCGACTTGTAAGCATGTACAGAATCCAGTTACCTGACACCAAGTGGGTGCAGAAATGCTATGTACTGACTTCGGCTATCTGACACCATTCAGGTGCGAAATGGCCAGGAAACACGCACAGACTCCAGTTACCACAAAGGTGCAGACTTGCTACCACTGCTCTTGGCATTGACAAGGTCAGCTGTCCCTGGGATAAAATGAAGGGGGTAATTGCGTGGTGAATTTAAATCTAGCAATGGTTCTTTCAAGATGTCTCAACTGTGGGCTGAGAAGTACTTGACTCCTAGTAAGAGGTAGGAGTATATATAGTGTGATGACGGTTAGTAGAGCAGATATTCTACAAAAACGTCGCGATATATATATTAAATTGCATAATATGTAAGAGAAAAAAAAACATGTATATTTTCATCGTAATATGTGTGTTTGTTTTTCTGAAATACTTATTTATTCAGTGCTGTTTTAAAAAAAATTTATGCCCGTGCGTGCCGTAGGTGGGCTATGGTAGTCGTAACTTCGACTGAGTTCTAAATGGCAAATGATGGCTGCTAACAAATTATCATTGACTCGTCAATGAATAAGTTCTTTTTAATGTGAAAATATATTTTGTCATTGTGTTATCTTCGCTCAGCTTGAACTCATGGTCACGCTTAGCAGACAACTAACTCCTGTAAGACCGGCCACGTACAAGACTGATTCTTTGACAATTGACTATTGTCAATGACTCAAGGCTCTTGACTCTTGACTCGACTTTTGACTCTTGACTCCAAATGACTCGAAAGTTACTCTAAATGACATCATAATGACCCATTCTTACGCTTAACGACCCATAATTGCAGTGGAGGAGGAGGTGTCACTATTAGCATAACTGCATTAGTTAAAAGTAGTTTCTACTATTTTTTTCGTATACCTAAAGTTGTCATAGCTGAGTCTATTAAGGTGCTAAGTGCGGTGCCTTGGATAGGTTAGGATATGTTAGGTTAGGTTAACATGTCTTTCAAAGTCCAGACATGGGGTAGATTGGGTGTGACTAAGTTAAAAATATCCCGTGTCCTAGACAATATGAAAATACATTCTTAGTCCTAAACGAGGTCGACAGCGAAGGTGAATAAAATGAATCTTTACTTGGACTGGTGGTTAGGTTAAGTGGATGGCGAGAGAACTACAATACATACAAAATTCCTAAACGAGGTGGAACGCAAACCATTATGACTTAGTTGTACAGTTACTTTGCGTGTACGGTTGTTATAGCGGTTATATTTATTTGTTTGACGTGATCACATGGTCGGTTATTTTGGTATTTTGAAAAAAAGTGTAACTTCGATGGTGTCAGGAGAATGGTTTAATTGTGTGGTTAATTCGTAAGAGTGGAATAGTTTGATAGCATGTTTAGGTAGTAAGAAAGGGGCAGAATTCTTAGCTGGTATGGCTTTCTTTTTGTGTAAAAGGTGAAGTTATATGTGCTGAAAAGGCAGTGAATATAGTTGACTCTTATTATTCATCAGTAAGTGTGAGGTGTGGTGTTGAATAGGAGTTGTATTGTTAATAGTATGTCTGAGGCAAGCAAATGTCATGGTGAATGGTATTATATATGTGTTGGTACTCAGTACTATTCGATTATCTATATGGTTAAGTAAGACTGGAAGGAGGGGAGGTGAAGAGGTATCTGGCGGTGACTTGAATGTGATGGTTATTTTAAGTGGATGTCGAGAGAAATAAAATGAAATATATTCACAGTTCTTGCATGATGGTTAGTTTAGGTCAAGTGGATACTGAACGGTTATGCATAATTATGGGATGGCGAGTTGGAAAAAATTTACAAGTCCTAGGATAGAGGTAGGAAATATTTGTTAAGTGCAACATAGGGTACAAAGTCCCTTAAGTCTGGATATAATATATATATAAAATAAAAATGGAAAATTGCAAATAATCAATGTTCTTAATATATAATGCTTGGCAACTATACTTAGTAATACAGTTTTGTATATGCTTATAAAAATCCAATATGGCGCTAATCATAGTCACATAATCGTATATTCAGATGATCTTGTCTGCCTGAAAAATGCGATTCTGTATACATGCAACTCGATACTCTTACTTAAAGTTAAATAAAAAAAATACTTAAAATTAATTGGAAAAAAAAATATACCAAAAAAGTTAATAAGTAAAATTTAAATAATATATGTTAGTTGACCAAAAATTAATGAGAATATAATTTAAATATAATATTATATATAAAAATTATGTAAGTTAAATCTAAATAATATTTACTTAAAATGTAAAATCCCAAAAAAAAATATTTATAAGTAAATAAAAAACTTAAAAATTATATTCTAAATAAAATGTAATGGCTTTAATGAGAAACCTTGTCCTAGCTCATGTTGCGATAGCCGAGTGGTCTAAGGAGTTAGTCTAGCGTCTCAAGGTCCGGTAGTTGGATCCCGCGTTCATTCTAGATGGTATTTCGAGTTTTAAAACCAACCAGTGCCCCTAGCGGGCAACTCCAGAACCAACTTGACAGCCGAACGACTGGCGCGTCATTTGGCAACCAATGTCAGAACAAAGATGGCGGCGACGAAAGGCGAGTAATCAACTAATCAAACAACTAATGCAGCACCTAGCAACAGCCGATTTAAACAAATATGGCAGTGGAGCGACAGTTAGAGACAAATGTGATATTAAAAGAAAAACACGGAATGGTGGCCTCCATGTAAAAAAAACAAATATGACGGCCTCCATGTAGGTGTCACAAAGACGGCTGCTTCTAGTAATTAATGACAAACCAAAAAACCAAGATGGCGGCCTCCAGTAACAGCAGATGTAAACAAATGACGAATTGATGGGAGAGAAAGGAAACAAAGAGAGAAATATAGAGAGGAAGATACAGAAAGAAAGAAAGAGAATGAAATAATGCAAAAGAGAGAAAAATGGTAGCACTCGGAGAAAACCTTGGAGAAGAAGGAGTGAAAGAGAAAGAGAGAAGGTAGGAAAGAAAGAGAAAGAAAGAAAAGGAAGAGAAAAAGTGAGTTCACTCGGAAGGAAACACTCGGAACCCAAGATCATGAAAAATGGCATACTGGTTACCAAAATTTCAATCCATGATGGCGGCGTACTGGCAACATAGATAGCGGCGTACTGTCTACAAAAATGGCGGTCGAATATGGTAGCATACTGGTTACCAACATGGCGGAATCCAACATGCTGGTCACGTGACGTCATCCAAAATGGCGGCTAGATCTTTAGATCCTCTCCCTGATCTCTGATGCCACTGAACCTACCATACCGATTTACTACTGTCACTAAGAGACTTAGACATCTTCTTCACGGTAATGTCGATCCCTTTCAGTTTACTCTTTCTCCATGTAGGTATACCAAGCTTACCGGGACATGAGCACTTATAATATTCAGCAATATATTCAAGAAAATGGTTGTTATATTTATTCTGTCAAGTCTAAGTATTCATTCAAGAACATACCATTATAAGCTGTTCACGGTAAAGTGAGCACTTTTGAGGTCCTAGTTACTTTTTAATTTCAGCCATTTTTCCCCTTCGACCAACTTTTTAAAAAAGTATAGTAATGTAAGTAATAAACACTTTGCGTATATTCCCCGAACTCTGAATTTTGCGCCTTAGGCCAAAATAAATTATATTTATTCACTATTAATCCAAACGAGAGGGCTTTCAAAAGTGCTCACTTTACCGTGAATAGCCTATAACTCACAATTTCCAAATTAATCTAAGAATTAAAATTTATCATATTAAACAGCAGCGCTTTTTATTTACTGTCGGTGTCATTTTATAAGTATAAATGCTTATCGTCTCTCGCAAAAGAAAATTTTACACAAAAACCATATAATGAACCTTGTTATTGCTAGCAGAGCTTGGGTGTTCAGAAATTTAAGGTTGTCTGAAGTAGCCCATGAATATTTTTTTCTCAGTTGCTGGCAATTTAAGGAAGGTAAGTCTTCTCGTTTTCTTAACTCTCCACCCAAATAGCTGCTGCGTGCAATGTTTCCACTGTTTGTAGTAATGAAGATGATCACGGTCAGTCTTTCACTCGGAATTGCCAATCGTTTCAGGAACTTGTCACCAATGTAGATAAAGGAAATTTGTAACATACAAGTGCAGCCGGAGTGCTACACAGACGTGATGTCGCCAGCGTTATCGTTCTGTTGGATGCAGACTCTCCCGTAAAAAAATAACATAGCCTGCTTACAACACTTTCGCACTGGCAGGACCATTTTCAAATTAATGTAATTACATGTACCCGTATTAAACCATATTACGGAACTTATAGCTTTAATAACTAGTCATTTAGCTTTACGTCCAGGCAATTGACTGAGTTATAAAATAATACAATAATAATCACCAATGAACACACGAGCTATTTTCATTTTAGTCATCAATTAGACACCAAAGTCACATATCCTGGTGTTGGATATAAATAACACATTTGATGCATGTGTTTCTTATAATCACGTTTTGAGACGTATTAATCTACAAATCACTGGTATCACAGATGATAATCCATAAAACCCGCAGTTCTGGTAGTTGAAAACTATTCTCAAAAGACAAGAGGGGGTTATAACAAATCTTCATACACACACACTCACTCTGTCATTCTTTTCACGAGTCTGTATTCTCTTGGACTAAAAATAATGCCAAGGAGCAGCACCAATGGAATTATGCAAAGTCATATGGTTATGAAGATCACGCAGATGCAGCAGACTAATGAAATAGTAGGCAAATCTCGGGATCTGGGTTAGGATTAGGATTCTCAGGAGCCACCATGCTGTTCCGTCACCCGACCGCCATCATGTATGTAATTTACCCTGACTTATGACCTTTGAACCGTGACCTTGACCTGATGACCTTTGACTCCAAAAACCCTTAAAAAATCCTCAAAAAATCTTCAAAAAATCTTTAAAAAAAATAAATAAAAATACATATACCAGATCATTTCAAAAAAAAATTATTCAAATTATTAAATAATAATTACAAATTTATCAAAATTATCCTAAGACATAACCGGCGAACGGGACTTGTGACCCATGTGATTTTGGGGTTAGGTGACTGGGATCAGTTATTCCGAGTCAGAAGATTAGGGCCGATGACCTTTGGCCTTGACCTTTAACCTTGAAAATGAAAAAAAAATAATAATTTCAAACAATTCCAAATAATGTCCAATTTTCACCCAATTTGATTAATACGAGGGGCTTCCTTAGGACTTACAGAGCAATGCCGCCCATATTGGTTTAATAGGCATTCGGTATCCCTAACCGATACAACGGATCCATGATCGGAGTGAAACATAACCATCAGCCGTTTTGCATCCATCTTGGACACATATGACTTTCGAATTTTGATCATGACCCATGACCTTTAACCTTGACCTTTGACATTATAAATAAAAATAAAATAAAAATATTTACAAAAAATTCCAAAAAAATACTTATCTCTTAACGCCCAGTGTGCAATCTGTGGCACAATCTCTAAATATTTTTTTTATGTCAGGTTTTTAACACTTTTGTTATCTATGGCTTATTGGTTTATTTTTGGGATGTTTCTCTCTGGAATATAAGCAGCTAATACACTATGCTAGTGATGACATGAACTGTGTAGTTTGTTTTCTTTATAGGTTCGCCATTTTTGCAACACAGTTGTATTTCATAAATTTTGAACTTCCTTACATAATTTTCCTGGTGAGTATACGTTTCTATAAAATCACGACTTTATTTTTGGTACATAAATAAGGTGCTTGTGTATTAGCAGCTATAAAAATAGCATTTCATTATATAAATACAAACAATACTAGGTTTGTACCATATATGGACCTCTGGGCAATTATATATAATGATTTGCTTTTAGGTCATGTATGAAAGAAAACTTTACAAAGAACACAGAGATTGTGAATGTTGTTTATTTTACTATTTCAGATGGAGAGGACAAGAAAAATAAACAGAGACATTGTTACTGAGCCTCCTGAATGGAGAGACGACAGTGACGGAGACCCCAAAAACAGCCCAAATGAGAATAGGCGTCGTAGATACTTCATAATGATATACACTTATTTTTGTAGTCCATTCACTGTTACTTCACACTTCTGGAAGAGTGTTTACATGCCATTGCTGTTTCGACATGTGAGAAACGCAATAAAAGTACATTTGGAAGGGCATTCACAAAGCCGTAATTTTGATTTACATTAAAGGGTATAATGTACAGATGGTAATAAGAAACTGTCCTTACAATGGCTTCAAAGAACTGTGAGTTTACGTGAATGGACAGTGTTTATTTGTTTGTTGTCAAGGAAATAAATCTGTATTAGATCAAAAAATTCTAATTGAACAGTGATTGTTTTAGGATGCTCATCTACAAGTCAGACAGGATATTGTAAAGAATAAAAAACCAGAAGAATATTTGCTTTCATCGCCAGTAGATTACTTTAGATATTTGTTTGATGAAGAGATCATTGATAACATAGTGACTCAAAGTAACTTGTATTATGTCCAAAAAGTTGTAAATAAATCCCTAAATACAGTGGCAGAAGTTATAGGACAATTCATCGGCACTTGTGCGTACATGACTATTTACAGTTTACCTGGAAGTAGGCTCTTATGGGGAAGAAGCACTCGTGTTGAGAAAGTAGCAGATGGCATGTTTAGGAATAGGTGGTAAGAGTTAAAGGCCAATTTGCATTTCAATGACAACAGCCAGTGTCCTTCAGTTACTGACCCTGACCGAGATCGTTTGTTTAAAATAAGACCGCTAATTGATTCCCTTCAAGTCTGATTCAAGCAAATACCCATCGAAAAGCAAATGTTCTCCATAGACGAGCAAATTGTCCCATTCAAGGGAAAATCATTTTAGAAGCAGTACAACCATAATGAGCCCAGTAAATGGGGGTATATATTTGTGTTGTGTGATAGCAAGGGTCATGTACATAACGTTGAAGTCTACCCTGGCTGTTTCACACTTGCTGAAATTATGCCATATATAGGGAAAAGCTCAAACATTGTTTTGTGGCCGATTCAGCACATTGTTTGTGATGAGAACTATTTAGTCTATTTTGATAATTGGTATTCCTTACCTGCACTATTTGTGAAACTTGCCAATTTGGGATTCGCTGCTTTGGGTACAATATGCACAAATCCTTTTTCAGGCCTGGATTTTTATTCAGACACTGATATGATAGAGAAGGGGAGAGGAGCTGTAGAAGAAAAGGAAGCACAGATTGAGGGTGTCAGAATCAGGGCTTTCAAATGGTTTGACAATAAATGTGTTACATAGGCCCCAACATTTGGCAATTGCCATCCCCTACAAAAAGTACAGATCTACAAAAAAAACGACAAGACCACAGTTGATCTTAAGTGCCCTCGAGCTGTAACCACTTATAATAAATTAATGGGTGGTGTTTATTTGTCTGATGGGTTGATCAGCTGTTACCAGGTAAAGATAAGTTCATAGAACTATTACCTTCGTTTATTTTTCCATGTTGTGGCCATGGCCATGGTATCTGCAAGTCTTCTGTATAAGAGGAACTGCGGGCAAGAAGGCGTGGGTGGGGATATCATCATCAATCTTCTCGGTTTCAAGACAGAAGTTGCTGAATCTCTTTGCAGGCAAGGAAAGGATATGGTCAGAAGAGGGAGACCTTCTACTTCGAGTATAAGCATTGAACGACAGCATGAATCTAAAATGAATTGAGGAGCTAAAAAAGACATTCCTGTTCCATTGGTTCAGCGAGATGCAATAGGACATTGGACTATATTTATTGATGACCGCCAACGATGTGTAATGGCAATGTGTAAAGGCAAATCGTCCATATGTTTAAAAAAAAAAAAAATGTAGTGTACATTTGTGTTTGAATAAAAACAAAAACGGTTTTGTTGATTTTCACATGTAAAAATTATAGTAGTATGTTGCAACATTGAGTAACATTTGAATAAGATTGTTATAATATGAAAGCAAATTGTATTGTGTCCTCAAAGATATAAATAAACCCCTCAAAAATTGTAATATTGATATTGGCCTAATAAAATATTTGTTATGTGTATAAAGAGTTTGGAAACATTCACTACTTGCTCTTCCTTTCTAGACCAATGTGCCATACCTAGCATAAAACTAGTTTTAATTTTACTATTGTATCCCATTGTGCCACATGTTGCTCATACCCAAATCTGCCGTACTTGCCTGCAAAGTAATTATCTTATATATTAAGATATGTATAAAAGTGTTTAAAAAAACGAGATTTAATTACAAACTATATTTTTCGGCGTGAAATATTTTTTTCGACGTTAAAAATTCTAAAAAAAAATTATTATTAATAATTATTAAAATATTATTTTACATATACTTAAATTTACTAGAGTTATTCCCTTACCCATACCAATTACGCCATCTTAGTAGGTGACCACCATCTTGGTAGACATCACCCATCCGCCATATTAAATGCAGACTATCTCGACCTTGATCTAATAACCTTGAATGACCTTGAAAACAACTCGAGAAAAAAAACATAATAGTCAGTAAGCATATAACATTACAGACTACGTCAGCCATTTTGGATGCACACTAACTCGATCTTGACCCATGACCTTGAATGACCTTAAAAACAATAGCTCGAGGAAACAGTTTTTATAAAAGTCAACAAGCATAATACATTTCAGACTAATACAACTATATTAAGTACAGACTACCTTGGCCCTATGACCTTGAATGACCTCGAAAACAATAACTTGAGAAAAATCCATAAAAGCCTGCATGCATAATATATTACAGATAACTAACACCATATTAAATACAGGTAACCTCGACCTTGACCACATGGCTATGAATGACTTTGAAAACAAAAAAACTCGAAAAAATATATGCGAGGATACAGAAGCTAACCGAGATAACGTATTTTTCACGGCAGCCGTCATCACACTAAGCCTCCCAGCCTACCTACCTAATGCTTATAATATTTGCACATGCAAACTCTATGACAATATATATTGCCATTGAACCTATCGTATTGCACAATTAATACTTTGTGAAGACACCGACCTGACAATCACATAGTTACGACATGATTACTGTGCTGACCTCTAATGATCACTAAATTGCCCCTAATTACCCCTAAATGAGCCCGAATGACACTGAAATGACCCCTATAGACCCCAAATGAACCCTAATGCACCTTATTACCATATAATGTCTCATAAATAGCCCCACTGCCACTACAATCCCCATAACCACTACATAACCCCTAGTGATCCATTGCCCCATGACCCATTGTCCATTACCCACAACCTATTGACCCATTGACCCATTACACATTGACTCACTGATCCATGAATCATTGACCCATGACTAATTTACCTATAGCACAACTTGGACTTTATACTGAACAGTGCAACACCACAGCAGGCCACCACCATGCGTCCCAATCGGTCATCACGTGAAAAACCCCCCTTGTACAGACCACCCTCTCAAGCTGACGAGCGTTTTAAACATAGATGAAAACTCAATCGAAGAATAAGCAATGACATCAGGGTCATTTTGTGGAAAATCAATCACATGTGAACACAGCCTTCTGTGGAGACAAATGTATACGAAGTAAATTCAGTGTGGAGTCAACATTATCAAACCTATGTGGATTCAACTCTGCGTGGAGACAATCGCATCCAGAACATCCTCATGTGTAGTCAGCCCCAGTTGAGGTCAACCCCGTGTGGTGTCATCCATGTGTGGAATCAGCCACATTTGTAATCGAACTAGTGTGGATTCTACCCCTTGTTTTGTCGGTACCATGAGGTGTAAGTGCCTCTGACGAATCAGTCTCGACATTAGTCAGTCAGATCACTGACTACAGTTTTCTAGAAGACATCAAAGAACGTGTTTGTGGACTCAGACTGTTCACCAATTTGCAACATGTTAGATATATAACTTCAATCACTGGTGAAATTAAAGGCAAGAATTTTAATAAATGAAACCATTAGGAACCGTCCGTAGTCTGCAAACAACCAAAAATTATTCGATTCAGATTATTATCACTTTCTGCGTTCGCTTAAGGCTAGTGGCGGGTGTAAAGTCTGAGGACTGCGAGCATCGGTACGGTGGAGTGTGAGACTGAAGGGCGGGACTATTGATCTGAATGCGTGGGTGTAAAGCATTTTGAATGTTGGCGATATAGAGATTGAATATGTGGCAATAAAGAGGGTTTAATATGTGCATTTAACCACTATTGAGACACCGATAAGGAATTTTTAGAATTAAGATAGATATTAAATATGGTTCTCACTGAGAATAATAATGTTGTAAATAATATCATTGTAAATAAATAATCGAAATTAATCAATATTTTTATGAAGTCACTCATCCCTCGCCATTTCGATAACACCTTACTGGTCTCTTGTAAAAGTATTGATTTTTGTAAACTAGTCAGTTAAGAAATATTTGATAAAATAGTTGTGTACTGAAGCGCGTTGTAGTGGTCGGTTTATGGGATTGCAATATTTTAAGGAGAGTAAGAACCCGCACAACCCTAGCGAGGTTGGTAAATATCCTGATTACACATTCAGAATTTCACATGTTGGTACTTACATACTCTATTAGTACATTAGATATATTTGCAGTTTTTTCAAGGCATCGTCAAATCGGTTCTCCTTAAAAAAGGCAAAATTCTTTTACATGCATGATTATCCCTTAAATGGACATATTATTTTCTTCTCAGCGTTTTTTCATATATTATTACCGCATATTTATATGTTAATTATTTCTCACACATTGGAGTAAATTTCATTCCTAACAGCTAAAAGTACCTTTCCTTAACATTTTGCTTTTAGATTTTAGTTTGTATTTATAAAACACTTTGTGTCTTCCAGGTCTCAAAATTTGCACGCGAAGTTACACAGGCTTTCATTTTTATAACTCTTGCTATTATTGGTGCGTTCTCAGATACACGAAACAATCTTCGAACGTCTCTCTCACACTTTTAAATATCAATGGCGTTTTGCATTTGTCTTGCTCCCATGCCACATTTCTATTCATAGTGACAATTACAACGGAAATAAATGCCAGAATACAATTGTGAGGTCTGAATGGAAAGCGCGAGGATAAATTGTGGAGCAGGTATGTAAGAGGAGTACGAGTGCATTTATAGTACCTGGTGGCACAGCTAAAAAAAATAACTGGAACAGTGTAAAAGTAACGAGAGGATTGAGAAACGAAATTATATTACGATGTTTGGTGTAGAAAGATATTAAATGTAACAGGCATATTAACAATATTGCATACGAAAACGTACGATAAAGAAGAATATAAAGTACTTTGGTGCGAAAACTAAATAACACTTATTACCACATAATGTTTTTTACAAGCATTTTATTGTCTGCCAAGCCATGTGTCTGGTTTGAAATAATTCGTTACGATAGCGACCTTACTTCGTTTAATACATAACATGAAAACCACTTAAGTTGAATAATATTGTTATTTCATATTGATGTATTTCATTCTTAGCCATTATTAAAGTATAATTTTTAATGATCTTGGAAAGAACAAGGTGACAATGTCTTGCGCAAACAAATCGAAAAGAAAATTGTTTCTTATTAAGCAACAAAAATGATATAAGATAGTTCCCAGCTAGTGTTTTAGTCATGGTCGTACGAACCCTCGTAATTTTTTTGTTCTGTGATTTTTATTCAAATATTGCAGATAATCTGTAAACACTATATTGCATATGAGTTTTCATCGGGAAAATGTTCTACGGACATCAGCATAAACTTTTAAATAATTTAATCTGACATAAATATAACGACGTAAAAGTGTTCGTTAATTTACTTAGCGATCTGCAAAAATTAGTTCTGTTTGTTGAGTTTAACATTAGCTGGTCAAGTTCAACTGGGTAGTGGAAGGCAATAAAACGAAACTTCATTCTTCATTCGCTTTTGATATATGTACACATTTTAGTGTCCCATAGATATCATGAAATTAATACCACATCCAGACTCCGAAAAAGAAAACATTACATCAATTGAGCGAGAACAATGCTTGTTTCATTCAAAAATTTCTTATTTTTCTTTAGCCATGTGGATATTAAGTTGCTGTTAGAAAATCCTTTAATGGTCATGGAAATATAAAAAATACAAAAAAAACCTAACATTTATTTTAAGAAATCTACAACTGGCTTGATTAATAAAATGTTATATCTTATAAGATACAGCTAATAACCAAATGTTTTGGTTATTAAAATAAATGTTAGGTTTTTTTTGTATTTTTTATTTTCCATGACCATTAAAGGATTTTCTAACAGCAACTTAATATATATATATATATATATATATATATATATATATATATATATATATATTGCTTTGGACAGAAACGATTAAAAAGTTTGTAGAAAAAAGCCATTCTCTCAAAGTAGCAGGGTTCTTTCTGAAACGACTCGTATTTTAAAAACGTGGAGGTGGTAGGAGTGTAAACGCGCCACCTGAAATAAGTCGGGCTTTCCACGAGCAAACCATCGGTGGCAACGGCTGTGTGGCGGCAATTAAGAGTGTTCCAGCCAGTTAGGTAAACACCTCATCGCGCATTGCAGAGATAGCATTAATTTGGTCTGTGCTGCTTCAAAGTGACCAATCGATAGCGCGAGGAGTCGATAGACTGACGCAAAGCAACATGTCATAGGAAAACACGTTGACGTACTGAGGTCCATCTTTGGCTATAAGCATTTATTCGGTAGTGACATATACTTTTGGAATTTTTAAGAAATCCATAATTAACATAACGAAGAAACTGAACTTGATGTTTATTCGTTGGTACTAAACAGTTTGTAAGCGTTTCTACAAAGTCTGAACTCAATGACATTTTTACACATGAGACGACAAATTGACTTAAAGCCTGTGGAAAATGTTGAGAATTCCTCTAATGAATAATACAAAGGATATATTCCATAGCACTAAAAGGTGAAGAACTTCACTAATAAAAGCAAGTATGAGTTAACATTATTACATGTTATAAAATAAAACTGTTAGCCATAATATGACTTTCAAAACGCCGATTTTTGTAAAATTTAACTGAAAACCCGAAAAGTTTCCGATTTGAGCGATATCCAAGAAAAAATAAATAAATTTTTGTATACTTGTTCTTATGGGCAAGCTATTATACTATTCTCTAGGTTTGTTATAATGTGTCCTTTTAATAATAAATTTACTTGCTTGTAAATCAGAGATTATCACTGTATTTTATACAGTGCCCCAATAACTGTTGTAACACCAAAGAACAATATTTTAGAGTTTAGAGAAGTACAATTTTAGATTCTTAAACTCTCTTCCCATCTCTTGGAAATTATCAAGTTTATCGGCAGAAAAACAGCTCGCTTAGCTACTGTAGACATCCAGTTGATAAGGGAGTTTAAGTTAAGTAGGAGAGTCCTGTGTACTCTGGGAAAGTGAGTTGGTGGCGTCTAAATAAAAGGCTACCAGCATAACATTTCCGTTTGCCGAAGTGCTTATTGTTATTCTATAACGAAATGTATTGCAATCAGATTGTGGCACTATTGAGGATTATATTACTAAAGGTTTTCAGTACAAGTTATTTTCGTAAAATACTAGTTGCTAAATTTGAAAAAAAAAAATCAGTTACTCCAATTATGAGATAATGATAAACGTTGCGCCCAATGCAATCCATACAAATTGAAAGCCTTTAGAAATGTTAAATATGAGTTTGAAATATATTACAGTATGAAAGTTTCTTTCACAGTCAAAGAAGCAGTGAATAAAAAAAATTGTGTCTGAACTTACGGTTTTATAATTATTTGTTCTCAGTTAACTGCCGGATTTAACACTTAGATGTTCATAATATGATTTAACCATTTATAGTTTAATGGTAATGAAAGTAACCACCTACTTTAGAATCTACTATCTACTGTTTCACTGTTTCATAAATGCACGATGAATCTTGTGTCGTCCATAGCAGTGCATAGATAGTTGGTGGTTATTAGAGTAACCACCTTCTCTTAGAATTGTTGGTAGCAGTTGTGAGGAAATGTTTTCTATCTAGGTGGTTACATTACTGACCACCAACTGTTTACAGCAACCAACTTTGCCCAATCTTTTCCTGTGTCGTGAACTTCATACCAGTTTCGTGCCAACTCATCACAGGCAAAAGAGTTGCCACTACGCAGAGATAATATTCACTGTATGCGGCGTCCAGGACGGAGTGTGTGACCTTTGTTTTCGTCAAGAAACATATTTTATGGTAAGAAAGACTGGCGAGTGATAATACATTTTTATTGTATCGTGTCTATAATAACGTAATTTTTTTTGCATTTATTTCGTATACTGTTTCCTTTCTTCATAGTTTTTCATATCAAACAATATGTGTTCTCCTTAGGCAAACCAAACCAGTTTACATTGAAGCGCTTGGAAAATCTTGAATGTGATTCGATGTACTGTCTTATTTTTATCATGCGGTTATTTTATAAACCACCATCTCTCAATACATGTATCACGCATTTGGTGTGTAATACTGAGTTGAAGCTCTATTTACATGCAAAAGCAAAGCTCGTTTACAATAATACCACCATCCATAGGCAAACCTTAGCACAGATAACTAGTCACAAGGCCCGGCGCCGCACCTGTCCGAGGATATGTGCGGGCGGATAGGTGCTGCACCGGGCTGCGGTGGGAGATGTGGCGTTGCCTCATGACGTCCCTGTAGCGCTAGGTAGTGGTGGGGGTAGTTGCCCTCTGTCTCGCTCTCGGCTTCGTGCGTATTCGGTGGCGTTCGGCTTTACCCCGAGGTGGCTGACGGCTTGTTGGCTCTCAGCGTGGAGGAGGTGCTCACTGGCTTGCGCAACCTTCGTTTCCACGTCTCTGGAAGCACCGTCCAGGATAGTGGCGATCCAAAACTTCAGTGTACTAGGTTGGTGGGGTTCGACTCTTTCTCGGGTGCACCTTGCACTACTTCAGATAATTTTTGTGAGACTTAACCATAGTTTACTATGGTGTCAAAACAAATAAAATTTATTTACCCAAATGTTTATTTATTAGATAATTAATATTTCTAATAATTTTCTATACATCGTACAGCAACATACCTTATTGTTTCAGTTCTACGATGACGGAAAAGTACTCACTTAGAATGTTAGAAGCAATGGACTATGAACAGTAAATGCAATTAATTAACAATGTTTCTGATGATCCTGGCGATTCCGAATTAGGTGATGATTCTGATTCGGATGTCAGCAGTATTCACCCTAGATCAACATTGTTTCCTCGTGTACGGTCGGAAATAAATGTGACGCCAAGGAACCAGCATAATGAAATACGAAAAACCACCTCACTTTCGCAGAAAACTCTTTCTGGCAATGATACACAAGAACCAGAAGCAATACCCAGCACGTCCCAGACATCCACGAACCCCGTGTCTTTAGAGGAAACTAACTTACCCTCCGCAATGGATTAGGACAGTGATGACACGGATTCAGACTCCGATTATAAACCTCCAGGCATTTCACAAAGAAACTTGATTTTCATCAGTGAAACTTATTCAATCGATTACGAGGGAGAGGAAATAATTTCTTAGAAAGTGGTTAAACATTTAGGGCAACCCAACTTTTCTGAAAAATGTTTGCATTCCGAAAACATCTTCTGAAAAGTCATTTTGTCAACCATTTATTCCCAACACTGAGATTGATAGGAAATCTCCACTAAATACATTTCTGCAGTTCATGAGTATAGCATTTATGAGGTACATTGTTGAACAATCAAATTTGTAAGTCTCGCAGAGAAGAAAAACTCTGGACCTGACATTTGATTAATTGAGAGCCATTTTTGAAATTATTATCATTATGGGATTTCATAGTCTTCCCAGCCTCAGACTGTATTGGTCAGGCGATCACAATTTTCACATTCACAGAATTGCTAAAATAATATCGCTGAAAAGATTTTTGAAAATAATTGGAATCGTCCATCTCAATGACAACTCCTGTATGCCAAACATAGACAACCCAAATTTTGACAGACTTTACAAAATTAGACCCCTCATTATTGAATCAAACATTCAAGAAGTCTTTCAACCAAAGCCGTTATTTATCAATTGATGAAAGTATGATAGGGTTCAAAGGAAGTTCCAGTATAAAACAATATCTTCCCATGAAACCAATAAAGAGAGGTTGCAATGTAAGGGACGTGACATGTGCAGTTTCAGGGTACATGATAAATTTTGAGATATACGAAGGAAAAAATTCGAAGTTAATTGAAGGGACTCTTCGCGAAATGACAGTTTTATCCCTAGCCAAGTCCTTTGAGACTCTTGCCTAGTGCTATTTTTTTGACAGATTTGTCAATTCCATCACTCTTCTTAGGACACTCCTACAAAAGGGAATGTTTGGTCGTGGGGAAATAATGCAAAACAGGAAACATTTCCCTAAGAATCTTTTCAGAACTGAAAAAGACCTAAACTTTGGAGATTCTGATTACGCTGTTTGTGGGGAATTCCCGGTCACAAAGTGTAAAGACAGAGGAATCAAGTCCGTGGTTATCATTAGTAATAAGCACAATCTTAAAAACTCTAGCTCTGTAGAAAGGAAAGACACAGACAGTCACATGCCCAACACCTGTAAGTGATTACAATATGTACATAGGAGGAGTAGACAGTTTTGATCAAATAATGCAAGTATATTCTGTTTCATGGAAATCGACACGATGGTGAATGAAGCTATTTTATTATTTACTAAATGCCTCAATCGTTAATTATAATGTTTTGTAAAAAGAAACGTTGAAGATTAGTAGCACGAAAGAGAAACCAATGTCTCAGTTGTCTTTTCGGAGTGCACTTGCAGACGAGCTTATTAGTGATTCCTGCAGTAAAAAAAAATCTTTGGAGATTTCTCCCGTGGTTTTCAATAAATCTAAGTTTGCTAAAACCAAATTATTTGGGGAAACCAAATTTCACCTCAGAATTGTTGGTGTTCATGTACCTGTGAAGGGGATAATGCGAAGATGTGCCCACTGCAGCACAAAGAACCAACCCAAACGAATTTCTCTTATCTGTAAATCGTGTCAAGTGTCCCTATGTAGAGATTGTTTTGTACCTTTTCATGGACAATAGATGGTAAGACATCCAAACACAAAGACATTGAGGGAGAGGGGAGGGGAAGAACAAAATATTATTTTTTAATGTATATCTACAAAATGAAAGTATGCGGTGGTAACGATGTGAACATTTCAGTTTACTACATTGTGATGGCTAAGATAGCTGTGCAGAATGTACTGTAATTACACATGTATAATGCTAATATTCTTATCAATTTCTTTCAGTGGTTTATGTAAAGTGTATGAAGTATAAAATAAAAATGAAAATTGCATTGGACAGTGTATAAGCATTTACATTTATATTAGTGCATTGTGTGTTGCCAACAACTTTTTGCTAGTAAAGTCTTAGAATTGTTACTCTTGTTTTGATAATTTTTCTACAGTACTGTAGGTGGTCAAAAAATGAACCATTATTTCTATACTTAGGCCTAACTGAATATTAATGTCTATAATTATTTTTTACAACTAGCCCTATAAAGGGTTAAGTCGCAGTCTACTAGTATAATTATTTCGTGTAAATATCTTAACAAAATATTTTTTTAATATCCTTAATAAATCTCTCTGGCTAGGAAAACGGTTCCGGTTTAAGGCATACCGTAATTACGAATTGTCACAAACTAAACTATAACGTACATTCAGTGGTGCCCCGGATGTAGGCAGCCATGCATCATGGCGATCGACGTTCAATAGTGGAGGACAGTCGATGAGGGTGCAACGAGGTGAGTATGGAGCACCGTCGGAATGCAAGGGCGGGAGAACAATAGATCCCTGAGAAAACCCGCCGACCAGCGTCATCGTCCGCCACGATTCCCACATGCGTAAATTAAGGAGTGGCCCCACGGGTAATCATACCCTGTTCGCCTACATGGGAAGCGAGTAGTCTGACCATTATACCACCGCGGCTCGTATATGACATTCAATATGTTCAATAAATGGCGCCCCGAGTGTAGGCAGCCACGCACTAAGGCGTCTCCGATATTACTGGCTGTTCTGCATATATACAACATTTATTTTTACAATTTAATTGTTATATTCAGAAATATTCTTTAAAAAACCTATTGTCTATTTCATAACAAATGGTTTGATTTCCCTTTACCTTATAAATCTACATACAGGTAAGTAAATTCGGCGTACGTTAACGCAATTAAATTGCGTCATTGAGCAGAACCTTACTAAGCGTTGAAATTAATAGATATGAAATAGAACGGAAAAGTCCTTTTTGAAAGGTTATAAACTTACTCCAGATGTCTACATAAAATTGTAGGGTGATCTTTCCTTTGAGCATAGGTACATACTGAGAAGTGGTTTTTCGAAATGCAGGCCTTAAAGGATGTGAAAAGGAACTAAAAGTGTTTTCAATGTTTCGGCAAACATATCTTAAAAAATAATATGTGATATCATCACAGTGAATATTGCTTAAACATACTAGAAATGTATATGCCTGATAACATGTTATTATTACATTTGATAATAATATGAATTAAACTGATGAAGATAATGTAATGCCTTTATTATATGTCAAACAACATTTATTTTTAATAATTTGTTAAGCAAATTGTGGAGTGTATAAAATGTATACTATTGTTGCAAAATAATTTTCTCTTGGGTACACGCGTAACTGTAATGAAATATGGCGTGTAGATATAGCTGCAAGTTATTTATTCGAAATTAACATATGTGGGTCGCCACTAACAAACATAATTTACATTGGTGGTGATTTAACGGCAGTTGGTACTTCTGTAATTGCCGGATCTCTGATGAGTGGTCACTGTGATATTCTTTTTTTTTTCATACTGCCTTTCCAGTCATATTTAATATATTTGATATTATTTATTAGCTGTTTCTATTTTAGCATATAGTGTGTATATTTAACAGTTATTTTGCTGTAACTTTACATTATGTTGTATATATACTTAGTGTTTTAAAAATACCAGCTGAGCGCTCGTCGTCAGCGCTAGCCACTAAGGTCGGGAATACACGGCACCGGAATATGCCCGGCGCCATCCGGACTCATTTTAGCCCGGGCCCGGCCCATGGAGCTTGTCGTGTGTTCCCGGCCTAAGCGGCAGCGGCCCCTCGATACGGGGGAGTCGATCAACTGCCGCCAAACCAGTAATACGTGCTAAGGTGTGACACAACCAGCTCTTTTCTGGCGTAGCCAAGTGGGCAGTCTTATAAGCGCGTATTTTGAAGTGCGTTGTTCTTTGAACTAATTATGTGACATGGCTATTTAAAAACGTCGTTAAAAATGTTGTTTGCTGGAAACAATTCCGCCCGCTAGTTATAGATTTGCACGTCTTGTGTGTTGGGCATGGCTGGAAATGTCGTTGATGGAAAATGCTGCCAATCCCCAGAGGGGCCCATGTTTCAGCTGTGGGTCATCACCTTGACTTTATGATGGACCTGTCTGCGCAATCATTGCTGTCCCTCGGTAACCAGGCAGCGACTTGCAGCTCGTTAACGTCCACCAGGTGAGGGACAACCGTGTGGACGCGTGCCACCTTCTGCAGTTTGCGGGCGTATACGATTTAATAAGATACTGTCATAGTGCACTATTTTGTGTGCGGCTATTTGCATCTGAATTCCGTTACCATTCAGACTGCGGTCTCTGAAAAGTCATTGTTGAACTCAGTTCGTGGAAGTGCCGTTATGCTGGTCGAAAAAAAATATTGACAAGGATAATTGAATTAAAATAAAATTCGTTGGAGAGGGTGGGGGGTGTTAATGGCTTTCAGTGAATGTGCAACAATAAGAGCGAGGTAAATACCCCCCCCCCTTTTTTTTTTAAGGAAGTTGTATTACGCTTGGCGTTTCCCGCGTAGAACTCACTACACAAACATGCCAACTTAAGTTCAGTTGTTAAAAAATGTATAGGGTAATCACGGTAAAGTAAGCAATTTTGAAAGCACATTCAGTTGGTATAATAGTCAATATATGTTTGTATTTAGTTGTATTTAGTTTTAGCCTTAGACCTACACTTCAGAGTACGGTGAAATGTATACGTTTTTTTATAACTTGCATGGCATCATTTATATTAAAAAGTTGTTAAATGATAAAAAAATGCCTGAAAGGAAAAAGTAAGTAGAACCTCAAAAGTGCCCACTTTACCGTGAAAAGCCTTTACTTATCTCCGCTGTTTATTCCATTAAATTTCATATCTGAGACTTTAGTTCCGTAAAATGATACAACAAATTCATTTAGTATTACTATAACCAATAAGAAATTATTGCTGAAATTTATAAGAGCCCTATATTCATTTAAACTTTCGATTTTTTTTTGACGCACAATCTTAGTCCCTTATATAAATATATTGCTTATTTCGTATCGAAATAACGATACATCAACATTAAATGTCAAATTTTATTATAGATCATAGTCAAATAATTGTAAATCTATAAAAGGAATTTCCGTCCATAGTAACCAAATACCAACATTTCTGGGCGTTAGCCAAACGTACGAATACAGCCTGTTACAACAGTCTATGTTTCAAGTTTTGATCAATCATAACACAAACAACTACAAAGGGATTGTTTTGAAAGGGTCGCTGTACTAAAAGAAACTTGAACCTTAAAGCAATATAAGTGAAAATATGCAGGTGTATGTATATACCGTTTAGAGAAAAGCAGTATCCTATTGTTGACAAAATGTTTGTAATGCAATGTTGGCCGTAACAAGAATATTCATCCCGAACTGATATGTTCATAACGTTGTCTAAATATATAAACAACAAAAGTAATATGGCATAAAGAGATCATGATCAGGAGTCACTATTCTGGCTCCGGCTCTCGCCAAATCCCATTTTGAATACTGCAATCTTTTTTCCCCATTTATTACCGTTTCTCAAAATCATTTATTATCCCCCATAAATAACTTTTTTCCCAGCTGCAAAAAAGGATGCCCCAAAAAGGCCATCTTCAGCCCGGAGCAGGGGTCCGTGATCAGTGACTCCGAGCCAGGAGTGTGGACCGGTGTGGACTCATGACCATTTACCTTTGACTTTTCACTTAAAAAATATTTTTAAAAATTCCAAAAAAATTATTTAAATAATATAAAAAAATCTAAACAACCCAAATAATTAATAAAAAAAGCTATTTTGAGATTTTAGTATTCGGAGGTCACCCCCACCACCAATGATTCATAGTGCTTATTAGTTGGCAGACCTCCACCAATTACTACCTACGTTCGAATGTCATATAGGACTTTTGTTTTCTCGTGCTCTATCATTCCATGTCGTCCATATTGTTTTTTTTCGTGTTATCAATAGTTTTTTAAGGTTGTTTCTCAACTTCTTTCTACTACCATATTGTAATTAATATGTTTTCAACACCTAGTCGGCGCTAGTGTATTAATTCACCCATCAGATTCCTAACCATCACGAAAAGCGCCGACCACACCCTTCCTTCACCCAATCAAAAAAAAATCAAGAAAAATAACAAAATATTTATAAAAATAATTTTTATTTAAAATATATTTTTATAATTAAAAATTTACGGATAAATAATAATTTTTTATTTATATATATCATTATAATTGTCTTTTAAGGAGCATACTACAGTGATTTACTATCGATAATTGCTCGCAGGTACTTAGTGTGTATCGACATGCTCACGAGACACTCATCTTACCAGTCTTGTCAAATCATACATACATATGTGAATCCATGCATTTATAAATTAAGACGAATTATTTTATTTATATTTAACTTTCTGAATAATATTTATGTATGCTCGCATTTATTGTTAATGTGTATTCTTATTAAATAATTATGTACCAGGCCACATTTTTTTGCAAGTCGGGATGTAAGTAGACGATAATTTACAGTTACAGGTGAATATAATTTGTGTACACTATTAAGACGAGGCTCGTAGGATACAGTTTTGGATGCACCATTTATAGCTCCGGGAATACATGTTTAAGTCCTTTATAGACCTAGTAATTAGCCTATATATTTTCAATATAGTGCAATTTTTAATAATATCTGTTTATAATAGGGTCATTACGATACAGGATTAAAATTAGAATTATGATATTTCCTTTTAAAAATGTTAAATTGATTAAAATATATTTCTACAAAAAAAATTTATAATGAACCCCAGCTGCTTATATACATGCACACAAGTACCATACCCAACACTGTAACTTAGGCATACCATCTGCTCTACCAACCAACACCAAACGAAATATATTCATCGTTCATACCTCTTACTATACTTCAAGCATACCTCAACCATTCGTCCACGCAGACCATACCAAGCACACATACAGCCCATACCAGAGACACAATCCACTACTTTACATACCGTCCACCAAGCCAAATTGCACCAGTCAAAATGCACTGACCACCAATAACAAACACTTTAACCCAAGCATGCCTTAGCATTACATCACTCACCTACACCTACACACACATATACACACCTACGCACACACAACTAGACACACACCTATAAACACACACCTACACACACACACACACACAGAGTCAGAGTTATTGAAATTTGCAAACGAGACTGATAACTCATTAAAAACTGGTAGTGTGACCAGAAACAATGTTCACATAAATATTTCCGAGGGAAAATGTATACAATTGTATATACGGCCCAGCGACGGGAGGAGGTATAGGATAAGGAGGGGTAGGACCTTTAACCCTTTGACACATGACCTTTGACCTGGACACCATCACCTTAGATGAGCTTAAAACAATCTGGGTAGAAATTGTATATAATTTTACATATATTACATGTTATGCAATTCTTGTTAATTCAATTTATTTCCGTGCCTATATATTTTAATTATTTTCTGTCATATTAAGAAACAAACCTTAAATATAATGCGATATTTTTCACAGTTATTTTTTAATGCAATTAGATTATTAGAGTCGCTCATATACTCTAAAATAATAAAATATACTTCAATATGCATCACAATACATGTAACTACGTTGAATGTTAAAATATTTTATTCATCTCCTCGCTATTCACATTCATGTTATCCTTGTGCGAAAATATAATCACTTTTATTACTCCAACACACTGTGCAGGACTGGTTATGTAAGTATCTACACTTTTGAGGACATGTACCAAAGTCACAAAACACCCGCTTGCAGCAAACCTGGTACCGAAGTACTGATGAGAAATACACTTCACCTGTAGAGATCTCTGCATGTCTAACTAAATTCTTGCTACGGCTGATCCGCTTACCGCACCTATCACACAAATATGACATACAACAAGGTTTTTTTTTGGCACAATTAAAGCGCTCATGTCGACGAGCTTTGCAACGTTTACTGAAGGTCTGTTTACAGATGCGACACTGATGACGACGTAGTGGTTCAGGCAGACTCGGGCGTACCTTGAAGATGTAGGTGCTGGAGCTAATGAAGCAGGTAACGTTGGCAATGGTGTTGTAGTTTCCTCAGAAAAAAGTTTTATGGCCCCATTCAAAATTGCGTAGGCATAATGGCTGAAGAAGTCGATGGCACTGCTGGTAACAATCCCGAAGAATAGATGGCACAGTCGTAGCTACCATTATCTCTGGAGTAATCGAAGACATCGCAGATGCAGAATAAGACTTAGATGCAATGTTGAAGAAGCTAGCCTAGACGATGTAACGTTCACGGCTGTCGTTGACAAAGTAAGACTCTCAGCCCATATCCCTATTGCTTATAATATTCACATATGCAAGCCCTATGACATCATATTGACTTTGAACCAATCGAATTACACCATTAATACATTGTTCGGGCACCGAACATTCAATCACCGAGATACTTAGTAATTGTAGGAATATATATGAGAAAATATACCAAATTATGTATAGAATAAAATATATATAATTTATATAAAATGGGAATATATAAAATTAAATATAAGTATATGCATATGTACAAATAAAAAAATATCTTTTATAAATACTTTTGTATAGAATATACATGTCTAATTGTATGAATATATAAATTTAAAATATTTTTATTTATTTTATTCGTGGTTGCGTGTATATATACATATATATGTAGACCTCCTATTTGTATATGACTAGGTAAATATAACATATTTCCTAATTTATTTTATAAATAATCATATATAGGTATATAAATATGTATAAGTATATCAAAATGTAAATATAAAACTGTAAAAATGAATTTTATACATATTTATGTATATAAATATGTAAATAAAATATTATTTTTCGATGTACTTTATATATTATTATGTAAATGTATATGGGAATGTAAAATTATATTCCTTTATTATTTTTTTAAATATTTATATGCATATAAATATGGACATATAAACATATTTAAATATATATGAGTATTTTAATATGTAAATATAAAATTACTATCAAAAATATTTTATACATAATTTTGTATGTTAATATCGGAATATTAAATGAATTTAAAGTTTTATATTTACATAAACTTATGGCTACGCGTTTATTTAAATAACATATTTTATGTAAGTATCTGCATGTTTTCTTCTTGGGTGAACGAGTATATCGGCTTTCTCAGGCTTCATCATCCCATACTGCGATGATGAATTGTAAATACGAAGACCTGCCTTTGATCATAACGATCATTGAGCCGCGACCTGCATCATCGCTGACTTGTCGCTAGTGCCGAGTCTGCGATCGTGTTGAAGATATAACTGCATGGTAATGTGATCAAGGAACTAACATCTAAAGCCTGCCTACCTGCCTGTGTGTGTGATGACTCAATGCCTTTATGGTGTTGGAAAGCTGCAATCACTTAGCAACTCGGTGGTTGACTGGTCATTGCGCGAACAATGTATTATTGGTGTAAAGCGATTGGTTAAATGTCAATATAACGTTATTGGGATTGCATATACGTATATTAAAAACAGTAGGGAGATTGGCAGAGAAGCTTAGTTTGACAACGGCATCCGTGAAAGATGTATCGTCTCGTCAAGCTTCTGCAGTGTTGAATATACGTCTTTTTCTGCATCTGCGTTGTCTTCAGAAACTTCAGAGCTAATAGTAACTACGACATTGCCATCGACTTCTTCAGCCGTTATGCATACGAAATCTTAATTTAGGCTATCGAACTTTTCGACTTAGGTACATAGAACACCACTACCGACGCTGACTGCTTCTTTAAATCCAGAACATACTTCTCTAAACGTACATCCGAGTATTGGCTTGAATCACTATGTCGTCATCAGTGTCGCTTCTATGAAAAGACCGTCAGTAAAATGTGCAACGCTTGTCGATATGAGTGCTTTAATTGTGCCAAAAAAACTTGTTGCATGTCTTATTTGTGTGATAGGTGCGCAAGCATATCAGCCCTAGCGGGCATTTACTTAGACATGCAGAGACCTGTGAAGGTGAAGTGCATTTCTCATTAGTATTTCGGTACCAGGTTTTGCTACAAATAGGTCTCTTGTGGCTTTGGTACATGCCCTCAAATGTGTGGTTAACTATATAACCCGCCCCGCACTGTGTGTTGGAGTAATAAATATGACGATATTTTTGCACAAGGACAACTCGAGTTTGAATAGTGAGATGAATAAAATAATACAATCTTCAACAGAGTTGCATGTATTCAGAAGCATATATTTTGAAGAATATTGTAATATTTTTTGAGGCTGTGAATAAAATTGCTTTCTATTTTAAGGTTGTTTCCTAATTTACCAGAATTTAATAATAAATTCAAAGGCTTCGAAATATCTTTATTTAAAAACAGTTGCATAATGTGTACCACATGTATAAACAAATAAATATATATATTTTTACAAATTTTTTGATCAACGGTCATGGGTCATGAATAAAATTTCAATGTGTCAAAAGGGTCGAAAGGTCAAATGTTCCCCTCCTCATCTTCCCGTCTCTTGGTCGTGTGGACGGACATATGTAAGAATTTTCCTCGGAAACATTTATGTGAACGGTGTTCCTGGTCACACTACCCGTTTTGTTAATGCGTTATTAGTCTCGTCTGATAATTGGAATATTTCAAACTCTGTGTGTGTAGGTGTGTGTGCATAGGTGTGTGTCTGTTTGTATGTGTGTGTAGGTATAGGTGTATGCGGTAATGATAAGGCATGCTTGATGTAAAGTTTTTTAATGAGTGGTCAGTGCATTTTGACTTGTGTCAGTCGGCTTGGCAGATGGCAAGAGAAGAAGCTGATTGTATCACTGATATTGGATGTATGTCTGCTTTGTATTGTCTGTGAGGACGAATGGATTGAGGTATGCTTGAGTTACAGTAAGAGGTATGAACGATTAGTATAGTACGTCAGGTGATGGTTGGCAGAGCAGATGGCAGGCACTGATATGATACCTGGGTGCGTGTATATAAGCTGCTGGGATTCACTTTTAAGCATTTTTTGTAGTAATATATTATAACAATTTTTTCAATATTTTAATGTAATATAGTATTTCTTATTTCAGTTATGTATCGTAACCACCCTGTTGTAAACATATCTCGTAATAAATTACACTATAGGTATTGCAAATATATAGGCTAATTACCATGTCTATAAGTGAAAGGAATTAAACATGTATTCCTGGAGCTAGAAATTATGCTTTTAAAACAGAATTCCACGAACCTGGTTTTGATAGTTTACAAATTATCTTCACCTGCGACTGTTTATATTCGTATACTTACAGCCCAACTTGGTTGAGAATGCTGCCTGCTTCAAATTTAATTGAAAATTATATATAATATCATTTAATAAGAGCATAGGCTTATATGATTCAGTAAGTTAAATTTACATAAAATAATTCTACATATTTATAAATGAATCGATTACTAGAAGTATAATTGATTTGGCAAAGCCGGTCAGCTGAGTGCCTCACGAGCATATCTATACACGCTCAAGGACCTGCAAGCAGCGTGAAAGGGGTGCCAGGCAGAAGGTAGGGTTTTGCCTCTTGAATTAATAATAGTTGTCCTTGTATTGGGCTTAATAATCAATTTGACATCAAAATTGTATGCCCATTGAAAATACGTGTAGGGTGGTATACATATATAATATATATATATATATATATATATATATAAACACTTAATTATATATATAAACACCTCATTCTTACGACAGTAAACATTAAATTATAAAAATATATTTCAATTAAAAATAAATTTTTATTAATAATTCGGCTTTTTTCTTTATTTTTCATGGGATGTGAGAAGCAGGTAGTCGATGGTTCACGTGATAATTAGGCACCTGATGGGTGAATTAATACACTAGCCCACCTAGGTGTTGAAAACATATTAAAACCAATATGGTAATCGAACAAAAGCGAGAAACAAACTCCAAAAATAATTACCAAAACAAAAAATTCGAAGATGGCCAACACGGGATGATAGAGAAGAAGAAAATGAAAGTCATTGATGACAGTCTAATGAAGGTAGTAACTAGTGGAGCTCTGCCGAATTGTCAACCAATGTGAACCATTAGTGGTGGGTGTGAACTCTGGAAAATTAAGATTTTTTTTGAAAATCATTTTAATACACATATTAGGATTTAAAATTTTTTGAATATTTTAAAAATATATATTTTTGGAATTATTTACATTTTTGTGGAGTAAAAGCGCAAACTTGAGTAGAGTAAGCGAGAGACTTTTGGATACAAACAGAGGGAAGAAAGCCTGGACAATCTTGCAACGATAACCCCACACATTCATATAGCTAAGCGACACTACAGGCCTTCCAAAATGACAAAGGGATGGGCGCAGTAGCGTGTAGTGCGCGAGAATGCATGGTGAGGTGGCAAGTTCTCCTCAGTCTATTTACTCTGGATGTCTGACCCATTACCACCCGCCCCCACCCCCACACTAGTAGGGGGCGCAGGGGGGTTTTGGATTAAACGTGCTAGAGTGGCCTATGTGCCATCTCACAAAAGTTAGGTTAGGTTCGGTGGGACTTCTCCCCCCTACCCACTCTACCAGAGGTGTGCTGTAATTTGTTGGCTCTAATCTCCTGAGGTGTGGACAACTCGCGACTGTTTGGTGAGAGAAAAGTGAGGTTAAGTTCCATCATTTGTGGGGTGCGACATAAGTATACACCCGTCGGAGTCTAGACAACGACTGAGCTCTGGAGCGTCATATGTGTGCACCTTTCTGAGCCCAGTCCATGACAGCTCGGGAGCGACATAGATAGTCACCCTTTGTAGTCTAACGACCGAATGAGTTGCGAAAGTGGTTTTGGGAAAGGGAGGAGAAAAATGGATGTGACTAATGAATGGAGAGAGCAGAGGAGATCCGTCCAGTTCGGTGCCTGACAATGAAATAATAACGGGTGAGGCAAAAGTGAGGTTATGTTCGATTATTTGTGGGGACGCCATAGCTCTTCACCCATCGCTGTCCTACACGATACTGACCACTGAGATGAAATATAGATGATGTAATTGAATAATAAATGTGAAACAAACAAATTGAGCATACTAATTGAACCAAATAATCGTCAAAAAAATTCAACATTAAATATTAACTCGATTCCAGGGCAACTTGCATAATATTTAAAATTAAAAAATAATGTAATCACTTACAAGTTCAGCTCTCCGACTGAGGTCTTACCGACACAATGTCCAATGCTAGACTGACTGGTGCAAACAGTTACAGCTCGAGTGGTGAGGGGTGGGGATGTATGATGCAATCGCCTATTTACATAACAGAGAATATATACATTTAATTGCAGAGTAACAACTTTCTTTCCCATAAATGTTATTCATTAGATTATTTTGATTTGGTTTTTTGGCAAGGGAAATTATGATAATATAAGTGTTGGTATCTGTATGTGTAGTGTAATAAGGTTTGGTTCCTTTATGGAGCACGTGTGAAATTAATGGTAATGGGAGTGTGTTGGGAGCGACTGTGCACATCCATTCCGATTGACGGCTGGCGGGCCACTGAGATGCATCGGGGAGAGATGATGTGCGAAATTGAATTAACTCAATTCGGAAATTTAATTATCCCTAGTTTAACAATTAACAGACCTAATTCCAGGAAAAATGCAGATATTGCGTACTTAGAAAACAACTACAAATGGAACGAATTACTACTTACCATATCGCAATTACTTCCCAAATGAAATCCCGAAACAAAAGCAACATTTTCCATGAGAAACGAATTACCATACTGGGACGAATTACCAATTAAACAGATCAATCACATATAGAAACTCAATTACAATTATGAATTACAAATCAAATGAATCAAACTAGCACCTAAATAAAAACAGTTAGCAATTATGTGCAACAAATTATCACCTAAATCTGAATTAAAACACAATTACTAACCAAACGAAACAAATTAACTCCTAAACACAAATAATGAGATATTGACTAACCAAACATCATAATTTAACAAATTAAACAAATCAATAATATATAACAATGAAAACATTACTAATTATCACCTAAACACTAATTACAACACAGTTAATAACCAATAATATTAATTTACCACATAATTGCAAAATACATCATAATTAAGCAAATTAAACAAATCAGTCATGAATTACAAAACAAACATAACGAATTACGACACAATTACTAACCTATGGTAACAAATTAGTTCCTAAACACGAATTACGTGACGTTTACTA
The DNA here is from genome assembly GCA_029891345.1 of Dryococelus australis. Classification (NCBI taxonomy): domain Eukaryota; kingdom Metazoa; phylum Arthropoda; class Insecta; order Phasmatodea; family Phasmatidae; genus Dryococelus; species Dryococelus australis. The sequence continues at coordinate 174,189,073 of CM056994.1, read as the reverse complement.
ACTAAATGCAACAATTTACCTCTTACCATAATTACACAAATTACCAATTTAACAAAACAATCACAAATACCAAATCATTTACAATTATGAATTACAAAGCAAATGTAACGAATTAACACCTAAAGATGAATTATGGCACAATTGCAAACCAAACAACATACAATTAAACAAATCAAACAAAACCACAAATGCAAATACAAAAATTGGTAACTAATTACACAATAACTACTGGTAGGTTTATTAAATGAAAAAACATCCAATATAAATAAATTATTTATTACTTAGCATAATTAACAAATATTTAATTATAAACTTTTAATATCTTTAATGTTCACTCACCAATAGAGAGTTTTCGTGAACGCTTTCCATCAAACCAAAGACCTATCCTTTTCCCTTCTAGCAACTTTATCGCCGTAATATTCATTTGGAGAATTAACATTTTGCAATTCCAATTCTTAAAAACCTCCTTTTATGAGATCGCAATCATGGCTTTCAAGGTAATATACACTATGTAATGACTGTCCAATTGAAATGCCCTGAAATATTTCATAAGACCAATTAACAGTACTTTATTATAAAAACACCTATTACCTTGGAAATATACATACATCATCTCCAACTGTGAACTTTTGCCTTCTCTCATCGAGTACCTTAGGATTGTTAAACACAGTTTTCGTCAATCTATTTGTCCATAACCTTTTCGGGCACTATGTTGATTGTTTGGTGATATTTTGAATTATAAAATTTCACTATTTCAGGCAAAACATCCACCCATTAGTAAGTCTTATGCTTACAGCAGCTTTTATTTCAGAATGTGTTACATAATGATTAATCCTATACTCTTGTCATTGGTTTCTGGAAAGAATCATTAAAGAACTCCGTCCCTTTATCGGTGTGCAGAAGTTTTTGGGGTTCTTTCTTCTAAAATAACTTTCATTGCAGTAGTAACTTGTTTTCTATTCTTGTTCGTCACAGGAATACCCAATGCATTATTTTAATAGACGTCTATTATCGTTAAAATATACTTATAGCCATTATTGTAATTCGAAAGAAATCACATTTCATACAAATAGGCTTGAAATTATCACTTAAACCATGAATAATAACTCTTCATCTGTGAAACCCCTTGCAGGGGTGCGAAGATCTTGAGTAAACTTACTGAACTTCATTAGTAATATAACCTTCTTTAGTCAGCTCTTTAATTTATAGAAACTATTTTGTTCGTATGTGAATTATTCCCAGACTCTCTCCAAGTGATGAGAAAATGTTATCTGTTCAACAATTCATTAGAATTGTTCCTATATACACTATAAAACCGATTGCTAACTTCATCTTAATATATTCCACTTCCATCAATAGCTCCTAATGAAGGTAGTTTCGGATGATCTTTGTCTCCTGAAGGATTTTTTGCGTTTGTACTATGGATAAGATAATTATATTTTTGCAGATCGGTGTCAGGGTATCCATTTCGAAAGTTTTTAAACAATAATTCAAACAATCCTTCACTCACATCAGTTACATAATTACCTATTCGAATTATAATGTCAGGCAAGCACATGATTAGTGAATCTCCAAGGAACCATATGTTGCCATTTCGATATACACCAAATGATGTATCGAATTGTAGCAGTCCTACCTCCTGCTGGCCTAATCAGTGCTCTACACTTCACACTATATTGAAATTCTCTTTACTGTTTAATTTATCCATCAGCCTAGAGAAAGGGGGGGGGGGTGAACTACTCAAGGGGTACATAAACTGCACAAGGATTCGTAGACCAGAATTCATTCAAACATATACTTTAATATATCAAATTAGCAACACAATTGTATGACACATAATTACACAATAAAGATACATGAATACTGAATCTCAACACTTACACTGATTACAAGCTATTATGATTACAAGCCTCTGTTTCGACGGCCTAACCTTGCCAGAATTGTTGCGTTAGTAAGATGGTAATGGTGACTCGAGAAGTAGCATTATGCCTACTGATATGCACTCCTCCTCATGGACATGACCATTGTTATGGGTTGCCATGACGACGGTTAGTGCATGCGCAGAGTGTACTCTCGTCTACGCACTGCTGTCAACAGCATCTGGCGATGAGAGCAGCACTTTGTTGCTGTTCGAGCTGTGCAGCACCAGGGATGGGGTTGGCAGCCGTTTTCCCCTTCTCCAGGACCCCTGGTCTCTCAGAAGTGGCTCGTATATATACGGCAACAGACAGGAATAGTGGTCGGACAGCTCACTCTGGCCACTTCCTGCTGCGTGATACATGTGCTGAGTCCAGGAATTGTCAGCACGCCCCAGTTGCAGTAAGCACAGGCCCCCTGGCGGCATTTTGAGCAGCACTCACAGCGTTTTATGTCATGTTGATGCATTCAAATTGTTAGGCACACATACTGTAACATATTTTATAATATACATTTAACACAGCTCAAGAAATTAATAACAATTACCATCATTATAACACAGAATTAGTGTGTAAAACAAGATTAGTAAGTCTAGAACACACTATGTTGTATTTGGGAGATTCTGTTTTTTTTCGTTTGAACACGGACAGTAGACTCTCGTAGCATGTTGGTGACTCCAGGGACCGCAATAGTGGTGCGTGAGAACGTTCTACCTTCCTCTATTCCTAACACACATATAATTGTTTGCGCTCAATGTGTTCTTTCTGTGAGAACTGTCAAATTGATTATTTTGCAATCTTTGCGGCTGAATTAAATTTACTTGCGCTGCTAGGGCTGCCTCAATGCTGTGCATCAAATAGAATGAGGCAAACTTAGTGGTAGTATTAATACTGGTACTGTAGTTGAGAGAAATTAACTCTACATATAAATCCCATTTTGCTTGATCAGTGTTTCCACAAGCAGTTAGTTGTTCGACAATGATACGATTTGACACTTCTACAAGCCTGTCACACCTAGGATTATATGCTGTTGTAGTTAATTTCTTTATACCTGTGGAGGTGAGGAAATTACTAATAATTTGTTTTGAAAACTCGTACCTCTTCTTCTAAAATATGCTCCAAACAAACTGCAAAATTACGTGTTTAATAAAGTCCCCACAAGTGTCAGCATCAAATAAGAAAATGGCCTTGACAACAACATACCGATAAGAGTACTCGGTCGTGACTAGAATGTATTTATTTTTGCGCACAGTGGTAGGGAGGGGTCCTTTCAGATCCAAGGCCCACGTCTTTAGGAGCAGCTGGGGCGTGATAGACGTCATCTGAGCCATCGTTTAGAATTAATCACTTTCGTTTTCTGGCAAGTAGGACATGCTCTTACACATTTCTTAATGTCAGTGTTCATGTTATCCCGATAATATGTCTGCTTAGATTTTTCAATTGTTTTGAGCGTCCCAAAATGTCCTCCACCGAAGATCGCATCGTGATAGGCCTGTATAATCTCATTGAGATAAACTTGTGTAACAAGAGTTAATGTGGAAGGATCTTGAGGGGTATTAATTATTAGAAATATTTTACCATTCACTGTAAGCTCATATCGATGGCTCAATCGGATGTACTTGTTGGCCTAGTCTGGATTTAGTAATGTTAACCTAAGTTGTTTGATCTGCGGATCACAGTCATATTCACCGACAAATGGTGATAAGTTAATAGTAATGATACATAAATGAAAAATGTAATCGTCATAAATTCTTATATACTCCTGTTCATCAGCATATACAGGCAAGGAATGTCGTTTATAAGATCTGATAATAAGTATCTTATATTTTAACACAGGTTCAATACATGTTGTCTCGAACTGGATGGTACAATTTTCTTAGATTGTGCGAATGTTGAATTAATACAAGATGTGACAATTTTGCATATTGAGTGCATTGGAAAAATGTCTTAGTTTGCCAATGCCTTGGCTATTATATTTTTATCTTGATATTGGAATTGTGATTGGAAATAATTCTTAATGTCATCCCAATGGTTTATTTTGTATTTAGCTACATGTTCCTTAATTTCGTCCACCTTGTGACCATTTTGTAAAATGGCTTTTACCAATGCTATGTAAATTTCTTTAACTTCGTAAGAATTTGTGTTAATACTGACTGTATGTGTCTGTACCTAATGGTCAGTAGTAATTCTGCTTAAGGCATCGGGGAAGTTATTCATTATTCCTTTTACAATATGTGCTTCAAAGTTGTACCCACTGAGCGCTATCACCATTTTCTGTATTCAAATATAATGCTCCGCCATAGAGTACAGGTATATTTAACTCGTGTGATCTGTCTCAATTGTAAACTGCCTACCATATAGATATTGGTGGAAATGATAATAAAGGTATCTAATAGTCCTAAGCTCTCTCTCTCTCTCTCTCTCTCTCTCTCTGTGATAGTTTTTTCAACACAAAAGCAATTGTGTAGCGCTGTTTAGATTGCAGGTCTTCCTGTAAGAGTGTTCTGCAGTACAGGCACATGTAAAATAGCTCTTTCTTAACTAAGGAATGCCTGCTGATGAATGTCCTCCCATTTATATGTTATACCATTCTAAGTTAGTTCGATAAGTAACTGCACTATGGTGACATAATTCAATATGTATTCCTGCAGGTATGATGTTATGCCAAGGAAGGTACGAAGTTGCTTTAAATTTGTTGGGGGTACCATTTGTTATATAGCACAGACTTTGTCAGGATCGGTAGAAAGTCTGCGCAACAAATGTACATTTTTTGTGTTGACTTTCACATTAAACATACACAAGCTTTGAAAACTTTTTCTATATTAGAAATATGTTCTTCGAAAATACTACCTGGTATGAAAATGTCATCAATGTAGGCAATCTTTGCCGTCCAACATAAGGGTCCTAAGAGAGTATTAATGAACATTTGGAAATATTCGGGAGGTACTTAACCCCATTGGCATTCTTTTATATTGGAATAACCATACTCTGTCGATCCTAAATGCCAGTTTGTATCTATCCTGCATCCTAACTGGTATACTATAAAAAACCTGAAAACCAATCTAAACTTGTTATGTACCGCAAATTTTGAAGAGCATTTAAAATATATGCTGTATGAGGTAGTGAGTACTGCACCCTTGTCAAGTACTGATTTAGATTACAGAAATCTATGAGAAAATATAGTCCACCATTATTTTTGGATACAGTTTCCTCAACAATGTTAGCCTTTACCATGTAATTTATTTGTACTAACAGTTCATCACATACCTTTGGACTAGACCGATGAGGTCTATTCTCGATAGGTTTGTCAGTTGTTAGATCTAAATTTATTTCACAGTATTTTGCTTTGGTCAGTTCTAAAATGGTATTTGCAAACCTGTCATAGTATTTATCAATAGTGTTAGTGATGACATGGGTTTGAGTACGGGATAAGTTATATATATATGGCAGTTGTGAATGGCCAGATTCAAAAGTATCTAAACTTTGTAATAATGTCCGATAGAGTTATTATTGTTTGTCTCAGGGATGCCTGAATATAGAGGAATTTCCATGAATTTCTTCGCAACATGTCAATGGATTAATAAAATATTGTATCTTAAAATGGATATTACACCATACTGTTTGATGATGTCGACACCTAAAATTAAATCCTGTTTAAGGTTGTTGACTGCTAAATATTTTTCGGGTAGGTGCGACCATTAATGCCTAAGTTAATAATTGTTTCAAATTTTGGGGAGTTAAAACTAACATTGCTCCAAATAATGCTATTTCTTCTTATATAGGTGTTGATAAGATATGACCAAACAAGCCACACTGCTATGCGAGCACCCAGTTTCTAAAAATGCATGAAATTATTTGCCTCTAATTGTAACAAGGATACATAGTGTCGCAGTCCGAAGTTCTACATGCTGGCAATCCAAATTAGGGGTGGTAAACACTTGTTTTTGTGAACTAGTTTGAGGTGTGGCCCCGCTCAGTTTGTTTTCAACAATGTCTTCTCCTCACAGTCCTCGCTGCTCGTGTTTAGAAAACAAGTGGTAGTGTCTATTGTGCCATTTCGCGATGGTCGTTCTATAAAAACACTTTTCTGCACCGGGCCAAATTAGCTTATTAAATTGCGAAATTGGTCCCTGATATATGTTGGAAACTCTAACGTTTGGTGGGAAAATTGCGTAACATATCGCCGTGATGCGGGAACGGTGGTGTTTTAAAATGTGTCGCTGGTTTAGATTTGTGTCCACTGCTTTCTGTGCAACCCTATCGTTTCTGGTGACTGAGGTTGATGGGTTTGTTTGAAAGGGGTTGCTATTGGCATTGAAAGTTGCAATTTCAGTGTTCTACCTATTTGGCACTACCTGACTGAAAATTGCCCTGCACATATTTCGAACTCTGTCACTGTTGTCATTGGGGGTGGCATGCTTTACCCCCTCGTATGGAAGTTTTTTGTAGTGTTTTGTCCAAGTTGGACCCCCTTTTAACTATGCCCTTGTGTGTTGAAGTTACTCTCTGTATTGTTCCATGGGGGTGTAGTAAGAATTTTGCTTGACGTTGTTTCTATAGTATCCGCGACCGTGAAAATTAAGTACAGTGTTATGATTGGTGGAAACCCCGGTATTGTGGGTTTTGGGAAGGGCCATTGTGGACAAGTTTAGCTTGACCATTGTGTTGGTACTCCCATCTGGGGTTATACAAGTTGTAATATACACTGTGAGGTTGGTGGCGAAAGGTGTTGTAGTGGCGGTTTGAAGGAGTTTTCACTACCTGAGGTGTTGTGTTTTTGTGTTGGCATAGCAAAAGCTGTGCTATTTCTTGTTTCAGTTTTGAGATTACGGATTCAAGGCGTTCCCCGATTCGGGGTTAGAGCATGGTAGTCTTAAAGTCTGTTGATAGCAGTGGAGACCAATGTCTATTCGTTTTATGTTGGCAAGCATTTGGAGCGGGGTCTCAGGCCTCTTTGGGAAGCCCTATGAACTTGTCTACAACAGATGGCAAAAGAGATTTTCAAATGATGTTTATGAAATCTTAATTTGACATTTTGGGATTTTATTTACTTCTAAACAGATGGCAAAAGAGATTTTCAAATGATGTTTATGAAATCTTAATTTGACATTTTGGGATTTTATTTACTTCTATAGTATTTGAGAGTGTCTATATGATGGAGTGCATACTCCCCTACATGCTGATGCTTAGTGTATATAAGATATTTAAACCATTTAGATTCAGCTGCACTTGTAAACGTGTCCCTTAGGCCTGTTGTTAATTATTGCCACGTGACTGGCTGTAGGCAATTTCGAGTAAGGTATTCAAAAGTGTGTTTAGCGTTTCCAATCGAATAAAACTTTAATTATCCTCCATTTGTTTGCTTCTGTCTATCCATTTAAGTTCGCTACCTCTTCAAATGCTTCGAGAAACTCAATTATGTGCTCGTCTTGTGTACCATAAAATTATGGTGGTTTCTCAGGCTGAGCAATTACAATCTGTAGTGGTTGTTTTGTAGTGGTGTTGGCCATGTCTGGTGATGTAGATGTAGAATTGTCTCCATGGATATTTATGAAGTAGTGGGTGGTGGAGGGGGGAGGAAATGAGTTTGAGTTGAGTGAGTCTAATGCTACATATTAGTAGAATGGAAAACAGGAAAAATCAGTAGGTGGTGTAAACGATTACGGGGAGGTGTGTACTGTGCTTTGTGTTGGTGTTGGTGTGTAGATAGGAGAACGCTTGGAGCAAGTGTTGAATAAATTATCTAAATACTGATTCTCTTATAAAAACCTCTGTTTGTCACGTTCGTCCCACGCTCGTTCAAACTCAGAAGTATCGATTAATAAACAATTAATTATTTTGGGCACAGAATAAGTCTTCTTTTGACTAAGTGTTTCCATGTACTGCATGCTGCGGTGGGTGTAGGTGTATGTGTAAGAAACGCACACTGTGTAATCACATCCACTTAAAACTAGGAGATAATACAAACGTGCAAAATACTCCAAGCACACACAGAAGACTTGTGGAGATTTTCTCGCTACTAAGAGAACAGGGTGTTCCACATGCATTAAAAGAGCAGGGTTATGCATTATTCTAAGATATGTAAATTACAAGCAATTCTAAAGAGGAGCAGGGAGCACGATGTGACATCACTGCTGGTCTGGCAAGGCCTCCTATAAAAGCTGCTGACATGTGCATGTGGCGTACTGACCTGCCACACTATCACTTACTGTGTGTGTCCTGGCCATGTGTAAGTAACAGAGGTTTAACAGAATGCTTAAGGACAAGTCTTCAATAATGACCAAGTGACTAAACAAGGAACAAGATATTTTACTGTAATTAAACTTTATTCTGAAACTTATTCCACATAAAAACGCTGGTATATTTAAGCAAAGAATGTAAGTTATACAACACACTTGATTTTTACGCATGAGCACATTGTGGCTTGCATGAGACACATTCACGATTATTGTCACTATGTACAGTTACCTAATGCGAAGCACAATGTGAAATTATATATAAGCTAAAGTATACTCGCCTAAGCACGAGGTGGAATCGAGAGACGGCTCCACCAGTATAGTAGTCCTACCTTCTGCTGACCTAATCACTGGTCTACACTTCACATTTTATTGAAATTCTCTTTACTTTCTGACTTATCCATAAGCTTAGGAGGGGAACTACTCAGGTGGTACATAACCTCTAAATGAATTGGTAGACCAGAATTCATTCAAATAACTACTTTATTATATCAAATTAACAACACAATTGAATGACAGATAATTAGACAATTAAGATACACGAATACTGATTCACAACACTTATACTGATTACAAGCTATTATCATTTTAAGCCTCTGCTTCGAATGCCTAACCTTGACAGAATTGTTTTGTAAGTAAGATGGTAACGAGGACTCGAGAAGTTGTGTTATGCCTACTGATATGCGGATTATGCTCACCAGTAGCTGATTGCAGATTGGCCTAGAGTTCCTGTAGGCATGGTCTGTAGTGAGTCCCTCAGCTTCATAGTTGACTCCGACAAGTAATAATCTGAGCGACTTCTTCAAGTAGTGGTAACCATCCGTGGGATACTGGGAGAGGGGGTGATGCCTTGAGTGGCACTTAAATACTCACTTGGTCCCCAGTAACGTGGATCATGTTTTCCAAACATTTAACTCTCCCACAATCTATACTCCGAATAACCATAGGAGGTTCGTTTGCGGCGCCTTGGTTGCCACTACAGCATGCAAGCGAAGATTGTTTTATAGCTAAATAACTCTGTGTTTACTGAGAAAGAAGTTACCTTTTCTTCTTCTTTAAAGGGTTTTCCAAATTAATTGTCAGTGGTGCTTCATTAGAAGTTGTTAATACTTTATGTAGTGTATCCTATCGACTTGTAGCAGGTTTTAAATTTCTTCGTTTAAAACATCCTCCTCCATTTGTGCTTGTTTAGCATAGAAATATTTCTCCTTTACAGCAGAAATAATATTATGAAATATTCACATATTTTTGTTTTGTTTAAGGTAATGTTCCAGTATTTATATGTAGATTAAGGAGTTGGTTAACTAGACCAACTAGTTATTATATTAGGCAGATTAGTTATTACACTATGTCGAGTAGTTTGGGTTTTCTAAATTTTATAGACTTTACACAAAACTGCATATAATTTACTTACAATTCGAGCTTTCAACTATTTAATAAGATGCATTATTCATGTTTGCAAATCATCAAATATGCTTTTTAAATTCTGTTTGCATAACTAACCACCATGTTTTATTAATTAGTTCAACAGTCATATATTGAGAGATCTTTTCCATCCAAGTTTCAACCTGTTTTGAAATAGTAGCGGATACCAATTTATTAATTACACTTTTTAAATGTTCCAAATATACTTGTGTTCTAGTTTCCATATTCTGTAATGCAGTCATCATATTCGCTAATATTTCCAAAATGTAACTAATATTTGTAGACTCTTTAGTATTACTGTCAATTAACTTTACTAATTTCTCTTATATATTGGTCGATTGTGGCTTAAATCTATTTAGTGTAATACATAGAATTTATTTACCATATCACCCAATTTCACAGTCATACCTACACTGCGTAATATATATCCATTAAAATCACAATTCCCATCTTGATTTTTGGTTAAACAAGTATTATAATCATTACATTTTATACATGTATGTCTAAAGTTTAAAATACTCATTCTTCTTCATCTGTAAGTTTAAAACTGTCAAATCCACATCTATATCTGCCTTTATATAGGGGAAATACAGATACAATAACCAGAAGTCCATATTGGTCTTTCCAACAGTAAAAACACACAACTTTGAACTTTGTTAATGATATATCGTCTATAATATGATAATGTAAATATGTCGTAGAATAAAATTGTCCATTTTAAACACAAATGACATATTTGCACTATCTCATAAATTATGTTCTGGAATATGTGTGTAACTTTGAGATAAATAAAAACAATCAACATTCAAATATCTACCGAAACTAAAATATCACTGTATTTCACCTTGCAGTTCTCTCCTAAAATCGTCATATATAAACACAGATTAGGGTATTGTCTTTATTAGTACAATTTTGTCTTTGTTAGTAAAAAGGAAATATTGCATTCCTAGAGTTTATAACAAAATTATTGCTAATTGTTGATATTTATCTTGTATATTTTAGAAAACACATGTACGATTTCAAACTTAAGTCCATTCGGATGTTCTAAAAGTGATTTTATAACATAAGTTTTGCCACATGAAGGACCACTTATTATAAAATGTATGTTTGGTGGTAAAAGAATGCCATTATTCTTTTCAATTAATTTATCTTTCGATGATACAATTACCAGAAGATGTGCATTTTGTTTTACAACATTAGTTTCTTCAGAAACACAAAGTATAACATAGTGTAATGTACTGACATGAAACTATAAATACAGGTCTATATATAGGTTCACTTTCAGTTGAAAATAATGGATTGTATTAAGCACATCAAAAAAGGTCGTGGAGTAATGAACACATTGATTAATTAAATACCATTTGAATTGCATTTACCGAAATACAATTACTGTGGTTCTGGAACGAAACTTGCAAAACATCTAACATAGAACTACCAAAGAATACATTCTTTTTATAAGGCTTGTAAAGAGCACAACATATGTTATGCTCAAACAAACAATTTGAAAGAAAGATGTATAGCAGATACGATTTTTACCAATAAAGCAGCAAATTGTACAAGGAAGAATCCATCCACATCCACAGATGAAAAGCTCGGTACTTGGGTAGTAAAAAAAAAGGAGTGTGAACAAAAGTAAAAAGAGGCATGGGTGTAAAACACAGGACAAAACAACAAACGAAGAAAGAGAAATATTATAATTTATATTTCCCGCATTATTGGCTCTTGGAGCTCTAATGGGAGGCGTTGAAGTTCTTGCTATATCAACTAAATCAAGTGGGAAAGGAATGTATATTAAACCACATAAAGATGGACAAGGATGAAAAAGCTCCAAATATGGAAAGAAACACAGAACATCTAAAATAGTCATCCAAATGTGCGCTCACAAAGAAAGACATTAATGTATTTGTAATAAAAATACTGGATGTTCCTTACTTCTGAAGTGTGAAAATGATAGATGATATACAAAATAAACCAAAGTTTAGTGAATGTATAATTGTAATTTAGATTTTAAACAAAATGAAGGAATGCATTGGGTTGCATTAATTAAATATGCAAAAATCATCATATAATGACTTTTTTGGTGATTTACTTCCTCCAATTGAAAAATTTAACTATTTAAGAAACATGCAATTAAGGTACAAGCACAAAACCGAAAAAATGCCAAACACAATTAATTGTGGACATTTATGTTTACAGTTTCTGGCTATAAATAGGATATACAAGGAGCCAGAAAAGTAAAACATATTAGCAATATCTCAATTAACGTTGATATTACGTGGAAACTCTTTATTGCATTCAACATGTTTCCCAGCTTTGGAATTAGATGGCAATTGGCGAATAAGTCTCATCGAATCAGTCACTTACAACAGAATTTCAAATATTGATATGCACAATCGATAATTTACATTGAATATTGGTGAAGAAAATCACAGGATTGTGATACCAGTTGGTTCTTACAAACTCTAATATTTGGAAACAATCATTAAAGCAGCATTACCCAAAAATGTATATTTCCGATTATGTGGAAGGCCAAATACGATAACCAGTATAATGGTCAGCAATGTTGATATCGATTTCGCTGAAAACAATTAAATTGCAAAAATGTTAGGTTAAAAAAACAGAGAGTGTATCCTGCTAATCAATTACCCAAATCATCAAAATAGATTAATATTTTATTGGTTAATAAATCTCATGTAAATATTAATATTGTAGGCAGTTGGTATTAGAATGGGAAACCAACAACTACAATACATGAATTCACATGTGCAGTGGTTCCAGGTTACAAAATAATTGAAAAGCCAAATACTCTGATATATCTTCCAGTTATAGTTAATTGAGGTTATGAAATTGTTATTACATTGTCGATCAAAACAGTAAAATTATTAACTTTAGAAACAAAAAAATTACCATTTAATTACCATGCGCATTGCAATCAAAATGGGTATTGTGTATAGTAGTCAACACAGTTTTAAAGTAGGCAGTTCGGTTAAAGAATGTGATTCTAAGGAACGCACTTCGATGAAAGTAACTCTAAAAAGATGTAAAAGGATCTGTAAAATGATCACTTTAATTGATACATGATGGTAATGATGGGGCAACAATTTTTTTCAAAGGAATTAGGATATATGGTTCATAGAAAAGGAAGACAAACTTAATGTTGAAGAACCAATAAGTTATGAAGATGCAATCACAAAAACAGAAATACATTGGTATGAACCATTCCAAGCAGGTCTGTACACATTTCTATTGGAAATAATGATTTCTATACAAAATCACGACATTTATAGGTAACCCTCAAAATCAAGTTCAAGGTTTAGAGGGACATTTAAAAAGACAGCTGATGCAAGAAATCCAGCATCTAAAGGAATAGTGAGAAATGGAATAGTTCCTTTAATTGTAAGAATTTCATATCTGCTCAATGGTAATAAAATCGATAAAACACTATATGTTGAAATTGATTCCATGATAAATAACTGTCTCTCAAAAACTATAAACAATCTGTGTACAGGGATAATGGCTGGATGGTGAAATGCTAATCATTATACACTACAAATAAACCCAGGTGGGAAATACAAAGTTGTTATACCATTAAGTATGGTACTTCGATTCGCTGAAGACTACAATCATGTTATATTGAATGCTAAAAAATAATTATTTATTCTATTTGGTAATATGCATTTGAACGCTATATACGACACATCTAACAACACGGAAGGTGTAATATCTGAAGTAAACACTGTTTAATGGCATATGCAACATATAGAAATTAATACTCGGGAATGTGTACAGTTCTTTAAAATATATTCAAAAATGTAAGAATCTAGACATGGCATTCAGATCATGGGATTTGAAGACTTTTCCGATATTACCAACATCACAAAAATTCATGTGGAATGTGAAATAAAGTTTTTTGTCTAAAATACGATAGCCTATTTGTTTTCAAACACATCAACAAAGCAATTTAAAAGCAGACAGATCACTATTCGATCATTTTGATATGAAAAATATTAAACTATACTTAAACAGTCAACCATATCCCTATGCAAATTTCAATACAAACTTTGTAATTGGGGAATTCCTTATTTTTTAAAATATGTATAGGATGTTCCAGGAAACATATCATAACATAAACAGTGCACCCATGCACCCATCTAAGAACCTGAATAATTTAAGACTAGAGGAATGTTGTTTGTATTTGATATCATCAAATAAAATGACACCATTAGCAATAATGTTATTGATTCACGAATTGAAATAATTGCAAATACACACATTCTGACAAATACACAGGATTAAGCGTTGATCATCCATGATAGATTGGTAAGCTATAATACAATAGATAAATTGGTGAAGATAATAGCTTGAGTAAGTAGATTATGAACCACATTAGAATCAAGATGTTCTGCAATGTGCAAGTATTTCAAACTTCAAGTAGGTTTATCATTAATCTATTGGCTATTATGGACATGGAAGAAATCACAATGGTCTTCAGTTTCAAGCTGCTAATCGATTGGAAATATCTAAGTCTAAAGTACAAGAAAACAAACACCTGGATAATCAAAAATCATCATGGTCTAACATGGGAGAGTGTGTGTATGGATTATGAGAATGTAGAAGATATATGCAAGAAGTACTTAAATAGGTATGAGATATATGTGTGTGGACTCGATCATAAACCGATTTTACAAAGTGTAAAGAATGGAAAAATAAGAGATATTCAAAAAGATTTTAAATGTCCTCCATTCAAAAAGCTACATAAAACATTTGGTTATAAATCAATATACTTCTCTGTAGAGGAAAATTTGCAACTAATTTTGAGATGGTCTTTGATGATTGATTATGGGAAGGGGAGGACGAGGAGGTGTAGCCCCCAATCAACAATATGCAGCTATTACTATAATGGTTGTAACTAACTGCAGTGTGGTATCATTGCTAAGTAATGAGTGTAATTTAGTATATGGCATATCCAATTTAATGAAAATCTAAAAACATTCTTTATGTACTTTAAACGAATATTGTCTGCGTAAATTTGGGTGAACAACATTAGACAACACATTAATTACAACAAAAAAATTAAAAATTGACAGGGATTGTGTGTTATAAAATCATTACTTCTAAGTGGATTTATTAAGTTATTTTTATGAATTATAAATGTGTAACTTCGTTTCTTTAAACAAGTAAAAATGCTAGTTACACGCGGTCGGCCCAGCTTTAACAATAAGTACAAATTATCAACCGCTGTATCCCATCATTAACACAACATATAACCAACGAAATACATTTCTGTGATAAATTATCACGCGTTTTCTATAAAATCTCCCTATTGTATGAAACACAAAAAGGGCACGGTTTACATTCAAAATATTACGTCCAAAATTTTACATAAAATTTTCACTGCACAAAGTTAGATCAACAAAATAAATAACATACCGCTGCCAACAGTATGTTTACAAATTTGTTTGTTAAAATCAATCAACATTTATAATTTTTCAATAATAATACTTGCGGTAAATTCGGAGGTGTCAAAATATCTTATAACATTTTCGTGGAAGCAAATTTTCGTTGGCATGTTATGTTGGGCCAAAGTCGTAACAATATAAGTGAACCAGCTCAGTCATATAGTCAAACTTTTCAAACAAATGCCAGCGATTGGGCCAACTTCGGTTACAACTAGGGTAAATATTCAAGAAAATTTTTAACCCCATAAGGAATCGGCGTGTTTTTATTTTATTGTGTATTTCAACAATTAATGGGGCAGAAAATATTAAAATGTCTGTTCATGGGATATTCAATCTCTCTTAAAATTTGTGTTCTTTCATTAAAAATGCTTCAAATACAATAACCCAATATTATTCAGATATTCAAAATTCAAATTTTAAGGCCAATTTTACCCCGCTCTATTCGATTCTTGCTTTTCTAGCTTGTTTATAATAATAAATAAATTCTGGAGTACTTTAATACCCAACCAGCTATTGTCCTTCCACAGCAGTACATGTATAACGATTGAACTACACATAATATTTACCTATCACGATATTAATTCTGCTAAAATTTGGCAATGTCACTATTGTGATGTAAATACGAGTTTATAGTTCAGTCGTTACGTGTGTATGTTTTGTAAGGTTAGTTGCTAGTTGGGCTCGAGGGTACTTTTAGAATTTTCTGTTTTAAAAATAAAGTATTGTGTAAAATGAATATATCGCCGAAACATATAATGCTTGACATTAGGCGAACAGGGCAGTACTAATAATAATTTAGTTTTTTGGTTGGCTTACGCAACAGTATGAAACCATAACGTTTCGAGCAAGCACTAAAGGATAAGTGTTCCATTCCGGCGCAGCTCCATACTCACCTCAATCACCCGCATCGGCTCTCGACAACTCCCTGTTACGTGCTGCCACATTCTCTTCACAAATTCGGCGGGGACACCCCACAGAATTCCTCCCGGTGCCCAAGGGTTGCCTACTCACTAGGCCATACTATTGCTGCCACTGCACACTTCGTTTGCGATCTAACCGGAAACGGTGGGTCATAGAAAGTTGCAACAAGGGAGCTTATTTGCTATTTACGTATTCCTTCTTCATCCTATGGTATTCCCAAACAATTTCACCTCACGGTGTACTTGTTTCATGCAATCAAAGGGGGCCAACCCCTATTATTTAAATGATGGAGGTGTGTACGACGAACCATACCTACAGTATATCCAAGATCTCAGTTTACTTGCTCGTTATATCTATTTGTGTTCTTCTAACGAAAGTACTTTGCCTAATATACCACACAACGTCCTTGCCGCCTACCGCCTTTACAGGCTGCTACAGCCCTTATTATTTGAGTTGGACCATGGGTGTCCTATATCAACTTCTTCTTTTCCGGTCACGAATTACGTGCCCGAGTTTGTACATATGTTTCCTATATACGCTGTATATGCTGAAAAGTACGGGAGCGTACTGAGATCAACCCACACATTTGTTCGCCCCCAGAAGAAACCGCACAGAAAATCATGTATATGCAATGTATATAAACATAATTATGTATATAATTATGTAGATAAAAAGTGTTAAATATATGTATACACAAATATGAATTGGTATATAAATATATATAAATAAATATATTTTATATTAATTACATACGTAATATTGTATAGGTTTATAAATGTGTAAATAAAAAAGTACTTTTAATTTATTTTATAGATTATTTTGTATCGATATTTAAAGTTATTTGAAATTGATTTTATACACAATTTTCTATAGATATAAAATTCTGTAAATAAAAATTTTCTTGTATTAATTTAACATAATACATATATATAATACATATATATATGTATTATATATAATAATACATAAATATCTACAGGTATATAAAAATGTAAAAAAAATTGTTTTAAATAAATTTTATAAATAATTACGATAATGTAAAATGGAATATGAAAATTTTTAATTTCTATATATTTATAAGTTTGCATGAGAGCATATTTAAATAATGTATTATAATTTAATTTCCTGCGTGTTTTCTTCTGTGGGCGAAAGAGAATGTGGGTTTTCTCAGATTGTTCCCATATTTTGTTAAAATATATATTTTAAGGTGGAAGGCCTTGGCGTGCACAGGCTAAGATCTTTACTGAAAAAACTGCATTTATATATTAAAAATATTGCAGCTGACGTTCTGGCACCGTGAGGTGAACATAGGTTTGGAAGAGCTTTCTCGTCATACTACAAAGTTGAATTGCGAATACGAAGACCTGCTTTTGACCTCAACGATCATGGAGCCGCGACCTGCATCATTGCTAACTCGTGGTCACCAGTGCCGATTCTGCGATCGAGTTTTCACCTATGGTCAAAATGCTCGTCGGCATGAGAGAACAGTCTAAACGAAGAATCCTTCTCGCGCTATGAAGCATTATGGCATTAGTCCCATGCAGTACGTGCAAGGTTTTACATTGAAAGAACATACCTAGATCTGCAAGGATTGGTCTACTGGGAGTCAGAAAGTGTTGATGGCAATACCTCATGCCGCATCGATGAGTACCGATTCGAAAGGCAATTATGATGAGACAGTTGGTGTTAAAGAAGGAATTAGTGCAGTAGAGTCGATTTGTGTGGCATGGACACTTGCAAGACATTCGCGTGAAGTCGACGAACATCAAAATAAACTGCCGTCGGCTCTAAATACTGATGAGTGTACAACTCCTGCTACAAAGAAAAGCAAACTTACTATTGAGGTTCGATCAGGAAGTGAGAACGAGCATGAAGACAGCGTAACTGCAAATGAACTTGAAGGTAGAGATAATGTTGAAGGCGATGATGGTTATTTTCTCGATGCACTGGAACAGGCCTCAAACATATTTGCTGCAATGGGCGACACGAAGAAGCAGAAGAGGCCGAGAATACCGGCTAGCTATTTTCCAAAGGCCCGACTTACTTGTTAATATACTCCGATATTTGATTGAACATTAAAAGCGTGGGTATTTCATGCACATTGTTGAGATAACTTTAATCATTAGTATACTGAATGAAGGTGGATGTATCGCAAGATGTGAGCTGTTTTCTTCTGAAATTGTACTTACAAATTAATAATAAATTACTACAAAACAATAGTTGTATCTTTATTTTGTGTGTTGTATTATTTTATAGCTAGCAACTCTATAGTGGTGCTATGAGCACCCGACTACTATCGGAAAGATCTGCATATAGTATTATAAGAAACATTTTTGCATAAAATTGCATGGATAGGAGATTGCAAAAAAAAACATTAATTATGTCGACGTGTATGGAGATATTTGGCAAACGAATGTAGTTTCTATACATATATGGGCGAGGGACAGATCAAAGGAGTGTTCTAAGGTTCGATAGAAATATCTATGGAAAAATTGTTAAACATTTATGAAAAAAATATTGTGAAAGATTGATGGAAAGGTTTTGAAAGATTGATGATAATATTGTGAAAGATTGACGTAAAGATTGAAAGATTGATGTAAAGATTGAAAGATTTATATAAAGAATGAAAGCTTGTAATATTGTGTTTCTGATTGCGGTGCTGATTGGGGTGCGGATTGTGCTGCTGATTACGGTGCTAATTGGTGGATAAATTGCGATGTTGATCGAAAGATTGGTGAAAAAAACAAGTACACCGTTATTCTTAAATTTTTTAATTTCTAATATTTTTTTTTGGATTTATAGTTACGTGTCAAAGACAAAGGTCAATGTCAAAGGTCAAATACAAAGGTCAATGTCAAGGGTAGAGTGACGTGGGTCTTAGGACTATGGTCAAGATTAACAGGTCTTGGGTCAAGGATCTTGGTTCTTGGGTTAAGTGTTTTGAGTCTGAGTTGGAATTTTTAGCGGACCCGAGCCCTGACCTCGTGTTCCGGGCAGCAGATGGGCGGAGCTTATGAGCAGATCCAGTCTGGAAGAGGTGGCGGCATGGCGAAGGAGAAATGGAGGGGGGTTTGAGTGGAACGCTAGACAGCAGATGTTTCTTATTCGTAAGCCCCTTTTATACTTGCGCCCTGATACAGAACAAAAAGAAGACGAAAAGACTGCTGTACGTTTGCTTATAAATAATCAGTTGTAACATTTCCTTGGTCGACTCAGGAACCCGAACCACATTAACAACTGTCTGCTCATCTGCCAGTGTATGCACTGCGTCTCCATCCCACTAACGTTTGTGGAGGTTTGGGTTGTATTATCTGCCAAAGTAGTAGTATTTTTTTTACTCATGTCGCGGAAATGGTTGTATGCTTCAACTTTTATAAAAAGTTAATTTTTGCCATTTCTAAGGTAGCGCCATTGTTATGGTTTGATGAATTATTCTTACACCAGAGCTATTATGACACAAGAAAGCCGTGCTCTTTGTGTTTTATAGTAAATTTGACACAGTATGATTTTGACGAACCCGGTTCTGTCCGAAGTTTATTAAACTCTGCCCACCTACCAACTGTCAAAAAGAGGCCTTGTTAGCTGAGACAGAGTTTGAAGCCAGTACCCTATTTGTTTTTAAAGGACTGGGGCTAATAATCCTCAGTAAAAGAAATCTGACGGTTTTTGTGGTTAGATATTATTTCTCATTTAATCTTTTAGAAAGGAGTAATTTTAATCTTTAGTAACCTCTGAAATTGCGACTAAAGAGGAGTGAAATGTAATTCATACCAATCCCTTAAATGTAGAAATATTTTTATATAAGACAATTTTATAGTTACCAATTTGATTGATTAGCCTATTTTCCTCGCACATATAGGAGTACATTTGATGGGGTAGTCAAAGGCCTAGAAAATAGGATCTTACATGGCAAAACAAAAATTAAGAAAGTCTACCGGACCAATATATGATACAAACCTGTAAAACGTTTTGTGACAGTGCCATAAAAAATTATAAACGATTGAATCTGTTGCCTAATGAATTTAGTGCTTAAAGTATATGCTTCTGCGCACTAAGTTAAATTCATCATTTTTATGATACCAGATATACAACACTGAACACTACAAGAATAACGCGAATATAAAAATAAGCAAACAAAAATTAAAACAAAACAATTCACATGACGTTCCATAGTATTGATATACCACATGTGGTGGGAATCGGCAGAGAGACGTTAATAAAATTTTACATTAATATATTTTTAATATCAATACGTACATATATAAACCTAGCCCACCAAAATGTTCGAATTTTTGGTGTTTTACAGTACATAATCATAATCGCCAAAGCGGCAAGTAGCATGCGAATCGGTTTATCGGTTTCGAAGACAAGAAACGTGTTACACAAAAGTCAGTAAGATATTATTATTTTAATAAATAATTTGATTCACGTCAGTAGAAATACTGTAGATGTGTTAGTTTAGTGGTACTTCTGTAGGTAGTTTCTGAAACACATTAAAATTCTTGCCACTCCATCTGGTGTTGTCTTCCAAATTGCATAAAAAAGCTAAGAATAAAAAAAAAATTGCTTGCTTACATACTACCAACATACAACGTTTGGTTAAAAAAACTATATCATTGCTTAGTAGAAATGTTATAGTACCAGTAAAATATATTTTATATGGCCACGAATTTGGAAATATGAGCTATAATGGAATCATACAAGTATATGGTTTTATAATAGAGCACTGCTGGGATAACAAATTTGGCAGGTAATAAGGTAAGTAGATCCAGTGATATGATGTAAGAAATTTATTTCCTCAGGTTGTGTTGTGTAAAATAAATTTCTGAAATTAATGCTTTATTTTTTGTATGTCGAGTGTACCGATATTTTTAAAATCAATTAAATGGTTTTAAATAATTGGCACTACACTCAACAATTTTTAAGATAAGCGTCTGGCACGACCTTAAATTATAAATGATGATATCGTACAGCAGTATAAGTGTACCAAGTAATGTTAAATTCGATGGACGTGTTCAAAAGTGTTTAGAGGGACACACACATACACACACACAAGAAATACAGACAGGAGGTCATCTCATAAACCTACATTTAATAGCAAATCAGGCTAAAAGGGGGAACAGGAGACTGTAGTCGATGCGAACATTCACTTACAATCAACAATGATAGTTTAAAACACCTCATTAATTTGGTTGTGAAACACAGGCCGATGGAAAATAAGCGTTAAAAAATTATGATATGAAACAAATTTCATTTGAAAAAATGGTCAATTATGTAAGTCATTCCTACAAATTTGTCTTGAAAATTTACATACCTGCTTGGGAAACACAATAACTGTTGTTGAGTTTTAGAAATTATATTGAGGTTCATTACCAAATAAACCAGTACTATATTCATATATACATACATGCAGACAAAATCTCATGGTTTTGAAAATCCTACACTGTGAGGAAGTAACGATGTTATATAAAGCGTTTAACTTATGATCTTAGTAGATGACTACAACTCTTTGTTATATAATAGTTTTGGAAACCACAGCAGCAATCAGAATTTTCACACGTAGTCAATTGGTTTGCTATCTAAAACTGTTATCTTATTACATTATTTACATTTATGAAACTACCTTTAAAATAATACATGACTAGGAAAGATGAAATATTAGTTTATTCTTATACTTTAAACTATATAATTCTTATCTGTTTTGGGTGCAGTATGTAGTATCATATCCATCTTTTTCAGTCACATATTTTATCATTATACTGAATGCACTGGAAATTACAATAATTGTTACGAAAACCAGACACTTCGCTATTTATGTGAGAATAAAATCAATATAAATATATTTACAGAGACGTCAATAGTACATTAAGAACAGAAATTTTTCTTCTTACAACAAAAACCATGAAAAAAAGAACTCGAAAAAAAATTTCACTAAATTATCAGCGGAACTTCTATGAATTAAGTATTACAATTAAATGAGAGATTACTTTGTGCATCCACTATACTATAAAATATGCTATATTAATGTTACCATCAAGTAAAATATTTTCAATTATTAAAAAGGTTAGTACAACACCACCATAGATCACTCAACATCAATATTTCTATAGGCTTTCACATACACCTACACGAATCGAGACTACGTTAGATATTTTTATGTTCTTGGTAAACATGGGGTTACAGTTTATAAAATAGTCCAAGACCACAGAAAATTATAACAAAATTCTGCTGCCGATCCATGCACTGTTACCGTATAAATATTTTCTTAGAAATTAGTAAAATTTCTACACATCTAAGAAGCCTTTATCCTTCGTGCTACTTCAGCTTGTTTAAGTTGGTTTAACTGCCAAATTTTGTGCGTCTATGATGTATGGTGTTTCACGTATGGATAATTTCCGAGCAACACGCGAATTAATAATTTTTTGAATAACGCAGTTGTAGTTAGTTATTTTTAATTAAGTAGCATTAAGTCTTTACAAAATAAGCTGTCCTTTTCTATTGACAAAATAGCATACTTGTCACCCAGCAATATGCAAAATTCTTTGTACATGATACATGTAATTATGATTTGCTTGTAGATATAGGGTTCCATCTTTCATTTCTAGAAACGTAATTTTCTTGGCATCAACTGCACTTTCTATGGACATTGTTCGTGCCGAGACTGGGAATTTTAACTCGATGATTTCCGTTTCGCCTACCAATACATCTTGTGAAGCGGCAAGGGAGGAAATTTTTCGTCCAGTATCAGATCACTGATCACTGAACTTCAACATTCTTTTCCGACGCAAAATGTGCAATTGCAATAGGTTTTTTTTGTTTGCAAATACCACGAAAAAGTTGCGTTCCCTTTGAAAACTTGGTATCTTATTTCTTATATAACGTAGGCATATGAAGTTGTAGTATTAATTTTGCAAATTTTCACAACAAAAAAAAAAAAAAAACGAATAATTGCGACTGTACCGAGGTGAGTTCTTTAAAAGAAAGAAGCACTTTGTTCTCTAGTACTATCGTCTATATTATCCCTGTCTTCATTTTATGGTTCTAGGAGGAATTCATTTTTTCGATGTTCAAACTCTCCTTCAAGCATGTCTTCTTGAACCACCGATGCTCAAAGACCATCATCCAATTTCTTTGCCAATATTTGGGCCCACTGCTGTCTTTGTTCTTTTAAATCGAAGAAGCGACTATTGTTAGTTATTATCCTTTTCTTGCATTTTTCAATAAATATTTTCATGTGAAAGCATGGACTTTTCTTCACCGAGGTCTTGTGAGTGAGTCTGTGCAAGTCTGATCTGACATTAATTTAAACAGCTGTTGCAAGACATCTTGTATGGTAAGACCTACGAAGCATAAAATTTTATTTTTTTCGTCATACTGTTTTAGTAACAATTGATTTGAAAAACTTTGAAACCTTGTTGTCAACGTCATAGATCAAACAGGAGGCAATATTCGCAACACTATGAACAGCACTTTGTAGTTCGTCGAAAATACATGTTTCTTTCAACAATGGTAAAATATTCATTTCCCCCTGTTTAGAAGAAAGTAAGAGAAGAGAAGAGGAAAGTTTTATGAGCATTGAAAAGGAGGAAAAGAAGACCGAAGAATTTTGGAGAAAAGAAGAGATGAGAAAATAAATAAATATTCACAAAAAACACTGACTTGATGGAGATCATGGACCAGGAGACAACAGAAATGAACAATACAAGAAGTCTTGGATAGACAGATGAAGAGAATGAAGATGATGTTAAGAAAATGAGGGATGCAGATGTAAAGGTTACAGTATTGACATTGTCAGGGCCAATACGCATATGCAAAATATGACATTTTTATTGAAAGAAAAGGAAACCATTGCGGAAAGAATATGGAATAATATATTTGAACTTGTAGATGCCATGTTCAATATAATTGCAGAACAAAAAGTTGAAGTATTGCAAATGAGAAGCGAATTAGAGAAATATTAGGAAAGGAAAAGAGAATAAAAGAAATGACGATGTGAGGAAAGAGAAATGGAAATTACCAGATGAGAGAATAAATATGTTAAGGAAAAGTTTTAGTGGCAGAGAGGAGATGAGACAAAGAGGAGGAAGTAAGTTGAATGGAATACAGTCTAAGAATAAAAAGGAATAACTGTCTGTAATAATAATTGAACGAGCAATAATAAGAACCAATGGTTGTGAGGTAACTCAGAATGAGACAATGAGGTTTATAAGACCTAAGGAGTAGAATTTACAAAAAATAAAGTCTGGTAAGCAAGAAACAGTGGAATTGGAATGAAATTGCCTAATGGAAAACATGCAAAAAAAGATGGAAGAAGATACTAGAGAAAAACAATAAACACAAAGGTGACATGGAAGGAGAAAACAAGTACAAAATGTATAGTTTGTGACTTAGATAAGGATAAAGAGGAGAAGGAATTTAAAGAGATTGTTTACCATCAGAAAATTGAGGATATGTCAAAGGAGGAATTTAGTAAAGAATGTGAGATTTTATTTAAATCTTGACCAAATAATAATTTTAACGATATTATAATTACACATATATGGGAGAGTATTGAACACAGACAAAAATTTATTG
Source organism: Dryococelus australis (assembly GCA_029891345.1). Classification (NCBI taxonomy): domain Eukaryota; kingdom Metazoa; phylum Arthropoda; class Insecta; order Phasmatodea; family Phasmatidae; genus Dryococelus; species Dryococelus australis. Next base: position 174,164,542 of record CM056994.1, on the reverse strand, counting down.
TGACTAAAGAGTTCACAATGACAGAGATATGGCCATACATTCAAATGGTGTAGATGAAAGGAAAATATATGTGGAAAATGCGCATAAGTAGGTCACAGTGACTAAAGGAAAACTGAGTAAAAGTGTGTTAATTGTATGAGCACGAAAAAAGAACAAAATGTAAGAAATAGAGCAACAGATATAAGCTGCCTAAATTTTAAGAGTGTAAGCAAAAAGCTCGAAAAAAGAAATAATTATGAAGTTTGAGATAAGTTAAGACTTTTACAATAGTTCACCAGAATTTGCAAAAATCTTGATAGTTTTATTTCACGAACCCTGTAGGTATAGTGACAAATATGTAAACATGGATATAAATTAGAACGCATTTCATAGTCGTTTAGGAGGAAAAATTTTAACATTAACTCTGTCATGAGATGATGCTTTTTATAGTTTAAAACCAATATACAGATGGAGAAGTAATAACAATAAAGGCGAAGATATCGGTAAGAGAAGTAAATATAGTAAATACATATTGTCCACCAAAAAAAGATATTAAAAATAATTTAAAAATATTATCATGGATGAACAAAAAGATGTAGATTTTATATCAGAGGTCTTAAATGTAACGCTGACGATATGGAATTCAAAGTCTTTAGATAAAAGAAACAATTAAGTTGAAGAGTTTATGTTTAGAAAAGACATGAACTTGTAGAATATGGAAGGGAACGTGCATACATACAACTCAATCCATGGTGAGGAGAACATAGATGTAACATTTGTATCGAAAGAGGTTAGGAATAAAAATGTGGATTGGATGGTAGAACCAAGCATAAGTGATCACAATAATATAAGTTGGGAATGAGAAATAGGAAGAGTAAGAAATATAGAGAATGAGACAAGTTTACATTTATTGGTGAAGGATGAGAAAATAGTGAAGCAATGGGGAATAGAAGAAAGAATTGAAAGACCATATAAATAATAACAGATGCATGTACACAAAAAATAAGAACTAGAGGAAGAAATTTAAAAAGAAGGAAGATATGATGGTGGAATGAAAAGTTGAGTAAAATGAAGCAGATAGTTAGAAGGAAGAGCAGAAGTTATATGAGATGCTGCCCATGTGAAGCTAAATTAAGTTATGAGGATGAATATAAAAGGGAAAGAAAATTATATAAAAGAATGGTTGGAATTGACATGATGTATCAATGGAAATATTTTGTAAGAAAGGAAGCAAAGGAAATTATTGGAATATGAGAGGTAAAATAGCTATAGACACAGTAAGAAAATTTGAGAAGATTGGAACAGTTCAAATAGATGAGATAAATACTCAGGTCTATATGAGACTCATACTTTATTAATAATATGTTAATACTAGACAAGAGTGTGAAGTAGATGGTTTTAGATAGGCTTGAGGAGAGAGAGGAAGAGGAGAACATGGAAATTGACATGGAGGGAATAAGTGTGGTGGAAAGAAATATTGGTAGTCGAAATAGTGGTAGGAGTAGTCGGAAAAATATAATAATTATGGGAGAATATAAAGCATGAATTGTTGGGAATCATGAAAAAATATGGTAGTGAAGGTATTGTTCCAAAAAATATAGTAATGGGCAGGAGTAATAATATTATATAAAGGTAATAAAAAGTCTAAGATCTATCATATTTCATATAGATCTATTTGTCTGCTTCCAGTGATGGGAAAATTGTTGGAGAAAGCAATATTAATTAGAATTAGGATAAAGACAGAAAATATAATATATATAAATAAGTATGGTTTTGGAAAAAAACAGATAGTTGGGATCTGTAATTAGTAAAATTTTAGTTATAAATAACGAGATGGAAACAAACTATGTAATGTGAATATTAATACAAATAACTAATGCATTTTCTACTTTTTGAATCGAATAGTATAAGAAGAGTGACTGTACAGCTAGACATACAGAATATGGAAAAGATTTTACTTTTGTATTATTTCAAAGAGAGAAGTATGGGCTTTTTAAATAATTTTGTTAAATACGAGAAACCGATAAACAGAGGTTGTCCCCAGGGTTCAGTCCTGGGGCACTTAATATGGAATATGGTTTTTAATGGATTGTTCAATATTGTGAAAGGAGGCAACATGGAAAGAATTATGTTTGCTGATGATTGTTTAATAATTAATTGGGGAAAATAACAGAACATTTTTAGAACCTAGAGCAGGGGAAGAAATGAATAAATTAAAGGAGTGGGTTGACAAAAAGCGGACTAGAAGTGGCAGTAGAGAAGACAGTGGGGATAATGGTTAAGGGAAATATGGATGTGAGCCCACCTGTTTTTAAATACAATGGTAACTGCATAAAGGTAGTTAAGCAAACAAAATACTTAGGAGTAATAAAATATAATAGGATTTCATTAATACCACATATTAATATGCTTACAGATAAACTAAAGACACTGCATAGTAAAATAGAATATAAAATTTGTAAATATACAAAATACAGTACATCAGTAAGAAAGGTAATAGGCCTATATGTCTCTTTTTGCAAAGGTAATAGTATTGTATAAATAGTATTGGACACAAAAATTGAAAATAGATATATCATTAAAAGAATATGGGCATTACAAAGGTTCATAATAATCAGGTTACGTGACATGACATTCACTACATCATTTGCAGCAGTAGTAATGTTAAACATAATAATACCAATTGGCAATATTCTAACAAATAGGAATAGTATTTACAATTAGAAATATACAGATCTACAAATATACATAAATGAACTAACTTGTAAGGATTTTACACAATATAACAACAGGTGGAAAAGCAGGATAGATGATGGAGAAATATACACTATAAAAGAGATTATTAAGATATTATATAAAGATGCATTAGGAAGAAAGAAAAAGGAGTGGGAAGATATTAGAGGAAGTATCGAAGTTAAAAATTATATTAAGAAACTGGAAGATTGGTATGGAAGCAAAGTTCCCCAGCAGCAACTTTTTGTTGGCCCAACATTGGCCCAACATCTGGCTCTGGTGTTGTGCCAATGTTGGAAAATGTAAGTTTGCCCAATCTTAAAATGTCACTCTGGGCAATGTATACCTAACATGCAATTATATATTGGCTGCCAACTGAAATATTACGCTCATCCTAAATATAAATTTATAGTTTTCCGCACACTTTCCTAACTTATCTTCATTTCAAACATATGCCATATAAAAAAATCGAAATGCTTTTTCTTGGCTTTATGTCGGTTTATTTCGTGTATATTACAGATCACCAATCTACTGTGATGGAAACCCAACCACTTACTAATGTTGATATTATGTTGGTTACTTGTGGTATTTTCATCATTTGCTCAATAATATTATTTCCTCTTTCAGAAAGGTGTTCACACAATCATTCACCCACAGTTAGCAATGTTTTGCGAAGATGTGTTATTGCATGCATAATACCAACTAAGAAACAACATTCTGCCAACATTGGTTGCCGTGGTTTAGAATAAATTTTACCCAGTAACAAAAAAAAAATTGAAAAATTCACTAACCGTATTTTTACTTGTCACATACCACTTCACATAACAGCCTGAAAATCCATTGAAAGATATTGTAATCGAACCGACGACACTTTGGTTAGCACCTACACATCTTATCCATTATATTACGGCAACTTTTTGTCTACTAGACTACAGTAACTTCTTATCCCATATCAGAAATAAGTATGTATAATTATATTCCAGTTAGAATATAAAATGTTTGTATACAAAACTCATGGTCATTACCAACTATGTTTACCAATATGCTGCAAACAATCAGCCATCCATGACAATAAAACACCTATTTGAAACAAAATTTATGTGTATTAAAATCCTATCTGGTATTCAAACATGAACAATTATTGACCATTTTTTGTTCCATACATAATATTGAGTATTGTTGGAAATATTTTAGTTACATAGTATTGGCCAAATCAGCCAGTAAACTAATAAAATTGTACTTATTATCCACTGTTTTGTCTCCATCACTATCCCAACATAAGACCAACAAAACATATTTAAAATAAAAATGGTTAGTTAAGTGAAAAACATTTGTGTGTCATTAAATAGAGGAAAGAGGCATTTTTTCATTTAGAATACATGTTCCCTAATGTTGCATAATGATGGTCATACAGTAACTTGGCAGAGCAATGTTTATTTGTTGACACTATGTATGTAATAACACATCTCCGCAAAACATTGCTAACTGTGGATAAATGACTGTGTGAATGCCTTTCTGAAAGAGAAAAAAGAAATGTTATTTATGATCAAAATACTAAGAATAACCAACGTAATACAGACATAAGTTAGTAGTTGGTTTCCTCTCATGTTAGATTGGTGATCTGTAATATAAACACAATAAATCAACATAAAGCCAAGAAAGATTATTTGGTTTTTTTATGGATATATCACATATTTTAAAAGAAAGAGTATTCATGAAACACTGTAGATAACCACAAATGTTCATTATCCGAATAAAGTAGATTGAGTATCATATTACAGTTGGCAGCCAACACAAAAATACAAATTCGGGTGACGCTTCCCTGAGTGACATTTTTATGTTGGGCCAACTTACATTTTCCAATGTTGGTCCTATGCCAGAGCTACACGTTAAGCCAACGTTGGACAAACGAACATTTTTGTATGTTTACCAACTAGTTGTCAACAATCTGCCAAACATGACCATCAATATATTATTTAAATACAATTAGCTTGTTTATTAACCCATTAAAGACAGTAACATTTTTTACAAAATGTTTCTTTAAATTTACATATAAAAGTTATTAACCATTTATATGTCTTCCCCAGCTGTCAGTTTTCTGATCCCGCTCACAGTTTACAAAATAAAGGGTGGTTATCAAAATACCCCTTGGGAGTGAAGCAGTCATGTATTACCCGAAGAGCAAATTTTTAAATCTGAAATCTTGTCATAAGATTACTGGTAGTCTATATAATGTAATTTGCTTTCGCTGCAAACTTAGTCTAAATACTTCATTTTTAGAACACTACAAGAATTTTCTTCCATTATTTTTGAGGATTTTGCTAATTGAAATAACAAAAGGCAGATAAGGTCACTTTGAAATCATAATACGTATAATAAATTCAAATGCTTTTGCAGTACAATGGAAATAAAAAAAACACATTTCTCAATGAACATATCATAAATACAAGTTAGTCCATACTGTTTGAATACAAACAGGATTTTACTTATATGTTGTGGAAATCTTCAAAACATGCAGTTGTTCATTACATTTTTTACAGATTGCAGGACTTTTTTTTCGGCAGTGTGCACATGTGCGACAATGGTTGCCAGGGGAAGTGATGTCACCACTATGAGATGTTCGTACCGGCTTGGAGGCTGTGTTACAATATCGCATTGAGCCTGGACACAATGCTGCTTGTCAATACTTCCAAAAAAATGCCCCAACATATTGTTACCGAAAACTCAAGTGATCTAGTGTCAGTTCCTTGCTTTTTGGCAAAAATCCATGACTAGTCAGACAACCAGAATGCATTTGGTGTATACCATTTTCCCCATGAATACCAATGCGGTAATTGTAAATGTTATTGTCGAGCAAATAGACCCCTTTCATTAACTTGTTATATTTGTAAATTACATTTGGCTGTGCGACTTGTAATGAACATAGTTAATATTAATTTGTAACATGCTCTCCAGTTAACATACATACCTCTCCATATACAATATTAATTTAATTTTGTAAAACGTGTATTATCAGGAAAAGTGCATCTAAATTCCTTTTGAATCTGAGCTACATTTGGATAAAATGTTGATTACTCCTTGCAAGAGTCGGTAGGCTTTCAACTGCATTTGTGTTAAAAAGTGAATTATTTAAAATACATTCCCTATTCTACAGAAAAATATATGGAGTGGTAAACTGCATCTGGGAATTATTTCAATGCTTGGAATGGGGTAAGTTGTTCGTTTCATGTGCTATTCCATGAATTGATTTGATTGCATAATTGATTTTCTAAATTAATATCGTATTATTTTCTTTGTCCATGTTTAATAATTTCATTTGAAACATTCCGACTAGTTTTACGTTTTCTGAGATTTTTTATGAATGGTGAGGGTTAGTTAAATAACTTTGTACAAACTTCAAATGTTACATGCATGTATTATTTCTTTTAATATAACATTGCTTTTCAAAATTACTTAATTTTTCTAGGTAATGCATGGGATATTTTTTTCATTGTTTAATTAAAGTCGTCAGGGTAAATCGTGACTTGCTAGTTTTTGCATCCTGGTATTTGTACATTTATGAGATTTTTTACTAATTATATGTGATGGTTAAATAACTTTGTACATAGTTCAAATATTACATTGTAGACCTAATGAGAGTGAAACGTGGAATCGTTTCCTACTGTATTAAAAAACTTTGTTTGGTTCCATGGATACTATGTTTGGACATTTCGTTATGTTAATCTTGTAGGACTTAGATATTAATATAAATTGTTTACATGGAATCATTTCCTTTATTCTTTTGTTAGTATGTTTGCGTGTTCTTTTGCGATTCGTTCCAAGTGATTCCTAATTATTTAGTTCATTTATACGGTTCCTTGGCGTAACTTAAGTTAGTAGGGAAATAGTTTTGGAAGTTCTTCATATTTTGAATTTGTGCTCCATTCGTAAGCAGGGTTAAATAATTTTCATTGATTTGTGGGTTTTAATTTTGGATGTGTTGTTGAGGAGTGATAATTTCACAATATACTCTATGTTGTTTGTTATAAGTTATTTTGTTAGGAAAGAGCAGGATACTTAACTCATTCTTATTGAATATGTGGTTCGTACTTACCTTCTGCGAGATTCAATCGTATTCATGTCTCTGTGCATTAAATTTCTTTTCAATAAAATAGCTATTTCCAAATCAATTGATTTCGCAGAAATAGTGTTTTTAAACATAAATTTCCAAATACGTATTTCGACCTCCACCATTTCACATAAGTACAGCTCAGCAGTCTACATTGAGATATCGCCCATGGCGGACGTCTCTTGGTGCTCCCTCCCTCACCCAGCCACCGATCTCAGTCCTACACCGACTACCCAAGTCGCCGGACTTGTGGTCGCTCCCGACACACCCTCCTCCTCAATACCATAAAATAATTAATATTACACTATTATATATACACCTCTTACCCCACACATCACACCTCAGTCCACCACCAGACGTCCAAGGGTGAACGCCGATGCTGCCGCTCTCCAGAAATAAAAAAAATAAGGGTCCTTATCGCACATACCAAATATACAATTACACAAATATTAATTTTTTTTTAAATTTATCAATTATTCAATTAATCAAATTTCATTTCATATATTTTATCAGATTAATATAAGCATTGCCTATTTGTTTAATCGGATTAATTAACAAATTCAGTGCCAGACTAATCCGTTCAATCAATTTGATACCGAAACGATAACTCTTATAACAAAAAGTGGAATACAACACCTTCGCCCCTACTACTACTCTAATGAGTCGCGACCTATTCTACTCATTCCGTTATGCGATAACATACAGAGAAATACTAGTTGCGAACTCCTACGGAAACAGTTTTTTTCTGGACCCTATAATTGCTCCCCTAATGCTCAAGAAATCAAGTTTTATAAAAATATATATTTCCATCTTCAATTTGTGATATGAAACTCAAATAATAGAAGATTATTAAATATTTCAATGTGTACGTCTATATGCATAAATGAATACTAGCAGCTAAGCTTGTAATGGCATGTCGTCTACCCAACCAGCCATCCAGATTGGAGGCGCTGTTGTATCGCCTCCCTCTACGGCCAATTGGTCTCACTTCCCAGCGGGATCACCCTGCACGTGGCGAAGGTGGCGGATGTTTTCATCAATCAGTGGTTTTTCTTTAGGTACTCCCGCTTCGCCCACCATGCATTTCGCAGCAACTCTGTCTCCACTTCGCTTCAACCTCATCAGAACTAAAGCAAACTGTAAATTACCTATGATGATACAATTTTTTAAGGTTACTACCTTTATTGTTTTTATTATTTTAGCATTTAGACACAGTTTAGTTTATTTTCTCTTTGGTAATCATTGTTGGCACTCTTTCAAAAGTTTCCACCACTGACATTGAGTAAGTCGCGAACAGTTTATAAACGTAATCAAAGTATACACGCACGTACTTCTTCCTGCTCTCCTACCTGATATCAGTTAACCGACTTTAGCGCTTTCTTCCCACCTTCCATCCCTCCACACACCGTGTAGGACTGATCATCCCTCTGAACCTTGGCACCAAGCCTCGCTTGCGAGTTTCTCCATCTCCGCCGTTTCGAAGCAGCATAAAACCTACCCTTACAACACTGTAACACACGTTTGAGGGTAGTGGAATTACTCGGGAATTCGATCTGTAACACTGGAATATTATTACACGTGCGAAAGTCAAAGGATTAAACTAAATATGCCAATTTTGTTTTCAGATTTCCGTGTTAGGTAACTGCACAGGCAAGCTAAAAATATGCGAGCTTTTACAGTTTTTAATAATTTTTTCTCTTTGAAAACGTGCAAATGAAAAAAAAGTAAAAAGTGGCGGCTCTAGATAAATACTTTTCACCTTTCCTGGAAAAATATCGTGCTCCCATAGCTATTATTTACTAAGATTCAGGTATGCGTGCAAACACTGATTTTACAGACGAAATCGGACTAGGAAGGCGCCTTAAGTCAAAAGTTTTGGTTGGGAATTTCTGGTTTTTTTATTTTTTTATTTTATACGATGTAAGTAATTTTTAAATACATTTATATACTTATTTTGGATTTGTTTCCTGATTTATTCGTCAATTTTTTTTACTGTCAAATGTCATTGGGGTCAATGTCAAAGGTTGAGGTCACCTGGATCCGGTATGGCGGTAGTATAGTCAGTAACGTAATATGACAACTGACATTTATGAATTTATTAAATTTTTATATTTTTCTTGGAATTTTTGTTTTCGTGGTCACCTAAGGTCATGGTTATGGGGTTAAGGTCACCTGTATTCATTATGGTAGGCTAGATGGCTGACAGAATCAAGATAGCTAATGGTTAAGTCTGACTCTGGACCCCTTGTATCGATTTAGAACACTCTATGTATAAAACCAATATGGCCGCCACTGTTCTGCCCTCGAGAAACCAGCCTCCCAAAATCACCTGATATGGCTGAAAATTTATTTTCTATGTCTGGTTTTTGTAAACGGGAAGCTCGGCGCTTTTTCAAAGAAAAACGAAAATTTTTTAGGTGAATAAAATGGAAATTTTGAGGGAAATGTAGAAGATCTTGAGGAAAAAGAGGAAAAATTTGAGGGGAAAATAACCTCTGACTTACTGGAACGACCGAGCATGAACAGCTCCGAACTCCAACCACATATTCCGTTGTCCCAAAACTGGCTATTTCATTCTACTTTAATTATTCTCTATTGAAATATTAGAGCTATATATAATATAAAGTGCAGAAAGCAACATGCGAACTATAATAATTTATTACTTTTGTGGGAATAACAGGTGAGGCACCTAAGGCAAGCTACATGAAAAAATCCCGGCTATTTAAGTGGTAGAATACAATGTTTCAGACATAAGTTGCTTGGGTTTCAATGTTTCAGACATAAAGCGCTAAGAACTTGATCGTGATAATAACCCCTACGTAGGAGGGCAAAGAAGATACAAATATCAACTTCGTTACTTTAAATGGAATGATATTTTTTATTAACAATGCTCGACAGTGAGTATGATGGATGTAACAAGTCGTTCATAACAGAACTTACGGTGGACCTTGGATCTGTCGGTTTGGAAACACGAAATAGCCTGCACGTTCCCAGACTTAACGCCTATGGACATTTATGTTTGATAAATATTGAAGCAACAGGTCTACGAAGACCCACCGACGACCTCCGAAGACATGAACGGCCGTATAACAAGAACTTGTTCTTTGATAAGTCCAGATGAATTTCGACTTGCAGTACTATTTGCTCAGAATCGCTTTACAGTATGTATCAATTCACTAGGTTGCCAAGTTGAACACCTGATATCGTTATAAAATAGCAAAGGAAGCGTAGGCTGAGGCTGACGTTTGTTTAACAAACTCCAGCTACAGGACGGCTACTGTCGCTACAGAACCGCGCTACCTTGGCCCGTTGTTCCTTGTGGTGGCGCAGTTTGCTTCGTCATTGACATTCAGAGCTCATGAATGACAGACAATTGTATTCTTATTTATCGTATCTTCATATGCACTGTCTAGGGGTGTTAATAATAATAATTATTCCATTTAGATTAACCCGGTAGACCTTTGCAGTTTCTTTACCTTTCCATGTACGCGAACATTGTCACTATTACGTCATTAGCGCCTTGGACCCAAACATCTTTTGCCTGAAACATTGTCTTCAACCAATGAAATTGGCGGTGTTATTCAGATGGAATACCTTAGGTACCTTACCCGGTATAATGGCATTTCCGGATATGTCTTAAAAACTCTGTGGCTTATTTTTAACTTAATTAGGTGACAGAACATTTACGTAGGAGAAATGATTGGAGATATTAATTTTTACGACAAACTATTGCAGCTAACAGTAAAATGAAGGAATGACATCACAAGCAGACGACAGTTACTTAAACAACATGTCAATGCGCATTACGCATCCTCATCATTTCAGAGTTACATTTTCTAAAACTGAAATGGTATATAATTCTAGGTCATCGGGTAAATCTCAAACTAGTCAGCGCCGGTAGCATTAAAAGCGAGATCGTGACTATGAAAACTCACTTAATGATTTCATGCTTTATTGGTCTAATTGGACAAACTTGGAGAGGTCGTAAACCTGCAGTGCTCAAAATGCGAAACATCGCTGTTATCCACTACCCCTTCCCTTCACTCAACCGCACGCACTCACACATGCACACAAATACGAGCGCCGTGTCGTTGGGCACGTTCGGCTGCTGAAACAACACGCGTAGCGAGCACCCTTAGTGCCGTGTGTGCGATAATTAACATACCCGCGTGCCTTCCTCCAAAACTTTCCTCCCCTCGGGCGCCCACGAACGCCGCGCACTCTACGACTGACTGTTTTCGCACGCAGCTCGCGCGATCACACACCCACCTTGGTCGCCCCCATTAAGTCGGATTTGCATGCACGCCAATATCGCCACAGAAACACAGCAGACAGAAACTATGGTTGTTCACATGTAAGCTGGTTTTTCTGCGTTACCGTTTTGCTCTTTGGTAGCAGGTTGTCTACGATCATGCCTTTCCGTTAATTATTTTTTAAACCAAGATTTCAACATAAGTGATGGACAACAAACTAGACGAACTCATGTTTTTATTCTAATTTATTAATTCTATTGTGGTATAAGTTTTTTACTACATGATTTTAGAGAGACAGTAATTGTCATATTTAACCCCAAAGGAATTTCTCAATTTGGTTTTTCCTATTGGTTCATTTCCAAAATACATTTGCTAAATGCTTGTTTAAAAATGTTGTAATTATGTTCACCTATTTCATTACAAATACACACATTAAACTATTCAGTACTATAACCTTAACACACGTGTATTACAAAAGTAATCAGTAACATAAAATATGTAAACCAATTATGAATTCTTATAGATATCAATAAAGTCTACTCTTTCCATAGGCAGAAATTAAGGCATGAGCAGAACGTTTGGGTTTGGTTCGTTCGGAAAACGATAAAAGTTTCTGATTTTCTGATCTAGTAGTTCGCTCTTTCTGCTCGGCGTGTTGGGCGTGGGCGTGAGCGTGAACCATGCTGGTATAAGTTTCAGCGAGCTGCGCACCACGAGGTGTTTGTTGGGCGGGTGTGATATCAGCGAGCACCCTTCTTGTGATGCAGACCACCAACTAGTTAAGTAGTCTCAGAGCAGCCGCTATGCGGCCAGGTGTGCGAACCCCCGATTGAGAGTACCAAAATATATCCACTGGAAATAAACCACTACATTACCGTAAATATGCTACAAGAATGGTGTGCTCACTTTACGAGTAAGTGTTTGCTACACCATTAAATACAATAGCAAATTGCCGAATAGATAGAAAAAGTACAATGGGTTTTACATCGCAGTGACAAGACCACATAAGTTCATTCGTGCCCTGAGACTGAAAGTAAAACGGCATCTGTCCGGCTTGTAGCTACAAGAGCGTAACACCTATCTTGCGAGACCATCGGTAATACTGAATAGGCCTTACGGGTGACAAAAGTTACCACTCATAACCGTCCAACATTCCTCTAATTTCAATGCGTGTTATTTTTATGAGTCGCTCAGAGGTCTAGCTATATGTATCATGCATGTAAAAAATCGATTCAGCATACAGAAACTTCCAACACATGTGATAGTGATTACTCGAGTAGATTTTAAATATGATTTGGCACGCAAAAATATTTTATAATGTAATGCCTTCCAACAAGGCGGGTGGCTGAAACTATCTATAAGACATTATAGGGCACACAGTAATTAATTCAGGAGATCAAGTACGATTCTAAACTGTATAGTATTTCCAGTGACATAACTTATAACATCAAATAATAAGTTGGAAATACTGAAAAGAATGAAAAATTCTATAACATTTTTAGGTTTTCTTCCATTGTACACTTTACATTGAAAATATAGTGTGGTGGGGTGTAAAATTTATTGCAATACGGCATTAAAATTAAAATTATCATATTGCACATTTCAACATGGCTAACCGAAGGGGTTACCCACAAGCCTATGTCGCCATCACAGTAGCAACTGCGAACATACGAAATTTGGTCCTAGTATGTTTGTGCAGAAATATAAGGCGTGAAAATAAAAGTAACTTATCTACCTCAAGGAAATCATTTCATGCTAACTGTAATAGAGCAATTAGTTAATTAACTTCATGGGATTCCTTTTGATATACCTTCTAAAATACTTTTAATATTTTATGATAGAAGTACATTAAAAACAAATCTAATTTACAAAATGGCGGATAAAACCTTCGAACAACTATTCACCTGAATATTACCATCATAAAAAAGTTTTGTAAGCCATTTATAACGGCTCAACAGATATGGCATACTTTTTCAAACTATATGAGTAGTAGGGGCATGCCAGTCCTAATTCACTTTTGATTAATTGGATTGTCGTTTTGATATCAAAATAATTGATCAGATTAATCCGGTAATTAATGCGTTAGTTAATACGATCAAAAATTGGATGAAACTAATCTTATTCCGATAAAATAAAAGTAATGAAATTTGATTAATTGAAATTTGATTAATTAATCGATTGATCAAATTTTTTTTAATTTTTCATTTTTGTATGGCTCTATAGTTGGTATGTGTGGTAAGGCTTTTTTATAATTTATATTTTTGGAGAGCAGCAGCATCGATGTTTACCCTTGGACGTCTGGCGGTGGACTGCGATGTGATGTGTGGGGGGAAGTGGTATATATATAGTAGTGTAACATTAATTTTTTATGGGATTGACGAGGGGGAAGAAGGGGTATCGGAGTGAGCACACGACCGGTGACTTGGGAATTCGGTATAAGACTGTGGTCGGTGGCTGGGCGAGAGGGAGGAAGGACCAAGACACGTCCGCCTTGGGAAGGTAGACTGAGCTCTACATACGTGAAATGGCGGAGGTCGGAAATATGTATTTCGAAATGAATATTTTTAGAATATTATTTCGGGAAATCAAATTATTAGTGAATACGAAATTTCTATTGAAATACGACACATGTAATTACAAATTAATAATGGCTCATAACGAATGACTTACTAACTGCAATGAAATATTCGTACTGTATCGACTGCTACGGGCGATATCTGAATGTATACTGAGATTAAGATATGCGAAACAGTGGAGTTCGGAAATGCATATTTGGATATAAATGTTTTATAATAACGAATAATATTATTTCGGTGAAATCAAATGATTACGAAATACCTATTGAAAGAATACCTATTTTATTCTAATGGAAATAAATGCAAAGAGACATGAATATGATTGAATCACACAGATGGCAAGTAAGAACTACATGTTCAGTAATAGAGAATCAGTTTAGCATCAAGCTCTATTTCCTAGTAATATAAATTATGACAAACAACAGAGACTCGTACGATGTACACTAAAGATTCGAATCAACTATGTGACATAATCACTCCTCGACTAGCACAACAGAACATATTTAATTACAAAGCAAATTAAATGTACATACTAAATTAAACAAAAGTAACAACTTAAAATAATGGGAAAAATATACAAAATATATAATAAATGAAGTCCTATAGAGATGCACGTAATGAAATGTCCATCAAAGTGTCCATGGACTCAAACGAACTTCATCAATACAGCAGGAAATGATTCCACATACGTTATGATGTTTTGCCCTTATCAGTTCTACAATGTAACGTTTGAACTATGTACAAAGTTATTTAATTATCGCATATAATTTGTCACAAATCTGAGAAATGTAAAAACACCAGAACAGAAACACTTGCTAATCACATTCCAACCTGACAACTTGAATTAATTAACGAACAACATATCCCATGCATTCCATAGAAAAATTTAGTAATTTTTTTAAAGAAATGTTACGTTTAAACATAATAGACGCACATCACGTTTATACTGCATACGAAATTATTTAATTAATCCACATGATTTGTAAAAAATCTCAGAAAAAGTAAAAATTTTCGGAATATTTCAAATTAAATTTTTTAACACATACAAAGAAAATAATTTATTGTTTAAACGTTTACCACACAAACAAGTAAATTCACATAATCGCACACAAAATGAATAACTTATCCTATTTCCAGGCTTAAAATTAATAGTTTACTAATTCACATCTCTAGAAGAAAATTAAATAAAAAAATATTTAATCCTCTTGTATTTGTTTAATTATATTTACAAATGCAGTTTACGACTCCGAATATTTTTCCCTCGTGTGAGAAACACATTAAAAATAATTAACTTTTATCACAACTTCCGCCAAAAGCTAACCAGTAAGCTACAAGTCTTCGCATCATGGGGCATAGTCAACACTTTATACATACGGAATTTACACGCACCTTTCCCAATAATACACGTTTACAAGAAAATAATTTATTAATTTTGTATAAGGAGACGTATATATATACTGGTATAAGTATATGAATGTGAACTGGAGAGCATGTTACAAAGGTAGGTTATGTATGATCACTATCTGGAGTTCTGCCCTCCGTCCAAGACAAAGATCGTCGTGAAACTAAGATGACTTTGCTAGGGACGAGACACGCTACCCTGTCTGTGTACATGCATGAGGTACCGTCAGCCACTCCCACCCTCCCTCTGCCGGTAAGCGTGGAGCAGGACACTGCTGCTGGGGTGAACACCCCCTTGTCCTTTGTAACAAGGAACGTTTGAAAAGTTTCGCCACTCGTATCTGATCTCCCTTTGAACGCTCCCTCCTGGTTAATATAATGTAACAAATAAATCACCCCCGAAAAGTATTAAATTACTCACTTAATATGAGGAATGAAATCAAAAATGACCTTTTATCTGCAAAATTCCACGAAAATAAATTTAAATTCCAGGAACTGTATCATTACAAGCAAAGAAATATAACCTATAACAAACAATTAAAGAACCCAGAATTATATTTCGGGATACTAAAAAACACTATAAAAATTATATCCTAAACACGATGAATTACCTCTCAACTAATTTTAACATTAGGTTATATCAATAAATTATAAATAATCTCTTACAAGACAAAACTTTTAGTAAAACAATACGAGACCCGATGTCCAGACCTACATATTATTTTTTTTAATTATGTATGTGTCAGCTATTTGGAATATTTAATTACTGTAACCATTAAATAGTTTTATCCAAAAACTGTTTTCCAACCTCCAGAGCATGCGGCGCTAGATAGTGTTTTCACACTAAGCAATTGTTAAAGTCGCATTTAAAACGTTCTGTTGCCAAGTTGTATATTTGTCAAACCGTACTAATACGATGAGGAAAATTTCAAAGTATGGTAAACAAAATACGTACAATTTTTCAAATAATTTTTTTAAATCAATAAAACAAAATATGTTTTTGTGCGCGTTTGCTGTCCTTGTATATTTCTCTATGAGACAAAAATTTCAGTTTTATTTACTATAAACAAAGTTTGTGTACTTGAAAATAAAGGATGACTGTAACACATTCCTTTTACAAACTTAAATCTTAAGTGTTTCCATCCAAGATTTTCGTTATACCAAAGTACATCATCGTATAGGAAATCTTAATACTTACTCCTCGTAAAATCAGAAATATTTATTATGGTATATAAAAGGTTTTCTTGTATTTATTAGCTCCAGGAATCTATGTTTAAGCCGTATAAAACAATAATTGTGATTAGCTTAAAATAACATTTCGCTTTTTTCACAAGCTATGTTTATGATAGACTGATTTAACTATGATATATGGTCAATAAGAAATAAAATATCTGTATTTATTATTTAATTTTAAAATTTATTTGACCTTAAATTATTTAAAGTTTACTGAAATTGTATGTAGAGTACAGAAAAAAGGTCTCTCAACTTCATTTCAGGTCTATTTTCGTCTATACTATATAATGCACTATTTTAATTATTCACTGTCTCGAAGGTATTTATAGACATAACTATCCTACTCGGCTTTTATTAAATGTGTGTTTATGTGACTTAACCAAGCATCATCATTTTCTGTTAATATCAGGAGAAGTAGGCAGAGTACCACACCTGCAAGAAATTGAAGACTTTTTTATTAATGTTATATATATATACACATACTTCAGACTACAAACATAAATGGGGCCGTGGTGGCCGAGCAGTTAGCTCACTCGCATCCCAGGTTCAATCCCCAGCCGAGTCACAGTATTTTTGCATGTGGGAATCGTGTCAAACAATGTTGTTGGTCAACAGGTTTTCTCGGGGATCTCCTATTTCTACCAACCTTCATTCCAACGCTGCTCCATGCTCTACTCAATCACCGTCATAGGCTCTGAATACATTGCTTTCAAGAGCCGCCCAAATCTCTTCACTCAGTCAATCACTACAAACATAAATATATGAAAACTTAAGTTTTTTCACGCCATTCATCTAGTGTCTTTACACCAGCATGCTCACATTTTTCTTAGAAAATTAAATCTTCTTATATGCAGCTCAAGGCAGTCTGTGCTAGCAAGTGTCCAACCAGAATCCTTTGCCATATATATTTCTTCGCGACGAATATTCGCAACTACCACTTTCAAACTAAGCTTCCTATCTGAAACCTAGCAGCTTACATAGGTATCATTCCTACCTATATAACACATTAATGCCATCTGCTCTACCATCCAACATCAGACTAAATAAACCAATCGTTAAAATTAGAATTCAAGCATAACTTAGCCCAGAACTACATATACCAAAAATCATAATTTTAACATGTCAGAGCATCATTGCTGTCAGACACCAGTCAAATATATACTGGAAAACATATCATCAAACATACCATCTATGTTAACCAAAGCATACCAAGCAATTTCTAAACTCCAGACCAACCCACAATGCAAAAATTCTTACCATCTGTCAAAACATCACTACTGGCTGATACCAGACCAGAAAACATGCTATCACCTATAAACATGGAAACACTCAATCTAACAATACCAGAAAACATGCTATCACCTATAAACATGGAAACACTCAATCTAACAATACCACTCAATACACAAAGCACAATATCCATCACAAATCGAACAAATATACATCTGAGACCAGCCTGTAACACATCACTCACATATTCGTTCTACAAACCAAAACTGCTTATACCTACCAGCCATACAACTCACTATAACTCTAGCATACCTCAACCATTCTTCCACACAGACCATACAAAGAAAAAATACTGCCCATACAAGTGACACAATCAATTTCTTCTCATACCATCCACCATATTAAATGAAAATTGTCAAAATACACTGACCATCTATACCAAACATACTTTTTAAATCAATCATACCTTAGCTTTATAGTACTCAACTACACACACATACTGTCCACACCATTAAACACATTCCTGAAATCACAATCCAGATATATTGAAAAACATATCACCCAACATACCAACCACGAAAACCCAATTATGCCAAGCAGACCAACCTGCAACAAAAATATTCTTACCATCTGTCGAACCATCATTATTGACTGTTAACAGAGAAACCAAAATACTGCCACCCATAACCACAGAAAAACTGTTATCAACCATACACCCCCCCCCCCTCAAAACATCAATCATACTCTATATCGAAACCCAAGCGTATCAAGCATATATACAGTTCAGACTAGCCGAAACACAAACGTCCCTGCAATCTGCTCTACCAACCAACACCAAACAAAATATACTCACTGCTTATACTAGGATCAAGCATACATCAGGCCACACTAACCTTGCCAACATTTTACTTACTGCTAATACTTTCTGCTCTACAGGTCAACACCAGTTAACTATATACTGTTCACTCTACCACCATGCCATTCATTATAACCCAAGTCATACAGGCCAACCAACATGCCATATAAAATCAAAGATAAAATATATATATCCATACCACCCTATACATCAAGCATAATATTCATACAACCTCAAGCAACTATACAGCTGAGACCAGCCCATTACCTAACACCCATTCTAATTGTTCCACCAACCAGCACAATTTATACCAACCAACCACACAACCCACTATAATTTTGGCAGAACTCAACAATTCGTCTACACAGGCCATACAAAGCAATCATATAGCCCATACCAGTGACACAATCAACTTCTTCTCTTACCATCCACCATGCAGGCTTATACCAGTCAAAATACACCATCCACCCGAACCAAACACTTTAACTCAAGCATTCCTTAGCTTACATACTATTCACTATATACATACTATGCATACATACTATTCAGACCATTCGAGTACACCAACAATCACAGGATAGATATGCTGGAAAGCATATCACCCAACATACCATCCGTGATAACCCAAGCATACCAAGCAAAATTTATAGTCTAGACAGAACCTTGACTCTTGACCCTAAGTGCAGTGCTAAGTGGTGTGTCTGCTGAGATAAGTGTGGTGCGCATAGAAATAAATGATGTACCTGCAGTGCTAAGTGCAGAGCCTGTGGTGCTAACTGCAGTGTCTGCAGTGCTTAGAGCAGTGCTGACCACTAAATCATCAGCCATTTAGCCAACACAAGCTTTACCAAAATATTCCTACTACCCACGCAATCTGCTCTACCAACCATCATTGGACAAATTATACTCATACCGTCCACTAGAATTCAAGCATACCTCATCCCACACTGACTACAATATACCATAAACCATAAATAAAACATGTCTGTCATAGCATCACATACCAGCCAAATATCATACCTGACAGTAATATAAATCACTCTATCAACCATCCATACCAATAAAATGCACACCACCACACCTCAGACACACGAAAAAAATTTTTAAGTAATCCAGCTGGCCAGGAGTACTGGATACTATACCAACAATATCCAAAGCATAATTCAGTCATGCCACACAGATCACATTGTATATGCAACATAACTACCCCTTTGTATACCAATCCACACCATTCATTAACACTGTTTAACAAAACATACTAGGTATACTTCCAGTATACCAGACATTAATTTAAATCACTCTATCAACCAAAAAGCCAGTTAATTATGCCAGCCATCCATACTAATAGCTGCGCCAACAAAACCTACCAGGTATCACACCTTCAACATTCTTAACAACTATATCGATAACCATTGGTATTGAGTACTAAAACACATATAACACTTTTAACCAGGACATTAGCTTGCCTCAGCCATGTAATGTCAAAAGTCATAAAACCCAGCATACCATAATACTATCCCATCTGAATATATCATCTAACCACCACAGTGTATAGCCATACCTACCCATACATACACCCCAAACCAAATCATTCGCTCTAACCCAAGCATACCTCGGTCATGCTATTAATGATACAGACCATATCAACCACCATACATCAAACATACTATTCCATCCTAACAGTCAACTATATTGACTACTATTTGAGCCCATATAACTTCACCAGTAACACATAAATATGCCACAAAAGCAGCTGATCCATTCCAATATTCCAATAATAAGCTCCAACCATATTATCATAGGATAAATACTAATTATTTTTCCATATATGACATCATGATAGGGTTAATTCCCAGATTGCATATCATACCCTCTAATCATACTAACCAATATTACCAGCTAAGCATTCTGCCCCACTCATACTAACTAAACATCCGATCGAACCATTCAGCACTTACAAACTAATTACACAATGATACCATTCTCTCCACACCATCGAAGTTACACTTTTGTCATAATGGCAGAACAACCGAAAATGTGATCAGGTCATGCCAATCACCATGAAGACTATACCAACCATACACAAAAATAACTGTACAGTCAACTCATACCATAAGAGTATATCATCAAGAAATACCAGTCACAAGAAAATCAAACAATACTGGCAACCCACTACGGCAAACAATGCCATCATATTACTCAATCCGTTTCAGTCATTCCAAGAGATCACATAAACCAAAAACATACTAGTCAGGCATACTAACAAAACGTATCACCAAAACAAGCTACCTATAACAACCATGCAGAGAGGTCATACATTACAAACATTCTATAACACCTCTAATAATGATGAGCCTACATACAATTCATATTATCATACAGAACAACATAATAATCAAGCCATACATTTAGACCTTCTATACTAACCATCACACCTGTCATCATACCTCCTGACCTGTTTAACAGCCACACAGGCATTTCACACTCAGAGAGAAAGCTGTTCTGTCAGAATCACCCTCGTAACATCAATACAAACTACTAAAATGTCATAGTCACACATTTCAGATATCGCTACTACCTTCCAAACAAGCCAATCACACAACCAAACCAGTAACACCATGAATATACCCAGGTCACCATATAGAAGAGTTTAAAAAACAAGAGAGACCACACTTACACCTCCAGCAAATCTCTCGAGAGGTGGTATGTCTCGAACGGTAGATAGGAGTACGGACGAATACCTTACAAAGGAGATGAAGGCGATGGGTAGGTGAGGGCGAGACAAGTTACAACATTGCCGCTAGGGGAGGAGCCTGTCAACAGCAAGACATTTGTTCCCCACCACACGACCAGATCACATTCACCCAACTTTGCAGCCCATAAGTGTTATCCAAACCACACTTGCAAATAGTAAAGTTACCATTCTCTACAGAACATATCTACTAAGCTATCTCATTATATAATACATACACAGATCTCGTCCTTCACACACAACCCTACACAAAAATGTATGAACAGGGGTATGACTGCCACTGGTCGTTTTGTCAAAGACTCATGCGAACCAACATATCTAGGGTAAAAAGTAAATATCCATTCATACTATAGTTTCCACACTCAAACACAGAATGAAGTAAATATCTAAACCTTCAGCACTTGCTATCATTCTGGTTTACCTAATCTCACTAAAATTTTATACAGTTCGCAAACGTATTAACATACGAGGGAAGAAAATATCATATCTAAAATCCAGCCAAGGGTAATTAAACAGTTTACAAGATTTATAACATTTTACTTGATAAAAAAAATATATTTATGCAAAACACATTGAAAAATTTATTTCTATATACATCTTACATACAAGAAATAAACACCATACATACCTTAGTCGTATATCACACGAAGGTGAATACAATATTTATAAACATATTCGGAAGGATTTCGTTTCGAACATTCTACCAGCAACTACCTATACACATCCATGATATTCCTTTCACTAGAAAACATTCGTTATAAGTATTCCATTTCATCTCTCCTCTAGAAAAACATTTTGAACTCTCCTTGCAAACATTTCACCAAGATACCAGGATATTCTGTTTACTAGAGAGCATTCGCTTTAAGAAATAGTTATGTTATATATATCTCAACTACCACACACCACTCAAACATCATTTTAAAATCCATAATATATTGTAATTGTCTGATGCATTTATTTATTTTTCAAATTTTTATATAGTAAATTCTACTTTACAAATTCCGACATGCCAAAGCTTCATTTACAGAAATGGCGATCTCATTCATATCATAATATTATTCAGAATTAAAATATGTCGACCAAATTTCCCTCACTGCCCAATCATAATTTAATGTCATTTCAAACAACTATATTGCTCAAACCAACATATCCCCATCGAAAATTTTTATGTCACATAAAAGTCGCTGCTAAGAAACTGACCAAACATCCATTTCTACATATTCTGCCTGACAAAATATTCTAACTTGTTAGGTCCCAAAATATCTGAACACTACCTACAATCTACTCCAACATACAAAACTCTTCCCTCCATACCATCCAGGACAACAAAGCAATCATATAAGCATTCCTATGAAATACTCAAGTGAATTTCTCTGATGAAACATTTAATCATGTAATAGCAAAATGCACACACATACAAATAATACCAGCACCCAACAGTTTACCATATTCAACGATCCTATATTAACTAGAATCTCATTCCAATAGACCATATCCCCAAACAAGCAATTCAAAATTTTCCAGCAGAAAAATAATTATAACCATCCATTCGAAACTCGCTTACCATCAAAACTAACATACAAAAAAGACAAGATATAATAACCATCGAATCATGCATTAAAAGTATAATTACCAACACAATAGGTGTAATTTAGTCAACCAGGTGCTACCCAACACTCATACTATCAAAACATTCCATCAAACACTCCTGTGAAAGATACTAAAACAAAATCCTTGAGAACTATATCGTACAAGGCTTTTTCTTCTAGTAAATTACAGACAATTTCGATATCATCGTGAACAGAACGCGGTTCTACTTTCAAACATTCGCTCTATATTTGCCATCAATTATTACTAAAATATTCATAATAAAAATAACAGTGTAATATTTTTTTCCTCGTACTGCTAGGATAAAAAAAATTTTGATCAAATTAAGAAAAGCTATAGTCTTCCATGCAACTAAACTTTATTTCACACACTCATCAAAAATACATAGTATAACTTAAATGCATTCAAACATATACTCACTTCAACAAAAATATATATACTTTACTCTAGTACAAATCCTGTTGTGAACAGTCAAGGTAGTCCTGTTCTCATTCACAACGCAACAATTAACAAACGGATTCATCTTGTATGAAGAGCTGAACATGGATTAACTAGTTTCATTTGGTCTGTCGCTACAGCTAGTGCTGCAGCACTTGCACTCGCTTCTCGATGAACGACGAACATCAACTTTACACTTATTCTTATGTCTATAAAGGTTATTAGTGAGAGTAAACATATCGTCACACTTATCGCAGTAGAATGACTTGTATGCTGGACTAAACAAACAATTACTACTTTCATGTCGGTGTGCATTACAACTTTTGGCTAAAAGTATTTCCACAATAACTATATTGATATCGTAATGCTTATAGCGACTCTTCAGAAACCCTTGCTGTCACAGCTGCTGACGGTGTTACATGTGGCAAGTCTTCAACCATTGATCACATTTTTCTAGCGTACACAATTGTAGTAGATAATTCCACTTGTGACGAACCGCCTTCCACCATGGTCGTTGTCGATGTAACACCCACTCTTACATTATGCATGCCTATATACTGTTTTCACAACACAACAATTAATGTATGTTATCCATTTCAACTATTTTACTATAGGTCTGCTGATTATGAATATGTAAAAAGCAATATATGCTTGATGCAGTGTTATATGATGGATAATCAACCCGTTCGTAATCTAACCTGCGAATTCATCCATCAAACAGCCATTCGTCTTTAACAGTTATACATATTTCAGTGTTGGATACACCTTCTTTTAATCTTTGTAACCCATTTTATTTTATGTCGTGCATACATAAGAAGAAGTTCTTTTCTTAGGTAGGTATGCGAGTTCAGTAGCTTTGCGATTGCGGTAAGTAATTTATGCTTTCAATATGCCACAATAGCTTATAAAATTATCAGACCGCTAGAACAACTTAACCATAACTTTACTATACCTTCACGATGAGAGAAAGACATTTTGGATTATTTGTAGCGGCTATACACGCTGCCTTTATATGTCTAAAACTGATGTAGCTCTGTCTCAAGTCACTCGAACTCAGTCAGAGAAAGATAATACTTATTCGAGTGACAGACGAACTGCGAATGAGACCATCTCGACTGCCTCAATATATGTCTCAAAATTAATTGCTTTGTCCAAGATTCTAACGCACGCTACTTTTACAAGAACTTGGTTGATTTTACTTGGTTAGGACAGCATGAACGTCGCCATGCTGAGGGCACGTCGGCGTAGGACAATTTGGTCTTAATGATTAATAAATTTTAACAGCATGGGTATATAGCATGGACGACGGCTGCAGCTTGACTCCGTCAAATGTAAGCCGTGGTACCAATGATTTTCACTTTGTATGCTGCATGTAGATTTCGCAGACATTCGGTGTGTTGCCGGGCTTGTTTTTCTAAATTTTGAAAGTTTAAAGGCATATGAGAAGCGTCAGTTGGATGTACAGTAACGTGTCCTGTTTGCCCGTTTCACTTTAGCCATGGAGTGGTATAGTGTCACCAAGACTTGTACTTGTTCGCGCTGGCAGCAAGTTTAACATTTGGTAATAGAAATGCGCTTCTAAATGTGAATGCCCTCGGCTAGGAATACTAGAAAATGTACACACATTTTATGGGAGCTGATCAAGGGAGATCGTTCAATATTTTCATTGCGTTTGCTTCCCTTTTAATCAGTGCATATTTACTGCATGGTGCCGGCGATCATGTTACAAAAGCTTCATATGTTTTATAAATGTTTTTAAGCTCCACTTTTAAGAGCCCTTGGCACCATGGGAAATACTTTGAAATATACACTTGGAGGTGCCTTATTTTTTAACTGAGAAATGTGCTGGTTAGGTAACAAAAGTCAGCTTTGGTAACAGTTGATAACCAACGGTAACACTGACGTTTAAAATACTGCATCATTTTAAAGCTGCGACAGCTGTAAGGTCATTGAAATATAATTTTAAAATCACCCAGTGTACAAAACTTGCATTTTTTGCAAGTTTTAATTATAAAATCCTAGAACTTGGTTGGGCGTGGTAGCAAATCTTAACCAGTGGTAATGCCGACGTCTTAAATATAGTCATTGCATGGTTCCAAAAGGATTCTAGTTTAAACAATGGTGCTTTTAAAGTTACCCAATACATAATGTTTGCGCTTGTAACAAATTCTAAACTGTGAAACACTGATTAGTAACAACGGGAATTAAACTAAGGAGCGAAGTATCGCTTTATTATAACCCGTCCTCCGTACATTGTAACTGGGCAGCAGCCTAGTCTGCCAGTAAAATAAGAACGAGGTTTACTCCAAGATTTAAGTTATGGAGATTTCAAATACCTGGAATATTGGGGCATTGAACGCCCGTAGAATTAGTGTTCTTTCAAATCAAATATTTTATTAATATGCATATTGTATTATGAGTACCTGGGTGTGGAATTCATCATAATCATTGAATTATTCTTAAGGGAATTAAAATCAGGTGTGGCAAAAGTTTTGTACGAAACGTGTACAATGTATAAAAAATGCTCTGATGTTACTAATTTTTGCAAGCCAGTATATTAGCAAAAGAGTTGGCTGGTATAAATAATTCAATTAGGGCCGGATCGTTTAGAGAGGCAGCAGCCTATCATCTTTTAAGGCATAGTAATTGTAATATTTTTATATGAAATATTTAATATTTTTATATGGTTTTTTGAGCAAACAGGTGTCTTGAGAGCTTGTTCTCGTATTGTAATCTCATTCCAAGTGGTTATCAAACTTATTTGAAAATAAAATGTTCATGTGCTAGTGATTTGTTGATCCATCTATACCTTGTACCCCTAGGTTCAGTACTGTATTTAAGTGGAGTCTAAAGGTACTGATGCTGTGACAGACATGTAGGAGTTACAATTTTTGTATATTTTAGTTGGTGTGGTCTGAGGTATGCTTGCATTTTAGTGGATGGCATGAGTATATTTATTCTGATGTTGGTTGGTAGAGCAGAGGGTATTGGTGATAGGGAAATTTTGATAAGGATTGTGTTGGCTGAAGTCTGAGGTTTTAGGGATCAGAACCGCACTGAGCACCGCAGGCACCACATTTAGCTCAGCAGTTAGTACTGCAAGCACCACATTTATCACAGCAGACACAGCGTTTAGCACTGCACTTACGGTCAAGGGCCAAGGGTCTGTGTGGACTACAAAATTTTCTTGATAAGGTTGGGTTTTCATGGATGGTATGTTGGGTGATATCTTTTATAGCATATCTGTCTTGTGATTGTTGGTGTACGTTGAATGGTGTGGACAGTATGTGTGCATGTAATGCTAAGGCATGTTTGAGTTAAAGAGTGTTTGGTATGGGTGGTTCGAATATTTTGAGTTGTATCAGACGAAATGGGGGATAGTATGAGGAGAGGTTGATTGTGTCAGTGGTATTGGCTGTATGTTTCATTTGTATGGTCTGTGTGGACAAATGGTTGAGGTATGCCAGAGTTATAGTGGGTGGTATGGTTGGTTGTTATAAGCGGTGTTGGTTAGTAGAGCAATTAGAATGGATGTTAGGTAATGGGCCAGCCTCAACTATATAGCTGCTCGAGTTTTGATGGATATTGTGCTTGGTGTATATGGTGTTGGGTGGCCTGGTGTTATTTGGGTTATAATTGACAGTATGGTGGTATAGTGACTAGTATATAATTGGCTGCTGCCAACCATTAGAGCAGAAAGTATGAGCAGTTTAGTAAATTACTTGTAAGGTCAGTGTGGGCTAAGTTGTGCTTGAATTCTGGTATGAGCAATGATTATATTTGGTCTGGTGTTGGTTGATGGAGCAGGTGGAAGGGATATTTGTGTATCGGCAGGTTTGCTTGATACACTGGAGTTATGATGGATAGTATGGTTGATGTGTTGGATTGTATAGTTGACGTGTGTTTTCCTTTGGTTATATATAGTTGTATATTGGTAAGGCTTGTATAAGTCATTAAAGATGTTTTGACAAATTTAAATAATGTTTGTGTGGAAGGTTGGTCTGGACTATACATTTTATTGGTATGCATGGTATATCATGGATAGTACATTGGGTGGAATGTTTTCCAATATATCTGTCTTGTGATTGCTAGTACGTCCCAATGGTTTGGACAGTATGTGTTTCGGTGAGTCCTTAAAGGTTAAGAAACGCTTGAGTCATAAAGTGTTTGGTATTGGTGGTCAGTGTATTTGACTGGTGTTAGTCAGAATGGTAGATGGTGTGAGAAGAAGTTGATCGTGTCATTGGTATGTGCTGTATTTTTGCTTTGTATGGCCTGTGTGGACGAATGGTTGAGATATGCTATAGTTATAGTGGATGCTTTGGCTGGTAGGTATAAGTGTTGTTGGTTGGTAGAACAAGCTAATATGGGTGTTATGTAATGAGTTGGTCTCAGCTTTACAGTTGCTCAAGTTTTGATAGATATTTTGCTTGGTATAGTGCGTGGTATGGTTGGATTGAGTTTTTCTTTGGTTATATGTGGTGGCATGTTGGTTGGCCTAGTATCAGTCAGTAGTGATGTTTTGGCAGATGGTTAGAATGTTTGCATTGTGGGTGTTCTGGACTATAGAATTTGCTTGGTAGGCTTGGTTTAACAGGTATGTTATGCGTTGGATGATATGTTTTCACGACTGGTGTCTGAGAACGATAATACTATGACAGGCATGTTAAAATTATTATTTTCGTAAATTTTAGTGGGTATGGGCTGAGATATGTTTAAATTCGAATATGAACAATGAATATATTTAATCTGGTGTTGGTGGTAGAGCAGGTAGTGTTAATTAGTTACATAGCTTGGTATGGTACTACGTAATCAGCCAGGTTCTAGTTAGGAAGTTTAGTGTAACAGTGGCAGAATTGAAACTTCGTCATGAAGAAAAATTTGTGGCCAAGGGTTCTGGTTGGATGCTTGGTAGCATAGACTTCCTTAAGCTGCGTATAAGCAAATTAAATACCCAAAGTGAAACATGACCATGCAATTGTAAGGACATTACACGAATTGTGTGGAAAAACATGAAGGTTTCTGTGTTTAAATCTGTAGTCTGAAGTATGTAATTACATAATAATGATACAAAAGTATATAATTTCTCGTAGGTGTTGCAGCCTGCCTACATCACCGGAAATGAAGAGAGCATTCAACACAAAAAAATGTATAATTTATCATATTAAATAATTAACCACACGTTTGTTTATTTAACAACTAGGTAAAACTATACATAAAAAAAAAATAAACAATATAATAAAAACCATTAATATCCTAATTGAAAGACGAATTCACAATTTCGGTTCCCGTTTGGGTTGAAAAAAATAATTCTCGCAAAAGCTGTATAAATGGGAGATCGTTGTCTTAATTCTTGTCGGAAGTAGAGGGTTTGAATGATCTTCTAATAAGTAATTTACCCTCAGCGAGGCATTTCACAAATGCTTTTGGTTGTGTGATTTACCACGTAATAGAAGAAGCTGAAAAATATTTAAAGCGCATTCATCACCACAAAACCAGCTTTTTCTCTAGCACATTCGAAATCCACTATTTATAAGAACATAGCATATTTTTGGTTTTATAGATATCCCCAATATTTTAAATTCAAAATGCTGTTACAAAATTTAAATACGTTTTAAATGTCACTTTATTTTCCTAATATAATTTTAGTAACTTGAACCAGTACTTAGCTTGAGCATACTACATACAACCATACATTTTTCATGTGCGGATATCTCTTATTTTGGAAGTGTAACACATATTTTAATTAAATTTCATTTCTGTATGATAAGAAAAAACTTAAATTTTTCTTGTTGAATCATCAAGCTGTGAAGTCAGTTATATATTTCTCCAAATATAAAACCAACATCGTTAGTGTGTTTGTGTGTGTGTGTGTGTATATATATATATATATATATATATATATATATATATATATATATATATATATATATATATATATATATATATATATATACACCTCAAATTTTCGAGTCTCTGTTCTCTGTATGATACTTCACATGGGTAACATGTGTTTGGTGCATCTGTTAACGTATGTTACTGTGCTCTTCAAGAGCGTCATGCCTGAGATACTAAAAATTTGGTTTTATTTTACTAATCATTTCAATCTTGCTGACACAGAAAACATGCTCGAATTAATGTTACCGAGCCAAATATAGAAGGTAACCTCACTCACTGCTGATGGATTTTATGGTCAAAGCAGTATAATAAATTTGCTGTCAATCCTGAGAAGATGTGAATAAACTGTAAACTACAAAGTTGCTGTAAGGCCTTTAAAATGAGAGATTATGTGAGTTTGCACATATACAGTTCGGCTTTCAGGAAAAAGATATTTCAAAATTATTCCCAACTTTCTTCAAACTTCTGGTGAAGAAAATTTGCCTTTGAGAATATTACAAATTTCAATGGCCTCTATTAACTTAGCAGGATCGGTCAAATTATCGTGTAAAAATATTTACGCTCGTTCCGTTTCAGTTCGTGGCTCTATAGTGTACATATTTAAATTAATCTATTTCTACAATATTTATTTTTATTTTTTCTACTTGATGCGCAAACAAATTCTTTGCGATACTTCTCTGTACTTTGCACAGAACAAGTAATTTCTTCTGAATTGGTTATATTCGTCAGTGGACGTGATAACACTGTTAGCAAATTTGTGGATTTATATGCCAAACTAGGAGAAGGCTACTTAGGTACTTAATTTACGTTTACGTAACATTTTATTTTGCCTCAGCACAAAAGAGTCCGTGTTTCTGTTATAATAAACAGCTTGATTGTCAGGACTAGCTTTCTGGCAGTGAAGCTAAGAAAATATTTATGCGCAGAATTATTTAAAAGTTATTTACTCCAATGTAAAATTCGGTATCTCCGTCTTTAACCTGGGACCCGACAGTGAACGCATAATTGTGAAGGTGTGTTCACGCTAGTATTCATTTTAATTTAGTCAGTTAAGCTTCAGTTGAATCCAAAGGGCCCAGCTTCACACAGAATATAGGGCCACTTCGTAACGACTGATATTCACGTCTACCCTAAGACACCGCGGTCAAGTCGTCCTTGAGCGACCAGTGCAGCCTATGCGACGATACTAAATTCTAATAAATATGTGTTGACAGCTAAGCATAACACCAAAAACAATAATAACATAAATAATCTCAATATTTTCTTAATGAAGTGGGAAAGTCTTCCAACATATTATAATATAATGCGGACAAAAATAAAATAAAACCAATACAGTACATTCGCTCTTCAAACAAATTATTTAAAGCTCTTTTAAAACAGCATAACAATTTCAATGCATCACAGATGATAAATTAACTGAAGATGGCAGTGAATATCCATGCATGCTTATATATATATATATATATATATATATATATATATATATATATATATATATATATATATATATATATATATATATATATATGTCGTATTAAAAAATACAACGTAACATTTTCAACACATCACGGATTATAAAATAACTCATTATGGCCGTGTATGTGCATATTTCCAGTCATACCAACCAACTTCAGATACAATCAAATCTGGTCGCCAATCTCAAGCTTTATATTCTTACGCAAATACAGTGATGCATTACCGAAAACACTAATAACAACTGTATTGCCAATCTTTCCTTCATGAAGTGGAAAAGTTTTCCGACATATATCGTGCGGATCGATGTCACTAATTTTCTTGGGAGCAGGTTCCTTTTGGTTGTGTGGCTTTCTGAAGAAACACATTTCCAACAAACCGCTACCAGCCTTAGCAGTTATTCCTTGAAGACCAAAACGCTACAAAAACGACAGCAAAATATAACTTTATTTGGCATCAACAATACGAACTTTCCCAGACTTGTCATCTTTATCAACATCCTTTGAAAACTCAAAATGTTACGGTATACCTTCCCAGGGTAATAACCAGGACGAGAACGTATCTGCGACATTGTGGTGTGTCTCCTCTAATGACAGGAAGCAAAGTGAATGAAAATATACACGAAAGCTCCTTATATACTAACCGAAAGCCATACCCAAAGTAAATTATAAACAAAAATATATAAAAAACATCATTACGCTCCCACTACTAGGAACTTACAATCTAGTCGCGCTACAATTAACATTGGCATATGTGTTCCATGACAGCGCCCCGTAACTTTAGGTGCTGCTGATATACATGGGGGGCCTTATCACCAGGCCACATCCGGCCCCAACCGAGCACCAAGATCCAGCATGGCGCATATCAACTTTTGGTGATTATTACATCCTGCCAAGCCAATTGCAACAAAACTACGCAGCAATAACACTTGCACACGACTTCAGACATGTTTTCTAACATACATTAGTAATCCGCCAACCTAACCAACCAAAATACTCCTTTTTCATGTGTTAAAATGATCGAGGGGGAGGGCATAACATGTAAATTACACTCTTTTTGCTTGTGTTTTAATAAAAATTATTATTAATTGATCTTAAATATGATTTAATAATACCAGTTATATCAGTATTCAATGTTGGATGTTTTCCTAAGGAAACTCACTACCAGTCCAGTTTGATATAATACCAATATGCAAATGTGACGTGTATATATTTTTATGACTCACTGCATTTGTTATTGTCCAAAAGGTGTCTTTAAGATGGCTAGGTTGGTGGATCCCTAGTGTATGCTGGACAACATGTTTGTAGTTGTGTGTGACCGTATTTACTGCGTAGTTTTGTTGAAATTAGCTTGGAGGATGTTATAATTACTGGAAGTTAAAATGCACTGTGCTGGGTCTCGATGCTCGGCTGTGGCCAGATGTGACCTGGTGATAAGGGCACGTGTGTATCTTGGCAGTGCCTAAAGTTTTGGGGCGCTGCCGCAGAACTCGTATTCCTATGTTCAATATGGTGCGATTAGATTATAAATTATTAGTAGTGGGAGCACAAGGATATTGTTTTTTTTTTCTGATAATATATTTTTGGTATGAATTTCGGTTAGTATATGAGTACCTTTTGCATACATTTTGATTCACTTAGCTCCGTGTCATTAGAAGAGACACATCGCAATATTAGGGAAATGTTCTCATCCTGTTCATTAGCCTAGGAAGCTATACCGTAACATTTTGTCGTTTTTAAATGATGTTGATAAATATGACATGTCTTCGACTGTTGATATTGTTAATGTCGAAGAAAATTATATTTTTCTGTAGATTTTGTGTACCGTTTTGGTCTTCAAGGTATTACTTCTAAGGCTGGTAGTGGTTTGTTGAAAATGTGTTTCATCAGAAAGCCACACAACCAAAATGAACCTGCTCCCAAGGAAATTTGTGACATCGATCTGCGTGATATGAGATGTTGGAAGACATATAATATCTACAGCGCTCTGTGGGAGCACAACCTAATTCCCCTTCAGCACTCCAATGTATAAACAAGTCATCAATTTTGCTGTGTTTTTGTGGAGTCTTCCTCCACGTGGCATCGCATATTAACAGTACATTGTCATAGGTCGACAGAACATATGTGCTTAGCTTATGTTTGGTACATGCAGATTTCCTACACAAATGTTTGAATTGCGTTATTTATTTGTTTCAAATGCTATTTTTTTTTAAATATTAATTTTCACAGATTAATCATATGTAATGGTAACAAATTTAAATTACATAATTTATGATTTATGTAAACCACAAGTCCACTTAATTTAAATATTCTATGATAATTTTCATGCAGTATTCTGAGTTTTAACATATTGTTATTTCAATAGTGTAATATTAAGTTTATATGGTTAACTTTGTTCTCAGTAATTGTTTTATGATTTTTGGAGCTTAATTATTTATATTATTATCTTATTTCATAAAATGTTTAATTTTAGTTTATTTTATTTTAAGGAGGCATAATCAGAATTAGGCTACGAATAACCAGAATTAGGGTAGTCGTGAGTGGAGATGCCGGAAGGCTTGCTTCTGGGTGGGACTTTTAACATGGATGATTAATAGTATTTTCACTGGGATTTCAATCATAGGGAATCCCCAGACTCAAACTAAGAATAGGATAGTAATAAGTTCCAGAAGTAGTGATTATGTCACTGCCACAATCGATTAAAGAAGAAGGCTGATGGCAGGTGTCTAGCTATTTTTATTAGTGAGATTTGCTGGATATGAAAGGACGCCGATCTCTATATACGAGGTCAGCTACTTTACAGCCGCATCAGAATACAGGCGATGCCAAGGATTTTGAGAGTCTGGAGGCAGAACAATTTGAAAGATTCACTTATAATTTTTTTCTACGAACTTATAGTATTTTCAGAAGTCTAATATTCTGGAACTATGTATTTTCTGAGCTTTAACTGGTGTATAACCAGTAGTCCTGAGTTTCTGTATGATCTAGTAACGCCGGAGCACAATAACATCTAAGAACTATTGAACTCAGTGTAATTTATTTTTAGCGGAGATTTACTGTTTGGTGGGAAGTGAGGAGGAATATTTCTGAACTGTTAAAAACTTACATTGAAATTTTCAATTAAAGGTTTGTATCGTGAGAACTTTAAATGCAACTAATTACTTGGAAGCTTAGTCAGTTACTTAAACAGTTAGAAATTGAGGAAAGCTACTTCCGATTATAAACTAATATTTATTTATGATTTTAAATAGAAGTCGGGTGTTTAATTTTGCAGCAGCCCTACAGTTATATTATAATTTTAACCTTTTAATTTTTTTATGTCCTTAATTAATTTAACTCTATTCTTTATGGGGCGGTGGTACTTCATTTTTGGTAATTAACATAAGTTTAATTAGATTTTGAAATTAAGTGATTTTTCTTACACAGGCATTTAAAGTTTAATAAATTTTTCATATTTTGAATTTTACATCATGTTGAATTTCTGAACATATCAGGTCTGATTTTAATAATTTTTCATTTCATTAATAAATTAATTATTCAGATTTGACATGTTTTATTTTATGTGAAGTGCCGTGAATGTATGCAAGTTTCTTCTGTCCATGTTATTTACAGTGAATCGGATATCCTCAGTTCCTTATGGTAAGCTAAAGGTTGCTAAAATAATAAGGCGTATTGAGATACAAAAAACAAGTCTACGTTTGACACCTTCCAACTTCGCACTACGTCATTTACGAATTCAAACACACTAAAATAATATTACACAACTTTACTGAGAGCACTCCTCACATAAAAAAAATTGGCACCTCAACATGGTGGCTATAGAATATGCACTCAGCTATGGCTCAGTTTAGTCGAGATAGCTATTTCTTAAGAAGTTCAAGTATGGAGAGAAATGTAACATACACTAATGAGGCCGAGTTTCAGCCAAATTTCCTAGTTTACATAGAAAAAGTAGAGTTCGAATTACACAATAGTGAGGCATCTTCTGAACGTACTGAAACCGCATCCGGTGACGAAACACCGGGCGTTAACACACCCATTATTCCTGGTACACCCACACATCAAACATCATCACATCAAATTGATTCACTTTCTACTTCACAGTTCGAAATGATGCAAACATAGTTTTACAGCAAAAACAGTACAATCAAGATTTGAGTCAGAAAATGGAACAAAATAATCATAATATAGAACAGAGGCTGAGTCAGAAAATGGATTTACAGAAACAGGAAATTAGTGAGGTGGAAAATAGAATAGTTAATGTTCCGGAAAACTTAGAATTTAGTTTGGCACAGTTTAAAGAGCGATGTCCAAGAGCAAAATCAAAATTCAATTCATGATTTCAGCATACAACTTAATGAGATGCTGACAGAAACAAACACGCGATTGCAGAAGACAGGAGAAAAATTGCAAAATCTCAGGTCCGAGGTGAACAAATCCCGTAAGCTGATAGAGACTACACGAGAGGAAGTAACACTTCAATGCACTGTGTTAGAGGAAAGAATTGATTAGGTAGAACGCCGGACTAATGCGGTCGAAACACGAGAGCAGGAAGAGATGTTAAACACCGTTAAAAACAGACTACCTGAAGAACTGGAACAGTTCAGTTGCCATTTAGACGACAAGATTTCTCTATCCAGCTAGGCACAGGAAAAACAATTGAAGCTCTGAGAGACCAATTAGGAAACGAAGTACACAGGCAGACAGCTAGTGTGAGCGAAGTGGGGAAACACCGCGCTGACATCACAGGCATTATAACACTTACTATCCCAACTTCCTATTTCACAAATCAAAAACATTTTCACAAGTAATCCTGCACCAGCAACACATTCGACTGCAGCTTTACTGCACCACACAGCCAAGCAATGCACAAATTCTCTGGCAGGCAGTATGAAAATCCTGTCACATATATAAAAAAGATGGACGAGTACTCCAAATTATTCGCACTAAATAATGACGATATCTTAAGGTGTATGTGTTTAAGCCTTACTTCCACAGCATACTTTGGGCGGGAGGTGATATAAGAGGGAATGACTAATTTAGCTGAATTTCAGGAAATTTACTTCAACATTTCTGGAGTCCCAAAATACAATTGAATGGGTCATTTGGAAATGGACACGTGCAGATTTCGTCAAAATCTGGGTTGTTTGATTTTTGTATACTATGCATGTGTACGCATCCATTCACGTGAAAAGTCATCCCTGTCATGTCACCCTATTATACTGGAAGTGACAGAGTTCCACTGTTCATTTGGAGAAGGGTACATGTACAGTAAATGTGTCTTTTTCCACCGGAATGAAGTGAAGTTGTTTGTTCAAAGCAGAATCATGGGATCGCTAATCTTTTCTCAACGAATGTGAGCTTGTGCGCTAAGGTCGTGTTAACTTATACACAAATCATATGTGTTCCAATCTGTTCTTTCATTAGTGAAGTATACTGTGTGAGTCAGACGTATTATTCGTGCTATCATAGAAGTTATCAGTAAATATGTCGAGTGCCGAAGTGAGTTTTGATGCTGATACACCTTCTAAGAAAAGAAGAAAAGGTGTTACAAACCGAGATAGTTATAAGTCTGTTGTTGTAAAGACTGCGAAGGTTAAAGGTTTGCAGCACATTAACCAAGTTGGCAAATCCATCGCAGCAAGGAAAACTGGAACTTGTTGCATGTATGTAAAAAATAATGTGTAGGCCTATAGTTTATTCGCAATAATTTGGTATGGTGAGAGAAATTTTAAACGTAAGATACGTGTGGATTACTATAATCCTATGCACATGTTTTTGTAAAATAGTTCACATAATTAAGTTCGACAAAGTTTGCTCATAAAATGTTATTATCTACATGTACAGTATAATTATTAATAAACATTTGATATTAGATTTATATGAAAACATTTTATCCCTGCTAAGTTTAGTTATAATACCATGGACCTTATTCTAAAAAATGCATTGAAAAAATTTCAGATCATAACCTTTATTTGGTATGTATGTAAGACCAATGTTACGAAGTAGTTTTTGTTTAACGAAGTAGTTATCCGGTGTGGGCTTTACCACTGTCTGCTGTCTGTTGTCATACATCATATAAGTTTATTACTCTTGCTTTAGAAGAACCAATAAAAGGCTAGAAAATAGGTGTAGTCATCTATATTACGGATGAAATAACGAAACAGTACGAAATTTAAAGCAGTGGGGGATACAATGATTTAAACACTATTTTGTGGTATACGATTATTTTACTGGTACTATTCTGTATTCAAAAATATACTTTAATGTTATGAAACTTAAATAATTTCGTCAATTCATTTCAGATATACAAGAGACTACTTCGGTTGATTTAAAAACGAGGACCAGATGACTATCTTGAGCCACTTTTGACACTAAAGATGCTCAGGACACATATCTTCAGAGCCTCATTGAAGCTACTCCCACAACAAGGAAAAGGAATTGTCAAGATGCTTCAGTGTCAAAGCCGAAAGCTAACCACTTTACATATCATGTGTGTCTGAATGGTACACGAATACCTATACGCTTATTTCCTTTTATTAGTTTGCACAGTGTTACCCCAAAAATGGTACGATGTTTGTGCTTTTACTAGTTTCTGGAAAGTCCCTAAAAGACAGACGAGGGACATCTGTCTGCTTTCGTCACAATATTGTTCCAAGTGAAACATGTTAAAATATTCCTAACTTTATAGATTTATTTGATGCAAAGGAGGTACATTATTCAAATGACATTACCAGTAAGTACCTACCTGCAAATTTTAATGTCAAAATAACGTGTGGTATGTTCGTTGATAAGTACACATCTATGAAAGACAATGTCAATTATAAGTTTTTCCTGAAGTAAATTCAATAGAACTTCATCTTATCGTTTGGTAGGACTCAGGTTGATGTCAGCTCGTTCTGCGAAGAATGGAAACAAAATATACGCAGCCCTCATTTAAATGATACTGCTGAACATGTTGCCACAGCAGAATTGATCGTCCACAAACAACGAGCAAGCGAATACTACAAGAAAGCGAAGGCACTAGAAGCTAAGTGTTTGAATAATGATAACGTTGCTCGAATAGTGATAGATTACATGCAAAAATATTCTCTTGCCAAACATTCCCGTACAGGCGGTATTCTCTTATTGCCAGTTGTGGATTTATGAGTTTTGTGTGCACAACATGGCATCTACCAAAGCTAGGTTTTATTCATACCGTGAAGGGGAAGCTTACAAAGTGCTAAACGAAATCTGTACATTTTTAAGTGATTACATTGATAAACGTATCGGAGAATCTGTTACTGAACTGCACATTTTCTCGAACGTCCACCCGAGGCAGAACAGAAACCATACAGAAGTGCGGTTTATATTAGCTTTAGCATCCAGTGGGCGCTTTAAAAACATTTATCGTTTATTTCCAATAAGGGGCCATTCGTTCAATGATTTTGATAGGAACTTCTCTGTCGCGAAACGTAAAATAAACAAGGACAGAATTTATACAGAAGATCAGTATATCAGATTGATTGAAGAATCATCGACTACCAACAAATTTTCTGTGAAAAAAATAAAGAATTTTGATATTATTGATTTTAAAAGTGGTGGTCCCACCTTCTATAAAAGGTCCGTGCTGTCAGTGTCGTCTCTTGGTAAACATGTTGCTCGGAAAGGTAAAGTTTCATTCCAAAATTTCTAAGTATTGTGAATTTCGATATGATTGTGAAAAGCCTGGAGTGTTGTAAGTTTCTCAGTGGATTGATGGACTAGTGTCAGACGACTTTCCTTTGTCACAACGTGCAGGTCTTCGTACAGCCTTGTCAACAAGGAATGATTGCGCACCCTACCGTGGGAGATTGCCTATCAATGCAAAAATGTCGGTGACATCAAAAAGTTACTTCAGTACATTCCCGAAGAACACATGCATTTCTACACTGAACTAGTAAATAACTGGCCAATAACCGAAAGGGATGAAATTCCCGAAGAAGATTTATGAAAAGTGTGTACATTGTCTGTGAAACTTTTATTTAGAGTCTTTAACTTGAGAAGAACATTCCGTGCAAAATACTGATGCAGTGCAAAATATGTCTAATGTTTCATGTCTCTTACATAAAAATAATGACGAAGAATATTAATATTTGCATACCTTGTGCACAATAATCACTGTTCATTTGGAAAAGGGCATATGTCCAATGTTGAGCTTGTTTTTTTTCTGCTAACTTATTGATATAAATTAGCAGAAATTAAGTAATATTTTCACTCTATATATATATATATGTATATATATATATAAATAAAACAACTACGGATTTTTTTTTATTTCCGAAGAAACATTTGCTTAATAGTTATACAGTATTTTGTCTCTCCGGTAAAATTTACATTTTTGGAAATGTGTCCTTTTCCAAATGATCTATTCAATTTCATATTAGGTCACAACTTTTGGAGGAACACTGGGATCCTAGGAAGGAAAATAAATTGAAGAGCATTTTAACGAAGTTTATGAACGTACTCACCTCTCACATCACCAATGATAGATGAAGAATTTACTGACTTGGTAAGTTCGCAGCTGCCAGTAAATTATCAAAGGCAGTTCACTGGCAATATTTATTGAGACCCATCCGAATCTTGATATCACCTCATCCGAGTGGACAGACGCGAAAGGAAGGCAGGCATATCTAATCCGCCAAGGGACAATGACAGCTCGAGACAGAACCCTACACAACCTTTTCATCCGCCTGCAAACCAGCTCGAGCTCAATAAGCCACAGTACCCTAATTACCATCAAAATAATTCACCACAACAAAACGGCAGAAATTTCAGAGTGAATGCCTTCTACTGGCAAGATAACAGGCAGGCAAATAATTGTTCTTACAGAGAAAAAGGTTCCTTAAAGCAGAGATGGAACCGTGGCATCTATAATAATAATGGAAATAGGTACAGCCCAGGCTACAATAATGGAGGTCGGTAGTATAATAGTAGTGACAGTGAAAGGAGAGATGAGCGCAACGATCGCAAGCGAGAAGGATACAGAGTAAGTGACCAGCGAGAAAATAATGTTCGTGGCGTGCACAGAGCAGGGAACGATGCAAATACAACTCAATCAGCCGTTAAGCAAAATTCCACACAATCAGTAAGAGTGTTTCCACACGAACCATGTGTGAATTAGGCGAATGCACTATCACCACCTACAGGTCATCTTACACGACAAGTACCGCTAGATGCCCGTGCACACAATGTAATTCATTTGGGGGTAACAATTCAATGGATTCCTTACGCGTGGAAAGAGCAACCCAGAATTAATCAAGGACAAAATGTACCAGAACAAGTAATGTTTAATAACGTACAAGGCGTACGAAATCGAAATAACGAGGGACAATTCTGTAATACATATGTACAGCGTTCGGAAAGTTTGAACCCCGGCGCGCCAGCATTTCAGTCATATTCTAATGTACAACAACAGTGCATTTCAGTCATATTCTAATGTACAACAACAGTGGATGCCTAGTGTATCAGTAGGGCAACTGACAGTGGGTATACCGTCTAGCAAGTTAAACTAGAACGGATTGGTGAGCATAGTCTCCGGCCATTGGTCCCATATGTTAAGCAGGAGGAGACAGACAGTACCATCTCTGAGCGTGTGAGTAAAGAAGTAAACGTAGTTAACAGTCACAGTAATCTAAAGTCGTTAGTTATTCTTACCGCTACTATCCATGATACTGAGAGACATTTTCTTATCTAAGAATACGAAGAGCAGCTAGGATGCTCAGTATCAGCTCTCTGTCCTGAGACTATTATCAAAGTATGTGGTATAAAAACACCAGTTTTATTAGACAGCGGAGCAGAGATTAGTTGTATCAGTGAGGAGTTTGTATCGGAGTTAGAAAATAAAGGCGTACACTTGGTATTTTTACCTGTACCACAATTAAGAATAGTAGGAGCTACATCTAGGAAAGATCCTGCAATAACATGTAAAACTGTAATAAATATAGAGGGCATAGGATAAACGAAGAAAGTAGATGTATTGGTCGTACACAAGTTGGCAAAACCTTTAATTTTGCGAACCTATTTTCTAACGCAGTTTGGAATAATACTACATTTTGGTGGTTTGCTCATTGCACCCGATGGCAGTAGGATAAAGTAATTTTACCTGAGAAGTGGCAAGTAACCGATAGCCTAGTAGGAAGTTTAAAGAAATATTGTCCGGTTTTTCAGTTATACGATGCTCCTACAAATAATGTGTCCGAGATTAAATGAATAAATAATGAGCGCAGTTGTTGAAGCTAATTTACTGCACATTTTGAAACAGAAACTGCTTTATTCACTGTTAGTGAAGCATGAGGTAGTTTTCTCGGAATCTACAGGACTAAATAATTTGTATGCAGCCAAGACCACAGTAATACTTAATGATATCCCATACCAGCTAAGATTTGCACGCAGCACAAGCATATTTGCAAGTAATGTTAAGTTGGCAAGTCATTAGAAGAAAAGCAAGTCCATTATTATCTCCTATGGCATGTGTTCCTAAGAAGGATGGAGGTGTTCGCTTGTGTTCAGATGCAAGGAGCATCAATAAGATAATGATTAAAAATCTTGAAGCACTTGTACAGACAAGCGAGATATTACAGCTCTATCAAAGAGTAAGGTTTTTAAATTCACTTCATTTAACGAATATATACTGGGAGATTCCGCTGGAAACTACTTCTCAACAGTACACAGCATTCCTTTTTCGAAATTATCAGTATGTATTTCAAGTCCTACCATTTGGCTTATGTAATGCTGTGACCGAATTCACACGTTGCTTAGACGTTACTCTCGGGGAAGAGTGCCAGCCTTTTGTAAGGCCCTATATCGATGATAATTTGATCATGTCGTCTACTTTTGAGGAGCATTTACAGCACATTTATCAAGTTTTTGAGAAGATGAGAGATAATGGCATAACAGTTAAAATAAAGAGGTTTTAGTTTTACAGACAAGAAATGCCATTTTCAAGGCCACATAATAGCGCCAAAAGGTATTAGAATAGCACCTGACAAGTTAGAAGCTATTACACAGTTTCCAGCCCCTAAGAAAATAAAAACAGTTGAGAGCATTTCTCCGTGTAATTTGTTTCTACCGAAATTATACATATCTGATAGCTCG
This sequence comes from Dryococelus australis, assembly GCA_029891345.1. Classification (NCBI taxonomy): domain Eukaryota; kingdom Metazoa; phylum Arthropoda; class Insecta; order Phasmatodea; family Phasmatidae; genus Dryococelus; species Dryococelus australis. The sequence continues at coordinate 174,122,890 of CM056994.1, read as the reverse complement.
AGTGGCACTACCATTTTTCAAGTTGTTGAAAAAGGATCAAGCATGGTTGTGGCCAACAGAGCAGCCCGACGCTTTTGAAAAACTCAAAACTGTATTTATGAAAGATCATGATATCTATAATTCAGTTCAAGGGAAACAGTTCCTATAGTATACTGATGTTTCAGATTTTGCTCTGGGATGTCGCTTAGCTCAGCTAGACAGCCAAGGAGTAGAAAAGAGAGTAGCAATGGCTAGCAAAACCATGTTCCCCACATAATAAAATTATACTGTAATGGAGAAAGAAGCTCGCACAATTATTTGGTCTCTTAATAAGTCCCATGATTTGTTACTTGGTGAAATAATTAAGTTACTCACCGATCACCAAGCACTGACGTGCCTTAAAGCAGGTAAGATGTTTGGCAACCGCCTTACTTGGTGGTGTTTATTACTGCAGGAGTACGACACCATCTACATTGCTGCATTAATGATCATATTTTGCCAAAGAAAGGACCTATAGAATTTATCGTAGCGGGAAATGCTATAGTGAGTGGCAGTTCAGAATGCAAGCTACAACAGTCGTTGAGTGATATCGGAGCTAAGTAACAACAGGATGGATTTTGTAACAAAGTTCTGTAGAAGTTAAATTCCGTGCCACCGGAACACAAGTTACATAAAAGGTTTTGTGTATCTACCGATAATGTACTTATTTTGTCATAGTTCCTTTAAGCGCAGCTTCGATGATGTTTGGAAAACTGTAATACCGCAGGAAATTTCAAGTGCAGTAACACTAGAAGTTCATTTAGCCATGGGATATATTGTTTCTTATGAGTTGTACGAAACCTTACACAGGCAAATGTACCACCCTAATATGCAGAGAACAGTGAAAAGCATGGTAACTGCTTGGGATTTATGCCAGAAGAGCAGACATCCGCAAGATAATATGCAAGGAAGTTTACAACCCATATATCTTAAAGCTTCTTTAGGTTTGCTGTCAGTTTACTTTTTTGGCCCTTTACCTACATCTAAGGCAGGTGTACAGTACGTCTTCGAGATGTCAGATTTGTTTAGCAAATTGACAAAATTGTACCCTATAGTGCATTCAAAAGCCAAGATTTTCATGGAGGAAGTTAAACAAATCGCAGAAAAAATTTTAAAACCACATTGTGTTTTGTCAGAAAACAGTAGCCTGATCACAAGTAATGTATGGCGATAAAGGCTGAGAAAGTTAAACATTTTCGCTACAGCTTCTTCGATTCGGCAACCCCAATCGAATTCGGTCGAGCAGAGAATTTCTGTTTTGGGTACTGTACTACGTATGTATTGCCATCCCGCACAATAGTCATGGAGGGATAAAATTGCACTGCAGAGTTTATAATGAATCACACTAGTCATGTGAGCACTGATTTTACTCCTTACGAAGTGTTGAAGAATGAGAAGTCAGAGACTACAGCCACCAAATTGTTGCCGAAACTGATATACACTGATACACAAGTCGAAGAAAACAGTTCACGTTTGTCCCAGGAAAATTTTGTTGGATTTAGTGAAATGATAATTATTCAGTTCTGCAGAGTATCGCTGAAGACAACAGAAGCTGTCCAAAGATTGTAAATTCAAGATAGGTACCCTTGTGTTGAAGAAAACCAGCTACATCAGTTCAGTTATCGGCAATGTTATATGCAAGGTTTTTTTTTTTATTATTCGGAGAACAATTTAAAATAGTAGCTGTTATTAAAGAGAGCTTTTATAGTTTGTCTTCTATGGAGGGGAAGGTTTATGGCAGATTTAATACTACACAGCTTAAACCCTATAAGTGTAATACAGTTGAGAGAGTATTTAATCCATGTTTTGTTTGAGTCATCTGAGTGATGTACAGCATAATGTTCTTCGATGGGAAGAATACGCTATATTTAGTCATGGAGGTTGTATTCGACGGGAAAAACCGGAGTAAGATTTATTACTACAGCCTATGCGCAAACTTTGCTGTGAAATACTGGTGATATTTTATATGTATTAATTGTGAATATTTATATTTTCCTCTGAGGAGTTATACAAGAATTGATTGATTATTTTGTGTGGGAAGAGTATAATACCCTTACACGTTGTCACGTCACTTTACGCAGAGCTGCACAATTATATGGAATTTTGGACCCGATTTTCCTACGACATCGTTGTTTACGTCCTAACAGCTGTGTCTAGCTGTCTCAAAGAATACGAGAACAAGTCACACTAGATGAAGGCCAAAGTATTGGCTGAAGTTACAATATTTATATCATATGGAAATAAACGCAAAATAATGCTGAAATAATTGAATGGGTATTGTCAATAATTGAAGGAAGTTGGCACACACATCCTATCTTTGTACAGATACAAGTAAACACAGCACTAGATTGTCACTCACCTGCTGACACTTACATCAAAATAGTCAATCCAATAAAGATATAAATTTATTGAGAATAATAAAAAGGGACATTTTCTTTATTGACAAATAGGGTACTTTTTCAAAATATTTGTTGCGACGATTCCTTCTACTTGTGTAATACGCTGATTTAACACTTGTAAGATTTCATCTGATTTGTAACAATGTAAACCACACACATTTTCTTCCTTTTCTTTGAGATTTCAATATATATAATATATATGTATTATGTTAGGTGTATTTGAATAATTTCATGTTGAAATGCATAATTATTAGGGGTGGGGGCATTCTAAAACACTTCCTGAGTTACATAGGAATAAGGGATGGGTATAGTGCCATAAGATTAACATAGTTCCATTAACCATATTCTTCCTCATACACATCCTCCTCCTTCTCAATCTGCTCCAACCCCTTCAACTACCTACACCTTCATCCACTGCTTCACAGCGAGCTGAACTGTAATTACTTCTGGAATTACTAGGGCCCCTGCTGCGATATTCTAGACCCTCCGACCTCCTCAGCTCTGACTATCTATGCCTTATGCCTAGTTAAATACGACTCCCCAGCAAACCTTCACCTAATCCCCCTTCCCCCTCATCAACCACTCTTTCCTTCACAATAAGTAATACTGTGATGCATGCAAGCTTAAGACAATTTTCTTCATCATATGTGTAATGGCTTTATTACATTATAAAAACTTTGCACCATAGTGGGCTCGAACTGCCGAACCTCGGCTCAATAACTCAATGCTCTAGTCGACTGAGCCACCATTAGTGAGAACGAGACTTTTAATGATGTATATATAAAAACCAATTGTATATGTACTACTATATTAAAGAAGGATTTCTACTATATGATAACACAAATATCGTTAAGTACAATCATAATTTTTTTAAGGAAATTTATGTGTTTAAATTAAAAATATTTTTATTAAACTTTAACAAGACAAATATAACCGAGCGACGTATCAAAAAAATTAATATCAAAAAAATAATATTTTTAGTCAGATAAGAATATGTTGTCAGAAAAATGATTATGTGACTATAGCCAGTGCCATATTGAATTTTTAGTAAACATAGCAGCAAACTTTTTCCCCAGCAAACGACTAACCACCGCCATTGATACTGGCTAATTAGTTGCCTTTGCTCTATCCCCACCACTCCAGCCTTGCAATATATTTATGACCCAATTACCCCCTCCATTCGTTCCATCCCCACCAATGTTTCTCACTGGCTAATTAGTGTTTATTCGGCAAGCCTGCATCACCTCTGTTTCACCCCCAATAATGAATCTCATTGGTTAATTACTATTTTGTCAGCAAGCCTCCACCCATTAGTCAAATCCATTCCATCCCTGCCAATGCTTCCCAGTTGCTAAATACTCACCTCTGTTCTACCCCCTCCAACCCATCCTATTACTCACTTTGTGTTCGTTCAAATGATTCTCATTGCCTAATTAGTCACGACCTTTCCACCCCCATCACTCAACACCAATGTTTCTCATTGGCTAATTTCTCTCTTCCGTTCGATCCCCTATTTTCTCATTGGTCGATTATTTGTGTCTACGGGAATCTTCGTTCGACCAATGTTTATCATTGGCTAATAACTGTTTAGTCAGCGACCCTACAGGCTGTCAATGCTTCCCATTGGCTGTTTACTAACGTTTGCTCTCTTGTCGGCAAGCCTCCACCACAACCGGTCCACCAATTACTCACCTCTGTTTGACCTCCTCCAATCTCTTCAATTGACTTTATAAGACGCATCCCGAGGGTCTCTGGGAAAAAGTTCTACCTCGCTATTTCAAAAGGAGAGCCCGGTGATTATTTAGTTTCTAACGTTTGTTACGGTTCCCATGTTGTCAAGTACATAAGAAACCATTGGCAACACAGAGGACACTGGAGTTAATATTCTTCTGCTCATCCATACGATATTGGCACGAAGAGTAACGTCGTCGAATGGCATGAACCCTCTGCCATCAGGCAACTCGCTACTGCCAGTCAACCCGCATCCATCAGACAACTCGTATCAGACCCCAGAATACAGTGTATTCGCGCCCAGCTTCGCAGAAAGTTCCATCAGCTCCGACTTCGAAGGCGATGACATAGAAGAAGTGACCGTCGCCGAATTTTCTCCATTCAGGTCAGAAGACGTGAGCAAGTTCAGTGAACAGAATTCGGGGTACCGACTCATAAGATTTCGAGATGCTAGAGGCCTTCTGCCAATTCAATTACGCGACGGCGCAATTCGCTGGCTATGCTGCTAAGACTAGTTCAAAGGCTGTCAAATGCTTCTTAATCCAGAGAAAAATAAGCAAGTATATATCCGCTTCTGCACGGCGTAACCTACGCGGACCAGAAGTCGGCTACCGTGACCGTGGAGAGATGTGACGAAAATGCTCATTTCATCCTCCTCGAAAGAAGAATCATCTATTGTAAGGCGTTTGGATTACCAGTACAAGATTGAGATAGTGACGTGTGTGTTGTTCATTTGTGTAGTCCACAAACGAAGGATTATGAAAAAAATAAATAAAATTGCGAGTGAAAGACTTATAACCAAGTACGGCAGGAAAATTTTCGAAATTATTCATGAAATTACAAAAAAAAAACCTCTTTAATGTATCTTCAGAATGATGTGGCGGTGCTTGGCATAGTTCTGAGGTTATAATGCCTTCGAACCCATGGCCAGAGGTGCTTCAGTATGCTTGTGCATACGAACTTTGCCCTTTCTAAAGAAAAACCCAGATTATGATATCCTCTCCCCCCCCCCTGGGTAATTTTGTTTAGTTGAAACACACTGCGTAAACAACAATATGGCGTTCGTGATTAATAGAATGGATAGGGAAAGGAAAGTATCTTAGGCGTAAGGAAAATCATTATTATATAAGAAATTTTCTTTTGTTTTTCAGTAAATTGTTTCTTAAATAAATTTATTTACTTATCTTGTAATATTTGTGTTTACCGAGTACCAAGTTTGTCAGTAAATATATTTATCGTATAAAATATGTTCTTTCATATGTTTTTGTTTGTAAAATAGTTTCTTTCATGTGTTGTAATAAATATGTTTTTCGTTTTATATATATGTATATATATAATTATACAATAACACATTTTCTTTTTTTTTTTTTTTGTGTCTATATACGGTATATATGTATATATCAATTTCTTTCAATATTCCCCAAGTACGATGTATGTGTATATATTATATTCTTTCATGGTGGTTTTTGCAAATTGATGTATCTATACGATGTTGGCACGATACAGAAAGAGGCGGGTGATATCCTTGTGCGGGGTGGCAGATTGAAGGTCACCACGCAAGCATTTCCTCTCTCCGTCAGCATTCTGCTCCCTCTCCCCACAAGATCTTTTTTCGTCACCACACACTTGCGAGTGCTAGTTAATAGCTAGTTAATATAGTTTTATCTTGCAGTGTGCATGTTTTTTTTTTTTTAGTCAATACCCTTCATTAAGTGGCTATTTGCTTATAACGTCGCACAAGTTATTTGTTGTAATAATAAAGAAATAAGCTAAAAAAAAGTGCGTCAAATTTAAGTTTGGTTAATATTACAGGTTACGAACTGTTATAAAACAGGTATTGCACATACTTGTCCTGTTCTCCAAGGGAAAACCAAGCGCAATAAACAGCTCTTTACAAAAAAAAAAAAAAAAAAAAGCTATTGCACCTTCATATCCCATTCTCCAAGGGAAAAGCAAGTGCAAAATATATAGAGTGTTCAGAGAAACTATTGCACTCACTTGTCACTTCTCCAAGGTGAGCAAGCGCAGTATATACAGATTATTTATAAAAATATTACGTTCCTCTTTACAGGTGGAAAAAATTAAGTACTAACCACACACACAGAGATATAAGTAAAATAACATGTAGTTATATTGAACCTGAAAAAACCAAATACAAGTAACATACTAAAATAAATTATGATAATTGTGTCTCTCTCTCTCTCTCTCTCTCTCTCTCTCTCTCTTTAAAATCGCATTTGTTTTACATTCGTACAAGTGTCTTGATTGAGATACAGATTCTCTGCTGGTAGAAATTGTTTCAAAAGTCTTCCCGTGTTACAGTTCCCCTCTGTAAGAACACACACACACAGTTAGACAGTTCTAGGTGTACATCAGCGACATCGTTACGCAACGCAAGTAAATTTGTTTCAAAGTTATTTAAACACTGACGAATCTCATCACCATCAGGTCAAAGGGAGGGAGAGATGGCATCGAGAGACAGCGGAGACCACGTGTCCTCCCAAATTTTGTCAATGGTAAAATCAATATCAGAGACTGGCGAGTACCGTACAGGCACAGCCGAGTCCGTCACTCTGTGAGTCTCCGTTGTTGTTTGCACAAGTAAACAGTGATTTCGGCCGATCTATGTTTTCGCGGCGGTATGTTGACAGCTTCCAGCAGCAGTGAACTCCCAGTGATGATGTGGATACATTGAGCCAAATAACCCGCCTGGAAGCCATGAAAGGGTGGTGAATGGCAGCCCTGAAAGGACACCTTCTGGATGGGCACTGACTGCAAGGGCGCTGTCTGAGTGCTTTGTAAGGATTTCTCCGTCGTGGCACCGGACGCTGCTATAGGTGTAGCACTGGATTCTACCATGGTCTCCGATGGTGCAGCGCTGCACCGTCCTGAGATGGAGGCAACCATCTTTTCGAATAACTCCTCCGCTGCAATTAGGAGGGCATCGTCACAATCGGAGAATAAATCGGCCAACGACATGATTAAGATGGGTTCTAGCTAATGTGGATAGCCGCAGCACAAACATCTTCGACACCAATAAGACGGCGATGGAGGATAATGTATAGTACGGCGAAATCACTTGTCGGCCGTAGGAAACCGCCTCAAGGAAACCAATTCGTGCATCTTCTTAGAAGTGTCACAACACGGTACGGTATAATGGTCCTTTGACACAACAGCACTCCGTTTCTCCGCCCGAAGCGACTCGCACCTTACACGGAAGTGCGGTTGCCGAGGTTACCTAGGCTCTATTTCGTACCAATTACAGCCCGTGCATAGTGCGTATCGCACAAAAACACGTCAAGCACATTGTAATATCCACCGACATACTTCCACAGTGCAATACAGTACAACAATGGCGTATAAATGTCCAAACTAAAACTTATAAGCGAGTGCTCACCCCCTCCCCCTTCTTAAAATACTATGCTTACTCCGACCACAGCCTGTATTCCCTTGAGAATGTGTTTGTTTGCTCACGAATACAACAAAAATTAAGTATAAAATCGTCTTTATTTCTAGATAGGTAGGATCCTTAAATAAGTTGACGTACTAGTTTGTCTTTTTTAAAACCGTGTACATATAATTTACAATTAAAGTATTAATATTATATCGACTAAATTCTGCAATAGTCATTAAAAAATATAATGGATTGGGGGACAGCCACAGGCAGTTAAATGGAGTGGGAGATGTTCCCCGCCATAACAGCCACGTCGCGCCTCGCAGAAGAGGATACTTACTGAACTGCTACTCATGCATCAGAGCGGAAACGTAGCTAGCCGCCAGGAAATACGTATTGATTCTACCAGGGTAATATTTTTTTGATCGGTTTGCAGTACATGCATAACAGGGCACGGCCGAGTGGATGTCGGAGAATTACTTTGCTTAAACTTTTCCTGTTTCCTGTAGGCCACCCTACTTCTGTTGGCACGAAGGACTCTTTCTGTTCCCGCGAGCCAATTATTTAAATAATATTCTTACACACACACACCACTCTATGTATTTTGCAAAAAAAAAAGTTATGTTAAAAAAAGGAAAATTTTTGAAAAGATATAAAAAATACGAAACATAGTCTGTTTTGATATACATGTATATTTTAATTACACAAATTACAAACCTACTACAAAAGTGGTAGTCTTTTAAAAATTCAATCTGCCAGTCAAAACACGTTCGTGAAAAGTTGTTGACAGTCTTTGATGTTCGATCCCACGCAGTAGAACAGGAATATTCGGGACTTCTTCTTCCAAATTGAGATCAGCTGTGAACGAACCCATGTCGGCGACGATGACAGCAGACATTTGCAGGGGCGCACTTCACAGTCCGATGCAGGCCCCTGGAAATTTACGTATCGTGGTGTCGACATGACGGCACAACCTTCGACGTTTAGTGGAGGCAGTTTGAGTCGACACCTCGCTGGTATTGTTTTTTTCCTGACTTACAAAATTCTTTGTGGAGTAATTCTGTGTGGAGTAGTGAGGGGCGTGAATTTTGGTGCTCGTAGAGTCGCTTCGGCCCGAAGTTGCTGCAAATTCTATAACCTGGTCCACGGTTGTCTGAAGACGCGTATCCCGCTTCATGTGATCAACCAAGCCATTTCCAGCAGTGCAGCAAGTTACCAACTGCTGCGTAGGTTCGCCCGAATCAATCGAATATAGCAGTGGTGCCATCCATCACATTATTCTTCGTAGGTATGTAGCGATCCAGACTCCCAGAACGAATAGGTGATTACAGAGTCATCTGGGAATGACAAGTCGTACAATTTCTCGGGATGAAAGGGCGTCATCTTACTCCCACGGTGACTCGTATTAGAAGGGTATCTAATTAATTTATGGTGTCATATTTCACACTACCATAGATATATATGTATATATACAACTATGTTACATCTCTGCGCATACCACTCGTAATTTAACTGTGAATTTCTTGAAGCGCTCACCAAAAAACTCAGATCAGTTTCTTTCCTCATTTTACGAAGGGAAGGGCAGCCATGATCGCTCTATAAGTCGATAATCTGCCCTTTCAGAGATTACTTGACCATTTTTATACTGTTTTTGGTCCGACCACATAAATTGGTTTGAGTCACGATGTGATTGTAAGATTTCCTTGAACACGCAGCACTCTGGAAGCCTTGCAGATTACAGTACATTATTACAACTGAAACGTACATATCCACAACTTACGTATTTATTTAGGTAATTATTTACACATCTACGTGCGTAATAATCTGATGATTTTTACCAGGCCGGAAAAACAATCATACTGAACAATCCTTCGTGGAGTATCAAGCAGTAGACAGCGGTGCCATTCTGCGCGTGCTTGTTTTCCTTCAATGTATCGAATACTAGCAAAGGTGCCACGTCTCGGAAATTTCCGAGGCTCAGGACGGTATGCGTCTCGCGTCCGTAATACGAAGATTGGAATTACGAATAGATATAATATATCAGCAGGTACTGTCCAATTAAAACGTTTGCGTTCAAATGCACGTATGGGTAGCTTTTGCTATTAAAAAATATCTCTATTTTGTCGACATTGCAGTGGTCGAACGTAGAATTGTCGCCTCTGATACTATGCATTTTGTTCGTCTAAAGTTCTAGTACGACATAGTGTGGTTTTCCCGTGCTAGACGACGTCTTCAACACCCAGTGATTTTGCGTGGCGGTGGGCAGGACCATGCAGGTGACCGGGCTCCAACTTCTGAATGTTATTTAGATCACTTTTTTGTTCTTGCTAGAACTCAGCAGATTGACACGTTTGCGAGTGCTCGGTATCACATTAGAGATGGGCTGCGGGTTTTCTCCTACTCCCAACACAGCATCCAAATGCGATGTGACTAGCATCGCTATCACCAGCTCCTGCCTCGCTCCTATTATTATTTTCATATAATCTTTGGCAAATCCCATTTGCATGGAGAGCGGAATGCACACTTCGATCCTGCCTTCGTCGTAAATGGGAACACTGTAGGCATCTTTGATTCCCCAGCCTGCCTTCTTGGCTGCGGAGAGATGGTTTGACAGCGATAAGTAATTTTTTTTGACGAGTTTATGCCCACATAATTTGATTGGTTCATCGGAATGCCATTAATCTCGTACATTACTCGCTCGAAAAGGTGCAGAATTCCATGCCGTACCAACTTGGTGGTGGTCGGGTGGGTCCCGTCCATCTTCGTTAGCCTGTCTCTTATATGCACAAAGGACGTGCTAGGCAGGGTGCTAATATATTGTTACTGTATAGGTATTCTAACCGTATTCCAGCAAGATAAGTTTCGTAACAGTGCATTTCGATTTTATCGAGTTAATAGTCGAATTATAGGTGCTGATCCACGACGAGAATTTCATATGCCATGTCGATTTACTTTTAAACCAAAGACACAAAGAAACTTTGAGTTTTTAGGGGTTAGCACAACGCTACTTCGCAGCTTACTGGCCTCAGGTTCGATGTACTACGGACATTTATACATTTTTGTCTTCCTGACGACATTTAGTCCCATCATTTCAGGTGTAAACGTAGCATAAATTCTTTGTTTTAGGAATTTATCAATTCTTCATTATGGTTCACGATCGAAATGGTTACTACTTGGTTGCTCTTTGCAATGGTCGGAACGTAAATGAGCATTCTCTAAGATTATACAATTTTAAATCCAGAATTTACATTGGGGGCGAACTTGTAAATAGTACTGTTTTGTTTTTTAATTCACGTAACTGCAACATGCCAAGTTACAGTTTATGTGTATAACATTGACAGGAAAGAATTTTAAGGCCCGTGACGACTCGTGTTTCATTTCTGCTTCGCACACTCTGGCATCGAACCCCAGCATGGGCCTGATGGTATCCGGTTCTGTGAAATCTACATATGTGGAGCAAAACATTTCAGCCTTCAAGGTATTCGGATTTACGTGCAGTTCGAATGCAATATCGTGCGGTGGTGATTTCTTTATGAAGTATTCCATATCCTTCAGCTCATACGCCCCGGTGGGAATGCTGAATTATTTCGCATCTCCTGCCACTAAGTACCAGAACGTGGAATTCAAGTTTTCTTCTATGTTGGATATGGTGTTGTAAGTTCGAAAGTCCCCTAGCCACACACAACATTCACTCTCAAGCTCCAAGGGAGGGTAAAATCTAGCCATTAGCTCGAACATTTTACCACTCAAAATGATGGACATCCATACACTGATGAGATCGTTATGACTGACACAGCCCTATTTATACATCGCCAATTATATAGATTTTTTTCGCACCAGTTCATCACTGGAAATCGCAATCGCTTAAAAATCGCAGACCCAAGTGTCCACAGTTCCACGTTTTGGGCGTCTGCTCCGTTTTGTAGTTGTAAGCCAGTTTACAATTTTCAGGCACTTGTGCAGTTTGGGTGGAGGGTACAAACTTCCAAAACTGACATAGTATATTGCATGTTTTCCACATTATATATAAGCTACCCAGTGCTTCCCAGACCAGGCTGACATGTCCAGATTAATTACAGCTCATCGTGTCTCTTAGGTTTAGCGGGAAAAGCATCTCTCATAAACACTCCTCTAAAATAAGTTACGTTCAATTTGTGCGCAAACAGTTTAAAATCCATGTTCGTCAGTGATCTTCTAGGTAGAGTCACTTTGATTTACCTTCTTCGATTTTTTTCATATTTTCTTCTCCCCGGCATTTGATCATCCTCCTCTCCCCCGATACGGGTGACGAATATTGAGTCCTTTGCCGTTCTTTTTTTACCCATGGCGATAGCTTCCAATTTTCTATTGTTGCAGCGGGTTTCCTCCACCTGTTTTCGACGTTCTAAGCCCGCTTCACGGCACTAACAATATTCGTGACTGCCCCGGCAATACCGGCCAGTGCGCCGGTTGCAGGTATCAGTGTGGGCAGGAACCCGCCTACCTTATTCTTCCCTTTCCTTTTGGTTTTTCGAGGGTTGTTCTGCGAAGACTCTTTGCTTATATGTAATTTAATCCCTTGTTTAATCTTGACTTTCATGATGCTGGATAAAGAATCTGCCAGGTGTTCAGATCCTTTTTTAAGGGATACGCAATATCTGGTTTTCCTCACACCCCGTCCAGTGCATTGATAACTGTGTCGTTTTTGTATCTTGGTTCCATAGAACCTGTAATGGAAGATCTCGTGACCTCATTTCACTGTTTTTACCTAACGACGAATCGAATATATATATTTTCCAAACATTACCTATTCTTCTTTTATACTTTTTTGGTTTCAGTATCATTCTAGATTCGGATCAGTGTGGATGCAATTATGCATCTGCTGTGTTGCTTCTGTAGTAAAGCATTTACAATTTTTCGGAATTTACGACGACACGAAATAACGACCTGCGGAATGAAAAGTTCGAGTGCGGCTTTTGAATTTAAATTCTGTCATGGGCAGCTTTATATAATTGATGCTTTAACGAGACATTCAAAAATTAGCAGCACTGATTCTTTAAAATCACCACCTGCTCCACCTTCTCCACTTGATCCACTTGCTACACCTGCTCCACTTGTTCCACCTGCTCCACCTACTCCACTTGCTCCACCTGCTCCAGTTGTACCATCTGCTCAACTTGTACCACATGCTCCCCTCTCTCCACTTGCTCCATATTCTCCACAAGGTTGTAGTGGTAACATACATACTTATTACCAAGCACGATGTTACTCTACCAATATACATTCATGCTAAAGACAAAGATATTTTTCACGAATCACGCCACGGTGCCCTGTTGCATACTAGCGTGCGAGGCCTGATTTGCGGCCTGTCGGTTTACGGCAAGATGTGCGTCCTACTGAGCCTGCTGGAGGAACCAAATAGCCTTCTGTTCAAGAACGTGTACGTATATTCAAAATCGTTCCAGGAACCGAAATACCAGCGACTGGCGCGTGTGCTGCAAGCTGTGTAAGGTGTGAATAATTTCCCCTGCAGCGATAACGAAGCCGTTGTACAATAGAGCGAAGCTCTTCCAAACTCGATATTTGTCTTTGATGATATTACCTGCGAAAGGCAAAAGTGTACCCGAGAATAATTTTTCATTGGACGGCATGCATACTTGGACAGTGTGTACCTTGGCCAGGCTTATTCGCGCGTACGCAAACAACTGCTTCTCGATAATGCTAATGTGTTGGTGCTGTTTCACATGGATGACACTAATTTATGCAACATTTAAGACGATCACGTAAATACGAACAAGGCATTTTCAGAATTAAAAGATGCGTGTACCTTGTTCTATACAGATAAATAGGGATTTTTTACAATCGTAAAGGTTTGTCTTCTATATTATGGGAAGAACAGGGTTGGGGTCAGTCAGTTTATCCTAAGAATGCAACAATGAGTCACAGAAGCATTTCCAAATTTGGCGACATCGATCGTCACGATGACCTCGAATGTGGCCAGAATTTCTTCCCCCCTGCACGTACACAAGACTTCTCTCATATTGGTCGAAAATTGGAAAGTATGAAAAATGAAATGGTTGAAGATTTGGTAGCTGTCTACCAACACATAGGAAGTGCGGAGTCACGGATAACAGACTTGATTAAACTGTCGAACGCACAGAGACGAGAAGAATTGAAGGAGCTACACAATTTTTTACTGTCCAAAAGCTTGCCTGTCAGGACTAGCTTTCTGGTAGTGAAACTTAGAAAATATTTATGCGCGGAATTATTTAAAAGTTATTCACTCAATGTAAATTTCGGTATCTGCGTCTTTCACCTGGGAACCGACAGTGATCGCACAGTTGTGAAGGTGTACTCATTCTAGATTTCAATTTAATTTAGTCGGTTAAACTTAAGTTGACTCCAAAGTGCCCAGCTAGAAAACGGAATAAGCTCGCTGCAAGAATACTTCACACAGAATATAGGGCCACTTCGTAACGACTGATATTCACGTCTGCCCTAAGACGCACCGTACAGGTTGTCCTTGAGCAACCAGTGCAGCCTAAGTGACGGTACTAAATTCTAATAAATCTGTGTTGACAGCTCATCTTAATAGTTTAATATTTTGCATATATTACGAATGGCTGCGTATGAATAAATTAGGATATTTTGTTTTCTCTTTCGGATCATTATCCAAACAACCAACGATTTATTTTGACCCCAATTCATACAGTCGTGCAATTTCTCAACAAGTTATGATTTGAAATATAGTTAATAATCTTGAGAAACTTTCCTTTGTTCTATGCATTACAATACTTGGACGTTCCGTTCCTATTACAACGTCCAGAAAAGATTCCCTAGTAATTATTTCCCATAAAATAAAGTTACGTGTACGCTGTGTTACCATACTGAATATTGCAGTGTTTGTAAATGTATGCAGTGTTACAGCGCGAACACTGGAGTGGTGGGGATGGAGCGAATGTGACTAATTAGCCAATATCAATGGCGATAGTTAATCGCCTGCTGGGAATGGAACGAATGTGACTAATTGTTCGAATGTGAGAGACAAATTCTGAAACAAATGACGATCGAAAAAAAAAAAATCAAATATGGCAGTCGAATTAACGTGAGAAAGACAGTAGTATGTAAATAAATGACAAACGAAAAAACTAATATCGCGGGTTGAACAGAAGTCAGAGACAATCTCCAGTAATGTACATATATTTTTGAAAATAAATCTTTTAAGAATTTTTTAAATAAATTTTTTAGGGAAATGTTAAAGGAAAGAAAGGAAATTTTAAGCTAAAAAAGGGAAATTGTTTGGGGAAGATATCCTCTGTGGTAAATTTTTTAAAATGATAGTTGTTTGAAATAAAATTCTATAAAAAGTTGTTTTAACCATTTTTAAATTAAATTTTTTAATGATAATTTTGTAAAATAAATTTTGAAATACAATTTTTAATGTTACTTTTTTTTATAAATGTGTGATGATTTTAAATAAAATTTTTGTACGAAATCTTTATTAATATTTTTTTTAATTTTTCGTTTTTTTTTTGGGTCAGAGGTTACCAGGGGTCAAGGTCACGGGTCAAAGGTCAAGGTCAATAACATTCAGGATTTCGGACGGGTGACGTAACAGCATGGTGGCTGGCCGGCTACGGCTCCGATTCCAGATGTTGTTCCCAAGTCCCCCAATTTCTACTACTTGAGTAGTGTGAGCCACAGAGAGTTCATTGCAAACGCAGTATGCCGAGATGGCGCATTGGACGAGCCTTTACCCAGCTATATGATTTTGGAGAGGCTGTATTGTCAACTTCCTAGAGGCAGGTTAGTTATTCCGGTGAATTTCTCGCCAACTGAACTATTCTACCCACACTGTGAGTCGGTGTTGGATGTAGTGGAAATAGTAAGGTACATACACCTGTCAAGATGACTCGGTTCGACCTCACAGACCACCAGCACAGTGCATCGTTTATTACACGACCAAGAGAAGTGTGCAGCCTTAAAATATGCGAATTACAGACGACGCCCCCTTGCCCCCTCCCGTACACCTTGTAATTCTCTATTTCAGTAGGGAAAGGAAAATCTCAGGTGCGAGCGGATAATGTAGCACTGGCCATTTCTCGCGCAACAGTATTTTCCGTGGTCTTACGCTCGCCATTGATGGAAGTGTTTATGCGCCCACTAATGAGAGGTACAAGTTGTGGAAACAAGGCGGCAGTGGTGTTAGGGATTAATAATGGCATAGACTGGTAGGTCAAGTAATAAAGCTTTACTCAGTCAGTGGAGAGAAGTCGTAAGGAATGTGATAAACTTTGTGATAAGAAAAGCATCCGGACGATTTATCCATCCGATGACATTCTATGAAACATGCAGCAGCTGCAACATCAGAACCAACTGTCTGAAAACTATAAAAGAAGAAAAACAAGCTTATTTGCGTGATAAAAAACTGTATACACATGAGAATAAAAGGGTGACAAATTTTAAAAAGATCCGTTTTGATGATTCTAATTTTTGCGTAATTTGGCGCACTGTCAGAAAGTTTTATACGGTTGAAAGAAATGCTTTAATAGAAATAAATTACAACGTCGCCTGGAGAAGGGCGTATTTAAAGCAAATTGGTGAAAATGAGCAAGCTTGTACAAACAAAAAGCTAATAAAACGTATTTTTATTTATGTTTATATATGTGTACACACACACACACACACACACACACATATATACCTACAGGGCAATAATTTTTTTGCAAGTAAGTGCAGTTAAGTATATAATACAAACAGACAACATAGCGCTCTGGCAAGTGGAGAAATAGACTGGAAATTAACCTCGTTGGGAACGTTAGAAAAACACATTTTACACCTTGCTGTAAAAAGATGTGTTGAAGTGGTGGTGAAACCATTAAATTAAGTTTCGCTTTTCTTGTACTTAATATCCATGCAGCCCGTGTCTAATATAAGAAGAAGCTGTGTGCGGAAATAATTTACTGCTTATGAAGTTCGATATGTTTGATATTTTAAATGGCTTTTGACTGAAAATTATGTTTTGTGCAGGAGCGAAGTGTAACGATGCCAATTCCTAACTTTGAGAATGCCAAACAAATCGTTATTTTTTAACAGTTCTGAGCTTAGTCTGGACGCCAGTTCATTGGCTGGTAGATTTAAAGTCTATATTTTGAATGGTTAAGGTTCTAAATTTGTACCGGAATATTTTATCACACTGGATGTGGGTTCCTAATAATCAAAGATAACTTCATATATAATAATACGAATTTTGTGGATAGTACGTAAAAAAAACCATAGCGTTAAGAAAAAAATGTTTATGTTAACCAAAATAACTAAACTGAAAAATGCTTTGAACATTTAAATAGGTCTCTTACAAAAATTACCAATGTATTTTATTTTTGCATTAGTAACAGATACACATATTGATATATTACAAATGGTAATATTGTATTAATCACGACTATTTTCGATTGAAACCAAACACATTTTCGTATATATTATTTGGACCTGTACTTATGTTGTTAAAAAACCTATGGAGGAATTTTTTTTTACTCTGGTCAGATATTTGGAAGTTTCACGACACACCTATGTGTTCCGATGCCATTCATTCATCTCAGTATTATATATTTGTTCTGGCACAATATATTTTAAATGACAGACGCTGCAGCTTGTGCTGCTGGGCGGCTGGGAGGCTTCGGCTGGACACAGGGAAGCTCGGCAATATTCGGTTCGACTCAGGGAGTGATCGGAAATCGACTCGGGTTTGTCGAACGTATCCGAAGATTTTTGGCAGTTTCACCCCTCTGATTCTTCAAGTATTTTTGTTTGTTGCTGGTAGCCATATTGGTTTTATAGGCATTGCGTATGCCAAATCGTAAATCTGTATTTATTATTCCGTTTTGAAATGTATTTTTTAATTTAAAAATTATTTTTTTTTTATATTGTGTCGAAATTATATATCGGGTATTGCGGAAACATGTGAAAGTCTCTCAACTGCACTTCCAGCCCCTCTTTTAAAGTCTCATGATTCATTGCCTTGACTGTCTTTTTAGGTATAAGTAAGCTACTCGGGATTTTCTAAATGTATGTTAATGTGACAGAACCAATCATATTAATACCGACAGCATCCATGAGTATATTATAATAATGCCATGAATCACCAGTTTATAGGCTTAATTGGTGTTAACTTAAATGTCAATACTGCTAGGCCAGTAGTACGATTTAGTAGGTTCAGGAATAAGGAATTGGGTATTCAGAGCCAGAGCACCCGGCCGTCATGTCGTTACGTCACCTGTCAGCCATCGTTGACTCATATGATGAAGTTTGACCCAGGACCTTGAACTTGACGCCGGTAACCTCTGACCCCAAAAACCCAAAAAAATGCGCGAGCTCTTAAAATATTATTCAAATAATGTAGGTATTATTGAAGAATTTTATTAATAATTGTTAAAATTAATTAAAAAATGTATTAAAATCTATTAAAAATGATTCAAAACAATTAAAAAATTCTATTCCAACAGCCGTTTACCCTAACCATGTCCCATGTTCAATTAAAATTTCCTCCCCCCCTCCCCCCTATTTTTTTCTTTTTCTTAAGAAATCCAAAGAAATTACCAAAAATGTATAAGAACTTATGCGAAATTATATTTTATTAAAATAAAAACTACATTTCCAGAGGTCCTCCCATCAGCACGTCCAGCAGTCGACTGTCGCATATTGCTGCTGGCTGTTTAGACGGCGGGCCTCCATCTCCTCACCCCCACTGCCCCGACCAATCTTCATTCTATCGTATGCCACCATACTTGTTTTTTCGTTCATAATTTGTTCATAATTTAGAGGAGGTTACCATATTTGTTTTTACTTTCGTCATTTGTTTATATATGTTACTGTCATATTTGTTTCTTCGTTTCTCATTTGTACATATGCGTTATTGGAGGCGTTCATGTTAGTCTCTCACATTCGATCGACCCACATCTTAGTAGGCATCTGCCATCTTGCTAGGTGCAGTCCTTCTTTTATTGTCATTTCTTTTAGAGTTTGTGTCTCATATTCGTTCGATTACCATATTAGACTTCATATGTTTACATCATCTGTGTACCACCAGGTGGCAGCCATATTTGTTTATGTGTTTAAGGTTTAGGATGAACTGACAACCCCAAACAATAATTTTCATTGACGAAGTAGTGTTTAGTCGGCAAACCTCGAGCACCTTCGTTCCATCCCATCCATATTAGATTATATTTGTCAAAATATAAGTAGTCTCCACTATGCTGCCTGCTATTGGCCAGTACCGAATGGTGATATTGACCATACCTGCAAGTTAATTAAATTGTCATACTTTTATTTTATTCTTTAATGTGAGTATTTTTATAAAATGGCAGTATATCTTTCAACTTAAAATTTATTGTACACATAATAACATATATGGCTTTAATAATCTTTTTTGACATTTGCCGCTCGATGTCCGCCTAGGTGATCCAGAAATTGAAGCAGGAAATGAAACATCACTTGACATACACCCTTATGTTACATCGTTTCATCACCTTCTCGAACATTGAAGCTGGTGATGCATAATCAACTCATCGTATGTAGCCCACCTCCTTAAGTTCTTCGATGATTGAAACTAGTTCATTGGTTTGCGAGTAATTTTCAACACTTTGTGAAGCAAGCAGTAGCTACAACCTGCCCACCAATTCTCTATTGGGTCGTCTTAGAACATGTAGTCAATATTCTTGCTGTCGTCTATCATCTTCAGACCTTCAGCGCTTTTCAGAGCTTGGTTATTGAAGAAGTCTGCTAGAAAGTCGATTTTTTCATGGTCTTCGTTCTTATAAACACTAGTCTCAGGATTGTTATTTTGGTAAAGCACATGCATGAGTTTGAGCAAAATCTTGTATTGCAGCAGGTCAGATTCTGTAAACTCCTTGGTTTCCTTGTGAAATAGAAGTTTGTATAGCCTGGGGGTTCCACTTTTCGTGTAAGTGCCAAATTTGATGCTCCCATCAGGTAGAAACTCTATTTCATCAGAACCGAGGAACCATGTATCATTATGACTGTATACACCATACGTTGTATCATTACTACGAGATGTGTATGAATCTTGTATACCATTGAGCCAAAGCATTAGACTTCAGGGTCCTCTTCTGTACTTTCTTCTTGTGTGGCAAATCCGCATCCAACCATCGTCCTGATCTGACTGCACTCCATCATGTTTCCACTTCTTCAAAGGCGTAATGGTATTGTTGATTGCGGACTTCGCGGCTACGGGTGCTCCATAACCATCCCTGAGTACTTGAGACAACGAGTAATGGGCTTAAAAATATCTTCCTTTTTATGGTCGAGTGAATTTTTTGCTTTATTGGCGAGCAAATACTTTGAACGGACTGACTCAATCGCCCGATATAGTTTGCTGGCAATGTCCGACATCATACTGAATATAAATGATCAATGTTGCTCTCGTTTATAGGTTTAGTCGTGATTTTCTGCCAAAATACTTTCGATCAATCTCAGATGTTCACTGCAGAAATCCAATATGCCCACTGCCGTAATTTTGAATATCAGTTTTCGTGGCGAGGTGGGAAATCGAGGTAGTAAAGGTCCATGTCATATATGATTCCAGGTTTTCTCGATGTTCTTAATTTGCCTTTGAATACTCGTCACATGCTCACCAATGGCCACCTTTATCGCGGACGAACTCTGTCTTCAGATGCTCCATCTTAGCCTCGAGCTCGGACAGGTAGTTTTGAAAGAATGCGTTTTGTGTAGCCAATATACGGCGCAGTTCCGATGTAATATCATTACCAGTTTCGAGGACGAAATGTTTAGTAGCAGCATCCCCGGATCGTTCGCGTTCGCCAATGTTTCGAATTAATCTTCTTCCAGCTCATAAATTCCATCGATTCCTTGTACGAGACCACCTCCATGTTAGTCTTTGTGAGGACGCAGCTTGAGGCTACTTTGCCGGGATTTTAATTTGCTCTGTCATTCTCGACAGCTGGTGATGAACTGATTGATTCCACACCTGTAAGTCCTATTATATATGGACTGTACCTTCACGATTGTCAAAATCTGTACTTTTTCCAACACATTTGATAGCATCGTATTCATATTAACGTGATAGTCATAAACTGGGTGTAAATTAGTGTCGTCCATATGCAACAGCACCAACATATTTGCGTTTTCATATAGCATCTGTTTGGGTATGCATGAATAAGTCTGGCCAAAGTACACAAAGTTCACGTACGCATGTCGTCACATGTTAAAATATTCTTGGATGAAAGTTTGTTTCTTGCAGGCAATGTCATAGAAGACAAATATCGAGTTTGACAGGGCTTTGCAAAGAGGTACGACGGCTTCATTATCGCTGCATGGGGAAAAAACCCATGCCTTCCATGTCCTACAGTACTCATGCCAGTTGTCGGTATTTCGGTTTCTGAAGTAATTTCGAATATAGGTACACATTCTTGAACCAAAGACCGTTCTTTTATTCAAACATGCTCAGCAGGATGCATGTTTTCCCGAAATTTGATGGTCGAGTGATGATGCACCTAACTGTATACAGAAATAGCCTTCCATATCGCGATTCGTTGAAAATATTTTCATCTTCTGCATAAATAAGTATGGGTTGAGTAACATTTTGCACATACGAATTTGGATTTCGTACTGTTTGCACACAAATTGAAAATACCTAATTTAAGAGGAGTATTTATGAGAGATGTTTTGGCCGCTAAACTGAAGAGAGAATAATGTGCCATAATTAATCTTTATATGACAGCCGGGTTCGGCACGCACTGGGTAGCTAACTTAAAAATGGGTAACCATGCACACTATTATGATAGTTATGGGAATTGGCGTCCATTGCCTGAACTGCGCAAGTACCTGAAAAATTGTAAACTAACATACAGTGCGATACCGAACATTGATGAAAAAAACTGAAAGCTGTACCTCGAAAAAAGTGGCATGATACGAATAAACTGTAATTTCGAGAGCAGCATGTACCTCAATGGCAGGCCGAGCCATATGCTGCACGAATTTTCGCCTGTGGTCCCTCCAAGTTATGAACTCGTCGTGGCACCGCAGAGCATCATTAACGTTCCAGTCGTTGCGAATAGAGTACACGAGGTGTTCGTGACAGTTATCAACCATCGCGGAGAGTTGATGAAGTTTCGAAACAAAGAAATCACACTTTGCCTGCATTTGTGAAGATGGGAATACAATTTAAGCCTACCAGCAGCTATAAATGAACGTGTCGCGCAAAACCTACAGTAAGTACATAACACGTCTCCAAGGGATTTTACACATGCTGGCGAGATTATCCTCTGCAGTATCGGCTACGAAGTCGATCGCCATAGAAGATTTCCTAAACATCAAAGTGCCAGCCATTTTCGAAGACAGCATAAAGAAGGTGGAACTTCATGCGTACCAGCCTTTCCTGATCGAGCAATACACACTACCATCATTTCACATAGCGGTCCAACAACAAGATATCTGCATTCATCCTTGCCAGTGTTTCCTGATAATGAGGGGGGTCTGACGAAAGAAGATGGGTCCAATCCGGCATTGACGAAAATAACGAGCAATGAAATTCTTCACCTGATCGATTGCATCTCGGTAACCGTAGGTCAATTAATTTTCACAATTCTCGCCGGATATTGAAAATACAACATGAGTTTTTTCTTGTGGTTCTCTATTCGTAAACACTATTGACTCATGATAATTATTAAATGAGATATATTATATGGAAAAAATGTTATAATTTAACAACGCTGGACGTTTGGTATTTAATGGCGTTAAGTGAGTTGATTTAATTTGTATTGCTGCCCACAAATCATCACGAATCTTTACATGTTCCTATGTTATGAACTTGTTCTGCTTTCCATGTAATATTTGTAAAGAAAATTTCCTTTTAAATAAAATATATTTTTTTATTCAGGTTTTAATTTTTTTAATTATTGTCTAACAAATCCATTGTGGTGTAACTTTAATCAATTTTCTTATATATTGACAATGATTTTCAAAGTTTAGGGTTTATTCAAGTGTTAGAGACGTCTCACAGAGACATTCCTGTATAGGACAAAGTTATGTGTTTATAAACATGGAGATCACGATCACCCCATTACGGGTATTCAAAATACCTATAAGCTGCCATAATCGTATGGGTAGACATGTGAGAATTTTGTGCTTATTTGTCAGATTCTATTTCGCGGGTTAGACAGAGGACGACGGGACAGTAAAGTCTCTTTGCGGCCACTAATGCAAGACGTTTGTATTGAAAGCCACCGCTTTTGTAAAAATTAAATAAACTAAATATTTTACGCAATTTAAATTGTTAGAAGTTTTGTACATTGTGAACGTTATTTTAAAATCTCTGATTTAATGTTAGATTTTAATACAGAAGAAAAGGTCTGGTCTTGAGTTGTTTTTGCTTGAGTGAAGAGGTTTTTTTTTGGTGGCGGGGGTAGGAGAGGTGTTATTGGTTGTAAGAGAATGCAGAAGGAAAGGTAGACGAAGGAGTACGAATTACGAGGGAACCAATTATTTCTTTTCTGAAACATTTCCCAGTATCCGTATTATCCCTATGTTATTGTATATCACGAACATCACTGTGAGGCCTTTTTACGCGGGCAAAAATGTATGTTCAGACCGCCATGTCTGAAAACTTAATAAGTTGATGTATACGAAAAGTGTATATAATACGTAATGAACTCTCCTACATACATGCCTGTGAGAAATTTACAGTGTCTTCGCTTGATCGGCCTTGGTTGCATACTGCAGAAGAAAACTGCTGTAGACCTATTTCAGCTCAATGTCTTGCGCTGCGGGGAAACCTAAGTATACATATCTCGCATGTCATTTACATTCCATGATATCTCGTCTTTAATAGCTCTGAAACCTAAAAGAGCTCAAATGTTATCCGCATCATGCTTACCGCATCTGAGCTCCTATGATGGTTTGAGCATTTCGTGTAGGAAAGTTTACTAACATAATACTTTTGTGAGTACTGTTGCTGCGAATTCCAAAGTAAATTGGTTTCCTCTGTTACGAAGTTTTATTCTGTAGTGCTCATGTTTTTCTGTTTCCTGCGTCAGTTTTCAGTATAAGCAATAACAATAAAGTTTGTCTCCCGATTCAGGTGCACAAATATACTTTTTATCAGATTTACCTTACTGAAGGAAATCCATTCATCTTTAGATATAAATGTGCGAGTGTTTGTTTTAATTGGAAGTGAGGTGGTTTCAAGTGGCAACGTTAACCCGCTACCGAAAACTGTGTTGTATTTTTCATCAAAGTTGTTCACAAAAGACACAAACGGATGACAGAACTCCAGGAGGCGAAGATAAATTTTCTCGACTGCATTTTAGGCTGCGCGGTAGTAAAACGACAGATAGATTAAGATAAAAGTGACCACTATTAATAACGGCCATTCAAACATTCATTCTATTTTTATATATGCAAGTATCTAAATCTACCATTATACTTTCACGTAACGAGAAATAACCCTGGAGTAAGCAAATGATTTCAACTTATGTACAATTACGAAAAGTTAATACAACGTCAATGGTAAGTGGATAGCTAACTGCCCACAATTCATCGCTTCTGGCAATATTACTTTTTTAATCGAAATTAGAGTATGATTAGAAAAATTAAGCCTTTATTAAAATTGCTTTGTCTAAATTTCAGCCTGATGTACTGCACAATGAGCTAATAACCTGATACACATTGGATAAAGTCAGACCAATTATTGTCTTTTTATATTGGAGAAGACATTGTTGTGAAATAACACTGCGCGAGAGCTTGGACTCATGGCCTTCCCACGTCTTTATCCACGCAAATTGTGGAAATATGTCGTAAGAGCATAAACGTGACTACAAATTATTTATCTTAGTGTATATCAGCCTCATGAAAGAAACGGTTTTGCTGAAGGGAAAATTATATAACATATGTCTGTATACTTCGATAGAACTTCCGAAAACCAAATGTAATTTATAAATTAAACAAAGTAATTCGGAGATTAACAATGCATTTTTAATACAATAAACTTTATTAAAGCTATTGAAACGATTTCGCGTACTGTCAGATCACTCTCAACTGTCACACACGTATATGTGATTCACTGTTTTTAAGTGTTTGGTGCATGCACATTGGCAGGTGTGCTGGTGAAGATGGTATTACACAGTCAAGCTCATTATATCTGTATTTCTCGTTTAAGAAATGATACTAATAACACATAATCAAAGAAATTTATTACACGACAAAACAAAACATTGTTACAGCTTACAAAAGAAAGGACAGATGCAAATAAAAACCACAAACCGTTAAATAGAGAAAAACAAAATTTATTACGGATTAAACGACATTTCCACATTACCAAGTACATACATATTAGCAGTGGTATAAACCAACTTTCTATACATCTGTATTTTATAATCAGTCTCAAAATTCATCTTCTTACGCGAATACAAAAAGGGATTACCAAAATTACAACACATAATGCTTCGTAGGCATAATCACGTGTCGAGATATTATCCTAGTAAGGTGTACATAGTATTTTGGCTGTAAGTTACGATGTCAATGAAGAAGATTAAATATGGCATGTCAGAGCTTTAGCTCCTAAGGAGAGCAGAATTCTGATTTCATTTTTTGTTTCGTTTCGGTCTACAAGGTATTACTGCGAAGGCTGGTAGTGGTATTTTGGAATTTTGTTTCTTCAGGAATTTGTATAACGCCAAGGATCCTAAATAAATCATGGATTTGAATAATGCCAAGGACCCTAAATAAATCATGGATTTGAATGATATTGATGCACGTGATATTCGTTGCTTGACTTTTCCAGTATATAAAGGTGTTGTCAATCAGATTGCTGCAATTAGTACATTTGGTAATTCCCTTTGTATTCGTGTAAGAAGATGAAGTTTGAAATTGGTGGTCAAGTACTGTTGTATCGAATGTTGGTTGGTACCACTGGTAACATGAATTAACTTGGTGAAGTAGAAGTAACTTTTAATCCGTAATAAATTTTGTGTTGCCAAATTTAACGATTTATTGCTTTAATTTGCATTTGTACTTTCTTTTGTAAGCTGTAACAGTGTTTTGTTTGGAAATTTAATAATTTATTTGATTTTGTGTTATTCCATAGAAGGAAAGTATTATCAGGTCCGAGCCTAGGGCGGGACTAGCGTGGCAGTCGCCCCGGGAGCAAAGTTGTAGGGGGCGCCAAAATAAGACGGGAAATTTTTTTTATTTTTCGGCAATCGTAGTGGAAATTTGGCATTCACGTGTGCTGCTGATAATGTTGACAGTCAAAGATTGGTATAAAAATGGCACGAAATCTAGAAGAGTTTACAAATGTAATGTGGTTGTCAATACTGAGTTGCACTCTGTAATGAAATTTACTAATTTATGAGCTACTGAAGACACGCGGGATTAACGCGTTGTGCGCTCTGTGCCATGTAGTTCACTAAGTGATTTGGTTACCGTTTGAAAACAGGCAACATTCTCATCGAGTGTGCTTTGTTTTAAGAGATTATCTGCAATCTGAGATTTAGTTGGTGATTAACCGTATTTCCATATGGTTATTGTGACCTCAGACGTTATAATTTTGCGATTGTTAATCCTAGCAAACAGTGGGATTTCATTACTTGTTATCTAATGCACTAGGTAAGTGAAACTAATGGTTCCCTTTTTGTGTACGCACATACGTTTTGTTTATAGCCTACGATATTCACGGTAAAGTGAAAACTTTTTGAGACCATGGTTAGATATTCCTTTCAGCCAATTTTTCTGCAACTTTTTAATATAAAAGGGATGTCAGGGGTGTGGCGAACCGTGCTATAAACACGGTGTTTACATTCCATTGCTCTCAAAAGTTAACATCTGAGGCCACCACAAAGCATATGTATTTGTTATGTTTATGAGTATGTTATAGGCCTATTACCCTGTCACATGAGATTATTACTGCGTCCACTAATTATATTAACAGTGATTTTATAAATAATCCTACTGAAATATTCGCATAGTTGTGGGTCTTTACAAGAGAAACCAATATCAATGATTACCAATTACAGTTATCTTAGTTAGTAATATTTTTACAACATATAGGCCTACAATCATGCTAAAAAGGGTTTTTTGTATAGACATATGAATTTGAAATTCCTCAAATAGTAACAAAACTACTCAATATTGTAATAATTTTGCTGATTACGCTTATAAAGCATTGTAAGATCATTTAAATATGCCTTAACACAAACTACATTAATGCTTTATATTCATTGTACATAGCATTGTAACTCATTTATCTATTATGAACATGAAATTAATTCATTTTATTTCTGCCCAAGATATGCAATAGGTACGAAGATATATGGACAGATGAAATCATCAGAGTCTGAAAAAATAAAAACGGAAATCCAAGACAGTTACTAAAATAAAACAAGATGCGCACAGCTTTGATCAATTCTTGTTACCTGTTACAACATAAGCTACCCCTGCAAGTTCTTCAATATATTGTGATAACGCCAGCAACGATAACTTTCATAAAGAAGATCAAGGCTTCAACATAACTGAAAACCTGTACAGAATTTCTCCCTCAGCAGAACCATTCTCCCAAGTGGAGGTGGAGCTTTTGGAATACACGCATAAGAAAACTCACTTAGATAAAAAATTCAAGCTAGTTTCAGAAGAAAGCGAAAATAAATCAGATTATTTTACCTATTTGTCCGATCCAGTGTTATGGCCTATCGTTTTGCAGTCTTTAGTTATAGATTTTTTTTTTTTTTTTTTTTTTTTTACCGGGCCTCAAGAAACTAAAGACACTGTGTTTCCTTGAGATGCAAACAAGCGGCATTTTTCTATAAAATAGATTAGGAAGCTAGATAATGGGGAAGAGTTGTAAATGCGATGGCATATGTATTCTAATACTTCGGACTGTGCATTTTGGTTTTGTTGCAAAATAATCAATAGGGACTGTAGCGTAAAATTAGGAACAACTGATTTTTGTGACTGGGAGCACGTAAGTTATCGCTCAAAAGAACATGAAGTCCCCCGATCAAAAAAATTCGCACTGCAAGTGGATTGAGCGTGAATCCAGAGACTGAGTCTCAATCAAGATATTTATTCGAAACATCAACAACTTATAAATAATGAAGTTCAACTCTGGAAGTGTGTGCTTGAACACCTTTTGTCTATTACTGTGTTCGTGGCCCAGCATAAATTTGCTTTCATGGAATCCTCGGAAAGCTTTTAACAGAAAATAAATTAAACTTTCTTGGTCTAGCAGAACTGTTGAAAAATTTTGGTAATGTTAGCGCGAACAACTAATGCGTGTTTCAGTCAAGTCATCAAATGAGCTTTATTGAGGGAAAACTCTACAAAATTGACATTTTAAGCGAAGCTGTACTCGAAAACATACACAAACTGGCTTAAAAGTCCAAATATAATTCCATAATTACACACTATACGACAGATATCAGTTACACAGAAAAAATGTCATACACGATATGGTTTGTGGAGGTAGAAAATGACGTAATTATAATAAATCAACAATTTTTGGGATTTCGAAATGTCAGTCACTGTACAGGAAAAGTCATGTCAGAACTATTGTTAAGAACTTTAGCCAAGAATGGACTAAGGTAAACACAAAGATGTCAAAGCAAAAATTCTTCAAATGAACCCAAGAGCATAATTTGTGCTGTTTCAGAAGCAGCTTCATAATCAAGTATTTCTATTACATTGTTTGGTGTACTGCAGAAATGGGTGTTTTTCTCTGTTTCTTTACAATGTTGGGAAATTTTTAAGAACCATGTGACCAGCCTTACTGTGAAACCACTAAGTGCTAAACGCCGGGAAAGTATAATTGATAGTGTTAAGGCTATTAGACATCAAGTGAAGAATTTGTATGATGCTTTAACTGTAGTGTTTGAATCTAGTTTGGAAGATCCTGCTTTGAGGTACGAAGCACACACATTAACGTACCAGTTAATAAAATTTGAATTTTTTGTTCGTCTTGTTGTATAGTACGATGTTTTGTATCAAGTAAACATTGTGAACAAATCATCGCAAAGGTCAGTGATGGATACTCGTACTGTCACCACTTTAATCAAGAGTTGTATGTAGCATGTATCTTCCTACAGAAATGGTGGCTACCAAAATACAGTTATAACTGTAAAAGAGCTCGTAGATACATTAGGAGCTGATGCTTTGTTTGGAAATACCACTCATACATGAAGAAAGAAGAGTCAGTTAAAATTAGAATGCCTTGACGAATCAGCCTGATTGGAGCTTTGGGAAAAATGAAAACACTTCCAGTGTTTTGTACCATCATCTGTGAAGAGTTACTTTAAGTAAGTTTTACAATATAGAGAAGACACAAAAATGAGCACTATATTTCCTAATATCTGAGTTTCTCTTCGAGTATTGCTGACTTTACCAGTGACAGTAGCTAGCTGTGAACGCAGTTTTTCGAAGTTAAATATGATCAAGACTTATCTTCGATCTGTTCTGAGTGACAAACAGCTCTCATCATTGGTGATATTGTCCATAGAGAATGATATAGCTTGCAAGATTGGCATTTATTCACCTATAACCAAATTTGCCCAGTCGAAAGCAAGGAAGGCCCCATTTTTATAGGACAATGAAGTGTGCATAATGTGCAATTTTATTTGTATACTAAACATCATATACTTAATAGTAATGTGAGTGAATATCTTCTTCACCGATGTTAAAGTGATCGCAAGAAAGTTACAGGTCTCATTTTCCCAGGACTGAAAAAAGAATTACTGTTCCTAATGTTAAGTTCATATTTCCGTTTCATAGTAGTTGTGTGTGTAAGAATTATTATGGAGCCCTTTTTCTGTACTAACAAAGTCTGGTGACAGCGACAAGATATACGGCGAATCAGACATAATTAAACATATAATGGTGATTACATAACTTTGAAATTCGTTTTGTATATCAACGTTACACAGTAAATGCTAGAGTCATGCAAATTTTATTTGTAACTTTCTTAAACTAAAATGCATTTATATTACAATAATTTTAATTTTAAATTAGAAAAATACGGCGGCGAATAATTTGCCCCTTGCCCCGGGCGCCGAATAATCTAAGGCTGGCCCTGAGTATCATGTCCTAAACGAGATATACAGATATATTACGATTGACTTGATAATACCAGCTTCACCAACACACCTGCCAATGCAAATGCACCAAACGCTTAAAAACAGTGTATCTCATATACGTGTGAAAGAGTTGACAGTGATCTGACAGTTCGTGAAGGGAACCCAGTAGGAATAATACAACCTTGTGGTGTATTATGGTTGTAATTGTCTACTCGATTTCAGATCCAATGTATAGGCTGTTTCACTCTGTATTTGGTTGTTATTTGTGGTTGTATTAACAACTGGTATTCGTGCATATATGCATTTATTTTATGTGTCATTGTAAGGGGCGTATTCTCCATGAATGCAATGCATTCAGTGCATGCTTTAATAAAATTCAAAGACGAACATATTTCTAAACCATATAATTCCCATTTTTCTTTTAATTATAAATAAGATTTCTTTTCCTCGCTACACATGTGACTGGGTTGCACGCCTCAGGCTAATAGTTACTAAAAAATTCGCGGCTAGGCGCTGACGGGAATCGCGCGCAGTACGTTCTTCGATAATCGATCTTAATAATTCCCTGAAACGCCGAGGTATAGAGCTGCGGTATTCTCAACATTCGTTCAGCTGGTGTGACGTGACAACAATCTTGCGCGAAAAGTGACAAATGCATGCACAAGGTGACATTGCATTCAGTGTGCTAGCAAGCGAGTACATGTCTTTATATTCAATTTTTAGTGATGGATTGTTTGTGTGTTCTACTGTTACATTTTAATTGGCATTTTAAACACTTGTTTCGCAAGATCAATGGCGACTGTTTAAGTGATATTGTAATAAATTTATTTAATAAATCGTTTGTGTTAATGGTAAATGTTCCAATGGAAGTAATTCTTGAAAACATAAAACTTAAAAGTAAATTATGTTTTATGAAGATTTAGAAGTAATTTTAAATTACTTTTTAATTGTGTTTTTAGACAAGCAAATATTAAAAGTTTAACAGATTTTAAATTATTTTTGTTAATAAGAATAAATGTAACTTAGCCTTAGCCCTAATTAAGTGATTTACTACTAGCGAATAGAGTTGTTTTGTGAATTTTGGGTGTTTAAAATAGTTTTAAACATTTCGACTTTAAATTTAGAATTATTTGATTTGACTAGTGAAACCCGAATTTCTGTTTTTACTTTCTCTCATTTGGAACATTAAAAGGATTTTCTTTAAAAATTGGCTACAATATATATTTTTTTAATAGATGCCTACACTAACACTACATTTTACCCCAGGGATTAAGTTTTTTTATTTTCTGCATCTTACACGCTGAAGTATCTTGTCTATGATTTTTCTTAATTTTAAGTGTCACTTGTGATTTAATTTAGGGTTTAATTATGTTCAGTGATATGTGTCGACGTATTTGAGTGTGGTGAATTGCATATTTTTGTATTACTTCAGTACTTCAACTTACTTAAAAATTGGCAGTGTTCAGATCTCTCACACTTTAATTGCACCTGCATAAGGGTATTATATAATCTGGAGAAGCTTTTGAACTCAATGTAACCCGGATGAAGGTAAGAGAGAGAGAGAGAGAGAGAGAGAGAGAGAGAGAGAGAGAGAGAGAGAGAGAGAGAGAGAGAGAGAGAGGAAAAAGGTACTAAAGAACTTAAAGATATTTCGAGCAACCTTTTAGTTTTACTTTGTTATTTATTAATATTTTTATTTCTCTGTGCAAAGCGAAGTGCCAAAATAAGTTTAGTGTAGCATGCTTTGCCAAAATTTTCAGAATACGCCCCTGGTCATTGTGTTGTTCTTACAGTTCTATGTGTATAAGCATTATGTCATACGTCTTCTCTAATGACACGGAGAAAAGTGAAGCACACGAACAAATCAGAACCTTATATACCAACGCCACAGCGACGTTATTGCACAACAGCATGTAACTGATAACAGTTTTGTATAGATAGCTAACTACAGCAAATAGAGACAAAAGATAAGATAAATGAAATAAAAAATTTTACACTGCCTTACGTGTTATCGTACTTCGCCGACCACTTTATCTTCCACCTTGCAGATCTACTGCATGTGTTTTTAAACGAGACAACGAACACTAGTACTATTGTTCTATGTTGTCGCTGGTGTTGAAATTTTATTTCGTGTGATATTGTGTTGTTCTTACAGTTCCATGTATATAGGTGTAATTTAGTTCAGTGGTTCTCATTTTATAGCAACATAGAACACTAGTACTACTCTTTGTTGTCGTGTTTAAAATCACGAACATGAACAAATAAGAACCTTATATACTAACGCTACAGTCACATTATTTCACAGTTGCATATAATTGATTACAATGTACCATAGATAATACACTACAGCAAAGACAGACAAAAGATTAGATATGTGACATAAAAGACTTAGACACAGTCATACGCGCTATCTTATCTCGCCAGTTCAACTGTTATCTGGCCAATTACTGAGTCGATAAAGAAGATAAACTATGTCTTTCAGAGTTTTAGCTGCTAAGGAGATTTACATTCTGCTTTCATTTTTGTTTCGTTGTGTTCTACAAAGTATTACTGTGAAGTCTGGTAATAGTCTTTTGGAATTTTGTTTCTTCAGGAAACCATATAACGCCAAAGATTATGATTAAATTAAGGATTTATTTGACATTGATGCACGTGATATTATTTGTTGGAAGACTTTTCGAGTGATCTGACAGCTAAAGTTAACACGAATTCTCTTAGGTTATGTTGCTCTCAAATTCCGTTCGCTCTTCTCGATAGCCATTTCCGTAAAATTCTCTCGTTCGTCACTTCTTTCAGTTAATGTGATAGCGTTTCTCGAAAGTAATTTCGCACAGTTTAGTTATTTTGCTCTTCAATTAATATTTTTATCAGATTAACGTATTGAGCGACAACTCATTTATAGTGCTGTCAACTACCTTTCCAGTCCCAAAGTTGTGTTATAATTAACACTTATACACACAGTTTGTTTCTACTTTCGGCTTCAACGAACCTGAGATACATTTATGTTGTGCGACAGACGCGGTTCCAAGTTAGGGGGGAGGGGGTCCATCGATTTATTTTCGGAGCGTATTGAAGGGGCAGATACATCATGAGTGTTGGAGAAGCAGTGAGCGGGGCAGGCGAAACGCACATTTAAGAACTCATTTATAAATAAAGACAGTTTATTACGTTTATTTACTTATCTACTGAAATAGCCTACTTATTTCTGTATATAAAACTGTAGCAATTCCTTGTTAAATCTGCCTGGATAGTGAATTTACTCTTAAACAATGCTCAATTAAAAAAAAATAAACATTAGTAAACATAAATAGCAAAACATCAAAAATGCAAAATAGTATTTACAACTTTACAAAAGAAAATCAATGCGCCTATCTTTTTATTCCCAAAACGATTAATTAATGATTCTATAGTCTCTTTAATGTCTCTGTGGATGTGGAGGAGAGGAAGTCCATTCAAACGTTCTTCTCCCGTTCTATTACTAAGCCATGTTTTGAGCCACCGAAGAGAAGTGAACGGGTGTTCGGCCGTCGCGACACTGATAGGTAGGGCCATCTGTTTATTGCGAAAATACTTACAGAGACTAGACTTCAATATCCTACGTGCACAATTGCGATCTTCATGTGTGTATTGGCCGCTTGTCTTTGTGTGCATGCAGTCTGTTATATGAGTGAGCCAATAAGAACAAGAATTTTTCCGATAGTGAACGTCCGTGATTTGTGGGTAGACAAATAAAACGCGTAATATCTCAAATGATCCAAACACCAAAAGTAATTGTGAACTTAAGTGCGCTGGAACATAACTTGCCCTGAAATATATCCGTGAAAAAGCAGGTGGCCTTTCTGATAGGTAAAAAAGTTAGAAGCAGCAATAATTTATGGATGTTAGGAATCATATCCTTGTTACAGTTAGCCACTCTGTCTAGAACTGTCTGAGATATACCTCAGATACCTATTGATTTTCTTGGCTGTAGCCCACTGTTCTCGCCATAGTTTGTTCTGGGCATGGAGGACAAAAGCACACAGTTCTCAGATGACTCCCGTGTATACATACGTTGCATTTTATGACTTCTTTCTCGGACAGCTGTTGTTCAAGATGTTTATCTGATTGTAATCCTCATGAATCCGCATAGCAAGTGGAGTTAGGCGACAAAGGTGGAATGACTAAATTTCTTCCTCTGATATCTGTTTCGTAAGTTTGTCAAAATCTCATCTAACAGAGAAGTGTACATAGATCGTCTAAAGTACTCTTCAGGGGTGTCTGAATGGTAATTATTTATGTGTTCCTGCCTTTTTGAGGAAATCCTGGGTTTGACAATAGCTATTTCCATTTCGTTGGCAACAGATTCTGAATTAATAAAAATGGTTTGAAATGTGTATTCAACCTCGTTTCTCTTCTCCTCCAGAACAGTTATGAGATTCCTTACTGAATTGGAAGCATTAACCGAGTCAAGAGTGGGAGACTGTAGCAAATGACTTAGAGGAAGTGTTATCACTAGAACATCACCCAGTGTAAAAAGAGAAACAATAAACTCACTGTCGGGTATTGCTTTCAGGGGTGAATATGCTTTCGAAGCTGCTTCCAGGCTCATTTTCCACTCAGCGTCATTCGTCAAACCTTCGCAAATATTTAGAAGGTAGCAGCAAAATTGAATGTTCCCGTCATGCTTTTCTTGCCATTGTGTTTTGCAATGGCCACTGAAAACTTGACATACCCAAGATCGAAACACATGCAGCATTAATTTTAGGAGAGGAATTGGAGAAAAATATTACTTTATTTATTTTCCCTACAGAATACCTTCACGCTACAGCATTGTTTGACTTCTGCAAAGTGTTGTTTTGTCTCTGATTCAGACATGGGCAACGCTTGGTATTTCGCACAACATTCGTTATCTCGGATACGACCTCTTTTATGTTCTGATGCCATTTCAGCACAGTTATCTGTACAGATAGCTTCACACTTCTCTTCTGTGCGTAGTGAGCTCTTTGTGCACATATAATTGATTATGTGAGCCAATGCTTTTCCTGCCAGACGTCTTCGATTGTCCTCAATATCTTAATGCATAATATCTTCATAGGATTCAGGTCACATAGAAAATACTTTTGTTGCGTAATTTTCTTCTACTCTACCTCTATTCTATGTGTTAACTTGAAGCCCGAAGGTAGGGCAGGATTTAATTGCGTATCAGGGCGAGCCCCTCATTTTAGGTAGTCATGGGCAGCAATTGGAGCCATGACTACCTCCCTAAGTGTACCTATAGCTAAGCTATAACTAAGAAGAGACTAGGAAAAACTGCC
This sequence comes from Dryococelus australis, assembly GCA_029891345.1. Classification (NCBI taxonomy): domain Eukaryota; kingdom Metazoa; phylum Arthropoda; class Insecta; order Phasmatodea; family Phasmatidae; genus Dryococelus; species Dryococelus australis. Next base: position 174,087,981 of record CM056994.1, on the reverse strand, counting down.
ACAGACACCGAAAAAAACCCAGTCGCCAGGATCTAATTCAAAATAGTTGTATGCATTAATCAGAAATGCTACAGGATAACGGAGTGTGTGGAAACATGATCTTGTTAGTAGGTATGAAAAAAACTAGTAGAGAAGTGACAGGATCTTAATTTTGTCATTAGCCTTTATTGGGAGGGAGCGCTGGCTACAACCAGAGTGGTGCTTGCACACCACTCTGGTAAGGGAAGTGGACCTATTGAGCCTCTTCCCCCGGAATCCCCGATGGATTCCTGAAACTAAAAAGAAAGAGAGTGAGCTGCCAGCAAATGTCAGCAGGGACAACACATACTGGCTTTTACATGGCCGGGAAGAGATGGTGAAAACCTATTGAAGAGAGAAGACGAAATTATACAAGTGTAAATGATCTTATCGTAATATATGTCCTCGGGGACACGTGTGTCTAACCTTAGCAGCGGCCAATCTTTGTAGCCATTGATTGTAACAGATCATATATACGGCCATGAGTTACGAGTGCTCAGAGCTTCGAATTGTTATGAGTGTTGGGGGAAGAAGAGGGGGAGGCGACTCTCACCAACTGCTGCAGAGAGCACATTATCGCCACGAGCCTCTGCGGATATTTGCGGATGTATTGTGTTATCGGCCGTCGAAGAAGTTTTATATTACTAGACTACTCGGTATTGCATTCTATCATAATATTACACACGTTTAGACACTTACCGTCCATGACTGTAAACAAGTAAATCTCTCTTTGGTATATCTACTTTCTTGTAAGCTACACTGAAATCAACAATAACAACTTATCTCACATACACGATACACAACACATTAAAACTGCAAACAGTGGCTGCAGTGCCAAATTGCGCTGATTGGTTTGGTGTACTTCTACCGATAGATCACGCGCAGTGTAGAAGGCCGGCTAGCCAATCCAGATACTACATCGAAATGCATGCTAACTCATAGCTGTAAATGATTTCTCTAATCGATAGGGCTAATATGTACTTTTCAAAGGTTATCTGGACCACTGTGCCTTTTTAGTAATTTTTTAGGTGGAAAGGGGGGGGTGGAGGGGCTGTCCCCACCCACCTCCCTGGAGACGCGCCTGCTGTGCGAGGGGGTAAGAACATGAATATTATAGAACTAAATCACTTGTGTGGTATTGGTATATACACAAAATGATGTACTCAATAATTATAACTGCCATTACATCAGAAGCTATCATTAGAAAGATTTGTTATAAATGTCGTCAATTCTTGAACATTCGTTGGTGTATACTCAACTAGCTCCTAAACGATTTTTCCATCAGTAGTGGTGAACCTTTTCGTGAAAAGCACCACTTATATTAAAGCGGATTTATACATATATATATACATATATATAATACACTAAAAATAGCTATTTACTTGACACTTCCCATTCAATTTCCTTCATAAACTGTATTAATGTTGTTATGTGTTCACTGCCTCTCATTGTGGAGCGAGCAAAGAGTTGAAAATAGAGTTGTAAAATGATAGTGGTGACGGTGCAGCGGCGGGAGGCAATGACGGGTATCGAATTATAGATGCGCGCCGCGGACTCTGGTCGTATTGTTTTCGGCTGATATCTGAAGAATACTCTGGATTACTGACCTCATTCTCCCAGCGCATCTCGGAGTGCATTGAACCTTCCAGATGGTCGCCTGAGCTCAATAAATATCCCAGCCAGCCTCTGGGGTGCGAGTTGTTGTTCGAGTTGGATTTGATAGATTCCGAGCGACAGAAGTGCGGGAGGCGTGACCAGCAGTGAAGAAGGGAAGAAGGTGACTGCGAGTGTCAATGTTTTGATGGACGTGGCTGGCAGGCGGAACTATTGGACTAAATTCGTGCGTGAAAGACATTATAAATGATGGAAACAGAAAGACTGAACACATGCTAATAATGAGAATGAGTTAATTGATTGTAACAAAGAGCGACAATTAAGGTCATTTATTGAAGGTGAAATATACCGTAAATATTGCGCTCACTGTGAAATAAAAGATTAAAAGTCGAGACACCAAATTTGATGCTGTAGATAATAGCAGAGTGAATAAATTAGAAATCAGTTTTAGTTTGTTTTATTTATTTCTTTATTTAGACCTACATCCCTCATGCACTCAGATACTCTGCTCAGGTATCATCGAATGAAACACTGGTGTCAGAAGTGGGATGGAGGTAATGATGATTTAATCAGTTGTAAATAAAGTTTGAATATAGGGATGTAGTTAGTGGTTTTAAACAAATAAGTTAATTGTAATAGCCAGATGTAGATACTTAAGATTATTTTGTACAACTGATGCAGAGAATGTTTACAGGAAACATGTCTGCAGAACTGGAAGCGTTGCGATTACTGATTGTCGGGCAGGTAGCCAAGTGAGCACAAGTGTTAATGTCCCAAACAACCAGATTATTAGTGTGAACGAGAATCTAAAAGTGAAAATGAGAATTTCGACAGGAAATTGACTCGGTTAATGACAATGTAGACAGGAAAATTGACATTATTAATGAAAATGTAGACAATAAAATTGAGCATATGGACAGGAAAATAGAATGCATTAGTAAGTTAGTAAATACAAGGATTGGCAGTGAGGACGATAAAATACACAGTGTAAATGAAAGATGCACCATGTGAATGAAAGAGTAGAAAGTGTGACTGAAATAGTGAACAGTGTCACCACAAGGATGGACAGTGTCGAGAATAAAGTGAAACAGGAAATAATTGAGACGAAGAAGGAATGGCAGGGATTTCTGCAGCAGCGAAATTCTACTATACAACATTGCCAGCAGAGGAAAGTGAGGAAGCAGTACAAGTCCTAACCAATGCAGCAACCTCGGAGGATAGCAAGCGCTCAGCAGCATTGGTGTCGTGCAGCAAGCAGTGGGGAAGGGGGTCTCAATTAGGCAGACTTCATGGCAGGAGTACCAACATCAGTTTGAAATAGTCGTTACCTTACATGGCTGGACACCCGGACAGTAGCTTACAACTTCGCCGCTGTCCTTGAAGGGCCACGCATTGAGCATACTACAATCTCTGCCAGAGCGACATCAACTGGAGTACGTCACACTGGTATCTGCAAAGGAGATACCTTTCGGCGACAAGTACATGCGACATGCCCACAATTCACAGATCCAAAGACGCACCCATTGACCAAGTGACCCACTGCACGAACTATGGCAAGATATCGCGCGGTTCTTCCACCTATCTCTCTATCTCTTATAGGGTGCCCCGAGATGGCAACCGAAATCATCACAGTTGGCTTCTTCATCGATTCCATTCCCGACACAAAGGTAAGACAAGCAGTACGTCTGGCTGAACCCCACAACATCCAATACACCCTGGCCCGAGAAATGGAGGTGAGTCAGAAATACAGAGAACTGCACCCCGACATCCGGTACAGGGACACTGAACGGATACGACGAAGACAGATTAATGAAGACATTGAAGGAGATGCAGACGACCATGGGATACATCTCTTGGAGGGTCCACGCTACCGAGCTTCGCTGCCCCCAACCTAAATGGTTGTAGTGTTGGTAATGTGGACAGCTGGGGCAACTGAGAGCCTAATGCCCACAGCCGCAGCAGCAGCAGAAGCAGCAGCAGCGGTGTAAGAGGCAACGAGTGGCAGGTGAGAACACAGCTCATTCGGAAACTTGTAAACGCCGATCTTAGAGGGCGAATCTCGTTGACTGCTGGAGGGAAGGCCCCACGACGATTGGGTCTAATTGAGAAAGCAGAAAATCTTGGCGTCGTTTCAGGTAAAGTTGTTGTAGCATGAACATTGGTCTCTTCTAGTTCTGGCAGTTATACAATTTGAATTATAAAATTTTCCGGTAGTGCCATTCGTCTAAGTCCAGGACAGGAGAATAATATATCTTAATTACTGCACAAAAGTAGGGATGCCTTCTTGTGTGGACCAAATGTCCTTGGAAGGACTAATGTGACGTTCCACCACATTGATTAAGGTGATGTCAAATCCATGAAGCAGCCACCAAGACGTGTGCCACTACCTTCACATTATGCAGTTGAGGGTATTCTGAGGTAAATTAACGAGTTAGATCTAACAGGACGATCAGTTAGTCCATGATCATCACCCAGTGTACTTGTTAAGAAGAAAATAGCTCTCTGAGGTTTTCTATATATTATCGCCAGCTTAATATTGTCACAAAGAAAGACTCTTATCCGCTTCCAAGGATAGATGACACATTAAATAGCCTAGCAGATTTGCAATGGTTTTCTACTTTGAACATTGAGAGTTGGTACTGGCAGTACGAGGTGGTACCAGTGGACGAAGAGAAGACTACATTTTGTATCCAGGCAAAGATACCTGCAGTTCAAAGTTATGCCTTTTGGGCTATGTAATGCCCCTGTTTCCTTCGAATACTTGATGGAAAATGTTTTGCCTTTAGATAACTGTCATGTTTCAAGATGGTATTGTCATCACAGGAAGGATATTTGAAGAGCACCTATGTCGCTTAGACTATGTATTCCAGAAAGTGATCACAGCAAACTTTAAATTTGTTCCTAAGAAGTGTCATATGTTCCAAAACAAAATTAATTTCTTGGGAGATGTATTGTAGGCAAATGGGATTGAAACAAATCCCAAGAAGACCAAAGCAGTAAGCGACTGGTCGATGGCAACTGACAAAACAGAAGTACTGAGTTTTCCGGGATTATGTGCTTACTACTGTAGATTTGTGCGTGGGTTCGTCACGATTGCTAAGCCACTAAATGAACTGACTGGGGCAAAAAGGATATTTTAGTGGACCACTGAGTGTGAGGATGTTTTAGTAAACAAAAAAAAATGCTGATATCTCCTGCAGTCCTGGGTTTCCCGAAAAGTGAGGGTGTATTCATTTTGGACACTGATGCTAGTGATGTAAGCATTGGTGCTGTGCTATATCAAACTCATGAATAAAAGTAAATACCACTCGAATACTTCAGTAAGTCTGAGAGAAATTTCTGTATTACATGCAGGAAGCTTCTGGTCATGAAGAAGGCAATTTTACTTTTTCACCCCTACCTTTATGGCAGACATTTTATTCTAAGAACTGACCATGCTTCACTTTGCTGGCTACTAAATTTCAAGAACCATGAAGGTCAAATAGCCCGGTCGATACAGCATCATTAAGATATGACTTTGAAATACAACACAAATCTTGATGTCTTCACAGCAATGCAAATTCACTTTCCAGGAGCCCATGTGAGTCATATTGTAGTCATTGCGAACATCAGGATGCCAAGAGTGGCGAATCACTGATGGTAAAGAGGACAAAAATTAAATTTTTCTCTATCTTGTGATGCAACACCTACCTGGAGTGGTGAGGGTATTAGGAAAGACCAGATGAATTATCTCACTTTGCAGCCATTAATATAGTAGAAAGAAGCTGGCTGTCGGCCAAAATAGGAAGAGATCTAGTCTGAGCGCTGCTGAAAAGGCATTCTGGGCAAAGTGGAATTTTCTCATATGGATAATGATGTACTTTACAGAAGCTGAGAAAGTAATGATGGAAAAACACATACAGAATCAGTTGTTCCTTCTAGAATGCCGAGTTCCAGAATTCTTAAAAGAACTGCATAATGCGGTAGCCAGTTGGCACTTTGGTGTTAATAAGACACTTCATATAATTGGACTGAGATTCTACTGGCATCACTGTCGGAGAATGTTGAGAAGTGGTGCCGATTGTGCGACACCTGCACTGTGAGGAAGGGCTCAAGGGCCAGAGGACAAGGTCACCGCCAGAAATACAATGTAGGAAACCAATTTTAAAGGATGGGAGTATACATTCTGGGCCCTTTGAATGTCAAAAAGAGATTCAATTGGTATCTAGTGGCGGATCAATATAATTTTACCAAATGGCCTGAGGTCATTCATCTCCCGAATCAGGAAGCACATACTATACCTGAGGCACTCATAGAACATGCATAGAACATGTCTTTTCGATGTTTGGGGTACCACTGGAACTCCATTATGATCAGGGAAGAAATTTTTAGGTCGCATTCTTCCAGGAGTTGACGAAAATTCTGAGGATGATGTGACAAACAACCAAGAGGACTGGGATTCAAACGTGTCATTGTTTCTACTTGTTTACCACTTAGAAGTTCACGTGTTCACAAGGGCAACACCATAAAGAATGTTGTTTAAAAGCGAACTACGGCTCCCCAGTGACCTGATATTTGGTCGACCGACAGAAAAGGAAACTACAGCCCCTGATAATGCCGGTGAATTATGTAACAGACTTGTTGGCATTCGTGATTTTGCTGGACAGCACCTCTGAATAAATAGCTACAGGATGAATATGCCGTGTGATAGAAGAATGTTGGGCCAGGTTTTTAAAAAAGGATAACTTGTGTGGCTGTACAACCCACAGAGGGAAAAGGGTACTGCGCGAAGCTACAGAAATGTTGGGATGGCCCTTACATGACCCTCAAAAAGATAAATTGTGTGGTCTTTACGATTTGTCGTCAAGGCTCTCGGGTGTAGCCGAAGGTTGTCCACATCGACCGACTTGTACTCTACGATGATCAAGATTTTGCAGTGTCTGTTCGGGGCGAACAGACTAAAGGAGGAGACAGGGTTCTGTGTGCACTGCCTCGCATCTCGGAGCTAGCGAAGAGACGGTAATAGAGTTGCAATGTGATAGCGATGACGACGGCGGGAGGTAATGATAGGAGCGAATTACAGACTTGTGCCACGGACTCTGGTCGTATTGTTTTCGGCTGATATCTGAAGAATACTCTGGATTACTGATCTCATTCCCATGGCATCCCTATAAATATCGCAGCAAGCCTCTAGACAACGAGTTTTTGTTAGAGTTGGAGTCGATTGATTCCGAGCGATAGAAGAGCGGGCGGCGTGACCAGCAGTGAAGAAGGGAAGACGGCGATTACGAGTGTTAATGTTTTGAAGGACGTGGCTGGCAGACTGGACTATTGGACTAAATTCGTTCGTGAAATACATTATAAATGATGGAAACAGAAAGACTGAACACATGCTAATAATGAGAATGAGTTAATTGACTGTAACACGTAGAGACAATTAAGGACATTAAATGGAGTTGAAATATACAGTAAATATTGCGCTTACTGTTATATCCCTCGCGAACTCAGATACGCCTCTCAAGCATTCTCGTATATAACATTATCACAAAAACAAACATAGTAAGCCGGTATCAGATAGTCACCTAACATGACAACTCAGAGTGAGAAATAAAATAGTTATTAAAAATTCCGAAAATTTAAATACCTTTAAATTAATAACAGTCGGAATGAAATATTAAATTGAAAAATAATTATGAACAACAAACAATTATTATATTTAAAACTAATCCCTTTCGGAAAAAAAATTTTTTTATCTCGACAAAAAAAAACAAGAAGTACTGATATAACTAATGAGCTACTTTCCTCAACTTGGGTGAAATCCATTTTTAAATAACATCTTAAAAACTAAGTTGGCAGGAGTTACTTGACTTTGTTTTGCAAACAAAAATTTCATTAGTGAAACCAGAAACTTATGAAAGTGTAGTTAAACAGTTGCAAATACACACATGGTTTACCCGGGACTTGAACCCAGAAAACCTTGTACTATAAGCTAGTGTGCAATCCACTGCATTACTGAGGTTGGATTCCGAGCAAGACTTCGGGTTTAATCAGTATAATGTTTCGAATGATAAGGTTTACTTATCTCAAATATTTACAGGGCCTTTAATTTGATTAGAGACTAAGCCTCATAAACTATGTAAGGTTACATGGTCTGCCGTAGCGTTTCTTGTGTGAAGACTTCGATGGAAATCGGTTGTATAGTCCCTGGGATACGACAAAATAAAACATAATTTTATTTGATTTTATCGTTAAAATAATTCCCCAAAAAAGAGGCTCTAATAACGATACTTCTTATTTATAATGTTTCCATACAAATGTTGGTTGAACTGTTTAATATATGTGTTTAACTTACCTAAATCACCTATGAAGCTGTCATTTTGTTCATTGTTTTCTGATCTATAAAAATCACGAAAGTTTACAATATGGTGCGCACAATTTGGTACAAAACTATTTGAAATGTTACACTGGAACATTAGGCGGGAATCAGTTGAATGGGTTTCAAGGCATAGGATAAAGTTCCTATTTTCATGTGGTGATCTTCGCAAATAGATGAAAAATGGTAATGTAGTAGCAATTGTGATTACTTTATATGGGGAGTATCCAAAGTTAAGTTAAAATAGACAACATAGTTTTGCAGCTATCGGCCAAAAAGAATTTTTCAGCCGCAATTTTTAAAATATGCACATTCTTCTTAGAAACTAAATTTTATATTGTAGCCTACAACAGTACAACGCATTCGCCAAATTTGGTAACAATGGGTTTATTGTTTACTGAGACCGAAATACAGGAGAAAAGAATTATTTGTTATTTGTCGGGCTACCTTAAAAAATGACAGCGAAATTAGGCCCCCCATACACGAATTTGATGTTTGTAATAGGTACTGCGAGTATACAATCTCAAGTTGGAATTTCTTTCGTTAGTAAAATTAACTGACCTTAAATATTTATGTAACCACAATTTCGAAAACAAGTGCTGAATTACTTAAGACATACCATTTAGAACAGCTGCTACAGCACTATTTCTTGCCAAATTTGGACGGAATTTCGAAATTGTTTCCGAAGATATTACAAAGTGTTTTATTTACTCACATGGTGATATCTAACAAAATGCTTGACCAAAGATTCTCTATGTACATACAGTTAATAATTGTAATATCTACTGCCAGATTACAAAATTTAATTAAAATTGATTGCATAGTTTTGAGGATATAGCATTCTTAGTTAAAATAGCCGTAGGTCGGCCATTTTGAAAATAAATATCTGGCATACTTAAAATATACCACCGGCATCATCTGAATTTGCACTACTTGTTGCCAAATTTGGTAGGAATCGGTAAATTTTTTATCGAACTATGACATAATAACTTCATTTATTCGTATGGTACTCTCTTCTAAAATTACCGTCAAAAGTTGTTATTTGTTGATATATATGATGCCAGTAATAGATACTTTTGGTATATAATTTTTGATCGAAATTGGTCAAATGGTGTGGCACATATACTAAATAAACTTAAAACGATTGAATGGTTCTAATTTTGTAAATAAGTTACTATCATTGTTTAATCATTAATGTTTACATATCCTATCACTGTTTTACTTACATCCCGAATTGGGTGAGAATTGGTTTTATTACATTATCAGATATTATATAAGATATTTTTCATTGATGCTGTTTTCCAAAATGGCGGGCTAACAACAGTGTTTATATTGAAATTTAATGGTTACACAATGGTCGGCTAGCACACAAAATCTGGTTTTAATCGGTTGAATGGTTCCTGAGATATGACATCACCCAAAATTATCAAATGGTTGCTATATTGAAAGTATGTCCTGACGTAGTCGAAAACTCTTTAACTCAGGTGTCCTTATTAAATGTTATATGTGTACCAACTTTGGCGAAATTCGGTTTGAAGTGTTCAATAACAGAAAGTGGGGGACACACACCTGCACAGACCCACATTCATACATACACACACCTACACACCTACACATACACACACCTTCACACCTACATATACACACATAGGCAAACGAACCTGTTGCTTAATTAATTACTGACATTCGGTAAATTTTTCATAACATTATGTGAATTTACAAAACCAATTCGTAAATTTTCCAGTTAGTTTTTCTCTGCTTCCAATACAAATGGAAGAATTCTAAACATTTTAAATAGCGTATAAATGTGAAATTCAAAGAAGCTAAAGTGGAGCGAGATGTGATCATGAATCATAAGTTAGTGAGTCTGTTAGTTATACATCTCCCCTGCGCTCTTTTTGTCACGAAGTCAAGCACAAATTTATTAGTATTACGATTACGTTTGCAATGGCATAATTTATTTTGAATGGAATCTGACTATGAATGGGATCTGTGCGGCTTTTGCGGCTGTGCAGCTAGGGTGGGGGTGGGGGTCCTTCACCTCGATTTAGACGAGCTCGGCAGTCTTCGGCTCAATTCAGGTGTAGACGGAACCCTTCGACTCGGGATTGTCGGACGGACACGAACCCGAAGGTGATCGGCATTTATGAACACTAACCCTTCAAGTATATATGTATATTTCTGATAACTAAATTGGTTTTATAGGTATAGGATAATGTCAGATCAAAGGTATTGATTTCTTATCGCATTTGAAACAATTTTTTCGAATAAAAAATTAATAAGAAACATTTTTTTTTTTAAAGTTTGTATTTACTGAAAATGTACATTTAGTTCAGTTACTACATTTCTGGTCTCCCCTCTTAAAGTCTATTACACAATTACAGAATCTGTAAATAATTGTTTGTACATGTAACCAATTTAAACCCATCAAACGAGTAGCAACCATCTGCACAAGTATGTTATAAACATGTTATAGGTCAGCATTTACCAACTTTTTGTATGAATAGTTGTCTACGGTTTATAAACCATTGGTTATAGGTACTTGAAACTTGGAATGTACAAGGACAGCTCGTATAATAGCCAGTCTTATCTTGTGTGCATTTCTCATGCATCAATACTTCGATCAATCCCAAACCTTCGCAATTCGTCGCTATTCTTTGCAATCCTCACTAATTCTTAGTCATCTTCCTCTGCAATCCTTCTCTAAAATCCTCCTAATAAATCCTAACCAATCATCCACCTCAATTCTCAGCTATCCTTCCCAATATTTACCATTCCTAAGCAATCCTCAGTAAACCTCACTGATCCTCAGAAATCCCTCACAATCCTCACCAATCATTATCAATCCTCAGAATTCCCCCGAAATAATTACTTATCCCCACCAATACTCAGCAATCCTCCTCCACAATTCTCCTTCGCAGTCATCAGCAATTTTCTGTGATCCTGTACAATCGTTAGCAATCCTCCTCCGCAATCCTCAGCATTCTTCATTAGTATTCAGCAATTCTCAGCTCTCCTCACAAATGTTCAGCAATACTCTTTATTACTATTCACCAATTCTTACCAATCCTCAGCAAGTCTCAGTAACGATCCTCACCAATACTCAGTATTTTCCTTCTGCGATCCTCTGAATTCCTCTACAATCCGCATTCACAAACCTCACCAATCCTCAGCAACTCTCCTCACCTATCATCAGAAATCCATCCATCAATCCCAATTCCTCGTTCAATGGTTCGATAAATTCTTTGGTTTATCATCTGTCCCCACGCAAATGTATAGATAGTATATTCATTCGCTAACAATCTGCTAATTTGTACACGTCGCCTGAATTAATGTTTAGTATAAAGTCCACTGTACGTGCATTTATTTTCGAAGTCTTTATTAATATTATACACGTGGATCTTTACTTCAACAGTCGACTGCTCATCGCATTATTATAAGGTTCTGAGGGATAAAAAGATATAGATAATATTTAAAATATAATTATTACTTTATTTTTAAAATAATTTTCTTATTTTACACTTTGCAATATCGGAAGAAAGCAGTTCAACACATCATGCGATATAAGACCCCTCCTTAAGTTCGTTGTTGATTAATAATATCCCATTAATATGCGATAAATCTCTGCTATCTTACATGTCAGTCAATAGCCTGAGTCTTTAAACCATTTCATTCGGGCCTTCGGAAAATAGGTAGCCAGTCGTCTTCTGCCATCTTCACACGACTTATCACAGGAAACTCTTTGGAGAGATGCATGAGAACATTGGCAAAATCGTCACTGTCTTCATTATCGTCTTCACCTCATGTTACATCTTCAATATAAAATGTTATTTTCTTTGTTGTAGAAGTTGCATAGTTATCATCGGTATTTAGAGCTAATGATTGTTATTTTGATATTCGTCGATGACATGCGAAAGTCTTGCAATTGTATATCACACACAAACCGATTCTACTGCATTGTAGGTCACTCATTCCATCATTAAATGCCTCGTCATAATCATGTGTGGAATTAATTCCCATCGATGTAGAATTCGGTATTGGTTGCAACACATGCTGGCTCCCAATAGATATATCCTTGCAAATCGTGGTGTGTCCCGTTAATGTATCACATTGTATAAATTGCATTAGGAACATTGTCGTAATGATTTGTTCACACACACACACACACATATATATATATATATGTATATTTAATAAAATCCCAGTAGTATAGTAACACCTTCGAAACCTACGAGATAATGAATAATTAAAATATTTAATATTGAAGAGAGGAGACCTGAAATTAAGTTGAGAGGACTTTTAGTTGTTTTCTATATTCAGTATAGGTACAACTTTAAAAAATTATGTAACTATTATAAAATTAAATGATAAATACATTTTTTTTATTTGACATAACCTATGCCTATAAAAATAACATGCTTACCATAAATAAACGTATTGGGGCAACATCAACAGGTATATAAAGAGCTGGATTCATAGTTTTGAATGTTTTTGTTGTTATATATTAGTTTTTTTTAAATTAAATAAAATACACAGATTTTTATTATTAAACATATATAGTAGGATTCACATATCTCATTAAAAACACCGCTATGAAGCAAATATTATTTAATGCAGATTACTACAGTTATAAAGGGCTTAAACAAATAAATTATTAGAGCCACTAATGATACTTCCAAAACTGAATTTTATAAGCACGACCTTAATAATTCGTATGTCTACCTGCTTATATATATATATGCTTATAGCCAAACTTGTTACAAAATAATTTTTAATGAATATTAAAATCTTTCAATGTGGGTATAATCATATAGGGTAATCTAATATTCAGAACATGACAGAAAAATAACGAAATCTTATAATACAGTACATCCCTTGCCTTAAAAAAAACATAAGAAACTTCAAAATATTAGTATTCGTAAGCCATATATGCATTGATTGATAACATATATAAATTATTTTAACTAAATTTTAACCAGGGAAAATGGTGCATCTTTATTGTTCCATCTACACTTTTAAGCACGTATTATGTTGTGAGCTCGCTGGTTGAGTGGCTAGCAAACTGAACTTCAATTTTAAAGCTTGCGAGTTCGACTCTCAGTTCAGCATAAGTTATTTTTCTTTTTTTAATGTTAGCAGCTGTCCCGACAATGTGTTAAATTAACATAATTAAACATTTTAAATACATTTTACTGTATTTTAAAACTATTTTTCGCCTTTTTTAAAACGATAAATAATGCAATTTTTTTAATAACTCTAATTATTTACAAATAGACTATATCGATTCCTAGATGTATGACAATTTTATACATGGCTGCATAGCAGTGCAAGTGATCACTAAATTCGCATGCACTTGACTTGGGGTCATTTACACTATCCATCTCTTCCCTGCGCGGTGCCTACCGACGTCACTGCACTCTTGGCCTGTAATTGCTCGTACGTCTGTCTCGCAGACCTGTTGGCACCTTCGTGCGTGGTTACTAGCCTACGCAACATAATTTCTGCACAAAAGTAAAAAAAAAATGATTAAAGTAAAATGTAAGAAAATATTGATTTTTTATAAAAAAAATATGGATTGAATTGATATTTAAAGTATTAAAATACGAATAGTTTTTACAAAATCCGACCTGGAATGTACAATAATTTTATATACTTTTTCCTGAATTGAAAATTACATCTCTAAATTAGTATATAAATATACACACTGGCGATTCGCGCACTCTAGAAGGCAATGAAAGAACAATGTAGACAGTGGTATCGAATGAAGGTGAAAGAAAGAGAGAAATACAAGATGGAATAAAAGAGAGAACGAAAGAATAAATCGGAGGACTCGAAGGAAACCTACGGAATAATAGAGACAAGAGAGATACATAATAAAAGAGAAAGAATTGGAATGAGAGAGAAATGTGAGAGAAAGGCAAAAAAAGAAACAAATATAATGAGAGAGAGAGAGAGACAAGAGAGAAAGGGAATGAAAGAGATAAAGGAAAAAGGACTCGTGTATCGCGTAAACCGGCTAGCCGGCTGCGGGACGACCGCGTAGTTGGATGAAGCGACGTCATTACTGAGAGCCCCGGAATTACCAACTGCGGAATGCGAGTGGTCTATTCGTCGTACTAAACTGCGGTTTTCACTGAAGTGATTTGTTTGTCTAAGTTGTATTAATCTGCTCTTTTCTAAATAAGAGGAATTTAAGGAATAAAAGTATTCGCACTGTCTTTCCATGTTGTAAATAGTACATATAAAAATCGGTGGACTCGGAAGTACATTTTTCTGATATATCACACAGGCAATGGCGTAGAAACGCGAGGGGATACGGTGTCATGTCCCCTCCCAGATCCCAGACTCAATTTTAAAGTATGACATTTTTCGCTACTCTTGTGTTCACTTTTCGTGCAGTGATCATAAACAGTATTTGTCTCTATATTTTTATTCACTAATACCATTCCATAGCAGGGTAGGAAGATGCTGCTCTAACCGTTGCGTTACCTAGACTCCCTCCTCCCCTCAACATGATTAGAATACTAATTCTTGTAATGGACGCTGATGCATCCCTCCATGCGTTCACTACCAGTGGATACGACATTCTCTTTCACATACGAGCGCATGCAGCCTTTCGCTCCTGAACGACGACATTATATAATATACATTTTTGAATATTTTATTGTTCTTAATATTTTTACTTGTTGTCGCTGGCACAAATTCATTATTTTTTTCTTTAGGGAACGTCCACGCAGTTAAAGCACATTAGAATAAGTACAATTTATAGCTCGTATTGTTTACTTTTTAACGTTAGAATGTTTATCATTTAATTATTTTTAATACAGTAGGCCTACTATTTTAATGGATATTCTCATAGGTTGGAGAAAGTGTGTAAACAACTTCAGATCACAAGTTCATATAAATAGTGGGCTGTCATTTCAGTTGCGTGATGCTGTCAGTTCTAGAGGCTTATGACTATTATGAAGTTCACTGTTGAGACAGAATAGTTATCGCGCAGATGGTATCAGCACTCTGCTTCATTTTCACTATGCGTTCTAAACAGTAGAACACGTTAGTAGCAAAAGAATTTGCACACGAACTCTCTACTGAATGCTTCCATTATCAGTTATAGCTTAATTTACTAAAGGGCTGGTGTTGTGAGAATAATGGACACATCTCAAGCATTCGGAAACAGCACATTTGATATACTAGCCTTAGTCCTGTTTCCTCTTTACCTCGGTTATATTTACGTGCAAAATTTTTAAGTATGGTGTGCGTGGTATATTAAGTTAATGCTTTACCTGTTAACCTAAGTTTGCAGATCTTCGTAAAACAGTCTTGAAGAACAAAGTAATAGCAATATTAGAAAAAAAATTTTGCCAACTTTGTGAGCAAGTATTTTGCCAGAGTGGTGCGTTCTTTGAGCACGGAATGTTGCGCCCTACAAACAAACGTACAAATGTAGGGTGCAACTGCATCAGTCTAGCAAATGATCGTTCACAATGCTGGCAACATTTTTCAGCTAGAGATTTTTGTTTATATTTGTTTCCAGAGAACATTAAAATAAAATTATTTTTAAAGTTAATTAATATTCTACGCTTTCTTAAGTGTATCACCTACGTATTTCACCAAAAACTTAGAACAGATTTAAAAGAAACTTTTATTAAAAAACTGTTTAACGTGTGTGAGCTATGTCTGCTTACGAATGCTAATTAACAATCACTTTTAATAGGAAGACTGTTTACCAATTTCATTTTCAGTTCTTAACGTGTTTTTCTAGAAAGCCAAAAATTGCTGAAAAAACGTATTCGCAGAAGTGTTTAAGTAATAGAACTCCATTGCAGGATATTTACAGTATTATTTCAACGTGCAGCCCATCTTTATATGCAATACTCGTACTATACTCTAAAGGGGTAGGGTTACCCTTGTAAGTGTCGTAGAAGTTTGTGGTTGAAGGAAATACTGCTCGCCGGTTCAGTGCCTTGAGCGTTAGGGTATATGGAACATGGTATGTGTGTGTCTGGGTCGCCATAGCGTTCCAGCTCTTCAAAGCTTCCGAAACTCAAAGTCCTGGCAGGTGGTGCCATTAACTATCGCACTTATTTTTAGGTATTCAATTGAGATATACGTAAAGGAATGTCGAATTACGAAAATAGTTAACTTACATGATGGTCCTGACTAATGGTGCAAGCGCTGTGAAGTTATTCCCCATGCAAAATGGTAAAAAAAACATTATACGAACAATGCCGTACAGTAACTCGTAAGGAAGGCAGCTACTCTTGAAAATGTATTATGTAATCAAGATCTGAAACTTGCGAACAGTTGTGGCGTACTATCGTGTCCTACATTGAGACACTGGGGGTAGTATGTTATTATGCAACCTATGTGTGTGAAACCCTCGGATATTTTGTAATTAGGTCTTAATTATACTTACTGCACGGAAAAACGTTACCTTGATATAACACTCTCAGACAAACAGTGTTCGAGCCAACGGACAATGTTTGTAAGGGTGCACTTAGTTGCCTGCCAGGTACGAAACCCGCAAGGCGAAGCAAGTCGTACGAACATAGCTTGACTGCTGTAAGTGAATGCATGATATGGCGACAGGACAGCATATTCGTACAGTTCAGGCTCTGCGGGTTGTTGTAATTGAAAGAGGAAGACCGTAGAAGGCAACAGCACGAGAACATGCCTTTAATTCATTCGTGTGTTTGTTTTACAGTAACTGTTCAAAGTGGCGACCACCAGCTTCGATACACAAACGACAGCGATGCATACACGACTGTATGGTGCGGGTAGAGATGTGTGAAGTGTTGCGAATGATAGTTTTGTAAAGTCTATATCTTCATTACATTTGATAACACTATTCAGAGTATTCTGTTACTCAACGTAGTTCCAATTCTGTGTTGGGGGACAGTGATTCTTCAATGACCCTTGCAATGTCGTCTATTTCATAAGAGCCTATGGGCAGCGAAACCCCGCGGGAAACATTGCCACTTTTTACGAGGGACAGGTTACAACTTTTCCATCAATGTTTGGTATCGCATTGTAGGTTTTAAATTCGACCAGGCCTATGCTCCATTCCCTCTCCAGGTCGAGTGCCGGAAAATATACCGCACGCAGCTCGGAGCTACGACCTATTAAGGTAAGCATTATCGACATGACAAACAGTTTCCGGTCCAAGAATAGTAATTTTATACAATTGCGTGTACGAGCGAAACACAAAGGCAAGGAACTAATGTCCACATTTCCACGTGTTAGGCAGTTGCTCTGTTTTGTAGTTGTGCGTTAGTTTACGATTTTTCAGGTACTTGCGCAATTCGAGCGGAGGACGCAAATTCCCAAAACTATCATAATAGTCTGCATGGATACTCCTTTTACATAAGCTACCCAGTATGTGTCAGACCCGACTGTCGTATCAAGATTAATTATGGCACATTCTTGACTTTCCGGTTAATAGGGCAAACCATTTCTCACAAATACTCCTAAAATTATATATTTTCAATTTGCGTGCAAACAGTTCTAAATCCATATTCGCGAGTTCTCGTTTTGGTAGAGATGTCATTATTGACTTTTCCTACTGCATTAAAAACACTTACACAATTTGGGGTGAATTTTTCATCACTGAACAATGTTCATTGTTTTGTGAGAACAAACGTAACTATGTCTTACACGAATATTGATGGTGTGCCCCTCAAATAAATTGAACGGTTGAGTTGCGCGCTGACCTGGAGCTGACCAGAAGCACGATACAATTTTTTCTAAAGTATTATCATATGCTGTGTGAAAGAAATAATGATGAAACCCCAGCCCCTTGCTAGAACTTAATATGGCCCTGGGGGTATAAGCCATTCTTACTGGTGACTGGAGCTCAGTTGAGCTCGAACCATGGTAAGGAACGGACATAGAAATGTGTTCTCGGTACTCTAACTTGTGTAATTACTCTCTCAGTACATGCAAATCTTCGTATAAATAATATTTGTATTATTATTTGCTGCGTACGAAAATGCGTACTTAATCTCTCTGCACATGCGAGTGCACTATTTGGCTAAAATTATCTAATTAAATTAATCGAATTATTAACGTATATCATGAATTAATAATCTATTTGCACATCCTCGCACTATGCAACAGAAACCCCCCTCCCTTGTCACTCATACGCCTCCTATATGTATTACCCCCCGCCCCCCACCTATGTGTACTTTCTCTCAATGCTCATCGCACTAAATAATAAAATATAAATACTCTCAACAGAGGTCAAACCCGAGCACCAGTCGCTGCAACCCCAGCCTAGTGGCCACTGACCCTTGACGGCCCGCCAAAACACCCCCCTCCCCCGTCAGTGCATTCACTTAACTCTCCGAAAGGGGGGGGGGAGTACACACGCAATTGCAATTGCATGATGTATTTAGATGTGCAAGTGCACCGGTGGTGGGTCGGAGGGGTTGGGGAAGTACAACTGCTTCGCCACCATTTTAATAAATTAAGTCTCAGACCAGCACCCTTCAATTACTGAAGCGAGAACTCCACTGCTGCACCCGCTGCCATTATGAATCAATTACTATCGAGTAACCCTACATGACTCCAACTGTTGATTGTGTAATATAATAATTATGTCTAGGGTTCTATATTAATAACTAAATCGTTATAAAATGGTTGAATGTCACCTTAATATTCAGTACCATCATCACATTAACACATTGTGTAATCCATCTGGAAGCCAAAATATGACAAGGAACTGTAAGATGGTGGCTGCATAAACTCTTGTCGACACTATTATATACATACTGTAGCTACTATAGTACTTTCATCACAAATGTT
This sequence comes from Dryococelus australis, assembly GCA_029891345.1. Taxonomy (NCBI): domain Eukaryota; kingdom Metazoa; phylum Arthropoda; class Insecta; order Phasmatodea; family Phasmatidae; genus Dryococelus; species Dryococelus australis. The sequence continues at coordinate 174,069,194 of CM056994.1, read as the reverse complement.
TTAAAGAGCTAAAAACATAGCAAACAGCAGAGGGTAGGTATAATGCTACAGCAGCACCCCTATTTGTAGATATTTGCATCAGTTGTTTTCGTAGCAGAGATTTAATGTTTTGAAGATGTTTGTAATCAGTCTACAAATATATGTTAATAGAACTCTCTCTCTCTCTCTCTCTCTCTCTCTCTCTCCGTCTCTCTCTCCATCTAACCCTGTATGTAAACATATATGTGTTATTATTTAGACAAAATATTTATTGCATTGTTAGTGATTAAACATCCAAATTCACGTAAGTATGAGGTATAAATATAGGGGACATGTTTGCGTAACGCTGCGCACGGAAAAAATAATGTGCTTTAACTCAGAATCCAGAAAAGAGGTAACATTCGTGGATATTTTGCATACATTTGACATTAATGAAATGCTCATTAGTGAACATTAAATCGATATACTGCTGCTGACTTTCAAATAATGGGAACGGAATGGGAACTGGAGACTTGGCACAGTTAAAATTCCTCACGAATGATTACTGCTGCTGAGTTCACCGCATACAATTTAGAGAACATTAATATGCAGCTATTTTGACGGTTTTCGTTGTTACATGTACCATTTTGCTGTTAGTCACCTGCCAGCACATGTTCTCGCGAGAGTTCTGTATTGCCACAGATCAGAACAGTTTCTTGATGGGAACTCATAACCGTATGGAGACGTAACAGATATTGCTTTTTATTTTACATTAATAGTTTTCTGAAATGAAATACTTTTTTTCTAATTCGATTTGCTTTACTGCATCAGGATTTTCCTTATTAATTTAAGGCTTATTTTATTTTGTTTGAATTATGCAGATGAATTTACATTGTTCATTTTGTTAAACGATTGTGTCACAATGCCATGACTAGTTTTACACAATTCAGTGTAACATATATTGATCAGAACATTCTGCAGTTACCATATTCATACCGTCTGTTAGAAAGTTTTCTTTATTTCGTTATTTCCGGTTTCGACGCGCGCTTTACGGAAGTGGATGACGGTAAGGGTTTTAGAGAAAGGCTTTCTTTAAATTTAAACTGTAAGTTATAACAGTGCATTGCTCGTACAGCACAAAATATTAATTTCGATACAGCTGTTTGTAGCATTACTTCACATCAAATACTATCACGTATAACTGAACGTTAATCGCAGTGAATGATCAAATTAATACTAGCATGCTATTTATGATTGTAAGGAATAACTTGACGAAGCTTGAGGTATAGAAAGGCTCGTTTAAAGGAATTGTACCAGAGGTACAGTGGTGTGAATGGGAAGTCACATAAAAGGGAAACCAAGCTCTTCGCTATAGGTCTGGCTCGTGCTAATGACGTTTTAAATGAGGGGCGGGTAAACTACTCCCTTACTAGACACTCTAAATTGAAAAAAATTAAACTAAAGAATTTTAAACTTAGTCAGTGTGCCTACACTAAGTAAGAACAGCTGTGCTATTTTTCATCTATTGCGTAATGTATGTTTTCCAGGAGTAATTCACGCTATTCTTTGGTCTCTTAACTTTCTTTGAACTCAATCTTATTTAATTTAACGGAAACAACTGTTCCTGTCTTTGTGAAATGGCGAATACCTAAAGAGGTTAGCATTCATATTAATACATTACATGGGAGTAAAATAATTAAAAATATACCTAAAACATTTGAAGTGTAGTAATGGCCTAGGTTATTAACAATTAGTTAAATTACGCTAAAAAAATTTAATAACGTCACGAAAAAAGAAAAACGCCGAGAAATTACGCTTGAAATAAAGTATCACATACCGTAGTTCACGTATAGACCTAACAAAGTAGAATAAGTATAAGCATAATAAATACACTTAATTATTTGTAATCGGAATTTCTCTACACCTTTGCCTGTTTGAAGTAAGGTATTCCAAATGTTGAGTATATTAATTAATATTGAGCCGCTTACGGTGCAGTTAACTCTGAAATATGATTTGAAATAATATTTAACATTATGATGTATTTGCAAGAAACCTATAGAACCCGAAATAATCTCCAAACTCATTTAATATAAGTACTAGTGTATAGTCACTGCAGATGACAGATAAATGACGCTTACTGAAGTAGTATAATTAATATTTACCTAAAAAATGTTGTGAAACATCCCCAGAACGCCCTTTTCTGTATTCTGTGAATACAATGTATTTGTAAATTGGTAGGAATTTCAGTTTTTCTTAAAATTATATCTTACAAAAGAATACATTACATTCGAAGAAGTTTTTTTTCTGAGTAGTGGTGTATTTTCAGTTCGGCAATGGCGCACCACTTATATGATGCTGGAACACTTTAATTTATTTAAGTTTTCGTGCAAAGACTACAGCGACAGTGGAATGGCTATTTGCAGAAATAAACTTTGACTCAAACTTTTCTTGGATTTATATAACTTGGAAGCCCATGAACAGAAATGATGTATACTTATTGCAGATCAGTGTATTAGCGTAATTATTTATTAATAGCGCTAGAAGATAAATAAAGGAAGTCTTTAAATGTAATAACATATTTACAACTTACAGCAAAAATGTTCGATACTCATCCACTTGCGTAATAGCAAGGGGAAGGGTGTGGGCGAATACTGTTTCGTTTCCTCTCAAATTTCAAGGAGCGGCGCTGATTGTGCGTCTTTAAAGTTAAACAGTTAAAAATTAATTTAGATTCTCAATCATATTGTGAAATGTATATACTTATTTGAATAAAAATAGTTTTATTGTTGTTGCGCTCACCTTTTATGATTATGGTTTTGGACAATTTTTAGTGCGTCATAATTCTTTATTCAGAGAATTTAATTTCCCAGGTCTGTCATCAATATCTTTTCTGAGTTTGACAACTTTTTCAAAGATGAGCTTATTTATGCATATAAACATTCAAGAATATTAGTCCAAAAACAAGTGAGACGTTCAGACCAGCTGTTACTATAAAAAGGGATTTCTATAAAAAAAAGTATTACTATTTAAGCCGATTGCTTGGCTTACCTAAGAATTAACCACACAAACCAGCATTACCACGTAACCATACAAACTGTCCATACTAGACAGAAATACAAATCAACCATACCAAATGGCCACATAAACCAATTATACCAAGCAACCACAGGAACTAACCATATGAGGAAACTAAACAAGCCAACGATACCAGCTAAAAATACACACTGACCATGACAGTATTCCATAACAGCAATAGATACGAAGTACACATGCGAAACTACCATTCAAGTCAGCCAGTTTCAAACCATAAAGATTAGCCAACTATACCAATCGATCATGTTAACCAGCCGACCAGCCATACAGACTGACTGTATCAAAAGACCTAACCATCCTACCAGACCAGTGGACCGATCAGTCCTACCAACAAAACAGGCTAATTATTAATAGTTGACAATGCCAAATGACTACACAACCTATCCAGAACAGCAAACCGCATCGGTCATACAACCCAGCCAATAAATTAATCCACTTATGATTGGCTCCCCCAGAGACCATCTTCTGCTGAACTGACTAGCATAGTGGGAACAAGACCAACCAATAAATGCCCAAAACCGACCTTTACAAACAATCCAATACTGGTTACCAAATCAAACCACATTGCAACGGAATCCTATTATTCGAACAAATCTTATACTACCTTGGTTAATTTCGCGAAACTCTAAAAACTTACAAACATTACCCAAACAAATTCCTCAAAGTAGTGTCGTAAATTTCAAACCATGACGGGGTCTACGAACCAAAAATATGCACTAACTAATTTCGAAACAAAATGTAGCTATAAGTGTATCATAAAACATTCGTTTGCTTCGCCATGAAGAAGGTCGAGACATTTAAAGGTTGTGACCGTGACTGTATTTGGGAACAAGATGTGAGCTCATGATAATTTGTAATAAAATTCCGTATATCTTCACCCACGAAGTAATGCGTGTAGATTAATGTTTTAACAGGTTTGCTGTACCGATGAGTGAATTGCGAAGCTGTAGTATAAAATTTTGTAATAGTGAATTATTCACTGCGAGGGGTGTGGACGATCTCGCAAGTATCTAGGGAATTATATAACAATGTTTCATACATAGATTAATGTTTTCGCAAGTTCTGTCTGCCGCAGCATGATTTTTAAACTTTGAGAATATATATTTGCTCGCTATAGCTCGTGACATTTCTCGACTGCGTGATGTGGTGGTTGTGATGTTTTGAGAAGTTTTGCGATTTAGCGAAGTTTAGCGAAGCTATGGGAGGTTTGCGAAGTTCTGTGCGAAATTTAGCAATGAGATTCGTACAACGCTAATTGCTTCGGTTGCTCGTCATCATCTGTTGTATGGATGTTCGTATGGTCAGTTTGTCGTGGCAGTTGGACTTGTCCATTCTTTTGTCAGTTTGGTAGGATTTCGGCTCAGTAGGAGCCAGTCTTTGGAGGATTAGATCCTAGTCTAATAAACATAGGATTACATGTTTTTCAATTTTGGTGCGGGTCATTTAAGCTGTTCCTGAGATACAAGTGATTTATTTATAGTGACACACAATCTTACAAAATGTCGGATTATAGGATGTCAGTAAAACGTTTTGCTACTAGCAGGTGTTACGGATAGAATAGTAAGTTTGATCAAATTCGGGGACAATATTTCATACAAATGACAATCCATTTTCTAATACATGCTTCATATGCTAATATTGTGCGTGGTGGGCGAATTTGTTATTGATAGTGTGTTTAATATCTCGAGAAATATTTCAATAGCTTCCGAGTTATGATAAAGGTCTTTTAGCTTTATGTTTACGTGGCCTAGTCTTCGAAAATGGAAAGTCAATGCGAACAAAAATCTCAAAATTTTACGCAGAAAATGTGGACAATTAAGAACACTATTTTGATTTATAAAAAGTTTAAACCTATTCTGATATGTCATAGATCTCGATAATTTTTAATGCAGGCATTTAAAAATGAGCATACTTAGCAGAAAAACAGTAAAAGTAAAATGTTCCTAATGCGTATGTCTGCTGTAGTCCTAAGCGCACAAATAATGGTGAACTACAGCAAACTGAATGAAAAGTTTTTTGGCGGAGATATACAAACTCACACAAATCACACACATACACAGGGACACAAAGGTGAGAACATAAAAATTATATTTATTTGGGATGTAGGTATCAACGGCTCGCATTAACTAGCTAAAACATAATATATTATAGTAATTACATGTTTTCTTTTCTGGACGATGAGTTAGGCTGGAAGTATAGCGTAATTTTCACTGACCATAAAATCAGGCCATAATCAATTAGCTGTGATCCAAAGTAATTAGTTTCGTATTGAGATTTTTAATTTCACGTTTCCTTCGAGAAACAGGGAAACAATTGCATAAGGAATCAAAATAATACCGTTTATGAGGTAAAAATCGTATTTTGATAAATATTAATCACTATTAAGTGCGGCGATAGTTCAGTAAAAATATCATTTTATCAGAGAGGACACAAACTTTAAACACAGAGTCGGCTATGTTGGTATTCTCTTCGTTATTACAGATTAACGCACTACTGAAACGAGGTAGGAAAGACATGACAACACTGCTAGGATATCTCGCAGAACTGCTCAAGTTGTTTGTTATTTGTTTAGAGTTAAAAGTACTTCAGCATTGTAATGTTTATAATTTTTTATGATTTTATTTTTAAAAAAATTACTATTTTGAACGAATTGTTTGTTTAAAACGAAGGTAGCGGCACAGTACAGTCAAAGCTTAGTATGTGTCACATTTGTATTTAATGTGGTTTGCTTCCTCGATGAGAGTAGTAGTGATAGGTCACCGTTACTGGACCAAAATGCATTTTTTACACATGTACTTACAGTGCAAGTGTATTTTTGTACATGCACTTCTGGATACACTTCCGCATGCACTCCCGGTGCAATGCACTTCCGGTCCTGGGTTCGATTCCTCATTAGGGCACTTTCGGTATCAGGTTCGATTCCCAGACATGACACTATTTTATTTTTTATTTGTTTGGTACTAAGTTCATTTCCGGCCAGAGAATTTCTTTTACCGGGTTCGATTCCCGGGCAGGGCACTTGAGGAAATGTAGTTCAACATGCAATTCCCAACCTCCCTCACCTACTCCCAAAGGGCTCTGACGATCGGTGGGTTGGCTCGTAATGGACTCGATTCCTGTTCAAGATAATTAGTAACTGTGTTATTGCATACCAACAACATCTGTTGACTCTTCGACAGCCAAAGAGAGAGAGAGAGACAGATATGTTGGTCCATCGGATGCTGGATCACCAACGAGGGGCTGTGGAGGGGAAATACACTTGCACATATACTTTATCCTGTCCCCTTAACCACCTTCCCCCTGTGGGACTGCCGGAGATGTGTGGAATTGTTTTGATGAGCTTCGTGGTCTGGAGGGCTGCCATAGGGGATAGCTCTGACGACCAGTGGGATGATTGGCAGTGGGTTCAATTCCTGTACAAGGTAATTAGTAATTATGTAATTTCATACAAGTACACATGTTGACTCTTCGATAGGCAGAGAGATACATACATATTACCCCTTTGGAGGATGGTTCACGTGTGAGGAGGTTTGAGAGGGAAATTAAGTTGCATAAGGTTTGTTTCCATGTAATTAGATGTAGTAATCATGCAGTGGTGCAATTGCATAAATATCAATTACTTATTATACAATCGCTTATACCGGGAGATGCCGCACACACTTGTGTAACCACATCTGCTCCCCCAATGACAATCAGTTCCCATCTGAAGTTTGTTTGCGTATATCAATGCTTTTTACATCCACTGCCATATTGTGTTGCAGCTATGTTCTAGGATATATATGTCTAAGGTTTCGATCTCGGTTCGAACCCTCCTTAGGGCAAAATAAATGTTTTTGCTCACATACTGGCTACGTATGGGTAAGATGTCTAGTGTTAAAGTTTCGGACCTTGGTTCTATACACAGCGAAGGTAAAAAAAATTGAATTTTTCGTGGAACGACTAAGTATGGGTGGTGACAGGTATGATTTTAAGGTTTCGGAACTTTGTTCGACACCCTCTCAAAGCAAAAAAAAATTTAAAAATATTTAAAATAGCATAATGACTCCATTGTTGTGTGAAGGGGTGAGAGGATGAGGTAACCACTGGTTCGAGTCCCCATCGAGGGTAATTACATACCAAGTACCTCTTTTGTCTCGTCAGGTGGTAAAGAGAGACTGAGTTTGCCAACAGGCGAATTTGGAAAGAGAAGATGCAGTTGCATAGGGAAATTCATTGGCATAATACCAATTTATGTGTAATTAGATTATATAAGTCTATTGTTTAATCATATTATGTAGTCATGCAATCTGCGCTTGCATAAATAACATTTGCATCTACCATTAGAGTACGTATGCACCTACATAAACAACATCTTTGTACAGGTCCTCTCCCTAAGACAAAGCTCCTGGTGGAACTGGCGCTGGCCTCTCAAAACCTCTCGTCTAGGTAGCCGATAACTATAAAAGGTCATACCTAGCGCGCTACTTTCTAGCCAAGTTATTTTAACCCCCGAAAATGGAAAAGTTAAATCAGCTATTTTGTTCTTCAGGGTCCACTGGGAACTTTGTAATTTTGACACCACCATGCTGTCCGAAAGAGAAAAGAAAACTACACTAATCTACTCACACAAACACTAACTACCGCGATCCGCGCATGTCCTTCCCGTTAAATTTAAGCTTGGTGGTATACCCAATAACTGTGTTTGGCCCAGTGTGATCGGGCTGTGAATGACTTAGTTTTGGGGAATATCTGTTAAGCCAGTAACATTCCCCGCCACCTCGCCCCCGACAGCAAGCTGCATTGTCGATACCACACTTCTTCTTTTCCATATGGCAGTCATTCACACACACACACACACACACTCATTCCAATACCTACTCTGATCCATGCGGATCATATCCTTCATTCTTTAGCCATCTGGTTCTCGCTCTGTTTCCATCTTGGTTGTCCATTTCGGTTGGCTGTTCCCAGGGCATAAATGTTCTGCGAAACCTGGTCATCATCAGTGCTTTGTCTAGTTCGGGTATGATTGGGTGGAGTGCGGTGAGATGATGATTGTAGTGATCCTTCCTGTTTCCTGTTCGTTCCACCCTGAGCTCGGTGCAGCCGAGAGGGGGGCCTGTGGACTCATTGTCGATCCCCCTTTCCTCGCATTATTCCTCGCCCAATCAGGCTTCCCAAAGAGGGAAGTGGTGACTTGTCTGGTGAATGGCGTGATCTTGCGTAGGATGCCAACCGAGGTGGAGGACTAATACCTGACCACAGTGTACCCTGTGAAGGGCTTGTTGTAACCAAAGGTAATCCTCCCATATGTTAAGATGGCATCCTTGGTGATTTATATTTCATTAAACTGCTCTTCTGTATGCCAATAGAATTACTTAAGTAAACTTAGGAGTGCAGTCTGCTAGGTTGGCAGGCCCGCCTGGGTGACGACGAGCCTGTCAACAGTCTCCATTCTGGGGAAGACTACTCTGTTCCCCCCTCCATCCACGTCACGACCAGGGCAAAGGCAAACATCAGCGTGGTTGGGTCTTCCAACCTCGATAACATCTCTCCTTTAATCATCTCAACATACAGTCGCCATGGCTCGTCCAGGTGTGTCGCTACAGACCAAGCATGTACCGACGCATCTACCATGTTTTTTTCTCATCCGGCCAGTCGACTGTCATAGTTCTTCTTTCTTCTGTGGTGGCTTCTGATTTCCTGGCCAACTGTTTCATGAGGAAGGCCTCCCTGGCAGCTGGCAGCTTCAGTTTCCCTTGTATGCCTGGTCTGCACCCCATCCATTGGAACCACCGTTTCACCTACCTTACTGGATCGGTTCGTGGCTCAGACTGTAGGTCGTCTGTTATCTCTTTTCAGCCTGCCCATGTTACAAGTAACATGGGCAATACCTTCCCAGACGAACATCACAGGGCTCCAGGCACACCGCCGGCCCATACTTGGGCTTTCCTCATCCCTACCATGACCAATAATTTTAATTGCAGTGTCCTGTTCCACAGTTCTCATTGTGGGTTCCTTTTTAGGTAACTCCATAACCTGTTCCATTTTCTTATGTTCGCAAGACTTAACGGAGGGGGATTCTTGTTCTGTCCTGGATGCAGACACTCTGATCATGCCAGTGATCTTCCCATGCACTGGCACCGGTCCTTCCTGCACCAATGAGCGCAGAGTGAGAGGGCCACCCTCGCACTCTTACAACACAAGTGCTTGGGGGTAGACATGTTCGCCCATTATGAGCATTCACGTGTTTCCCATCTTCCTCTCCAGGCTGTCTCCAAATTCGTCATTCAACTGGTGACTTGCCCACCAGACATTAAATTCCTCCCTTCTTTTACCAATTCTGGTATGATGTCCTATAAAGTCTCTGTTTCTATTCCTATCCATGAGCATGTATCGGAGTCTGAGGAGTCCATATTTCCCCTCAAATTCCAGTTTCAGATCCTCTATCTTGGGGCACTCCAATGGATGAGCAGGGGTGTCTAACACCCCACACACCACGCAATTGGGATCGTCGACCAGGCCCATTGAGAACAGATTCTCCTTAAAGTTTCTATCTCCTATGAGGAAGTGTGCCGAATAATGGCCCACTTCGAGCCACTTCTCCAGCCGCAGCCTCCCTCGGGCATCTGGAAATATCCAATAAGTATTCCTTCCTTTTGTGGAGTTGTCCCACCTAGTCTGCCATGCTGTCATTGTGACTTCCTTTATTGCTTTCAGGTCTTCAGGAGGAATTCCTCCCCACATCCTTCTATAAATGTGTAAATTTGCTACCACCAGCAGATCTAGGGGGATTTCTCCTGCAACCACTGGGAGTGACTCATTTGAAGCCATCCTATAGGCCTTGGTAATGCCCAGTAGCATTGCTCTCTGTGCACTTATAATCTTTCTATTTCCATGGACCCTCTCTGCTTTGGGAAACCACACCCCACATGCGTACATGAGTAAAGGCAGGAACACAGATCGATACATGATCTTTAATTTCCAGTAGCCAAGCCCCCAGTTCGTGGGAGCCACTGGCCTGAACCTTTGAAACATCACCACTACCTTAGTCACCGTGTGACATACATGAGCATGGAACTTCAGCCGTGTCTCTAGGATAACCACTAGGTACTTCATTTCCTTAACCATTTTAACAACTCTGCCCCTGAACCTGATCACTGGAGATCTCAGCAGTGTCCATTTGAGAATGATTCAGTTCATTTTCTCAACTGAGAAGTCCAACATGAACATCATAGCCCATCCATCAATTTTTTCTGGGCACTATCCGTCTTTTCCTCCAGTTCTCTCCATGACCAGGCTGGCACCAGGAGTAGACCATCATCGGCGTATCCATATATCACACAGTCATGCGGGAGTCCCAACTTTAGCTGTACTTCAAAGATCACATTCCATAATTGGGGACCAAGGACCTATCCTTGCGGACACCCCTTGGTAAGCACCTTTTCTTCCCTGTTCATCCCCACACTCATCACGAATATTCCGTCAGTCAGGAAGCTCTTTATTACTTCATACACCTCTCGCTAAGACAGTCAAGCCTCGAATGACCTGAGGTTGCATATATCCTAAGATATTACTCCAAGTTGATATGATGGAATCCCTTAGAGCACACACCGCCATCACACCAAGCAAGTCGGTGCAAGTCCTTACAAGTATAAAGCCACTTTATTATATTTATTGTAGGGAGGGTGTGTTTTAAATAGCTGAAAATTCCTTCCACACTTCCGAAGAATGCGGTGATTAATTAGTATCTCTGTAGTTAATCCTTTTGATGGATAAAACACCTAAGCAACATTTTGAGTAACCATAAAAAAGTTTGTTGTCGACGATGGTAGCTACAGGATGTGTCATAGGTTTACAACGGGAGAGTAAATATATGCATAAATAAATATGCATGAATAAAAATATGCATTATATTAACAAATAATGATTAACTAGTCTAATTATTGACATGTAATGAAAGGACCACATACAAATAGTATTAACATATTGATTCTAGAACCATAGAGTGTAATTAAATATTTTAAACCGCATATCAAGGAAATCATCGAGAGTATTTGCTTCGTGAATATCCACATGGAAATAGTATGTGCGTAATGAGCTGAAACTAAATACCATTAGCCGATAAAACAAAACGAATGAGGCTGGAAGACAACTGTAGGATTTAAGTGATACTCTTTGCTTCATACCCCATCAACATAATGAACAAACACCAAGAATAATTTCAACTCAAATCACATCATACCCAAATAACTGCTTACATTCCAACTGACACAAGTTCTGCTTTTTAAGTATAACATATATGCCAACCATGTTGTAACTACCAAAAGCACTAAACAACAAATACATAAACAATGTGCTCTCCATTACCTATCTCAGTTTCTCTACAACTCGTGCGTCGATTATCGCTCCTCTAGAAAGTTTACCCTAAGTCGTCGAACGATAAGAACTACCTTCCCCCACCCACTCTTCCTACACCTGTCTGTCGTCAACCACTCTATGCGACAACAACGCTCTCTACGACTCTGAAAAGATACATGTGAGCTCTTTGACTGGGAAGACTACACAAACATTGTCTTTTCGTTTACGATATCACAAACTGCATTACACATATATGTAATTACAACATACTGATATAAAATATCTTATTTCAAAAATTGATTTTTTAATATTATACAATATTAGCAGTGTAAAAAAAACTTAAAACTTCCATTATTTTTTACTAAAAACACACTTCCCCCAAGATATGCTTCGAAAAACAAGTTTGACATAATTGTTTTATGTTAAAAAGAAAATGATTTTCATTGTTAACATAATTTACAATATATTTACCAATCAGACTAGAATTTCCGAAATTCCCTTTGAGGGTAACTACGTATTAAAACCTTGGTTCATCCACCGTCGACACTATATCTGTAATGGATGAGTTATTGCTTCAAACCCTGACAAAGTTAAAACATAATATGTACTGAGATAATTCCACTTCATCCCTTACAGTGGTATTTAAACTGTTAGTATCACTCTGTGCTTTGAATCCCGATGAGGGTGAATATGCATATATTATTTTAATAAATGCATGTAAATTTTAATTAAATATCATGTAAATAACATCTGAACCATCAAATAGAAAAGTTTTAAAATAACAGAAGCACACGCATCTGTAATACAATGTTACTAATACTTGATTTCTTTCTTATGTCACAACACACTGAAACGATGAAACGTACCCCGAGGGCTGCTCCCGGGAGATTAGGGACTCACAGCCACACCACATGCGAGATTAAATAGCACACTTGTATACAAGAGAACAACACGTTAGACAGATATCACGACACTTACATTCACTCCAGCCGGCAGGCTGGGGGTTGGGGGAAGATTCACTCCCCCGCCGACAACACAAACACGTAAATTTACATAATAATATACAACAAAACAAAAACAGTCTAAATGTGGGTCCGTTGTCCTAGATATACACTGACATGGCCCCGGCCCGCGGACCCTATGATTAGTCCAAGTGTCGGGTGGCAATTGTTCTTACAAATACCTAGTGATTTGTGGGAGCTATGGCTTCCAGTCTCACGACACAGGTGTCATTCCGGTGGCATATGAGGAACGGCGCCTGCAGCATCTCTAACAAACTTCCCGAGAGGACAGCATTTATACCACACTGTAGAGATGATCTCTCGATTGGTAGACGTGTAGATGGCCTACCAAACTGCAAAGGAGAGTATTAGCAATCTGCATTTGGCGACCCGCCTGCGCAAACATCATTCCACACCACGAACTTGTAATTGTAAAGCTTTCTTGGAACACCGGTCATTCCTACGAAACTCGTCCAAGGACACACCGCCCGCGCAAACGTCTATACAAACTAATGACTGACACCGATCGTATTGTCGACGATTCAGGCGAACAGAGGGATATATCAATTTCCATCACCACTCGTCTCGCATATCCTTACGTAAGCATGACCACAATGTTACAATTAAATTTCCTTACACAATGTGAATTGAACCATAAAAGAAGTAAAAAAATTCATTTTCAAACATTTTGCTTTCTATCTTGTTAAATACTCACTTTAAAATTTAAATTGAAACCCATTACCATAATTCCGTTAACATGTGAACCCATATTGCAATAGAAAAAATTAAACATCCATTGTTACCATAAATGATCCTACATATACTAAATTTTCATAACCAACACTGTAACCAAGCAATTTTCGTTTAGCTTTCTTAACTCTATAAACATGTAGCATTGCGACAAACCACAAGAAGTGAACATAATCAGAGACATACATTATCCATCTGTGTTTGATAAAAATGTTTTCAAGAGCCAAAAAAATTAAAGAACTCGCATTGTGCAAGCATCATCTCTTTCTCAAAACGTTACCTCACAAGAACTTTATGTAGAAAAAACACACAAAGTGTAAATGTAATCGGTGAAATTAATGTGTAAATAATATAAAAAAAACAACTCCACAATTATATTTATTACATCCTTAAAACAATATTTACAAGAATTCCAGAATTTTTTTCAAATACATACTTTCAACACCACTACTATAAAACACTAACAATTTAAACAACATTGTAAAGGGTGAATAGGCTTACTGCGACATGGTGATTATTGAGAACGTAACTTTGCCACATCGAGAAACTCACCCTCACAATATCAATACATTTGTTGCGAATTCATTGTTTGATGTGAAGTTTCTTCTAAAGAATTGACATAAAATTATAAATATTCCAGTCTGAGATTGTGTATAAACTACCTCAAATGCTATTGTTTCTCATAGTGGCTACACGCTACACATGTAAAAATACCTAAATAATAGCGTACTGAAAAAACTCAATGTAAGTCATGGCATCATATAAATTTCCATTCGTTTAGCTCTCACGTTAACACAAACATTTCAACAAAGCTGATGTGAGTAGAAGAGAATATTCATTTTTACTATACGCAAACCATCCTATATCACAAAATATTTTCATGAGTGTGTCAAGTTAGACTCCCATTCCAAATGTCAAAGGTTTCCCATCCAAGAATACAGCGCTACGATGGAGACATTGCACACCTTGCTTGGGTAAGAGATGGAGCACTAGGCGCGCATGTTAATGTAACCCGTTTCACTCCTTTGTTTCTGTGCTTTGAACACGCCAAATTGGTTCCTCTGTATAGGACCATATAGAAACGCCTTACATAGGAGTTCGTAATATGTTAAGTAGAGCTCTGTATCGCTCTGAGTAACTCACCATGACAATATGTGCTGAAGGCACTTAGAGTAGTGGAAGAGAAATGCTACTGTAGCCAGAAGAGGAACGGGTTTTTGTTAGTAGGCTATGGAACAACCGATGTTTGGCAGCCTGGAGAAGAGCGAACGAAACCGACCAACCTTGTCACAGGACCTCCGCAGCAAGAGCTGTGATGGAAGGCACCTAAACAAAAATGCCCCCATTAAAAATTACTAGATTGAGACTGAGAAACGGGCAGTACCAATCACTTCAAGAACTGCCTAGGTTTATAACCAGGCCGTCCTCTCGCTGGCACGTGATCCTGGAACTTGGATGACAATGTGAGGATGGTTAAATTGGCAGGTATTACGGGCTGTTTATTTTACAGTAGCGAATACTAATGCAGTTTCATCACGGTATTTAATTCGTTACGCAGCTGTGTTTCGCTACACGCTAATGACCGTTTAATTAAATAAGCCAGTGTTTATTTGTTCAACATCGGGCGTGTTTCCTCTGCGTGAATAATACAATTGACACCGTTTTCTGTTGCTAATCAAGCGGCGAAACCTCATTCGAGTAAATATTATGAACACTTAATATAATAATGTGAAAGTGAGCGTTATATTATACATGGCGGCCTATTCCCTAAGAGCCATGAAAATCGGTATTGGAATATGGCACAGCACATAACGCTACAATAAAATTATACAAATTCTTTTTAACTTTTGTGCTCATTATGGAAAAACGAATTTGAAATATTCCTTTAACCAATTAGAGTAATACGATATTTTCGAAAATTTACATCTTCAGATGAAAATAATTTCACATTTCAATCGAACAAATTCTGTACTAAATTTAGATTTAACATGCGTTTGACTTTATGTAATTTTTGTGATTATTTGAACTGCTTGACAAATTTTTCTGTTTTAAAACACATTGCTTTCTTAAAAAAAATATAATTACTTTTAGCTACCCATATTGTGGTTTCCTTATGTTCTCAGAACTTTAATTTTTTTTCAAATCAGCATTAAAATTTAGTGTTAAAAAATCTTAAAGGCTTTCGGTGCGATTTTCAGTATCTTTATAAATAAGGAACGTGCAATGCTCTGAATATGAAAAGAGATACACATATATTCTTAAAAGCTTTTAAAATTGAGCGTATTTTTTTAAATTAGTAACTTCATGTAAGAGGATCATGTCTGAAGGATCAAATAAAGCTTCTTATCAAAACTGTTGCTAATGAAATATCGATACCGCAGTTTCTTATAAGTGGTTGAAAATTATTGGTTCAAAGACGGACTGAGATAGCATTGTTCAAAAGCATTTGAGCGATATTTTTGATAATACAATTTTGTCCCACAAAAATACACGATGGAGTGTACTGAAGCTATGTGATAAAATTTTAAATTATTTAGCTTCTATTCAAAACCTGATTCGCAAAAAACTTATAATAACAATAATAGAGTCAACACATTAGGAAAAATTAGGTACCCTAGATATTCCGTCTCTGTGGAAAAAAAAAAAAAAAAGAAAATGTTTAAACAAGCGACCACATTTATTTGTAGAACATTTTGCATACATAATAATTTACAGAAATTATGTGTTCCATGTAAATGCAAAGTAGGTTATTCTCTTAATATAACTGGAAACTAAATTCTCAATAGGTATCTAAGATAAATATAATTTTAATAACTTATAGTTTTTGTTCGGAATTCTGAAAACGTTGGAAAAGGTACTAACTAACCCACAAGGCACCCAGCAGCGAAAAATACCCAGCAGACTCAACGTATAGGCAAATTTGGGCCAGTGGCGGAAAAGTGCAAGGAATAAGCTAGCTGTTGGTGGCATTTCTGTTTCAAGAGATATCAAGACAGATTGTTAAATTTTAGGGTATTTTAATGACCAAGTGTGTTATAAATTATAACAGATGTATATCACACTACATAATTCGTCCTGATTACTCACAGCTAACCATTACATGACATCATTAAATAAGATCCTGTGAACCGAATACAAGAGAGCATCTTCGCCTAATCATTGAGTTTGATAACATCTAAATAATTCTGGACTAGTATCCTCTAATGACAAGGCTCTTCAATAGTATAAATATGTTTATCTGGTGTCTTTTGCCGTACTTAGTACCGGCAAGTGGCGGCAATATGTATTAAGATAGCATCATGTTTGTGGCGTAGCGTACTTTATAAGACAAATTGATAAATTTTTAAGGCAAAGGCCACCTACATTATATTTGATAACAGATTAATATCACACTAATTACGTCAGTCTGATACCTTTAGTCGAACCTATTACTGACATGTTAATGAATATTCTGGCCCCATTCCAACACGGCATATTTGTATAGTCAGTAAACTAGACAACCTCTGTATGATTGTGACCAAGTATAATTTTAAATACAAAGGTCTTAAACATAACAAATATGTTTGTCTGGTGTCTTTTTGCGTATTAAACAATAGGAAATTATTGGGGATATGCAAGAACAAAGCTATCCGTAAAAAGTGTGACGTCTGTTTTTCAAACGGATTGTTACCCTTCAGGAAAAATGAGAACAGCCCAATATACAGAATGTTTTCGTGGTTATAGTAGTCGGGGCGGGCCGGTCCTACCCCACATGGGATTAATTGATTTTATTAATTGGGTTAATCATTAATCCGATCTTAATCGAATCAAAATTTTAAATCAAAAAGGGATAATTGAAAGGTTTGAATTTATTGAAAGGATTAAATTTATTGAAATAATTAATTTTAATCCGATCGATTATTATTATTTTTTCTTTCTTTCTTTTTGGGTGGGGGTATCAGGAGCTCTATACGATGTTGACAGTGTGATGTTCCAGAGGCGACTTTACCAGAGTAGTGTGTTTCAATGTCTTATATAGGTGTAGAGTTGAGTGCAAGATGGGGCTAAGGCAACATTTTTATAATTTATTCTAATTATGAGTGTTTGTAGAGATATTGGCGGTAGATAGTCAATTTTTATGAATATATATATATATATATATATATATATATATATATATATATATATATATATATATATATATATAAATGTCGACTCTGAAAGACGTGATTTATGTATGAAATGATATATTTTCTGAATCCAATTATTTATTATAGAATTTTAGAGTGTTCAACGTATGAATAAATGATATGCATAGAATCAAAAAATTGAAACGGCTACATGAATAATAAGTGGAATTATGTGAGTCTTTAACATAACATTAGTCTCGTTAAACATGTATCGTCACATTTAGCTAAGTTTCAAGTATAACGATGTAAGACACGACACATGCATACATATTAAAACTTTTAACATGTTTTTTTAAATATATGTGTATAGCAAAGAAAAATATTAATTTGATGTGTAGACTTGTCTAGAACACTAAAATTTACTTATAACCAAAGTTTCAATTCAAAGCTTCCCAATCGATATTTTTAGATACTCTATTTACCATAAAATTAGTATATACTCGAACTTATTTACAAATCTATTTCCCTAGAAAACAAATTTGGATGTAATATTACTGAAATAACATGTATCCAGCTATAAATGACTTCTTTTGGAGCTGGAATATATCAATTTCCATGATATTTCAATACATTTAAGCAAAATTGATAGGAAAATGGTGGCCATTTTGTAATCATATAACCCATCTTTTAGGACAATACGTTCCGAGTACCAACAAATTATTTACATTGTAAAGAGATATCCAAGACAAATAACTATATTACATTCAACTTAGGAATCGGCATAACAATTTATCAGAATAAAGTTTGTGGGGAAAAAGAATTTCATATTACATACGCATGTTTAAAACAGAAGACCATTAAGACAATCACAGCTCAAAATGGTTTACTCAAGAGACTGACCTCCTACTAACACAATCATATAGTAAACAAAGTTTTTAAAATTTCCCTACAAAATATTTCTTGACCCATCTCTCTTTTCCGTATTCCTGAAATTAAATTATTATTAATTCATTTTAATTGAATACCAAGTAAAGATATGCTCCGTCTAACATACATAGATTTAGTCACATGGTCACATGTATGCATACCCTTGCAATTACCATACAAATATTAGAACATAATACATTTTGTCGTCATTAATGAAACCTGATACTGTTTAAAACACTACATTCATACAGAAACAATTTAGTAATCATTATGACATTGTGAGGTAAACATCTATTCTGAAGTAAACTTTCTCTTCACACCAAAGATTATTCATTTAGTCTACATTGATGAGAATGGAGACACCTCTGAATAAACTGCACTGCAAATACTGTGCGAAAATTTACACTTTCGGCTAGAGTATCCACAGACATGCAAGGAGCGAATGTTTGAATAATTCATCTCGTACGATTCTTAACTGTGAATACTCTTTTCGCCAGTTCGCACGAAATGCTAACTTGAGTCATCATGTCAAGATCTGTAAAAATAATAATCTTTCTCCTGAGAAAGTAAATGTCCCATCTACACTACATAATATCACAGAAGGAGAGGGAAATGACGTAATTACAAGAAATGACATACAATTTGTATGGAATATACAATAACATGTGAAAGTAATGCTTTTCGACATAAACTACCACAACCAGTCGCTAAGACCAGTGTCAGTGATGATACACCTAGTAATTTTAATCAAAGTAAAGTCAATATTTATGATGAAACATTAAGTGAAGACAATAGTGAGGATGTCACAGATACTGTTCAAGACATTCATTCAAAACATGCTGTGAAGAAGACAGAATGTGTCAATAACACCTGTTACATATTTCCCGGAGACCCGAATGAACATGTTAATAATTTTAGATATTTATTCCAGTTTAAAAAACACTTTGAATATTACAGAATAAAAGAGATGGTGTTAATCATAAAAACACTTAAGGAACAAGGTTACATCGAATGAAACAAACACCCAAGAACTATGATAATAAATTTTACATAACCCTATTACTTAACTGAAAAAATTAATTTTTCATATTAACAATGCGTGATAGGAATATGTTCCAATTTGAAATATTATGCCTACATCAAACCAATTAAATTGTTTGATTTTGCTAAGGTTGTTCATTAGGTTTGTGGGATAAATAGTCCTATTTGAGGTATAAAAAAAGCCATATTTTAGTACTAAACAAACTTTTTTGAGGTATAAAGTATTTTTTTAAATATAAAAGCCTTATTTGGGTACTTACCAAACCTATATGAGGAATAAGGTATGTTTGGAGGAATGATTTAGAGGAATAAGAAACTGACAAACACACTATTAGATATAACCAATATTAAAATTTTTGGTACCTATGTTTGTGAAATGCCCTATACTTGCTGGTGCTATAATCTATGTATCCTCCTGTACTTGGTTGTGTTAAAATGTACATAAATTTTTGGATCACAATGTATTTGTATATATTTCGAAACAATTGTCTAATATGTCCTATGTTTTGTAACATTCTGTAGTTTCCTAATTTTGTAACTAAATTAAATGTTTTAAAATTAATTTTTACGTATATTTAACATATTCCTTATTAAAAGTGAACTTGTTTTAGTAATAAAAATTTTTTATCCCCAGAGACATTTGATAGGAAAATAATTAAAATGTCGTAACAAGAGAGATTATTGCTTTTTCTATTAAAAGTATGTTGCAACGAGTTCAAATGTAAGAGTTATATAAAAAACAAACTATCTTCTTACTAACACAAAGTACTGTAACACTGAAAAAATACTGAGAAAGAATTCTGGAAGCGAGCCCTCCAAACACTATTTCATAACTAAAAATGTAATATACTATCCCTGATAAGGCTTATTTGATATAAACTAGATTCGAGTCTGTGTTAGATCATGTACGAATGTAGTATAGTTTCTGATTTTCAGTGTTGTGTACACATGATTGTAATACATAGATTCTGGATTCGAGTCTCGAGTTAGTTACGAATTTAATCTAGTCTCCCTTCTTAGGGTTCAAACGTAATAGACTATACATAATAGACGTTATGTTGGTACATTAAGTTATATTATGTTGGTACATTATGTTACATTAAATTTCTACATTACAACACGTAACAATATTATGTTGGTATATTACGACACGTATTACTGTAACATTATTTCATGGAATAATGAACTTAACATGTAATTAATAAAATTAATTCGCTCGTCCAAGGGGAAAAGATATTTTAATTGTGTGAGAAAGCTAGCTGAAATGTATAACTGTCTGCTTGCAAACACCTCGTATTGTGAAGAGTTTGTATTGAAATAATAGTTTGTGTAAGAAGTCGTTAAATAGCAATGCAATTTGAACCTATTGGCTTAAACACGGACAAATAAATGTTACATGCAGATATAAAGGCTTAAATACAGCATATTCAAGCAAAATTAAAAAAAAATTACGTAGAATCCTTTTCAATGAGTTAAAATTGCATAAAATGTATTAAAATCTCTTAAATCATACTAATCGTCTATTTTATATCAATTTCAGGTGAATAGCATTTGGTTTAATTTATGCAAGAAGGGAGGCTTTTGAGGGTATAAATAGCACCCCCTACCCACTGGAGCTCATTTGCTTGGGTGACTCCATGGAGATAAAACTTCTCCTCCAGTGAGTGTACAATCAGTGAACCGATCCACAGTGCCTAGGTCAAAGGTATCGGCTGCCCTCTCGCCTCTTGCTTGACTCTGTGGGGCTGTGCGTCTGAGGGGACCAGGGCGTCTTTTTTTTTTTTTTTTGCCGAGACGTTTTCCAGGGGCTGCGATCGCCAGCCCGTCCAGCAATCATGACGCGAAGGTGAAATCGACCCTCCTCGCCCGCCGCTCCGGTCCCATGGAGTTGTCAAAGGGGATTGCAAGCTCCCGGCTGCCCCGACTCTTACCTGACGGAGCGGGGTAGCACTCATACAGCTTTCCCTGGGTTCGGGACTCATTCATCAACCAAGATCTTCACTACAAGAGTTAAAATAAGTGAATATAAAAATTTAGGGTTTCCAGTATTTCGTTTACTTTTTTTTTTCGCATTTTCTTTAAACATTGAGTAGAATGTATGATTTTTGGTAAACCTTTAGCAGATCATTAACAATTGAAAAAACAAATTTACCAAATTGAATTATTAGTTTTTAAAACTGAGAAACATTGAATGAATTTCGTAAAAATCATTACAACTAAATGATTTTTCATTCAAAATTGTTACGACTGTTTGTTCAACTTAAAAAAAAAATGGTTAAGACATGAAAGAAATTTTTACCAAATTGAATGATTAGTCTTTAAAATTGAGAAAAATTCTTATGAATTTGTTTAAAAATCGTTACGACTGAATTATTTTTCATTAAAATCGTTATTACTGAATGATTATTCTTTGAAGATTTTTAGAGGCGAATGAAATTTCATTAAAAAAATCATTACAACTGAATAATTTTTTTTCTTTAAAATCAAATGAAATCATTTCACACTTAACGAGGCGGTTGACTGCACTCCAGAAAACCTTAGTGTATTTGATTGAAAATAAAGCTTGTGTTTATAAAGTTGAAATGTTTTCGTATGCTACAACCTAACGATGAAGAATTTTAGATTTTTTATGGCGAAATAATACAACACACTCCTTCAAATAATGATTAACAAATATTTAAAATTTATGTTTTACAAGATCTGCGAATGCACTTTGTTAAATGTGATTTTTGCTCAATTTTTTTTGCTTTATGTGTTGTAACAACACCCGATAGTTATACTTTCGAATGATATGATGGAAGTAATGTTTTCGTAGACAAGATTATTTTTTGTGACATTTGATTATTAGATCAATGCTCTGACTAGTTACAAAGTACACTTTAAATATGCTCTTTCTAGTATGCGTGACATATAAATATCAATAATTTTACATAGCCTTATAATGGCAAGTTTAAGCTTCAATAAATAATACGCTTTGATAATTAGCGTATCTGCAGTAGTTTCAATGCAAACGACAAAATGCTTAGGATATGTATGGAGGCGGCACAAGTCTAGTTGAGAAATGCTCCAACAGAAAGCACGCGATGCTCCGTAGAGGCGAGGCGGCCCAGCCACGATGCCCGCTCACCCCCCAATCTTGCCAAGCATTTGTAGCTGGTGTTATTGGAGCCGGTGTAACCAGCAGTAAAGATTCACGGCGTCACCGGCACACGCGAGGGAAATTACATTCCAAGTGTGCAAAAACCCTCTAAACTAATCACGCCGTTTCTCCGAAACAGTCTATCTAAATGGTTTGATATTGTGCAAGTTGATGCACAGTTTTTTCCTTGGCATCACAGACTGGCCATTTTTTTTAAATTACGTAAAAAATATATACTAAACGTTTGCGCACAATTCCTGAAAAGTTGCTGTGTAAAAAGTAGGAATTAAAAAGGGTTAATTTATATTGACGTAAATAGGGAATTAAATCATTTGAAATGTAAAGAAAGTGAGATTATCATTTGTGTATAATGTACACATATTTTGTCGAAGATATTGCACACTACCTGTATGCAGGGAACAAAATACAAAATAAGAATTACTTTATATATGCTCGACCTTATTTATACACTACATAGCGCAATGATCGGGAGTGAAACAGGTGGATCTGTGACCAGTGTCATAGACCATGTGAGCTGGCTAAGCGCGCGGTTAAACAGGGTGCTGCCTGGCTGGACTTGGCACTCGGCTCTCTCTCTTGTGTGAGCTGAAAAATCATTTCTTAATTTTTATTTATCTTTTGTTACTGATTATATAGATTGTCGTGAACATGTTTTAATTTATAATAAGTTAGTTATATTTGTGCCCATTTGAGTATCGGCATTAGCATAAGCGCGTGTACATCAGAGACTAATTGCGTATTCAAATTACTGCTCTGCACTGCACTGGGTGCGCTCTGGCCGAGTTCCGTGTGCTCCAATTACCTGAACTCGCTCTGAGAGCAGTCGGATTTTCGTATTCCAGTTGCGAGTTGCACTGAACGAGAGTGCACCGAGAGCAATTTATTCCGCACGGAGTCTGAGTCAGTTCTGCTTTTCAGAGCAATATGGCGGCGACCTGTGATTATGTAAACAAAACTAAAATTATTGCAATGTTGGGAATTCTACAATATCTAACATTACGGCAGCTGAATAATACGTAATAGTTAATATGGAATTAATATGCTCTTGGTATATTGACGATATCGTTTGTAATTATAGAGGCTATGAGGTTAATTTCGCCCCATGACTCGTGCATACATTTCCTGCCGAGTTAAAAAAGTGAAATTGGAGAAAATTATCTACGGCATTTCATAAATTAAAATTTAAATCCTTTCATAAATATCGTATTTCAAACATTTTCTCTAAAGATGATACATTGTCGCTAATTTTTTTCGCTGTTTTCGTGGCGTGTTCCAGTTTTCAGTGCATAAATAATTTACACACCTTTATGGCAATAACGTGACACATGCACATTTTCAGTTTTCAGAGCGCACCGAGTGCGCACCCAGAGTAGTCAAGTGGAAGATGCCATAAATAAGAGGCATGTGAAGATATGAAAATACATTTTTGGCCACAAATGTATAAATAACTATATTTATCGTCACCCACATGTAATTAACATATAGAAAATTGTGACAAACAACCGTTTGCAGTAGGTGAGAATATTTCAAGATAAATAATTCTTCAGCGTCAGTCCAGCAATGTAGTATAAGTATAGTAAAGCATTTTATATGGAAAACTGAAGCGTTAAGATTGACTAGCGTACTGACCCAAAACTACGCGTAGTATTTTGTGCATTAAAACCTGACTTAATTTAATTGCAACATAAACGCAAATGAATCGATATCGTACTGAAAATTAAATATCGAAATAAACATATTTTCTTTATGTTCTATTTTATTTTTCTAACTTATGCAGCACCCATCACTTTCCGCAAATAGTGTGCACAATTTGTTTGTCTTGTTTGCATGTTACCTAAATTTCTGTAAAAGTGACTAACATTCATTTGGATACAATTGAAGCGTTAGTCTGGATAAGGGCATATCACCAAAAAGTTAATCTTCAGAAGAGAGCTATTTTTGCTTCCCAGTCACAAATAACATAATAATTTAAAAAGTGCCATTATCATTGTCAGAACAAAGTGTATAATAATAAATTAACATCGATCTAAGATTTTATTTGAAAATTAAAGCAATGACAAACTGATTTTTCCAATAAAATAGCCGTTATCAATTTCAACGCTTCATTTGATAACATGTCTTAAATTCTATTGTATGTCGTTTGCAGTTAATTGTATATCTTAAATTCATTTGCATGTCTTATACTATTATTCGTATGTCTTCTGTTCATTTCGTTGTAACCTACATTATTTTTCATTGATCTACATTCAATTGCATACGACCTGCATACATTTGTAGGTGACCTGAATCTTATTGCATATGCCCTACATATGGTTCCTTATCATTTAATAATTTATATGCCACCTACTTTTACCCGCATTTCTATCTCTCATCGCCGTCCATAATGTAGGGGATGTTGGCTGGTCACATAAAAATTCATTATTTGATATTTGTACGAAATTATGTTCAATCTATAGAAGTTACTTACGAGAATTATACGTGTTCACGATATTTGTGTGAATATGTATAAATACATACACATACACACAGGATGATTGTTGATGTGTTACCTCCCCTTACAGTTCCTATTCCTTAAGTCATTTGAAGGAAATTATGTTATGTAAATACTGCTCTTAGTCGTAATATTAACCGAATAATTCGAAATAATAGAAATGCATTACAGTGAACAGCTCGTGACAGTTTGCTACTTGTTTGACTATTGAAGTGAACAGCGCGTTTTTGGCCACCGTAAAGTGTAAATATCTGTTTCGCGTGTACTTCGTGAACACTGCACGTTTCTGCAAATTTATTGTGGTTGTAGCATTTGATTGTGAGGTATAATCATTTTGTTATAATGCCACCTAGATTTCCCACAGAATACACGGATACGGTGTTTGATGTTCAACTGTAACAAGCAAGTATGATGATAATATTAATCTTACTTCTTTTAACTCCTGAAATGGTTATGCATTATTTCTTCACCTTTCGCAGTTTTAAATCTACTCTATTATAATTTGGAATTGGATCACCATTTATTTTGCTTATTTTGTTCTAAATGACAAGGAATAAGCATTGCAAGTGACGGTAAATCTCGTGAATCACCCTATGTGTCTGTGAGTGTATGCGTATTTGAACACACACACACACACACACACACACACGTGTGTGTGTGTGTGTGTGTGTGTGTGCGTGTGTGCGTGTAAACAAACACAGCATACACTTACGTATTTGCTGTTGCATACATTTGTATCTTTAGGCAGAATTCATTTGATTTTAGGAAGTGTTTTCAAGATTGAATTTTTTCAGTTTTACTAAGTATGTGGACCTACATAACGAAAATTAAACTTTTGATGTATTGAAATGGCTCGCATAAAACATAGTGATGTAACTTTGTTGACGATGGTAAAAAAGTTGCTTAATGTTTCAGTGTCTTTGGGATAAAATATGTTTATGGTGAATATTTCTTGTTGTCTATCTGATTTTATTAGTTGGTATAGTTACCGAGAAATTCTTAAACACGCTGCATTTATGTGTGCTGATATGGAAATGCGTAAATGTTTTAAAAAGAAAGCTTTATCCACTGTATAAACGTTTTCAAAATAAAAGTTTCGCAGTATAGCATAGGCTTTGTTTTCGCACGAATCTGTACAAAAGCATGATAGTACTTAAAATAAATGCTGAAGCATAGTAATTTTATTATACTTGTCAGCTCGGAGTTAAACTTTGTCACGAATGTATGTTGTCAAATACCTGGTTCCTTTGCACATATTGTGCCGCAATCCTTTACTGATGACGAGCACTGAGATCACTGATGATTTATCAGTGTTCGTCAGTAAGAAAAGCCCTGCCTGCAGTAAACTGTAAATATTTTGTATGTCTTTTGTATGCTTGACAGTGGTACTCATTAAAATGAGAGAAAAAGGGTTAACTTATCATTATAACTATCTATCTAATCTTGATTCTCTCTTAATTAAATAAAGTATTTACACATAACAAACATAGGGATATTTGTTTTTCTGAAGAAAATAAATTTTGTATGACAAAAATTCTGCTTTGAATGTAATTGTGTTCTCTATTGTGAAGAATTTCAATCTATACTATTTGTATTTAAATTATGCTACCGTATACACTTACATAAATAAGTCTGAGAACCAACAAAAAATTTATCACTCTCCGATATCACGTTTTACTTTCATATACAACCGCTGTAGGTGCAGTAAAATCTGTCTTCAGTAGTAATGAATTTAGCCTCATGCGGAGCACCACACAGCAGCTTGTAGAAACGAGAGTCATTAATTATCTGTGAGTATCGAATTGCAATACGGAATTCTCTATTATCTGTGAAGTTACCATCGTTCTGCAACAAATTTAAGATAATGAAACATATTTTACCAGTTCATTCCATCACCAGATTGTTGGTCTTAACTAAAGCCAAATCAATGTTACTTCCAAGTTTTTGTAAAGAGCTGTTAAAGTTTTACTTCCCGGATATTCCTCTGCCTCATGCACAAAAAGCATAATCGGATCTAGAAAATTATATTTAAGGGACAAACACAACACATTCGTGTGCACTCAGTGAAATAATATTTTGTGTAAAAACTATTTTTACTTGGCAATGCCAACACACCTACTTTCTGCCCGTTTATTCACATTAATTATAAATTTCATATTATAATGTATTGATAAAATATAATTACAAATTCCATTTTAATAATAAAAAGAGTGTTCTTATGTTAATCCGAGTATAAAATACTTGTGATAAATTATATTTAGGTAACAATCGAGTACACATACATGGGGTGATATTTCAAAAGATTCCCCGAAAAGTGTGAAAAAACATTGAATAAACTAGAAACAGGAATTTCAAATATGGAAATGTTAGTATTTCGTTTAAAATAAGTTTGTGTTAATGCATACATAAAAATTGACATATAACATTGTATAACGAGGTTATGTCACATAAAATGCACCTTCATTGTAATTTTTTTTAGGAAAATACTTATTGCTCTATCTTATAGTATTTGTAAATAAATTGGATTTTCCACTTTTTTCTCATTTGGTTTTCTGTTCTATAGTAAATTTCCTCTAAATATTATTCATTGGTAATTTACATTATGTTTTCAGTGTAAACTAATTTTAGTTCGTAACCTATTAACCGTTAACCATTTGAATTTTTATGGTATAAATTTATTTCTATGCGAGGAGAGAAATTAATTACAATCAGTATTTACAAGACATCGATGTTTCTCGTAAATTTTCGCCAACAAACTATAACATTCCTGCAAAATGCATTATTCATGTAATATGAGATACCTGCATTAATACACTAGATAATGAAGCCACTCTACTGTGCGTGTACGCAGCCAGAGAGAACAGCTGATCGGTCACATAAAGCCAGCTTGATCACTACCTGCCTGAGCCGTGCTCGGAATAATCTGATCGAATGGACAGCACAAGGGCCGCAGGAAAGGACAGGGAGGTCTGGCAACATTACTGCAGCAAGCTGTCTGACCAGAAGATGTGGGGGGTGGGCGGTTGGGAGGAATCTCTGATACTCGTGCGACCCCTCACCGAACAAAGTGACGCACCCACCCCGTTCCACAGCTCTCTCTCTCTCTCTCTCTCTCTCTCTCTCTCTCTCTCTCTCTCTCTCTCTCTCTCTCTCTCGACTGAAAGGTTCCTGGAAGTATCCTGGTTTTATACAGGCCTGCAGAGGGGAGGGGGACGTCATTTCAAGAACTTCTACCATTTTGTATCTTCAGAGAAACAATTTGTAACAATGACTATTTTCATGGTGTGAACCATCCCCTTTACAATATTTGAAAAGTTTAGTATTTTAAGGATGTTTAAGGGCGGATGTTTAAGAATTTGTATGGCTGTCATTGTGTGAGTGCAGGGGAAAGGTCCTGTACATTTTAATTCCAGATATAATTTTTTCATGTGATTTTCAGTTAATTTAGAAGAGCTGAAAGGAGAGGTTGACCACCAGTAGCTGCCTTTGCACTATATTGAATAGTGTTCGTGTCAATAACATGCACCTACAGATTCTCTTCACTGTTTAAATATTCAAAAAACTATGTGAAAATGCATCTAGAATGCATGACCAAGAACTCTGACAATTTTTATTAATTTTTGGCTAGGTAGTTGTATAACTGTGAGTGTTGGAGTGCAGGTGAAAATTCATGTAAATTTTAGTTAGTTTGACATAGTTATAAGTAATATTTAAGGGAGGGATGTTGTGTGTATGAAGTATGAAGTATTGAATAGCTAAAACAAGGGAAGAACTAAGCTGAATATGCATTGCATATCCAGAAGGTGGATAACCTCAACTTCTAATCTTGTTCAGTATTAGTTGACTGGAGAAGGATGTATGATGACGAATATATGAGCCTTCAATATTTCTAATGAATGAAATATTTTTGAAGTGTATGTGATGGGCTGGTTTGGGTAATCAAGTTAATTTTAAGATATTTCCTTTTCAAAGTTGTTGGGTAAATACGAGTTTGAGTGTGTGAGATATATTTTTTTTGTGTATTCTTTAAGTTTAAGCAAATTTTACTTCTAAAATGCATGATTGTATAGTTGTAAGATTATGAAGTGTGTACGTACGTTTGCTTTAAGTATTGGATGTTTAGTTTATAGCCAGGAAATATGATTGACTTTTAGGTTTTTTCTTATATTGTCTTGAGTGTAACAGAGTAATTCCCTTTGCTAAAACTTTTATTATTAAACTCATTTTCGAAAAATTTATAACATTAATAAAATTTTCTTATTGTGTAAAAACGACTTAAATGTTTTGATCGTGTAAAACTACTTAAAAGTTTTTTGATGGTGTATCACTACTCAAATGTTTTTAATGGTGTAATACTACATAAAACTTTTTCATGGTGTTTCCAAGAATGTAATTTTTTGACTGTGTAGAAATTTGATGAGGTAGAAAATCAGAAATATTTATAGTGTCGAATATTTCTCTCAGAAAAGTAATGTTCAAAGTGGACTTAAATTGAAATGCAATATCATAAACATAGTCTGCTTGCTTTTTACAAAACACAAAAGCTTTGCATCGGCCAAAAAAGGCGAGGCGAGACAGGTTGCTAATCATGGTCAATTCATTACTGGCGGCAGGCTGTTTGACCAGAAATTCATGCAGCACAGAATTTGATGGAGTGGGGTGGCTGGAGGGGAAGTACCCAGTCTCCCATTGTCATACATGTGCATCCATAGGCTTTGAGCATCAGTGGGGGAAACGGTATTGGAGGGGAAGTGCCCAATTTATCATTTTCCCCTCCCTCGTCATAACACAGATATACCCACATGGTCTATGCGATGTCTCACTGGAGGAGAAAGGGAGCGCGCAGAGGTTGTCAGTCGGGTAGGGGAGAGGTAGAGTGAGTGTAAGGTGGCGCACACGGGTGCTAGCGGAAGTTTAGTGTACTAGAGTTCCCATTCTTTCGCCCGCTTCATTCTATGCATATCTGCCATCTGTGTGGAGTGGCCCAGCCCAGGGATTCTCACCTTATTTGCGCCTCACCATGCACGCGTCTTGTTGGCCGGCCAAGGTTTTGGCCTGTCTAGTGTATTTCTCCCCACCTGCTATCTATCTAACTCTCATGCACTTTTAAAAGTATCCGGGCTTCACTACCTGGTTACTCACAGGTCTTGTTCCTGTGTTTCCCCAACAAAAATAAAATTTTATGAAAAGGAGAACATTTTTGTCTAGGATGTTAATAATAACTATATTTTTCACTTATATTGTATATATATATATATGTGTGTGTGTAAGTTATTGGAGTGGTTCCATTTTTTCAGAATGAAGGGTCACTTAGGTGTATTTATTGTGGTGTTTAAATTCTTATATCTGGGAAACTAAAGAAATTTTTTAGTAAGTAGTCAAAATGGCTGAGTGCAAGCGATCCTGTATTAACATCTTGATAGAAGATCTTTACGTAAGTGATTCCAATTCGGAATTGTAGATGGAAAGACAAACAAACTGTCAAGATAGCGTCCCTTCGCCTAAGAGGACATGACTTAATCTAATGGAGAATCATCTCTATTTAAGAAATTCGAGCACTGATTCGCTTACAGAGAGATTGTCAAAACAAAAGTTCAAAATGTGTCTGCTTCCCCAATCAAGAAAAGGTTGATATTTTGAATTACGACTTATTTCTATCAGACTCGGAAGATTATTGTGATTCGGAAAGTGCTCCAGCCAATTCACGACCGACTTTCGAGTCGATTAGAGATATTTCGCCAAGGGAGCCGGAAAATAATTCCTTTCCCGATTCCCAAGGCTCAGTGGAAGCTATGCTAGATCTTATGTACCAGCTATTGGATACTGCATTTTCAGAAGACTTAATGATCCGTGGATACGTAATGATCTATTAGAGTCTGATGTGGACGTTTCTCACTTGTTTGAGAAGTGTAAAGTGGATTTGTTTAGCTTATTAATAGCACCACCCTGGCAAGTTAGATTATCCATTTGTGTAGCAGGTATGTATTTGAGATCCCACATGGTTTGAAGGCGATACAGAGACTTTTTATTTTCAAAGCAAAGCACTCCCTGTCCCCCATTCATCCGATGTTGGTTTCATCTATGATGAGGATATCATTCCTTATCTCACAAACAGACTTTAGGAGGTTAGTGAGTGTGGTTCTGGCTGGAGTCTCCAAATATTGATATACATAGACGGTCCATGTGAGTCAATATCGGCTGTTCATTGTCAGTACTGCGCACATTAAACTGCCCAAGTTTATTGCTAATAGGAAATATTGTGTCGATGTAGACTGCCCGGAGGGAATGTGTTTCCAGTATGCCATTGTAGCATATTTGTTTTCTGCCACATGGCATGCCGAGAGGACTACTTCATATCTAAAACCTCACCAGATTTTAAATATGGAAGGTCTATAGACACCTGTAGTCATTCAGGATATTCGCAAGTTTGAGGGCAACAGTTCTATATCTATCAATCTCTACTCTGTGGTAGACAAAGATAACAATATAATTGACGAAATTTGCAAAAAGGGTGGGGTGGTATTAACCATGCGCATTTCTCCTGTACACCATGACAATCATGTGAATAATTTGGCGATTCTCGCAAGTGTAAATGCCACTAATTTGCATTTTGTCTGTATTAGAAATTTGTCATTCCTAGTTAGTAGTCAGCTGAGTAAGAAACAACACAAAATACATGTTTGCGAGCATTGTCTCTGATACTTTGTTAGTGAGGAAAAACTAGCTAGTCATAGTATTTTTTGCCAGCAACAAAAGGCTGTTTGCAGTACTTTGCCTACTGGGAATGACAAGTACTTGGAATTTAAAGATTACAGCAAAAAGCTGAGATTGGGTTTCTTCGCCTATTGCGACGTAGAAAGTTGCCTGAAACCCATGTCCACTTGCTTGCCCAAATGATGAAACAAGTTAAACAACTACCATCAACCAACATGTTCCATAAGACCGTAGCATTCTGTTGGTTTGTTCATACAATCCAAGTTTATCTCAGTATTTCACGTTTGTGGGTGCTAATTGCAAGTAAAAATTATTTGATAATTTAGTTGAACTTACAAAGTGGGTTGCAGGAATTTACAGCGCAATTGTTCCGATAAAGCCAAAAACCGCTGCTGATGAAGCTAGGCTGGTAGCTCACAAAAATTGTCATATTTGTAAAGAACTGATCGTTACAGATGATATTGTGGTCGACCATTACCAACTGACAGGCGAAATTAGAGGCTGCGCACATAATAAGTGCAACTTGAATTTCAGACTGCTGAAAAGACAAGTTGTCACTGGTTTCCATAACCTGCAGAATTTTGATCTTCACTTTCTTATAAAGCCCTTTCCTGAACATTACATAATGTTATGTGAATGAACCATGGTAATTGAAAATCCTTGAAAAATTCAAGTAATTGTAATGACCCTTGAAAATACAAATGTGTCACAAAACAGATTTCTAAAAGGACTGATTGTAATGGAAAAGCACAATATTTCAAGTTAAGATTTATTGATTAATTTCAATTCATGAGAAGATCTCTTGGAAACTTTGGCAGGCAATTTACTACCTGCAAAATTGAGTATCACCCACTCGATGTTTCCAGACAACACCCAGTTCGAATTGGCAAAACAGAAGGGAGTTTTTCCTTATAACTTTGTTAAGTCGCCCGGCAGTCTGATGTGCAAGTCAATCCCACTAAAGTACGCATTTCATAATGTAATGAGAGGAGAAGGCATTAGTGATGAGGATTATAGTCATTTGCATGCCACATGGGATGCGTTCAACTGCATAAACTTGGTGCAGTATGCCATTCAATACTTACATGTGGACTCTAGTTTGCTGGTTAATGTTTTTGAGAATTTCAGGACCGTATGTTTGGCTCATTACAGCCTTGACCCTGCCATGTATGTCACAGCTCTGTTACTTTCATGGGATGCTTTATTGTCAATGATGTGCTGCTATAGCTGTTGACTAACCCTAAAATGTATCTTTTTGTAGAGCGCTGAGTTAGGGGTGGCGTTACATAGGTTTTAAAAAGAGGTGCGGAAGCCAACAATGTTTATAAGGGTGAGGACTTCGACCCCAGTGTGGCATCGAAATATATATATGCTATTTAGACATCAACATGCTGTATAGTCATACAACGTGGTCTAAGCTTCCGTGTGGTAATTTCGAGTGGGTTAAGGCGGACGTATTATCTTCATGGAATTTTGCAAACACTGTGAATGAGACACTTTTTTTTTTTTTTTCACAGAAGTGGATCAATCTTTTCCAGAGGAGTGTCATGATAAACTAACTGATCTTTAGGCCCCAGAAAATGACATGCCCCCGAACGGCTTGTATGAGAAACTTCTTTTAACACTTGTGCCACAGAAAAAAATATGTTATACACAGGGAAACACTGAAGCAGTACTTGATGTACAGAGCCAAACTTGACTCTGTTCATTGCATTTTGCGCATTGAGCAGAAGACATGGGTGGTTCTGTACATCGACTTTAACATTAAGAAACGTGTGCAGGCTGCGAAAGCATTCGAAAAATCGTTTTTAAAGTTGATGAATAATTCAATTTATGGAGAAATATTGCAGAATGTCTGACAGGAAAGGGACATCAGAGTCGTTTCGAGGTATGACACTATCTAGTGGGCTGCAGAGCTGATAGGACGTCCGATATTCGAGGCACGGCACATCATCGATGACAATTTAGTCCTCATCGAAATGTCAAAGAGTTCTTTGCATTCAAGAAACCTTCGTACACTGGTGTTGCCATTCTGGACCTTTCAAAATTAACACTCTATGAATTTAGCTAACAGTACATGTGTACAAAATTTCTTCCACCGGCTTTGGACCTCCTATATTGTGACACCGATTCCTTTGCATACTCTATTGCTTGTGACAATGTATATAAAGCAATTACCCCAGATTTAAAGGCACAGTTTGATACATTCAACTAAGTGCTCGATAACCCACAAGGATTCCCTCACAGGAACAAAGGTCGTAACGGGGTGATGAAGACTAAATGTGCTGGGTGCATAATCACACACTTTGTGGGTTTAGATCGTAAGCTTTATGCATACATAGTTGCGAATAAGCAATGTATTCATAAGGCAAAATGTGTAAAACCCAATGTGTTGCAATAACTCAGGTACAAGGATTATCGAGATTGCCTCGAAAATTTCACAAGGGTAATTGGGACCCAATATCAGTTCCGTTCATGTGCACATCAAGTTTACAGCGAACAGGTAACAAAGGTGGTGTTGTAAGGTATAGATGATAAGTAGTACATTGAGGCAGATGGGATATAAACCTTGACTTGGGGGCACTATCAAATACTTAAATATGTTTTTTTCCTCCATATAAAAGTTTTAATGCCACAATAAATTAATAGACCGCTAAGAACCCCACAATGCCCAGGACACCCATCTGCCGATATCACATGCACAGTCATCACAGCTGGTTACAATCATCGTCACAGCTGGCTATAATAATCAGCACAGCTTACCACAACAACTACTTTTCACCTGTTGAATAATCATTACAGATGACTTCACCAACAACCAATTTGCATTACCATTCATTGTTGCTGTTGCTCCCTGTTTAACTACCTGTAAGGCATTACATTACTTCAATAACAACTCTCTTTATATGAGCATCTTCGATCCTATTTCCCTTATCAAAGAAGAATAAAATCAAATTGACATCTTCATTACTGAAATTTCGAAACCTTGTGCTTATGAGTGCTTTACTTCTGTCACTTGGTGTGCGTGTTTGGCAAGATCAATACCCGGATGTGGAAAATGAACGCCCATCTGTGTGCCTATATGATCACCCTACTAGTGTGTCAATGAACGTACATAATAAATGTGCATATGTAGGGAAGAGATAACCAACAGTTGCTCTTGTATATATTATGTAAGGAAAATTTTTTGTTGTAAATAGATCTCTTCAATTGTGTTTATATTTGTGTTTTTTATCTTGTAATATATGTCAAACACTTTTTGTAACAGTAGTAATAGTAGTTTTAGTAACAGTAGTTGTAGTGCTAAGTTACAGATGTAATGATTGTAAAATGTTATTGATAAAGTGTTATTGATTAACTGTCATTTAGTTTGTAAGTTGATTGTTGTTAAAATTTTTATTGATCAAATATATTGGTTTTTTGTAAAAAAAAAAAAAAAAGTTTTATAAGTAAGAATATTGTTTGCTATACATTCATTCTCTTTAATTGAGTTTAATTATGAGTAAATAATATCTTGATTTATTGGAAAATAAAGAATTTTAAAAAAAAAAGAAAAAATGTGTAAACTAAATGATTGTTCTAATTAGTTGTTGTAGCTTTTTTGTATGCAAATTAGAAAATTTGTTTTAGTATGTGTAAAAAGTTATTGTTTGATGATTTCTAATGTTAATAATGAATTGTTTGTTGTAAATTTAATATCTTTGTGTAATATTATAAACACATAGGATTAAGGAGAATTCTTGAACAAAAAATAATATTTTATAATAGAATGTAAAAAAATTTTTAGTATGTTTCTTTTCATTCCCTTATTACCATTTGTCAGTAACTTTTTTCCAATAATACCTTATGTATAACGAAAAAAACAAATCTATGATTAGATGTCTATCAGTATTGGTAAGCTGCTGACTTGTATTTAAAAATTCAGGATAACTTTTTGCTTGCTTTCATGAAGAAGAAAATGTACTTTTCTTAACTTTAAATATTGGAATAAACTTTGAAGGGCTGAGGGGAAATGATAATAACAAAAATTATGAAGAATATCTAACATAGCTGAATGACTGAAGTATTTTGTAAAGAATGAAGCAACCTAGGTGCAATACGACTATACAACTTGAAAGTCGGAGCATGACACGTTGGTCTGCTGGCCAACTTTCGTGACATCCCAGGGGAATCTATTGAAAGCCAAGTCCTGCATATATTCACAGAGGCAGATAGCAAAAATCCCTGTCCCTCCTTGCCTTCAATCTAAGTCTACACCAAACACAGTCAAGCAACATTTTGAAAAATCTTTCATTTTAAATACAAACAAATTACAAGAGTTTCTGTTCAAGATACAACACTATGATGTCTGGAGAAGAAGATAAACTTAAAATCTTTAAACTTGTTTTTAAATTTTGTGGGCTTAAGTAATTCCTCATGTCAACCAAGTATCCTTATGCTTCGATGGAAATAATTAGTGCTAAATGTGAATTATTGTGATAATAGTAGAACTTTTGTAAAAAAAATATATAGATTCATTGTCTGTTGTAGGATGAATGCAGATTTTTTCTGGTCATTTTCAACTCATTTGTCTATCGGCTTCGCTACACATATATAATCAGGATATCTATATACACAGCTTATAAGACCACCTAACTGTTATGCTGGACTCCACATCAAATGGATGTGTTTTAAAAAATACTCAAGATAAGTGCGAGAGGCATTAAGTAGTGTACGTGAATTTCTATTATGCTATTGTGCCTGTTTAAAATTTCAATTCTAGTTTGGAAATTTTTATATATTGATACTGACTATCTGGATTTCATTTAGTGAGTTTGCACTTGTCGACATCAGATGTTATTCACGAAGTTAAAATTCTCTGTCATGTAAATTATATTTGTAAGCTCGAGACTCACATTATGTTTAAGACTCACATCATTGCATTTATTATTATTCATGTAGTTGTTTGAAAATTGGCGATTCGATGTGTGTAATTTATTCATAAATACAACACTCTGAATTTCTCTTGTGTGTTAAATATATTCGTAAAAATCGTCTATCTACCAACAACAAACATAACTCCAAACATCTCAAAATTATAAATATTAGCCTTAGCCCACTCTTGCAATCAACTCTACACCTGTATAAGACATTGCAAAACACCACTCTGGTCATCGACTGCAGAGCTCCAAGGGTGAGGACGTAACAGAGCTCCTGTTACCCCCCCCCCCCCCACATACCAATAAGAAAGAAGTACAACAGAAAATAAAACCCTTTCAATAAGTTTAACCCTTTCAATAAAATTAACCCTTTCCATATTCGATCGGATTAAGAAATTTTAATCGGGTTGTGGATTTTTGATCGGATTAACTTCTGATTAGCACTTTCAATCAAGTTAATTAACACTTTGATATCAAATTGATAACTCGATTAATAAAAAGTTGGGTAGAACCGGCCCGCCCCTACTACTGATGATAAGTCAAAGGACAAAATAAGCGCAATGAGAGGGGGCATGGTGGGCCGGAGATGTCTTAGTCAGAATATATAGGCAAAAAAATTGACGAAGCGAAATGGGAACTTGCTCTATTGGTTTTATAGACATCTTATACACAATGATAGAATTAATAAGTGTTATAGGAGATGTTTGAAATGGCGGCTCCTGGCGTCGATGTAAGCATCACAGCGTCGCAAGAGGTTCTGACGTATTCGCTGTAACATCGCTGACGACTTGCTGACATTACAGGCTGCAAGTATTCTTGGTAGCAGATATTCTTCATTAAGTACCAGTGGCTAGTAGACAAGATTTTTTACATGACCCCACAGTGAAATATCTGTCAGGGTGAGATAAGGTGAACGCTTTGACCACGGAACAGGACCACATGTTTCTATCCACTTTTGCACGTAAATCTTGTCAATGACTTCACATGCACCAGCTGCAAATTGGGCTCAGGCCCCATCATGCTTCACCCACATGTCTTCACGGACAGCATGTGGGACATCCTCCGGCGATTTTGAGAGCATGTCTTGCAGAAACTCTCTGTACACTGGTGCTGCAAGGCAGCGCGGAAGATGATAAGGCCCAATTAGGTGGTCATTGATTATACCTGCCCACATCTCCACAGCAAATCGCTGTTGACGGGCCATCACAATTGTCGCAGGGGGATTTTAATGGTCCCAATCGTGGCTATTTAAAGTGTTCAATTTCCCGTCCCGAGAGAAACAGCTCATTGGAGAAAAGAACAGAAGTTATGGAAAAGAGAATCCATTACACAACACTGCGGTAGCTATTCACAATAAACGACATGAGGAACAAAGTCAGCTGGGCTAAACGCGTGGACTTTCCGAATATGGTAGGGGTTCAGTGACTGTTAATATTGTATATTCCACATTGTAATGGTGACCACATATATTTAACGCGCTAATGCCCGGCTGGCCATTGTCGTTTCTACTGCCACACGACCAAGCACTGCTTCCTCAAAGTCAGGCGTCATTGCAGTTCGTTTTCCTCCTTGGTCGTGGATTTGTGGTATAAATTATCCCGTTTCATTTCAACCCAGGAAAACTCTGCGAAATTTTTAACACGCTGCATGCCTCCTCTGTCCTTACGTGGCCCGATACAACCGTTCGGCTTCCCTGCTGTTTCCATTTGCTTGCCCGTTCACAAACAGGATATCGGCAAGTCTATACATTTTATGATATAGATTAATATCACCAACCTTACCCAATGTTGTTAGGGAGGAGGAGGTTGGTCTGGTTTGCAGGGTAAAAGTGGAAGAGGGAGCGACCTCACCCAGCATTCCGCAGCCTTACCCTGGCCTTACCGCTGTAGTATTATCCGTCGTACCATTTTACTAGCAAATGTACCAAATATTTCAGGAAATAAATTACAGGGAATTTTAGTGAACACTGGCAATTTACTACGTAAAAACATAAGTGCATGTTTACTGGTGTTTATCTTATAAAGATATACATTTCTTGTAACATTAGAATTTAAATTACACGAAGTGATTTTTCCTCGCGTTTATCATCATAGTGTTTTAAATAATGTGTATCGTACCAAAATGGTCACGTACCCGATATTGTCTGCTTCGAAGATTACAAATCGCAAACTCCAGGCAGTAGCAAAGTAACAAACTATTAAACTAATCGTTCCGAATGGAAGTTACAAAACGCCAATTACAAATCGCAAATTACCAATTTAAAAACCAGTAGGAAAACTCGGCCTTAGGCCGTGTTCCAATTGACACTTTCTGTTTACCAAATGGTCACGTGACCCGGTTGTCTGCATAATCGATTACGTGTTCACGTGGTTTAAGTTTTGCGTTTTGACAGATTTGAAGCTTTCAAGTAACAAATTACAATTTTAATCACTGTCATATTTGTTTTTGGTTGTTAGCTACTGTGGGTGAAATTGTATCTTATTTTACGTGTAAGCCAATTATATTTGTGTGGTGATTTTAAAACCAATCAAAATTTAATTTTAAGTTTTATTTACTATTAAAATAATACAGCAATTAAGCCAAAAATTCTAATTTGCCTTTATTTCCAATCTTGATATACCGATCGAGTTTTGCATATTCTTTTTTAAATGCGTGAGAATCCTTTGCCGTCGTTCATAATTATTTTACATTTTTAATTGCCTACTTTGCATCGTTCTCCTATATTTTTACCTCCTACAAATTGTAACATAATTGGAGGACATACATTTTTTACCTAACCTATTCACGCACTGTAATTTTTCGCGATATAACTTCGCTGTCATAACTCCAAGCAGCAGCACAACATTAAACCAATTACAAACAAATATCCGTTTGGAAGTTACAAAATGCAATTTACAAATCGCTAATTTCCAAACTGAAAACCAATTGGAATACGGTGTAGGTCTAATGAAAATATACTACATGAAATGAATGCGATTCTCAAAGTACTAGATAAACACACATTTCTATATATTTGATTTTGTAATCTCGTCACACTAAAATATCAGTCTTAAATATCATAATAAGAATAAGATACGTTAACAATTTTCAAAATAGCAATAAACAGTACTTTATAAACCCTGCAAGTCACAATATAATTTAAAAACATGAACAAAGCTTGCTATTTAAATGTGAACAATGACGATTTTTATTAATATATAAACTTATGCATTTGCAAAATAATATATTAAACCTTACATTTATGAATGTTTATAGGCTGAGAGATAATGCATTCTTACTGTTAAGACCGTGCGAATTGTTGCTTCTTTCTCTGCTCCCTTTTTAAACTGCTAGTTTCTTCTGCTTTCTTATTTAAATGCCTAAGACGAAAAAATGTTCTTGTTATGGCAAGCTTCGTGAAAACTTTTGGGTTAGTTTCTAGAAATTTTGTCACCAGAGAACGATAAAATGTTTTTAAGATGCCTGCCTCTGTGTTTATCTCCTTACCATGGGGATGCTGAAACATTCGTTCCGCTTCTTTCACAGTATTTAGAAAGGTCGGCGACGAAATAGTTAGACCACCTGAAACAATTTTTTCTATCCATCCATCTAAACAAACACGAAAGAAAATGCCATTAGCAGTGTATTTACTGATAATAATTTAATTAATTAAGAGTGTATCTGAGCAAATCAACATAGCTTCATCTGCAGGATCATCAGAGGCGAAACATCCGTCGCTGGTGCTGTAAGCTAGGTAGCCAGCAACATAACGCAGTGCTTCATTCTATTCTGTTGTCATGTCAGGGAAGGACACGTCACAGGATTTATGCTCTGTTGTGTTAAGCACTCTTTCCTCTTGGCAAGTGTTTAAAGAAATAAATATTTGGCCTGTCAATTTGGCTTATCAGCCAAGCTGTCATCACTTACACACGCACCAACTGGCAGAGGTATTTCGCATCCTAGCAACAATAAACGTAGCCTATACTTGAAATCCACGGTTGTGGTGTTTAGGCCATGTCGAACACTTCTAATACGTGAAAAAAAAAAAAAAATCCAGAACGTCTTGAGTGAGACGAGACGTGAGGATGCACTTCAATGAATATCTCACATTTAAAATTCACCCAGTTCACGAAATGAGTTTATTGTTACTAATATGTCTGTCTGGAACCGCATTAGACATTTGTGTTGCAATATCTTTGGTGATCTGGAGTACATGACATCAAAGAATTTATCCCCCTTTTTTTTTAAATTGCCCGATTTCTTGCTGACATTTGTAATGTACCAAAAGACGCATAGCATTATGATGTAAAAAATGTTTCACCGCGTATTTAACTTTCTGCCTTGCTCTGCGTTTGAAGTTTAAATGCACATCCGATAGCTTGGAACATAGCTTCAGTTCCGTGTCTTCTATTATATTGGTTAAGTGTTCTTTGCGTATTGCTGTTCCATTACGCAATTGTCTGCCAAAATCAAGAAAGTTATTTCTCAGTAATTTTATAAGATGCGGAACATTAGTAAAAACCCACACATTTATTCTTACGTCCGACGGGTTCGGAAACGAAACATTTCTAACCATTATACTTAAACTTTTCCACACGCCTTGATTACTACCACTGACTACTGCAACCACAATAAACCATCTTTCTTCCAAATTTTTAATGACATGAAAAAGTAATCCCTGAGTTACCTATGTGTCGAAATCATAAAATATTGGTTGCTTCCATTTGGAGGCGAGTCCTCTTGCCATTATCACTCGGACATGTTTGCATGGACGAAAAATCTGATCAGCTGTTTGATCATAACAATACCTTGGTTCGATATACATTTTATCCAGAGAAAGAACCGTGTGCCGCTGAGAAAGAGTCATTGTTTGTGACTTTGCATGCAGAACAGTCAAAACTTCTTCGAGGACTCCTGGAGCGCATTTCGCATTTCTCGTTCAGTTCCGTAGAGTCGACAGGCCAGGAAGAGGAATGCAAACTTTCTTCCTTAAATAAGAATAAGCTTTACGCGAGATAGAACGTAACGTAATGACAGCAGCTAAATCTCCGTCTTCCCACCACACTTGCCTTTTGCTTCTAAAATCTTCCCTAATTCTTGCCTGACTGATACTTTACATCGTTTGTGGGTAAATTTCAGGGCAAGTAACTGTGATTCCCAAACTTTGTTTTGGTTTCGTAACTTTAGCTCATTTTGTTTTCTGGTCTCTAGCTGTTTTTTTTTTAAGTAAGAATTCGCAATTTAAGTAGGTCTATTTCTTTCTGGAAGTGTAGATCTGGTATAAAATTAAGTGGTGGAGCTGCTTCAGTGTTAGCAATAATACTTTTAGTTTCAGAGATTTTATACTTATCCTGCGATACTGTTTCATTATCACTTGATCGAAGTTGTTTTGGTTTTGTTGTAATCAACTCGTTAGCAAGTTTCCTTTCAATGCTTCTGCATTGTAGCCTCTCGCTTCTCGCGCAATCAACAGTTTCCTTTCTATTCGGCAAGTTTTTATTTGGAAATGCTTCCGGTTTCAGCAGTTTTATTCTTTCCTCTCCTATTAAATCAGCACGTAAATCTATTTGGTCATCGTCAGTGAAATGCTCAGAACAATTCTCATTGTTTTGTGGTCGAATTTATCATTTCTTGTACACAGAAATATACACTTTTTCGAAAGATTTTTGTTTTTTGGGAACCTAAAGTAACTTCCAGATCCGCCTGTTTTCGCTTTGTAGTTTTTACAATTTTGCACAGCAGAACCTGGCATATTTTAAAATTTATAAGAATAGTAGCTATTTACACTATGCACAGTTCAGTAAATAAATAAAGAAATACTTAAAACGCACACAAGAAATTATAGTTACTGACAAAAATTTTCACGATGCGTATTGCATATTCCTGTGTCAGTAAGCCACAGCAAAAAATATATAAATAATAAAATGGTACTTGAGAACTGGCGTGTAGTAGCAGTGCAGCAGACAAACGTGTGCCGGAGCACAGACATGGTACAAGCGAGCGACTGCCTGCTCCAGGCTTCTACGTCACCTGCCTCTCTCTCGAGTACCGTTACTCTCAGGTCTCAAATCGGCGGCCTCCTGGACTTCAACCACTAACACAAAATTAGTAATATACAGTTCATGCCATAGCTACATCTTAATTTTACACCCGCGTCATTGATATCAAATCTATTTGATGTGCATTTACCTATGAATAGTATG
Organism: Dryococelus australis; assembly: GCA_029891345.1. Classification (NCBI taxonomy): domain Eukaryota; kingdom Metazoa; phylum Arthropoda; class Insecta; order Phasmatodea; family Phasmatidae; genus Dryococelus; species Dryococelus australis. Next base: position 174,026,509 of record CM056994.1, on the reverse strand, counting down.
GACGAAAAGATTATGTGTAATTAATGGTTATTAATAGTTATGAAACGCTTTATGAAAATGCTTCTCAATAATCCATAAATAATTTAAGTGTCTGTAGTTCGATATAATGTAAAGATAATTATATTATATGTCGATAGATTATTTTGAATGGATATTTAAACTCACGTAAAATAAAATGTGTAACAAATATAAGTATAAATGATGCATATTTATTTACAGCAATACCGAACTAACAAAAATATACGATATTCATTATATTTAGTAAATTAGAAAGATTTATCTTCGTTAAATTATGAAACGCTGTATATAGTATGTATTTAACATATCTGTTTTGTGTTCCTATAATTAAATTTTAGTTAAATTTATATTAGTATCCCTTCTAAGTTTGATATAAAACTACACGTACGTAATGGGTTCATTTTTCATTCGCCCAGCAATTCGGTTACAGGTAACTTCTAAATCTGTACAGGTCAAGAGGCATGGACCACATGATAGAATGGGTAGTTAACATTTCTATATTTTATATTAATGGTTAAAACTTTTATGCCAGATACTAAAAAAATATTATATTTGCGGTGACTTGCGTAGCGAAAAATGTTTTCTGTTCGGGTGAAAAAATATTTAACATTAGGCCAATATCTAAATTCAACCGATAAACTTCGACTGCACATGAATAAGGAAAATAGACGTCGAATTCATATAAATTACCTAATTCTAAATTGAGTACCAAGGCCAGTACATGTCTTTGATGTTGGACGTGACACACCAGATTATTACAAATATCGGTGAAATTATGTAAGCCAAAACACTGCATTTCTGGATAGTGTGTAAGTGTAAAATTATTTACAACACCAAAAAACCTGTTTTTATAAAATTAATTAATGGAAATAATAACTGTTATCACTCATATTGTAAGCCATTCGACGTGACACGGTAGCATATTTCCGATGATATTGATGAAATATGAATCCGCATGTACGAATTGACTGAAATGTTTCCCTTGTGTAAACACACTAACCACCACCATTTTCGAGTAAATCGTGTTTGGAAGTTCACCAAATTATGTTCAAAACCTGGCAGGCAGGCAACATGCCCAACGCCCACTAACCAATGGTTTCGAATATCACAGGACGAGATAACCGAAAGAGGCGTTGATTGTAGTGTTGAAAATTGCTGTAAATTACAATAAATCTAAACAATATAATATTACACAAAATCTGCCTGTGTGCCATTTAAATGACCAGAGACTCGGAAGAGCGGAATAAATTGTAGTGTATCAAGCATGAGTTTTAAAAGAACAGAGGACACCACCATAATCCGTGCAGTAATGGTTTGTTTACTGTAGTAATCGATAATTGTATGACAACATCAATGCTCGTACTCCAGTTTCCAAATGTCTCTTCTGTGTAAGAATCTACATGCGTATGTTGTGGTCGTGGATGAGGTGTACGTTGTAAATCGAATTTGCAAATGGTTATCATTACCAATGGTTTACAAGGCTGGTACTGGTAAACCCTATTTGTATACAACTATCAAAACACTGTTGTGTGAGGAATGGACTAATACAGTTACATGGAGGATTAATTGCCTGTCATAATGGTTTGCCATGTAGGCCGCAACACAACACACAATATCGTCAAGTAAAAGGTATTTGGCCAATGCGTCCTGTGATATTTTCAGTCGTTTACTCTCAGTCAAAGCCATTGTACTAGTGTTTAGCAGAGTGGAACAGATGCTTAGTTGGTGTATCGTGTAATGGGTCTTTTACATGACCTGAAATAACTGAGATTCATCTTGTGTATGGCGCTTCGCATTGTAACAGTAGAGCTGCAGCACTTACAGACAGGGAAATGTATCCAATATAGATCTATGCCACATCATTCAACATCCACAGCCATTGATAGGAGGCTTCGTGAACAGGAGACATATACAGTAAGCAAAAGAGTCACGCAGTATTTACGTGACATCGCAGAGAATATTCTACACCGTGAAATCGAGAGTGCCTTTCCACATAACGCACATGTTACACGTGTACAGGCCTACTGTAATACTGGCCGTCCAAGGTCGGTACGAACACCTCACTTTGAGGAGGATGTGCTGCAAAGGTCCTATGAGTTACCATCTACCAGCAACAGGTTGTGCATGGACAGCTGCTTCGTCCATATTGCCTATAGAAAGTGTACCACTTGATGGATGAAGATAACCCACAACGTTTAAGGTTCATGCGGAGTGGTTTGCATCGATGTCCAGTAGAGGCACATTTCCCAAGTGTCGTGTTGTTAACCGACGAAGCGCGATTGACAAGAGAATGTAAGGTGACGTCTCGTAACAGTCACGTGTGAACGAACGAGTACACTCACGCGACCTTCATCCGCAATTACAACGAGCAATTTGGTATTAACATATGGTTTGGTAGCGTAGGTGATAGTTCAAATGAGCTATACATGTCGCTCGCTCACTTAAATGCTAACTGGTATCTCGTATATTTGAAACAGGTTTTGCCAGAATTGCTGAAAGACATTCCACTTGGGATTCCGCAAGTAATGTGGATGCCAAATGATGGTGCAACACCACAGTTTGGTGTACATTTTCGAGAGAACATTGACAAATATTCCCAGGTAAATGGATAGGCCTCGGTGGGCCGATGTTATGGCATGCGAGGTCCCCATATTTTACACCACTTGACTTTTACTTGTGAGGTGTTATGAAGAGCTTGTTGTACAAGACTCCAATAGCATCTCTGGAGGATTTTGTAGCCAGAATACATGCTGCTGCCAAAATCATAAGAACCGCATGCGGCATATTTGACCGTGTTCGGCATACGTGGCATAGTCGATGTACACTCTGCAGGTATGTTGGAGCCTGATAGTTCGAGCACCTCATCTAAGACTCGTTTAAATCACAGTATTGCATTTCACTATGTAATAAGTGACAATGTGAATCTACGTGGCATACTCTTATTGCTACAACTTATAAATAAAATACCGGTAAACCGCCACCATAAATGTCTCTGAATGTTTCAGTCCTCTCTCTGTCATCGTGTCCCTACGATATTTGCAACCATTCGTTATTGGGTGTTAGGCGTGTTGCTCACCTTCAAGTTTTTAAATCTCAAAATCGAATTACTCAAAAACGGTAGGAGTTAGGGTTTTACCCCAGGGCAAACTTTTTACGACAATTGGTACATATGCTACAGTTTTGTGTCGAATGACTCGCAATAAAAGTGGTAAAAATCATTTCCATGAATTAATTTGATGAGAGCGACAGGTTTTATGGTATTTGTTGATCATTTTACAATTACACGTTATTCAGAAATGCAGTGTTTAATTTTGCATATTTTCTCAGATACTTGTCATTGTCCAATACGTCAGGTCCAACTTCAAAGGCATATAGCACCTTGGTATTTGATTTACACCATATTTGGTGTTTGTATTTTCGATATCTATTTTCGTGATCAACATGCAGCCGAAGTTTGTCGGTTGAATTAAATTACAGCCTGTGTAAATATGAACATACAGAACACTTTTATATTTATTCTATATATAATTATGTATACTACTATCTTATATATATATATATATATATATATATATATATATAAGCTGTTCACGATAAAGTAAGGACTTTTAAAATCAACCCTAGAAAAAAGTCACTGTCCCTGCGTGCACATATTTTAACTGGCGTCCTGAGTGACATGCGTCCAGTAAAGTTGGTAATGATGAATAGGAATTAGTTCCACATATTTACGTCGAATAAAAAGTGCCAGGTAACCATTTCTGATCATTTTAATTAGTTATTTCACTTTCTGATTTTTTTTTTTTTAGGAATCGTGTTGTAAAAATTACAAAATTTTATAAATATTTTCTTTTCTAATCATTTAACGAATTCACTTAACCGACGCATGGATAAAGTGGTGAGGCCGTGGCAACGATAATTTTACATAAGGCAGAATAATACATAGTGTGCTTTCAAGTGGATCTGGTGCAGGGCTTTCTATAGTGCTCATTTTACCATTAATAGCCTATAGTAGTATCTGCATGTTTTCTTATTGGGAGAACAAGTATTTGGGGTTTCTCAGAGTGCTCCTTTTATTTTTTACATTTAAAATGTGTGGCAGTATGTATGCTGGAAGAACAAATTAGGCTCCTTAAAAGAGCAATATGTGAATTGTTCCTCCAATCAAATGGATCATTAACTTAATGTTTCGTGAAGTTATTCGAGATTTTAAGTTTTGTACAATGGATAAATGGTTCGTAAAAAGTTTTGGGAAATGCTTAGGAAAGAGGGTACATGCTTCTGGGCGTCGAAGATGTTGGCAAGTGTGACGTCGTTTCGAGTCACTATCTGATAGTGCTACTTAGAGTATCGTGGACATGCTCCTGAGTGAGCGGTATCAGTGGTAAGTTATTAAGCATGTTATTGTATAACAGAAGCAATTTTATCACAAAATAAAGAAATTTAAGCCCAAAACCAAGCAATCTAAGATCAAAATCATAGATTTTATCCACTAAAATCAAGCAATTTAAACCGAAAATCAAGCAATTCAAGTTAAAATCAAGCAATTTTAAAGAAAATTTTCTCGTTTTCAAGCAAAATTTTCAAATTTTTAGAAACCTCATTCGACATCAATTTTCAACTCTAAAAAAAAAAAGCACATTTAAGTCAAAACCAAACAATTTAAGCTAAAAATGAAAAAATTTATGCTAAAATACAACTAATTTGATCGTTTTAAAGCCATTTTTTCCACCTTAAAGGTCTCATTTGACCTCCATTTTCATCAAAAAGTCAAGCAATTTAAGCCTAAAATCAAGCAAATTTTCCAATATTTCACAAAACACCTATGCAGCATTTTTCATAATATAAAAGCAATCAATTTTCATCGAAAATCAAGCAATTTTACCCCAAAATCAAGCAAATTTTCACGTTTTCTAGAAATTAAAATTTTGCAAGTAAGTAATATAAAACAATCAATTTAAAGGTAAAATAAAATAAAAAATTATCGTATTATTTAGAGTTTATATTCGAAGTTCTACAAATTTTTTTAAAGACTTCAACGATTTCTAAGAAATATAATTCTAAGTTTGATAAATTTTTTAGAAATTTGTGAATTATATTTTTAAGATCTGCAGATGCATGATCTAATCTATAGGAAGGTGTTCTGGAACCATCACCACCTTTTAAAATGTTAGTCAAACTGCATGGAACCACAGACATTTTTATTTATAAAGAAAATTAATTTATTAAGAGAAAGAAAAACTCATTTAGAATCATGAAATTGACTTTATATTTAATCGAATAATTCATCCATATTTCTAAAAATTCGTAAATCTTTTAGAAGTAACCACCTTACTATAAGTCTAAACTATCGTATTAAAATATCGAGACATTTTGACGTTTCTTTCATTTCATTATATTAAAAACTTTACATATTTCCAGTACGTTACATTTCTTTTATGATTAAAGCAACATTACAAACTTTACCTGCACCAACACCTTTATTAAAATCAACACTAATATTTATATTTGTTTTTCCTTTAACTGCAGTAGATTTTCTATATAAACTATCTGTAACATATAATGGTCTTCGCCCCCAAAATAAATAGCATTTAATATCACAAACAAAGTTTACAGTTGGTATATATTATAGTTAATTATTTCTATAGTTGGTATCTAGTTTGTTTTTTGAATTTCTACAATCATTATAAACAAGAAATTGTTTAAGACTAACACCGTTTTAAATGTTGAGTTTTCAGTTTTCTTTATGAAAAATTTCATTCCTACCATTTTTTAAATAATTATTCATTACATTACAATGATCAAACATAGTAGCGTGTTTATACTGTTCAGCATTATTGCTTCTGTGAAGTTGAAAACCTAAAATCACAAAATCGGACATATAAAATTTTAAATTATTAAACCGATCTTTTATATCAAAGTTAAAACAGATAATCCAGCAGGAACCTCTTTTTATAAATATTGGAAATAATCAAAACTAATAGGAATTTTCGTATCTGTGTATATTTTTCTTTAAATGCAATTGCTGTGTTAGATTAATATTCAAAAATTGGCCAGATAATTTGTAATTTCTGAATAACAATTTTAACAGAATCAGAATGACGTCTCGTTACTTTATCATCATCATCTAAAATTTCATAAAGAAATAAACAGTTGTTATCAGATGAATTACGAAAAAAAAAAAGTAATTTTATAACCATCTTTCCAATAAATCTCATTGTTATAATGAATAAAACCAAACAAATGTTTCAGTGAACACATTATTTCATTTGTTTTATCACACGAAACAGTTTTAACGTCATCTTTTATACTACTAGAAACTGATTTATCTCGTTATAGACTGTCAACACCAGTAATAATTTTGTTCACTTAGAGATCTTAGTAAATCATTCATTATTGTTGATGTTATACCTGGATTATCAATAGTTTAAATAATATTTCCATATTTTGAAATTACTACTATAGAAAACTGAAAACGAAAAAAGTTCGAACAAATGTCAACATTTTCTGATTTATCATATTTTGCCTCATCTCCAACCTTATCTCTCTTTAGTAAACTAAATTGCTCATAAACATAAACGTCATTTGGAAAAAAAAAACCCCCATCACCTATAGGAATATCAAATTCAATTATATTATTGTAAACATTTAAATTCCCCCTAGTTTGATCAGTTGGGGGATAAGTTTGACTCGAAACTCTCAATACTTTTATAACTCATATATAAGAAAAAAATTATAAATTATGGTATCAAAGGGAGTTCCTCGAGTTAAATTATTCATTGAAAGATATAAAAAAAAGCACAATGAAAAAGAATATGAAAAAATAAGAATCAAAATCAACCAATAATCGACGAATTACGAAATATTGGTAAAAAAAAAAAAAAAAAGTAGAAAAAGTAAGGTAAGAAAACAAAAATTTAACTAGTTCCAGTAGCAGCAAAAATTTAAGATTATCCACAAAAACCAGAAGAAACATCGTTTGAAAGAGAATTATTCTCAAAATTTCCTAATTTGGAAGAGCAAATGGAAATCGTACCATTGAAAAATTTACCTCATGCAGTGTATTATTCTACAATTAATCTCGGTAAACAAATTTCAAAAAGAGTAAGTGTTTACTGATACTCAATATTGTTTATGTGCAGAAGGACAACATTTTTACATAGGTAATAAACAAGTAAAGATAGATGATAAAATATCCATTAAAAATAAAAAATATGATATAAGAGAAGGACTTTCTAAACTGTTATCAAAAGAAAAAGAAGAAGATCTTGAGGATAATTTCACTGAAGCTCACTCTGAAAACTACACGTAAATTGTTTTAGATACCAATGCTGCATTTCAAAAATATAATTCAAGAAAGAAAATAAATTCGATTAGAAGTGGGAAATACAATTATATAATTAAACCAATTTATGATAACTATAAAAAGTTATCACATTCAAGAACAACACCAAACACACCAGAAAGAATGATTTCTCCAAGAACTCCTAGATCTGGAGAAGGTATTAAAAATACAATAATTTACCAACAGATTATTTCTGGATCGATGATGTTAGAAAAATGGTTGATCAATTATTAGTTATTAATCGTGAATAAAATGCTGGAAATAAAAATTATTACAATGGAAAAGTAAACAAAATTAATATGTCGAACAATAAATTTTACTGATTTTGTTATTAATAATACAAAAGGAATTCCATATCTAATAAGAGTTTTTAATGTCATTCCACAGTCATTTTTGAATTGTGAACATCACGGCAAAGGTATTATAAATTAGGAACTAAATAATTTAAATTTACTCTAATTGCATTTACCAGGTTATAATTATAGTGGACTATTTATAAAATTAAACGAAAGACTAGAAAGAGGAGACACAGGATTTAATAAATTAGATGAAGCATGCAAAAAATCACGATATTACTTATAGAGATCATAAAGATATAGAATCTAGACATAATGCTTATAAAGTTTTACAAAAGGAAGCAAAAGAAATAATATCAAATAAAGCTACTCCAATTGGAAATATATTGCTTCTGCTCCTGTTGCCTCAACTATGTAAACAAAAAGAAAATTAGAATGGGGAACCAAATGTTTTATTAAATAAATATTTTTTTTTTACTTATGATTGAATATTAAAAGCTTAACTTTTGATATGCCCATTGGTCAATTAAGAGATTTAGGTTACTTTTTTCTTTAACAAAAATCAACTCGAGGAAAAAAAAATTAAAAGATGGTAAAGGTTTCTTTTTGACTTTGACACTTCAAATACTCAAAACAATATTAAAAGATAAAACAGAAAATAGATTACATCATGGAGGAATTATACCACCTATATTTTCAACCTAAGTTGCACTGGTGCTTAAGCCAGTGGAGCTACTGCAATTTATAACTATTTTGAATAAACTAGGAAAAAATAGAAGTAAAACAGGACACGATTAAGCAATGGGAAATAAAGCAGGAAGTGGTGTAACTGCAAAAAAGATGGGAAGACCAAAAAAATTTGAATATATGCTCACTATCTAATATAGGTATTGAAAAATATGTTTAAAATATTAAATATAAATTTTCAGAAATGTTTATATGACTGATGAGGTACCTAGAAGTATGCACAAAAATTAATGTGCTGTGGTTAATTTCGACATTTTATCAAATCCGGAAACTCATTGGGTTTGCTATTTTAAAGGAAATAATTATGTTAACTATTATGATTAATTTGTAGGTAATATTAATAATAATTGAATTAATTAATGAATTAAAAACCAGTAATGTTTATTACAATAATAATATAATTCAGGATTTTTATTCAGTTATATGTGGGCATCTATATTTAATTGTATTACTTCTTTTTTCGTAAGATTTTAAGTTTGACAATATAATTTCTTTGTTATTAAATCATATATATATGGAAAACAATTAATCAAATCTTTAAATAAAAATTTTTACACTTGTTCTTATGATTTAAATAAAAGTGTTGATTTAAAATTCAAAACTATTACTTGTGATAATGCTTTAAAAACATGTAGATTCACAATGCAATTTGGGTGTTTCTGATTTACAAATTAAACTAAGCACTTGCTTTGATTATACAAAATCTTATGTTTTCTTTTCAGAGCATGGAATCGTTAATATAGATAATCCTAGACATCATAAAGATGCCACCAATTAAAGTTTTTTTTATAAACAAATAGCTGATTATGCATCAAAATAAGACATACATTTATATTATGCTAATACTAATGCTGATTATATAAAATTAATAAATAATGCAAAGCAGTCATACAGAAAATAAGTAGATTGAAAATACAATAATATTGTTTCTGCCTATGCATTACAAAAATATATAGATTCAAAATACTGTATCATTGTTACCACTTTACAAGATCAACTTAGTAAAGTTTTTGTTTACAGGAAAGATTATGTTTCTATTAAAAATCGTAGAATTAATCATATGGCTGATCCTGTAGATGGAAAATATGCAGTCAATAAAATATATTTCGTTAAATTAATGGCTGTTAAATTGCAAAATTTAATCGAATCAGTTTTGATATATTATTATACAGCTGTTAACTCGAAAATGGAAAAAATTTAAGGAAGAAAAATCATATATATTTTATTTACCTGCAAATTGTAATAAAGTAATTATAATTTTTACTTAGATAATAATAGAATTGTCTTTACTATTTTGATGAGTTGTAACGTTTAAATAATAATCACTGTTAATCCCAATTTACCTGATGATACTACGACTATTATTAAGGGATCTTTAAAATAGATTACAGTAAGCCTTTTAATGTTAACATATGCGATATTTTTACTTTTAAAAAAACTGAAATATCTGTATATGATGATGGTTTGATGACTACAGTAGCAATATTTTAAATATAAAAATAATTTTTTTATTCTTATTAAATGGAGAATAGTTGGTGTTTTGAAGTGCAAGAAAGTCACCAAAAAAATTATATAAAAATTGAAAATTTCGAAAAATGGGTTATTAGTTCAGAAAAGTAAATGTTCTATATGTAATTATAATATATAAACATTTAAAAAAATTGCCCAATGTAGGAGAAGGAATAATCAACCAGCAAGAAGAAAAGTAATTTTGTATGGTATTGATGGTTTATTTCAAATTTATCTTGTTGAAATGGATACTGGTATTTTGAAAGTAATATCACATATAAATAATGGAAATAAATATAAAATGACAATTAAATATGCATTTGGTATACCAATTATAGATAAAACCATAAAAAATTTAGCAAATTGTTGTAGTATCTATATTAGTTAAAAGAAAACCACGTTATTCAAAGTGACAATGAGTCCGAATTTTATAATAAAATATTTAAAGAACTTATTCAGAAATATAACATATATCACTATTCTACATTCAGTGAACTTAAAGCCAGTGCTGTAGTAATATATAATTGTTCAATGAAGCAAAATATGTGGAAGAAATTTGATTTATATGCAAATTACAAATGGGTAAATATATTAGAAAATTAAGTTAAATAATACAACAATACAAATCATAGAACCATTGGCATGAAACCAATAGAAATCAAAAAGAAAAATGAAAACAATTTAAGACAACAAGGTATTGTGAATGTCTTTATTAAACTGAAACACAAAGTTGATTATATTGCCTGCATAAGCAAGAGTAAATGAATCTTTGAAAAGGGATAAACAGTTCATTGGACAACAGAATTATTTACCATTTTTGAGGTTTTTATATATGATGTACCCACTTACAAACCGAAAGATACCAACAGACATGAAATAAGGGGCAGTTTTTATGAATACGAAATTATGAAACCTGACTATCCAAATGAATATTTGGTTGAAAGATTTTTAATTACTAAAGGAGATAAAAATTTTTATAAAATGATTGGGTTTTGATAACACGCATAACTAGTGGAATAATAAAACAGATGTTTTTGAATTTATATACTTATCTGTAAGGATCACAATCATGTACTCTCACAGTCGTGCAGGATAATTAATCGTTCAGGATAACAGTCACGCAGGATCATGATCATGAACGGTAATCATATCAAATGCAACATCTTTCAACATACATAAAATATGTTCAATGTTCATTCAACATTTGTTCAGCATTCGTTCGATATTCATTTAACGTTTGTTCAATATTTGTTTGACATTTGTTCAATGAACATTCCACCTATGGTGAGCTCTATTTTCTTTAAAAATCGCAAATGGTTTACAGATATTTCTATTGTAGCAGGTAGCTTTGTTAAAGGGTTTAGAGATACTTATATAATTATAGTGACCCATTTTTTCCGGACTTCTTCAGCACATACAATACTCCATTAGGAGAAACCCTCACCTTTCCACCGGACAGTCTATATTTTTTTTAGTGGAGAGATGAGGGATTATTTATTTTTTATTATAATTTTTTTAATTCTCATGGCACCCCTTCTCATATAGCGAGGCACCATTCACTATATGAGAATACTCCACCCTATATATCTGATATGCTACAGTATAGCATAGAGAGTATTTTATAGGTTGGAGATTAAGGAGGACAATTTATTTTGCATCAATATTCATATATTGAATACATGTGCAACAGCATGGTTTTTTGGCTGAAATTTTGAATGATTTGATTATAATCTAATAGTGCAAATATGTGCGCATCATATTCACATTATTAAATTATCTGCTAAGACCGGGGATTGAACCCAAGACCTTTGCATTAGAAATAAAACACCTTATCATTTAGCTGTGGCGGCAAAATGGGCGACAATACCATAAAAATTCTTCATGCAGTGAGATGTGGTGAGTCGGAAGCCTGTTACCAAGAGTCGCACAGAGTGTTCGGCACATGGTTACTAGAGAGCGACACAGTTGTGATAAGCTACTTCCTGTTGCGGAGAGAGCTCACTGTAGTCGCCGACAAGGAAAACTCTAGTCGAGGCAGAACACACTGTAAAATTAGTTTTTTCCTGAAGTCGGTAGATATGGCAATGGTCGCAAAAAAAGATAAATATTTCTTGTGTGTAATTCACAAGATAAAGAGAGTTAGAATATAACATTTTTATTTGATTTCTGAACCGCCCTTCCTTCATTTTTCTGCATCCCAGCATTTTGCACAAAAAGCTCATTGAATTTATCAAAAGTCATTTCTCCAGCAACAAAATCATTATGAATATGATTTAAATGTGTATTATCTTGTCGAAATATGTATACTAAGTTTGCATTATCCCTTACAAATTGTTTAGGTACTTCTGAATAAGTCGGTGCCAAATATAATACATAAAAAATTTTGTGTCTTTGTATAGTAAAGTACATACGAATTACATTTTAACTCCATAAAATTACATTAATGAAAATAATCTGTGAATAATTTTCACACTGCCATAAAGGGTTTATTTCATCATTATTATTTTAAAAAGTATGCAATTTTTTTTATTAAATTTTTTGAACAATCATACAATTTATTAAAACATAGCCGTCCTCGCTTATAAATAAAATTAATCTTCAAGTTGGTTTTTCTGCTATTACTGTGTCCGACAATAATGGTTCTCAAATTGTCAGGTAAAAGTTCGCTATTCTTTTTTATTAGTATCTCCTTCAGAAACTAAAACCCCAACACCCCAGTCAACTTTTTCATTTATAACATAATTTTTGTAATAAATGGCTAATAAAGTGTTTAAGTTAACAAGTAATAGTTCCATTCTAAGGAAGAAGCTTCCCTATGATATAATTCATAAAGGCAAAACTATTGCATTTTTTACTTTTCATACAAAATTTTTACTCCAAATATAAACAATAATAATAATATAACAACAATTACAAAATTGATTGCTCTGGTTGATAAAAACAAAGTTATAACAATTCCTAGAGGTCAATGCGATATTGGTTCTTTAAAGGTAACTATACATTCGATTGACACATTTTCAACAAATAGCATTGAACTGAAATCACACAGTGTGAAATATAGAGTTGTGGTCAAATCTAAGTTTGATATTAAATTTGATGACCGATTATCTGATATGCTTGCTTTTGAGATAAAACTGTATATTGAAAAAGACTAAGTTGTTGTAGGCACTAAGCTACCCAATTTTAAAACATTTAAAACAATTAATGTTCATTGTAATTTAGCCTATGGATTGTTTACAAAATATGACGATTCTAATAATTTAGAAACTGATATAATTGCTAGTTTTCCACCAAAAACTATGTTTGGCTTCAGAGATTATGTTAGTTATGAACAACCAATTCCAATTAATTAAAAATAAATAATGAGCATATTAATAACATTTTTTAAGAAATTAAAGATGAAAATGGTAACCTGATTAATTTTGATGTTTCTAATAATGACATTGTTTTGGAAATTAAAGATGTTTAAAATATAAACCTTTTCTTTTGAAATGGGTGGGATGAAAATTTTTCACACCTCTCATTAATAAAATTATGTATTTTGATACCGATATGGTAATGTACCTATTTTATTTTCTAATATTATACTTTTACTCTCATACGGACTTAATGCAATTTATTAACTTACACTATGTATGTATATATATATTTAATGCTTTTCACTTCTTATTACATTCATAGTTCTATATTCTATTTGCACTTTTAACAAACAATTCTTATAGTCCTCAAATGTAATTCTCTGGTGAACAACACACTTCTTTACGCCTTTTGGTCTATGGTTTTCTTTGTTATCAACACTCTATATTAATAATATTTGCTCTTAAACAAACATATTATTTCACTATTTTCCCATTTTATTGGTATTTCATCTTAACTCTAACTTACATATTTATTTGTGGCAGGTTAAAGATATTGTAATTTGAATAATAACTTGAAACAAATTTTTCTATAATTTTTTTCATGTCTTCGTAAAATCCTCTATTTTTTTATTATAAATGTATTAATTGGTATCTTGATAGCACATTTCTATTTTATCACCATATTTTGGTTTTATTACTTTATAATAAAAAATATACAATAGTTCTTTTAATAGATATAAATTGACATACCAACATAAATAAGCTTATTAAATTTTATGATTCTTTCATTCATATGTAAGGCCCCAAGATTCTCATTAAATATAGTATTTTTCTTGAAATTTGTTTTTGGTACTAATTTTTCACATATATATATACACATATATATACAATATATATACATACTTATTCAACCAATCAGTTATATTATTATATGTATTTTTGTAAGTTATAACCCATTATTTAGACATTGTTTTAAATTATGATAGTAAATTACATACTATATGTTGTTAAGTAAAGTTTTTAATAATTTAGACTGATTTGTTCGTGGAACTACCATATTTTCTGGAAAAAATCGAAGATCTTTGCGTAATTTATGTAGATATTGTGGAACTCTAAATCTACTTCTAAACTATATCCATGATCAGAATCATCCTTTAGATTTAATATATTATTTTGCCAAAAATCTAATTCAAATTCTGGATAATCAACCCATTCGAAACCACCATATGGTAAATAATGTGACATTGCCCAAGCATATAAAATATTATCTTCGAGATATGCTAAATAATTAAACTCTTGGTTAAGATTAAAATCTCCTAAATATGTATTATTGGCTTTAACATATAGTTTAGAACATTGTGATATACCACCCATAATATACTTTTCTATCATAAAAATCACATCAAAACAATGCAATAATTCTAATAGCTGTTTAGTAATTTTTATCATTGCTTCCCATGATAATTGTAGTGCTGTATAATAGCACACAGGTTCTAAATCATACACAATTATACATGTATATCTAAAATTTTCGAATATATACACTAACAATAATACATCACTTTTTAAGTATAAATCATGATATTCGAAAAGATTTTTAATATTAAATTGATTCCATGCGTGTTTTGCATGTTCGTAATCATCGTTGGTTGTATCAGATTCGTTTAATATATTTTAAAATTCAATCTTAGGTGGAAGATCTGTTGTATCAAATTTCTTCCAACTGTCCATATAATCATATGAATAAACACCCTTTCTAATTACTAAATCTACATTATCTTTTGGAAAATGTTTTTGAGTATTTTCATTTGATTTTTGTTAAATTAGATAATAATTTACCTAAACTACTTCCAGTAAATTTTAATGTGTCTATAATTAAAACTTTCAGGTTTTCTGTTGCTTTCCCAAAAGTAATTAACTTTACTTAGTTATTTTCAATTAAATCAATATTTTTTACTATCATAACCTACCTCTTAAAATAACAAATGAGCACCATAAGCAGCTAAATTATGAAAATAAACTCGAACCAAATTGGATAATTTTAATTGTAGATTTAAATTATTATGCTCTAGATTAATGACTTTTCCAGTTACATGATCATGATGACAACCTTTTATATTTTCCTTCGTATATTCACATTCGCATACAGTACTTTTTTGATAAATTATATAACACTTTTTCTTCTTTTGTTAATCGATGCATTCGTTCAATTTGTGAATATATTTCCCCAATTTCTTCTACTTCTGTTTTCATTAATTCTATAAATTTTTATGTGCATTTGGGCCTCGATATAATACTGGCGGCTTATAATCACCATAAATAGACACAATATAAGAGCAAAAACCAGATGCTTTTTGTAATTCATATTTCATAGTATAACATTCGTTTTTCATTTTTAAATCAGTGGTATTTATGTGTTCATTAGTAAGATTATATCTTTCTTTAAAATTCTTCTCATAAATAACCATTATATATATCATCGTCGGTTAAAATAGGATATTCTTATGTTTAGTTCGGTGGTTGAAATTTTCTTTACAATTGATTCGAATTCGGCATATATTATGAAAGGAACCTTCAGTGTACGTTTGTAGTTCTTAAATTTTCTTTGCTCTCCTTTCGAAGGTAAATTGATTCTTACTGATTAATTTTTAGATAAGTCATCTGTAGGTTTATTTGATTTTTCTTGAAAAAAAAAGATTAGAAGAAACATATTGCATATATAAGTTTTTCTTTTATGTTTATTCTTTTGTGTTGAAAGCAGTTTCGATTAATATTTTATCCAACATTAATGTTTTTACTGCCTTTGAAAAAAAAATTATATGCTTATCCTTTTTATTCTTTGTGAGTTTTAGTAGATATAATGTAGACTTAGCTTCAACAGAGTACACATTTATAGATGTATCGATTTGATTTTCAATTTTTTTGTATATCATAAGTTTTAATAGGATATTCATACTTATCTATTACTTTATCAATATAAACCCCCACATTTCTGTGTATACTTACTCTTTGCGGAGCTTTTTCTGCTGGATACAATGCCGATTTTATTGACCACAGAAAAAAATTTTATCATTATTTTTCACATTAATACATGCTTGATTCTTCTTAATGAATTCTGTTAGATCAATATATGATGCCCCATTTAAAGGATTGTACTAATTTAGTGCTTATTAAATTGCAATTATTTTATCTAAAACCCATCTTGAAACTCTTTTTTGAAATTCAGATAATTCCAGTGTTATTTACTGTTTTATGAATTTGTTAATCCTTTCAATTTCTCCTTTTTTCAGTACCGTATAGTTTGCTTATTGAAATGTAAATAATTCTACTTTATTATTATCTAGTTTACGAAAATTGCATTACTATTTAATGCTAGTTTTCAGTCCTCCAAATATTCTAAGATGATCACATATTATCTCAAAGACCTTGTTTTTTTTTTAGAAGTTAAAAATTTATTGGACTACTAAATTAAAGGAATTTTCAATGTTATATGTTGATATCCTGCTTCTAAAAGCTGAAATAAGTAAGTTTTATTGGTTCTTCTATTTCCTTTATAACGAAACCATTAGATGTATGAGGAATGATTTCTTTTAATTAATTTTTGTCTTATTCTATAATTCATTAATATTGGCATCTGACAAAGGTGAATTTGTAAAATTACACTTTGTTATATATTCAAATATCCTCTTACTTTTTTCTGGGCTTAACAAATAAATTATTGGAGTATGGAAATATTTTCTTTAATTTCTTTTTATCTTTGGGTTATAATTCTTTAATATTGGTACAAGAAAAAGGTAAATTTGCGAAGTTTCTTCTTCTTTGTTGATTTTTAATTCTTGGTATAATAACTGTAATTAAATCAGCTAACCATAAATTGTACCAATATTTAATTTTGAACTCCCTACCTATAATTCTTAATTCTCTTACTCTCTTCTCGCCCAACTCAACAGCAAGATTGTTCGTCGTTATATTTTATTTGTTTATTAACTAGTAAAAAATTTATGAAGACTGCAAAAATTATATAGATATTGAATAAATATAAAATTATATATCAGATGGAATGGAATTGAAAAATAAAATGTGCTTTAATTATTGATAATATTGAAATTGTTTAAAATATTTAACTTCTTGTTGTGAGGATATTTCTCATAACATTTTTGGCATATTTATGCGTGTTGATCCTTGGTATTTTTATAAGGAGAAAATAATTTTATATATTTATTCACTTTACATGCTGTACATGTTTTTGTTGGATAGTTACCATGTTTAATTCAATTCAGAACATCTTTTTCTGTATTGTGTGAACAGTTTTTCGGAAAATTTTCGGAAGATATATCAGAGTATTTGAAAATTTTTTAATGAGTATCTGTAGCGAACAATTGGGATTTAAAAAAGGTTTGATGTACGTAACTTAGATTTTTAAAGGGAGCAGCTGTGCGTTGGCATGATGGTTCAGACGACAAGACTGAGGATATAACTTATTTTGAGGCATTAGCAAAAGGATTAAAAGCACCTTTTACGAGATTGGGAGAGGCCGAGGATTTGTTAATGCACCATTAGGATTCGAGTCCAGGGTGTCGAGTCCTTAGAGAGTTCGTGTAAGACATAATCAATATTTGTAATAAGGTAGAAAGTAAGATTTCAGAGGAAAGTAAAATTTGATATATTTTGGGCGGACTGAAACCTATCTTTGTAGAAAAATATATGATTTTGGAAAACAAGACTGTATAACATTTGATGCGGAATTTGAGAAATATTGAGACAGGTAGTTATTATCAAAGTATTAGGCGAGAACTAACACCCAAGGGGACTGGGGCTAGTCATGAGGGTATTCGTAAGGTGGCACAGGTCATGAGCTCGAGGGGAACAGAAGGAAGTAGCCAGTTGGCCCAGCTGCTGAAAACCATAGAATTACTAAGTAAACAAACGTGTGAGATGGCAGGCCAGGTGAAGTTGTTGCGTCAAAACAGAGGCGATGGTAGTAATTCACACAGGGGTCTTACTCGAAATTCCGGTACGTACTCCGAACAGTACAACAGCAAAAGTAGCCAATCGACAGGGACAGGCATATCTATATCAAAGTGAGCCTCTGAGAAATGTCCAATTTGTTTTGGATGTGGCGAGGCAGGACATGTTAGAAGATTTTGAAAGAACAACCCTTCGCCAAGTGAAGCATCTAGTAACGATTAGGGAAACTATGGAAGGCGAATCAAGATAGAGGGAATTGTTCGTCTGGAAACTTGTGTCAACACTATCTGTATAAGTAGGAGTATTGTGTCTACATATCCAGTTATTTGGACAACCGAAATTGATTTTCATTGATAGCAGAGCATCTGTTTCTCTACTATGTACTAAATTAATCCCCAGAGAGTTTTGGTGAGGTGCTGAACACAGATTATATTCTGGTATTTCTGGACAAAGTCAGGCTATCTCACAAATGTTATATTTAAGTTTTAGGCTTAAGAAGGTCCGGTATACTCACCCAGTAGGAATTGTGTCAGCCCATATGAACGGAGTCATTGGGGTGTGAATATTTTCAGAAATAAGAGGTTTAATTTACCTGTAATGTAAATGGTCGTCAATTATTACGATTAATCTATCCTTACCAAAGCAGGCCAATAACATCTCTACCAATAAAATAAGCCCCGAACAATAGAGTGGTTAGGGAAGTCCCCCTGAAAGGCCAAAAAGTGGAGGAAACTTCACCATTAACCATTGAGACAGAAAAAAATTAACCTAATTTGAGCATAGGTTGTGTTGTGGGTAAGGACCATGTCAGGTAGGAACCCTGGAACCATTAATTGATCGAGTTTGAATTTCCAACCCCTAGTCTTACTGAAGAGGTTTTACTTGAACCTTTTGATCACATGTATTAAAATCAATCCATATTGGTAACCCATAGTATTTTGTGTAGTGGGAAACAGGCCAAATCGTGGGTATTTAATACCTCTTATAGCGAAGTCATGCTTCCTAAGGCATGTTTGTGTAGCAAGTTTGTGGGAACTCGACAAGGCAACTAAGGCAAAGGCAAATATTGTTTCAGTTGCTAAAGGGGATGAATCATGTGACTTTGACGAAAGAGAGTATGATATAAATCAAAATTTGTTGCCTGAGCAAAGAAGCAAGCTACGAGATTTTTGTATGAATACCGTCACTGTTTCAGCTGGAAGACGAATTATATGGGTAGAACACATGAAGAAGTGGTAACCCTAGATAAGGGTAGCATCATGTCTGTTACATCGTTCCCATATATAGTCACTGGGGGAAAGGGATATCATACATTACATAATCGAGGAGCACATTAAAAATGGAATTGTAAGACATATTAATTAGCACTAGTTGGTGTTCCCCTATCGTACTAGTGAGGAAAAAGGATTTTGAATACCGCATGTGTGTAGATTATCATCGTGTTAACTCCATCTTGAAAGACGACAAATACCCCGTGCCAAGAATAGAATATTATGTTTGTTATTTAAAAGGGGCGAAATTTTTCTGTCACCGTGACATGAACTCGGGATACCACCTATTGAAGGTGGCTTAATGGGCAAAAAGAAAACTTCTTTCATAACCCCTGAGGGAACTTTTTGCTTTTAAACTCTGCCATTTGGATTGAAAACTTCCGCTTCGATTTTCCAGTGGAATTTGGACAAGACTTTGGTTGGTTAAAATAGGGTCCGTGCTCAGTCTACTTAGAAGACATTTTAGTAACTGGAAGTATCTTTGAACAATATTCACACCTGTTAGAGCAGGTGCTTATGAGATTTGAGGAGGCCGACTCAACTCTGAAACCAGCTAAGTGTTCGTTCGGGTATGAGGAGACAGAAGACCTAGGCCATCTGGTGAATAGTGAGGGAATAAAACCTCATCCCAATAAAGTAAGGGCATTCAAGGAGTTTCCGAGACCATCAGACCCCAGAGAAGTGAGAATTTTTCTTGGTCTAGCTTCCTTTAATCGTAAATTTGTGCAAACTTTCTCCTTGGTTGAGAAGCCGTTGTGTAATCTGCTTAAAAAGGATCAAAAATTTGACTGGGGTAAGGCCCAGGAAGAAACTTTTAAGGAGTTGAAACAAAGGTTGAGCCCATCCACTACCTTATCCCATTTCCAAGGAGACACCATTGAGTTCCATAAAGATGCTAGCACCCAGAGTATTGGGGCTAATCTTATGCAAATATGTAAAGGGAAGTTGCATCCGTTAGCTTACATCAGCCGTATTTTGACACTTGCTGAATCTAGGTATCCCATCACTCATCTGGAAAGTTTGGTTTTAGTTTATGCTCTGGATGAGTTCAGCCCATAAAATTATTTAAAACCTTTTACTGTAGTGACAAACCACAATTATTTGTGTTATCTGAAATGACTGAAAATGAATGCCCACAGTACTAGTAGGATAACACGATGGCCATAAAAAATGTTAGAGTATAGTTTTGACATAAAATAAAGTAGTAGATAAAGTCATGTTCATCTGCACAAGCTCGGTAGGAATGTAGTAGGCCTAGGTACCGAGAAAGTTGAAAAAATCGATTGGAATTACCAGTGTTTTAGTTGCTTGTGTAGGACAAAGCAAAAACGCAGTTGAGTGATCCGAATTTGGTCCTTTGATTCGGAAAAAAAACCATCCAAAGTTGAAACCAAACTTTGAAAATTGGCGAAAAAATTCTGTCTAATGAGAGGTTTTCTGTACAAGATAAATACTAGACCCAAAGATCGGGCGAAATAGCTAGAAATATTTGATAAAATGAAACATGAGATATTATGTGAGTGTCGTGGCAATTCATTGGTCGGAGGACATCTAGGTATCGCAAGAACTATAGATAAAATTAGGAGGAGGCATTACTGGAGTGACATGGCACATAGGCTGTTCTTGCGAGCTTAATCCGGAGCCCCTCGCCTCTACTACTGACGTTTCATAATTATTTTTTTATTTTGTTAATATAGTTCACGCAACGTTTTTACACTCTTTCTTTGTGGATACGGAATGATTTTTACGATAAAATAATTGACATTAAATATTATTGTTTTTGCTCAACAATATATAATAGTGTGCGCATAGGTGTGCATGTGTGTGTGTAACGGTACTTAATAATTACAGTCCGTCACTACTTCAGATCCATTTCACCTCACCCGATCAGCTCTGTTGATTGCGGCCCAGATCTCACTCTCTGTTCTGGGCTACCTTGTATGAAAGACGGTAATTTATAACTAATATTTCGATTAAGTTTTGCTGATGAATCGTGTATTGAAACTCCTTTATAGTCGCAGATAAGGCCGAAATATAGAAGCAAGCGAAGCAGAGGCTAAGCTCCTTATTCACTTTACTAACAGGATATCTTTATCTCATCAATATGTATCCTACAGTCAGAACAAAAACAAATTAAGTCCAGCGGTTTACTTACAATGACTGCCTCTTTATTAGGACAGACAAATCACAGTTTTGCCTATCTAGATAACACTAGCTCCTATTCTAATCCTTATACCATCAGTACAAACATACTTGTCACCTTTTGCATATTACAGACACAATGGAAGTCCGTACAACGTGTGTGAGTCTGCGCTTGCGTTAGTATTTGCTGTACAAACGAACCAAGACTCCCTATTTAACTGTATCCCTAAATTAATGTAGTTAATTTTGCGACCGGTATAGGAAAGAAACACTTTTTAAATCCTTGTCAGAGTCCATGCTTCAGCTTTTTTGTTTCTTTAAATAAGTATCAGAAACCTTTTGACTTCTTCAAAACCAAACTATATACACAGTGGTATACATAATTCACAGGAAAGTTATTTTCGGCCACTAAGTTACACTACGAAGCTTTACGAACAATGATGTACCCTGCGAGTAGCTGATTCAGATACAGTGCCTCAGATAAAGGCTACGTATCGTCCATATCACAACCGCGGAGCACAGAGACAACAGCACGTTGGTTATGATGACTGAAACAAGAGCTGTGTTGACTGAAGTAGAGTACAACATTTCTTTTTTGCAACACATGATATCAGACATTGAAGTGGGTCTGGACGGTTTCAATCGACTGACGCGAAGTACATGTGTGTAAAAATTTCTAGTGAGGACTTAAGTAAATAAATATTGTACGTGTTTACCAAGCCTTACAGTTGACGTGTGCCAGGCCCATATATTAAATTGAGAACACTTGGTGTTTTCAATGGCAAGGAAGTCAACAAAAAATAATATAAAAATTAAAAATACAAAAAATGGGTGATTACTTCAGAAAAATAAATGTTCTATATGTAATTATAATAAATCGCATTTGTACATGTGTGCAGGAAATTGCACGTTTAATTCGTTTTCCTGGCCATCTACACTATGCAGAGTCAGAACACCTCTACTTGTTGGAAATGTTCAATGTAAGAGAAGGAATAATCAATGAATTACATAAACCAGCAAGAAGAAATTTTCCAAGAAGAAAAGTAATTTTGTATTGTATTGATGGTTTATTTCAAATTTATCTTGTTGAAATGGATACTGGTACTTTGAAAATAATATCACATATAAACAATGGAAATAAATATACTATGACAATTAAATATGCATTCGCTATACCAATTAAAGATAAAACAGTAAAAAATGTAGTAAATTGTTTAGGCACTGCCGTTCGGGGGGACTTGGGTTCGATTCTCGGTCCAGACATTCTAAGTTATTCGTTTGAAAATGTGATAATTTTCTCGCTTATATGTGGAATGATGAAAATGATATTCGTTTCATTTCCAAGCTCTCTGAAGATGAAATTCTCGTCATAGCCCAAGTTGTGGTAAAATACGACGAGTTTCTTCGGTCTTCGGTGTAGTAAATTGCAGCTAGTGCATGCAGGCCCGATATACCGTCTGGTGAAGTGGTAGTGGTCTCTTACTTAGTAATTTTCGTGCGTAAGTGAAGCAGCACAACAGCAGCATCTCGTCGTCCTTGTATGACTCATCTTTTTCAGCTGGTGTAAGTTTCATATCAGCGGCTTTGAAGTGGCGTACTTATATTCGACCGCATGGCTAATATACACAATCGCTTCCATGAAATGCTTCTCTGCATCAGGCTCCTTATAGTATACTGGATCTTTTAACAGTGGTGCGGTGAGTGATTGGTGAATAACATCATCGTCAACATGTACATACATGCAATACCTGTATGTTTCGTGCTTCTGGTAGAAATATGCGTAGTAGCGACTTGAGTCTGATTCAGATGTTTAAATGGGCTTGATTGTAGTCTCAAAGTCCGCATTTATTCAAGTGTTAGAACTTCCTGAATTTTAAACGGGCAGCCTAACATATTCACCCAGTTGCAGCATTTCGATTTTTGCCGGGACATTTTCTTTGCAGTATTTCTTGTGGTCTACAAGACACTTTTGCCTTGTAAATCCAGATTTACTCGCGTGGTCGTCAAAGAAGTTAAGTGAAGAGATTTGGGCGGCTCTTAACAATGAGGTGTTGAGAACCGATGACGGTGATTGAAGTGTGTATGTAGTGGAGCCAGGAATAAAGGGGTGGGGGAAACGGAAGATCCCCGAGAAATCCCGCCGACCAACGGCCTCCTCCGGCACGATTCCCATTTGTGAAAATCTTGTGATCCGGCCAGGGATGGAACCCGGAGGCAAGCGTGCTAATCGCTCAGCCACCGTGGCCCCTCTCAAAGTAGTTGAAGCATTGATAGTGAATTTCACCATGGTGGCCAATCAACTGGGTTTTTACCAAACACTCAAACTTCTAAATGCAAGTATAGTAAAATTTTTCTTTGTAGTCAGCAGCAGCAAAACAAAGTGTTCATCTCCTCGGTGGTGAGTGAGTTCTCGTTCACTCATAAACCAGGAGTTTTTCTCAAAAGTTTTGATTTTTTGCAGTGGTGTTGAGAATCCGAGGCCGGAAAAAATAAATTTTTGATCCAGTTCGCGATAATGGTGGTCGACTCGCTGCGGACTATCACCTACCACGAAACGAGCCAAAATTACCCACTTAACACACATATCTCCGGTGATGATTTCTGTGCTAATAATAGCCTTCCTGTTCTTGATTGCTACAGGCAGCTCGATGTAAGACGATGTGCGTAATGGTTTCAGCTTGTTAATTCGGAGCTGCAAATTGATAACTTCAGATGGTGTCCACCTCGAACCACACTCTTTGTACATTACTACCAATTCATATATTATTTCTGTGTGCGATTTTATGACCTACATGATTCTGTTAAACTCATCCACTGGTATATTTGTAGTCTTAAATGTTCTTTTGTCCATACCATCATCGAACGGAACCGGTTTCGTATAAACACACTGAAGTCAAATGTTAAATTTTATTGCGAAATTTTTCTCTCACTTCTTTCGTCAGATGTTTAGTTATGTTTTTCTTCATGCTATCGAAAAAATATAAATATATTTTGACGAAGCATCCTTGTTTTATGCTATATACATTTTAAGATTGTGGCAGAAAGCCATTTTAAACTCAACAAAACCATTTCCATCAGCATTCCCAGAACCTGCGACTTTAATTGGGCGTAATGGTCGCTGGCGCGATGGTGAATAATCATATTGAGCCCTTAGTTATGTGAGAAATATACTTGTATGTTCTGGTGAAGGAAACAGCACACAACGAATTTTGACAGATGAAAATCCTACAGCTACGCAGGTTTTCACATGTCTCCACAAGTTATCGATCCTAGCAAATGTAATGCCACAATTTCCGCACTTAAGTCACTCGATCTCCATTCTTCGCACATCCATACTTTTCATCTCTTCCATCATCGTGGTTGAACAAGAATGTTTTATTGCAGAAGCGACATGGTCGACGATGTAATGGTTCAGTAAATGGTATCGATGCAGTTGAAGATACTGACGAGGGTACCGCGAATAGTATCGGCGAATTCATATGCAGCTCATCTGGAGCCAGCGGTGATGCAGCCGACGACAAAGTCGGGATGCTGTTCGAAATCATACCATTAAGTGCAACCTTCATCTTTATTTCTGCAGGGAAAATAAAATCAATCATAATTAATATTTCTGATAATTTATAGCTATAAATGTGCTCCACCATACAATTTGGAATACATGCATTTAGGCCAGAAGACAGAAGACATTCTATCGCCTTTAGCATCAGACAAAGAACTAAGGAGATGAGTGAATATGCCTGCGTGATATTATCAATAATATTTCTCCCATCAGCACATGATAGGAGAAGATACTGAAAATATGAGATACTAGCACAATCTAGCACGAAATAAGAGAAACTATAGCCTTTATACCATAAATTGGTGACTAAAATTGGGTAACAAAATTGAGGAATGAAAAAAAGCTTGATACCAAGCTCTATTAATGTGAGAGATTTATTATTAATTTAAAAAAACACAAACGAGAAATAAAGATTCATTATTTGACATATCCCGTAGATGCCTAAAAAACTAATATAGCCTCAAACTTGTAGAAACATATAAATGCTTGAAGGGATAGTGGTTTATAACTGCCGAGCACCTTCGGGTACATTCGACAATCCTTCCGAGCAAACCCCTGTACCGTGCCGAAGACTGTCGATCACCTTCCAGTCAAGTCGAGTACGTTCTCCACAGCCGCACAGCCATTCAGCCGCACAGCTTCCATTCAAAACATTTTGCCAGACTTCCCTTGATCATACTACCCATGTCCAGCAGAATAATAAAATACCATTAAGTGCGCTGTGGATAGCGAATTTAAGATACTAGAAGAACAAAATTTTACCTTTGTACTATAATATATTTAAACATGTTTTCAGATTGAAGTATTCATATTTGTATAAACAAATTTCTATACTATGGTAAAGTTGATGTGAGTGGTTTTGCCATATTGCATTGGGCTAACGAAAACCCGAACATTGCTGATGTCTCGGAGGGCTGTAAAGAAATATGATTTTGAATACGAAATTTCCTTGCTCGAATATTTTATTCTTTTCGGGAGCTTCCGAAACTTAATAAATACGAAATATTTCAAATAAATAAGTTAAAACCCCATGATAACTGCGGACATGATTCCTTAATACACATTTTACCATTAACCATCCCATATGCTTATGTTCTGAGCATAACTGCAATAAATAAAATTTTGTGTGTTACAATATCAGTAAAAATTCTATGTATATTAAACACAATTTGTGAGTGAAATTAAATTCACTTTATTCTTTAAATATGTTATGTGTGTGCTAACCAAAATGTTTATTTTGATAATAAAAATGGTTGAAATCGTGCCTTAAAATATATTTTTAATATAGCTATATAAAAGCTCCATAGCACATACAATTTACACAAGGGCTTTGTGTATGACGTAATTTATTGCGTGAAGAATGTGAAAACTCATTTCCCCATCGCAGCAGCAGTTAATGAGCTGATATATGGTTTCATGACCCCTGAGAGGAGTAACCGAGTTCATGAGAGATGGCAGTCTTAATAAAAAAAATAAGAATTCTATTTTATTTTAATTTATTCACACAGCTACTATTAAAAGCTTTTATCTATCTATTTTTGCTATTAATCTTTTTACTTATCAGACAACACAGTATTTAATGTCTACTTCAACACCTATTAAAGTCCTCCTTAATGTCTCTGGTTATAGTCAATTAACTTATACTCATGATTAACACACTTTCAGTCTATGAGTTGCCATTATTTGTAATAACGTTCACTCACTCATCTACTCCAAAATTCAGCCTGCCAGTCGCACTCCTCACTGCTCCGATGCTCGAAGTCACAGATTTTCCTCCTCCTGGTCACTTCTGTCAACATTCGTTCCCTCGTTCGTCGTCTGTCGCAAAAATTCCAGCCACTTGTTCATTTATCAACCCGTCAACTCCCGCTCCGAGGCCCGACGAGCTTTTTATAGCCGCTGGTATTGACTTGGAAAGTTTGAAGCACCCTGAGTCATGTTAGAGAAACTAGGGCAGAAAACCATTATAAAATTCTTAAGATGAATGCACCGCAAAATAATTATCGTGTCAGCTCGCTTTTTGCAACAGATACGCCTGTAATTCAAAACATATATTGTGCGTCGCCATCGGTATCATGTAACGAATATGTCCTACACTTTCACTCGTTCGCGCGGAGCAAATCAATGAGTGCATTGGCCAAAAAATATAGTTATAAAAATAGAGCTACGGAAAATTGGACTCGGTTCTCAATGACGGTCAATCCAGACTTTTGTACATGTTAAAGTGGTGGGCGTTGCTAGTGGGTTGGTGGGTATTCTCGGGGTACTCCCGATTCCAACACAATTACAGTCCTTCACTGCTTCAGATACATTTCACCTCACCCGATCACCTCTATTGATTGCAGCCCAGATCTCACTCTCTGTTCTGGACTATCTTATATGAAAGACGGTAATTTCTAACTAATATTTCGATTAAGTTTTGCTGATGAATCGTGTATTGAGATTTCTTTATAGTCGCAGATAAGGCCGAAATATAGAAGCAAGCGAAGCAGAGACTAAGTTCCTTATTCACTTTACTAACAGGATATCTTTATCTCACCAATACGTATCCTACAGTCAGAGCAAAAACAAATTAAGTCCAGCGGTTTACTTAGAATGACTGCCTCTTTATTAGGACAGACAAACCGTGGGCTGGGATTTGGAGCGATATGGTACAAACCTCAACGAGACCATTGAATATTTCAGAGCTTTATCTATTTGACGTAAATTTTCTCAATCCGTAGTAACAAATAGATATTAGCAATGCAGTCCAGTGATAACACTTGCAAGGGCGTTTAAGACTGTGTTCAATTGCAGCGTGCTGAAAGTGAGCAGCATGTCAGTTACATAGAGTGTGAAACCCGTGGAGAAAACACGGACTAAAAAATGTTATCCTTCTTGTTCAGTTACGTCCTCCTTGTCCCTATTTTGAGAACGCAATTTCAACAGCAACCGGAATGACAGGCGATGGAAATATAAAACATTTCAAAAGAAACCTTGTTGGATAGAATAGCGTGAAGGAGATTGTTAGCTCTAATTTTCATTGTTTGAAAATGAAGAGTTTCGACATGGTTTAGCCTATATCAGCCATCAACTTGAGAACCACACAATTCATGTTGAAGATTGTTGTTTGTTTTTTCTCTGAAGACTGTATAGATTTAAGCTTCTGAGTACGAGTACTAGACTGTTAATATATGGAGAATGATGTTCGTAACGGCACTCCTTATTTATAAAAAACAAGAAACTCTATTCATATTTATGTTGAAGATTGTTGTTTGTTTTTTCTCTCAAGACTGTATATATTTAAGCTTCTGAGTACGAGTACTAGACTGTTAATATATGGAGAATGATGTTCGTAACGGCACTCCTTATTTATAAAAAACAAGAAACTCTATTCATATTTATGTACAACGGACATTTACGCAACAAATTAAAACCTTATAAAATTTTTTAATTAGTTATTTTTTTCAAGCGTAAAAATTAATATTGTGCTTTCTGTAATAAAAGAAGCCTTTATGGTTAGAAGGCTAAAGGAAGGCATAAATATCACAATACTTAAAAAAAGCTTTCATCTGTGTCTGTTAACATTACGCATTTTACACAGCTCAAATTATCTACTTTAGAAACCAATCTATTTGAGTAGCAAACGACCACAGGAAAATTATTGTACTGTGCACTCACTTGCGTATTATTGCTTTTAGACAAAGATGTTATAGAAATTAACGATTTTTATCTTGAACATAATTTATAAAAGGAATATATCTCACAAAAGAACTTACGGTACGGTACAGATTATACCGGTTATACGGTACAGATTTCACCCTTAAGATCTAAATCTATTCTGCTCAGATCCGCGTATCAACCGACTTCTATTTTGTTATTTTCCTTAACTTGACGTTGTTGTGACATTAGACGCCGACGAAACTCAAGTGAGACCGACTTACTGACGAATTTCCAGCGTGTCAAGCAAACTGAAAGTCTGCCGCTTAGGGGCCGGGGCGCGAACGCACTACCACTCGACTACAAGTCGGCCACCCTTCCCCTGAGCTATAGGGGCAGGCCAACCTACTTAGCTACACACACACGACTTGCAAGGCGACTGTCTAAAATATTATAAGAATACAAAAAACCGTAATTTTACGTATTTATAATAGTTGTGTTTTTTGTTTTATTATGACCGTGGGAGTAAATTGAAACGTTTCCCGGTACTTATGCATACATTAAGTTTCATTTTATACATAAATACGTTTCACAGAACCCGTAATCTTTTCGTAAACAGACATATAATACTTGAGGTCTATACTCGGATGTCCTCCATCTTGTCTGTCGCAGCTCCGTGGGTGTAGCAGAAATTTAGAACACCTTCTACTACCGTTTCGGTCATGCCCATAGGTACAAAAACTGTTATACTCGGAGCCAGACCCCTCCTGAGGGGGCTGGATGGATTGTATCCTACATGGGAGCAGAAGAGCTATAGGCTGTTCACGGTAAAATTAGCCGTTTTTAAAGCCCTGCTTAAGATCTAATTGTATGCGCATTGTGTATTCTTTCGCCTTATGAAAAATTGACAATGCATGAACTTCATTAGCTTATTCATGCGTCTGTCAAGTGAAACTGTGAACTTTTCTGAAAAGTATATATATATATAAATGAGCATATTTGTAATATATATATATATATATATATATATATTTTATCAACTTTACTGGACGCCTGTTAATATATATGCAGGTAGGGGCCGTGACATTTTGGTAAGGTTGATTTCAAAAGGGCTCACTTTATCGTGAACAACCTGTAGGAGAAAATGGGTAGGAAAACTGCTACGGTAATGCGTATCGTGTGGGGCCGGCTTTAGGAACCGTTGTAATTCTCTGTGCAGAATGAGCGGTACATCCGTCGTGTTGGTACCACGTGGATCTTGAAGGACCGGCCTCTCATGACCTCAATGTTAAGAGCCATCCAAATCTCTTCACTCTTTGAATGACCGACAAATGTAATATTATTTATCATCATGCGCACTGTTGAGGGATGTTAAGATAAATTATCATTACATTTACACTAAGAAAGTTGACCTTGGTAACTTCTTTACCCTTCCACGTACGGAAATATTATCACTATCAAGTTACTAGCGCCTTGGACTCAAGCCACTTTTGCCTGAAACATTTTCCTCAACCACTGAAATTGGCAGTGTTATTTAGGTTACCTGTCTTATGTGCCTCATACTGTATAAAGCCTATGAAGTCTTTCTAATATGTGTAGGGTCATGCGATATAAATTTGAAACAAAATAATACGTATTGATAAATATGCATTGATCATTATTCCACACAAGAACTTCTGAATGCACAAAACTGGGACAACGGTACAAAATATTTAATGAGATTGTTAGTCTGGTAGTATGTTCTTTTTTTTTTTTTTAGTAAAGTAAACTTCTGCTGGGTGTCGTCGTATGCCTAGAATTGTACTGAGTAGTTTCTGTTGTGTTGTTGCCTGCGGGTTGGTGGACTAAAGTAAAGAACGAAGTGGAATGAGAGGATCGGTTAGTGCTCCGTGTGAGAGCGGAAACAGTTGAGCACACTTCCTTTAATTGGCCATTTCGACTTCCCTTTTTTCTTACGTCTGAAAAGTTAAGAAGTGCCGTTGCCCTTTCCCTTATATTTTCTTTTTCATTCTCCATTATTTCAGCTGAGAGCTTTTCTGTAGAACTTCGGATAAGTAGGAGAGAGTTTATTGGGCAACAGTTTTTACCTGCTCTCTGAATTTGTTGATGTTGCATAGATACGCAAATTTTGTGTTCTCTAGGGGAAAAATTAAATGATTTTATGTGTTTCAACATGACAATACCTTACTGTAGTATAGATGTTACGTTGGTATTAAAAAAGAATTCTGACAAGTGAGCAGTAATAAATATAGAATATATAGTGCCAAAGTTGGGTAAACATTATCTCTCAATCGTATAATGCTTCCAGCGTCGCGAAAGTTTTATCCCCAAGAAACACATTTATGTAAAATAAATAGCTTTAAGCTTCAATTCATATATTTTACAAATGAGATACACCTTTCTTCATTTCGTTTTCACTGCTATAGCAAGCACGTAAAATTGATTTGTTTCCTATAGAATTCAATTAGAGAGGATTTGGGTATGTTGGGTACACACGTTTGCAATTAGATAGTCAATCATCAAAGTAAGCTATACGTAATTTTTTTATTTTCGCCACATTAATGACAACCTGTTTCGTAATACTAATGCAAAATTAACTTCCTTCTGGTTAATCCCTGCGGTTTTTTAGTTGCACTTCTACCATAGGATGATTGTTTCATTGTCAGTGTCACTCGTGCCTCTCACATTAACACCGGTTCTTAAAAATCCACATTCGATGCAAAAGTTGCGTCCATAATGAACTAATCACTGCTGGAATGTTATATGTTATTATTTTATTCTGTGCTTTCGTCTATTGTATTATTTACAACTATTGGTACTTCTCGCACATTCTGCAAAACGAAGCTACGTAAGGCGATAAGATATTTTTTTAGTTTAGTTTACATTACAGCGCACCAGGAAAATGAGCTTATATTATAAAATAGCTGAGTTTATGTAATGTAAAAATAAAAAATATTCGTGGTTATTGTAATGAAAGTAATATACAGCTATTTCGAAGTAATTATTTGATTAAATGCTATTTTCTTTAGGAATCGAGAGGTACGTAATATGAGGCATAAGAAAAATTTTTAATTTTTAAAATAAATATCAGCAAGTCGAATCTAGACGGTTTTTGTAATCATATGTTACTGAAGTTGTTTCAGTAATATCTGAGTTAATGCAAAAAATAAATGGTAGTCGGACACACAATTTCAAATACTAGAAGATGATTCCATTTCCATTACATTCCGTGAGTAAATTGATTATAAGGAGGAAATATCAAACTAAAGTAGATATCGATGTGCTTAATTTCATGCATTTAAGTTAAATGCTGTTGAAACTAAATCTCTGTGACACCCCAGTATGAACAAACGGATGGCCCGGATAATCATATAAAGTCTTCTTGTTGACTACGGAACCATTAAAATGTGCACTTCTCTAAAGTGATGTGGGTCCAATTGCTGAGAAAAGGCCTCCATTACTGCCTTCCATTTGTCATGATCTGAGTCCGATTTAGTTAGAATTTAATAGTGACATAAAATGGTAAATTAATGTTATCTCCTATATCTCCCCTATATGAAAATTTTCTTAAACAGCACGACATATAACTATAGTTATATGATTATACTCGCACTCTTAACTAAACACTTGTTTTAGACTTTTGAGAAGTGGGATTGTAGTTTTTTATAACTCTATTTTATTTATTTATTTTTTGTCGAAATAAGTTAAAGATTTTTAATTTTACATACAAGAAATATTTTGTATAAGAATATTTATGAATACCTTAGAAATTCTACCCACACTAAGGTGCATTTACAATTATTAAAGTTAACCTACATATTATTATTCTTAAAGTGAACTTATCGTAGAATAGTAATGGCACATACTACTTCTAAAATAAGCTGCGAATGAAATGCTTGCGCGAGCTAACTTAACGTGTGGTGCATTCAAGATTATAATGGCTGCCAACTTGAATTTTCTTAATTTTGTAATAGCCAATGACACTCATGTTATCAAAAGGAATCGATATACACCTCATTTATAAAAATCGGTGCCATCGGTACAATGCTACATTGGAACATTCGAAATTTAACATACACACATAGATCGTGTTGAAATAATAACCTTACATTGGCTTCACTATAGTCGGGTAAAATCTGGATATTATCACATGTTTCCCTAGTTCATTCCCTTTCTTAAACAAACGTAAATATATTAACCAACATTATAGTTTCACTGTAGGATTACTGAAACAATCACTCATATTCCATTCATAAAAAAAATTATCTAAATTTTGCTATTACCAATCATTATGTGTAAATACACACATGCATAAAATGAAGTGAATAGTTAAACACTTAAATCATTTATAATTTCCAGTAAGTTTGCAAAAAATGGGAGAACAAACTGTCACATATATATGTCACAATCGGGGACATTAAACTATTTTTTGAATGTAACATGTAAGGTGAAAAAAAAAACAATGTGACATTTGTGTAAAACTATTTAATAAAGTTACCGAACGCCAGAGGTATGATCTGATAAAACACTAGTATACATGATTCGCGATATCCACTGTTAGTAGTGAGCAAACATCGGCCAGTCTTCCACCACCGAGGTGTAAACATATCTCTGCAATCCCATCCTTCATTAGATTTCTAACATTCCAACTTGTCTAAACACACAAACGTTTTATACTTTTCGTGAAGTTACTATTATTTGCGGAACAAAACGATATATATATATATGAAAAATCATCACCTGTGAATTAAAAATACGTATTCGTAGCATGTAACATGTAACCTTAAAAAAATAAAATAAAATAATTCCAGAACCCTTTCAAAAAATTTCCATAGCCAATTTACATACAAGAAAACAACAATGTTTATATCTAACTGCATGCATAGACAGATACAATATTTATTCCCATTTTGGAAGGACGTGGGTTCGATTTTAAAATAGAACATTCAGATTTCTTTGTTTTCATCTGGTGGTTTTCCCGAAATCACTTCAAGCAAATGCCGAAATATTTACATAATAAACACCACAGCACGTTTCCTTAGCAACGCAGATATTGTTAACATTTCCATTACACACAGGGGACTATGATGGATTGTTTATCCCACAACATTTACGTATATGCTTATACAAATCATTATCAAAATACACAGTAAACATGTACACAACTGTCAAACATTTTCCCCTGAACTTAATAAAATAAAAACCACAAACCCCATTACACACTGTATCCTCATGAAGTAGTTAATTACGAAACGTAATTAAGTTACAATGAACCTAAACTTTACTCCAACATTCCCCAACATCACACAAGAAACATTATGACTAACATTTGTTGGAGAAGCGATCAAACTATTCGCCTCTTACCATGAACACACAATATTAATCAATCAATCAAACAAATTTTGGTTCGTTTGTCACTCATCTAAACAAAACTGATGTGTATGGAAGATAATATTCCCTCTTAATATAAACAATCATATACCACAAGGGATTCTCATTACATTGCCATTTTACAACAGAATCCCACACAATACGTAAAGAGAATTCCACCCTAAACTATTGCAAATGAATATAATTTAATATCGGCATTGTATGCAAAATACATATTTGTTAATTTAACAACCATAGTAGATAGACGGAACTTTACAGTTTCCTTCAAATATTCCAATCCATCTGTCCTGCACTTAACGAGTTTGCCCTACTAGCAAATATTTTTTCTCCAACAAGCAAATATTTTACCCTATTACCAAAAATTTTCCCTTCCTAACAAACATTTTGTCACCTCTTAGTAAACATTTTCGCCTCCTGTAAACAAACAATTTACCCTATTACCAAACATTTTATTTCAACCAGCAAATATTTTGCCCAACTAGCAAACATTTTGCCTTCCTAACAAACCATTTGCCCCTATCAAACATGTTGACTCCTTCTACAGAAGATGTTATCTTTCTAGCAAATATTTAACCCCCAACTAGCACTTTTTTAACATATAACCAAATATTTAGTCTTTCTAGCAAACATTTTTACCCTTCCTGCCACATATATTGCTCTTCCTAGTAAATATTTTCCCTCCTGTAAGCATACATTTTGCCCTACTAACAAACATTTTACCCCAAATAGCAAATATTTTACCCTATTATCAAACATTCTAACCCCAACTAGCAAACATCTTGACTTCTCTTACTAAATATTTTTCCCATCCTAGTAAATATATTTCGCTCTTGTAAGCAAACATTTTATGCTACAAAAATATTTTACCCCCAACTAGCAAACAATTCACCCTGTCACCAAAAATGATACCTCCTGATAGAAAATATTTTGCCGAACTAGCAAACATTTTAACCCTTCTTACCAACCATTCTGCCACTCCTAGTAATCATTGTTCTCTCCTGTAAGCAAACATTTTACCCTAGTAACAAACATTATACCTCCAACTAGCAAACATTTTGCCCTCCTACTATCCATTATGCCCTTTCCTAGCAAACATTTTGCCCAGTTCTAAAAACAATTTATTGTAATGACAAGCAAAGACTGCTAAACATAGGTGAAATACATTTGAAACCATGCAAACACTCACATCAATATACTATATTTCATACAAAATATTTAAATGGTTGCAGGAACTAACCATACATACAGTCTACTAGCGAAACCAAACGAGTAGACACTGTCGTGAAATCATTTCGAAATACATTACGGAAAACATGGCATTAAATAATTCCTACAAAATAACACCATCAATCTTACCACCCTAGCAAACATACATTACAGGTTTGTAGTATCTCTTTACATTATCATCTCAAATTAAATGCTCCATCTCATATTCCAGGAGTAGTGTTAGCCCGATAGCAAAACTAGTACAAACATATTAGGTTATAAATATACGAATTAGGCCTTGAATGTGAATTAAAAATTAACACTCAATTTATATATATTGATATACATATAAATTGATTGTATATAAATATTAATGATCCATCTCGTATTCCAGGAGTAGTGTTAGCCCGATAACAAAACTAGTACAAACACATTAGGTTATAAATATGCTAATTAGGTCTTGAATGTGAATTTAAAATTAACACTCAATTTATATATATAAATTGAGTGTTAATAAATTGAGTATATATATACAAATATATTGAGTGTTAATTTAAAATTCACACATATGTATATATATAACAATGAAAAGTTTATATATGTATCCTTATTTTACTTATCATATAATGTAAATTTAAAACGAAAATTATATACGTTGTCAATGTTTTTCGTGCATCGAGGAGCGAGTGAATATAACAATTGCGTGAAATTTTATAATATACCTTGAAAGTATCACTCTGAGTAAAGTAACAACGACAAAGTTGTGCACACGTTTATAAATTTCCAATACAATCATATCGTTTCACATTAAGAAAATAATTACATATTATTAAATTAAAATAATATCTTTATCCACATCCTGATATGTCAATATTTAATTTGCTGGAACTGGGACTCTCTCCCCTAACACCTTTACATTAAATACGTAGGACAACATTCCCTACCTCCCAAACATAATTAATGCCATATCATCGAATTATATATACACCTCTGATGCCTCACCGGATAATTTAAAAATATCACGGAAATAGCACCATTTTGAGAAAAATTATAATACCTTACCAGTTGAAGGACACCTGCTAAGGTCTCACCATTTTTTTTTTTTTTTTTATGTTTTCTAAAAAATTTTACTAAATTCTGTGATTTTTTCATTTTTCTTTGTGAAGAGTCAGCAGTAAGAGAGTTGATAACAAAGAATAACTTAAAAAGTCCTATGACATCAACCAAGATTACGTTTAAGGTTAAGATTGTTTGTTATGTTTCCAGATATCATAGATAAGGTTTTCGATTGGTCCGAAAGTGAGGGTATATACGCATGAGCTCTCTGCTTTATTCTTAGTTCGTCTCCCAATCGAGAAAGAACCCTCTTTCTCTGACTGACATCGAGTGTCTTGAAAGTTAGCTATATCAATTTCGCTTTATAAAAGCAACTTGTGTCACCGCTTACATTCCCAGAGGTCTCCCCACGCACCACCAATTACTCACCTCTGTTTGAATCCAGCAGACGACTGATACCCTCGCACCCAGTCCCCTCACCTATACACATTCAACCATCTTAATTTTCGTTCGTTATTTGTTTACATGATACTGGAGGCAGCCATCTGTGTGTATATGTTACTGGATGCCACCATATTTGTTTTTTAGTTCGTCATTTGTTTATACATTACTGGAGGCCGCCATCTTTCTAGGCAACCACCATATTGGTTGGTAGGTATATCCCATCCACCATATTGAAACCAATGATTATGACCACGACCTTGACCCCAAGATCATGCATGACTTTGAAAAAACTAAAATTTCGAAAAAAATCCATAAAAGTCAGCAAGCATAATACATTACAGACTACTACTGCCATATTGGATACCGACTTCTTTAATATTGACCCCATGACCCTTAATGACCTTGAAAACAAAGGCTCAATATTAAACTCATAAAATTAAATATGCTGTAGGTCAAGCAATAAGCCGACCCTTATGTTTATAGCAATAAAAAGACTTGTGAATTTTCACCCTATTTAAAACAGATGTTTCCAATGAGCAGTATAACTATAAGCATGATGGGAGGCTTTGGCGACATGCATAGTTTATTAGATATGTATTTGTTTTTTTTTATATAAAGTTTCTTGTATAAAAAACTTTTTATTTAATTACATAATTGAACATTTAGTACAATATATTATATACAAAACATTTTAGTAAAATTTATTTTATTTCTCTACCTTTTAAATTTTAATTATATTTGGACAATGTTGTAAAACATAAAATAAAACACAATTTCATTCACATACATTTAGTTATTCAATTAACTTATTACGATCGCTAACACCCTGAAAAAATTACAACTTTGTTTAATATGTCTAAGCAAATTGTCGCTTCAACTGATTTGCTTGCCGCACCTGTCACACAAATATAGCATACAACAGAGATTTTTGGCACAATTAAAGCGCTCATGTCGCTGAGCATTGCTGCTGCCCGTGAAGGTCTTTTCATAAAACTGACACTTAAAATGTCGGAATGGAACAGCAGAGGTCGTTGACAATGCAGATGCTGCTGGAACAGAGGTCGATGGGCCAGTTGGTGACACCGATGGAGCTGCTGTAGGTATCCCACCCATAAAAGTCGATGGCACTGTCCACATCATGCATGAAGTCGTCGATGGCTGAACTGCTGTAGGCGGCTCTCCATAAGAAGTCGCTGGTGCTGTCGACGTCATGCATTAAGAATTCAATGGCATTGCTGGTACCCCTCCCAAATAAGTTGATGGCACTCCCGTAGCTACCATTAGCTCTGGAGTACCCGAAGACATCGCAGATGCAGAATAAGACTTTAATGCGAAGAGGCAGAAGCTAGCCCAGACGATCCAATTTTCATGGAAGCTGTTGTCAATCTAAGCATCTCAGCTGACCTCCCTGCTGCTTATATACAAGTATGCAAGATCTATGATGTCATATTGACGTTGAACCAATCGTATTGCGATAACCAATCAGCCAATCACCTACCAGATAATCATCAATTTGTTACATCATTGCAGCTGGCCAATCATGTGCAAGCATTGAGATATCACGTTCATGAGACAGTCTCTAGGTCCTGAGGAGGAGGATGAGGGGAGGGGATGAGGAGGAGTGGGAGGGAGATGAGGAGGATGTAGCATATACAAGGCTCTTGATGACATTAAGCACATTTTAGAATGTATCATCAAGTTATCACACCTAGAAACATTCTCTGGAAGAACTCGCGCTGAAATTTCATATTGGGATATGTGATACATCCGTAATCTTCCCTGTCTAGAATGATACTGAAACGAAAATGTATAAAAGGGTCGTATTTATACTTTTCTGGTCCAGTTCACCGCGATGTCTCGAAGAGGTAAGACCGTAGCTGGAACCGGGGTCGTCGATAAGCTGATCAACAATCTACCATTCGAGCTGCATATTCCCGGATACAGGTTCTGTGGGCCAGAGGAACCAAGCTAGCTAAAAGTCTGTAACGAAACGAGACAGGCATAAACGCCCTGGACAAGGCGTGCAAGCAGCACGACATCGCCTATTTCCAGCACAAGGATCTGCAAGCCAGACACTGGGCAGACAAGATACTTGCACAGAAGTCGGACGAAATAAGAAAATCATCAGATGACGGGCTCGGAGAAAAAAAAGCAGCATGGGGTGTTTCCAACTTGATAAATGCCAAAGTGAATATGGCATGGGCGATAAGAGCAAAATAAAGCTACAAGTGAAAAGAAAATCGGTTACAAAAATAAGAAAAGCTGGCAAGTCTAAGAAAATATCTACCGGCAGATTTTTCCCATTGCTTTTACCTGCAGTCACGGCCCTCGGAGGCCTAATCGGAGCCACGAATAGTATCGCCTGAGACGTCAACACAGCATCGAACGAACAGAAGCAGTTGACCGAGGCACAAAGACACAATGCAAATATGGAAGCTATCGCCATTTGTAAGAAAAAATGGACAAGGCCTCTACCTAAGACTATACCCGGGCGGAAATGTGCAAAAGAGATGCAGCAGGGAGAAACAATAATAAAATCTCTACCGAAACGAGCACTCACGAATGTGAATTTGGAACTGTTTGCACGCAAATTGAACATACCTCATTTTGCGGAGTGTTTATGACAGATGCATTTCCCGCTAAACCCAAGAGAGAAGAATGTGTCCTAATTAACCTGGATACGACAGACTACATAAAAAAGGGCAAACACGCAGACTATTATGATATTTTTAGGTTATTTGCCCCATCATCCCGAATCACGCGAGTACCTGAAAAATTTTAATCTAACTTACAACTACGAAACAGCGCAGATGCCCAACACGTGGAACTGCAGACATATGTACCTACACTTTCTCGTTTGCTCGTACAAGTAATTGTATAAAAAGGCTATACACTGCACGGAAACTTTAAGTCATGTGTATAACGCTTACCTTGACGAGTTGTAGCTCCGAGCTGCGTGAGGAATATTTTTCGCCACTTGACATGGAGAGGAAATGGAGCATAGGCCTTGTCGATTTTCAAACTTACAATGCGATACCGAACATTGATGAAAAAAAAAAAAAACTGCAAGCTATACCTCGTAAAAAGTAGCAATGTTTCCCACGAAGTTTCGCTGCCCGTTGGCTCTTATGAAATAGACGACATTGCAAGGTACATTGGAAATTTGCTGCCTCCGATATCAAATTCGAACTACATGGAAATCCCAATACTCTGCAGAGTGTTATCAGATGCAATAAATATATCGACTTAACGAAACCAGATACTATCTGACCGATGCTGAGTTTCAAGCCATACATCTATGAAGCTGGTAAAAATGCACGTGTCGTCGCAGCTTGTAAATATTCTGCCAGTCAATGTGATAGGAATAACCTGCAACTTGGCGAGCGGCACATATCTCAATGGCAAGCCGAGCAATACGCTGAACGAATTTTTGCCTATGGCCCCACCAGGTTACAAACTGGTCGTGGCACCACAAAGCATCATTTACGATCCAGTCGTCACGAAGAAAGCACACGAGGTGGTCGTGACAATCGTCGATGACCAGCGGTGAACTTTCGAAACGAGGAAATCACCCTACACCTGCATTTGAGAAGATGGGTATAAGTATTACGCCGACCATAAGCTATAGGAGAATGTGTAGTGCAAAACCTGCCATCAGTACGTCACAGGTCTCCAAGGTGTTAACATGTGCTTACGAGATTATCCTCTACAGTCTTATTTTTGAGGTCGATCCTCATGGAAGATTTCCTAACCTACGAAGAACCAACCGTTTTCGTAGACAGCATAATGAAGATTCAACTCCATGCGTACCAGCCGTTCCTTATCGGGCTATACACACTACAATCGGATGTTCGGATAGCGGTCCAACACCAAAATATTTGCACTCTTTCTTTGAGAGTCTTACCTGCGTATCAGGGGGACTCAGACGAAATAAGATGGGTTCAATCCAACATCGACGACACAAACTAATAAACAAATGACAATAAGAACATGGATGACTGCACCTTGCAAGACGGCTGCCTCCCAACATGCAGCCTCCAGAAACATATATAAACAAATGTTGTACGAAAAGAAACAATTATGGCCACCTCCAGTAACATATACACTAATATAGCGGCCTCCAATAACATGTAAACTAAGATGGCTGCCCCTAGTAGCATGTAAACAAAGATGGCAGTCGGACGAAGGCGATAGTCAATCTCCAGTAGCATGTAAATAAATGACTAATGAAAAATCAAGTTGGCGGAATAAGTATATATGAGGGGAGTGGAAGCGAGGGAGTCACTCGTCTGCTGGATTCCAACAGAGGTGAGTAATTGGTGGTGTGGGGGGTGGCCTCGGCAAATGTAAGTTTTCTAATAGAATTTGTTATAAATTTTTAAAGGAAAGTTTTTTAGGTAAAAGGGAAATTCCTTAGGATAAAAGGGAAAAACGACGGCGGGGTTAAGGACTTTTTAATAAACAAATTTTTTAATCGATTTTTTATTAAAAAATATTTTATGACATTTTGTGGGACAAAAGAGAAATTTCGTGGGGAAAAAGCGAAATTTTGAGGGAAACGGGACATTTTGAGGGAAAAAAGAGAAATTTCGAGGGAAAAGAGAAAAATAGCCACCAACATATAAATTATTAAAGTAAACCTTTTTAGAAATAAATTTTTAATGACTTTTTAAATTTATATAATGGTTTTTAATTAAAATTAAAATTTTGTTATTAACTTTTTAGAATTTCATTGTTTCTAGGGTCAGAGGTCACCGGGGTCAAGGTCAAGGTCACATCTAAAATATTATGGTCGGGTCAATGTCAACCAAGATGTCGGATGGTGACGTAACAAGATGACGGCCGGATGAATCCGATTACGACTCCCCAATCCCTTGCAAACCAAGAAATATGTTCCTACTACTCACAGGCGATGATTTTTTTTAATTATATAACGTTTTGTTCCTCATATATTAATTACTTCTCGAAAAGTACAAACGGTATGGGTATTTTGACAAGACTGAATTTTCGAAACCGATAAAGGATGAGATTGCGGAGAGATGTTAACAGCTCGGTGGTTGAAGATCGATGATGTTTACTCACTACCAACAACAGAGATTGCAAATCGGGTATGCCAGTGTTTTATCAGATCGTACCTCTAACGCTTGGTAATTTTATTAAAGATTTAAAAAAATATATTAATTTCTTTTGCCCTACATGTAACATTTTAAGAATATTTTAATTTCTTTTGGGTTGTTTTTCATAAATGACATCACATTCTCTCGAATGTCACTACCTTCACAGTAAGTGTATGTATGTGTGTGTGTGTATGTATATATATATATATATATATATATATATATATATATATATATATAGTGTTTAAATTAATTTCATTCGGTTTATCTATAATAGCGAAATGTTTATAATTTTTCAGTGATGTCATATGAGGAATTGTTTCAGGAATCCTACTTTGTTGAAACTATATTATTGTGCAATATATTTGTGTTTGTTTAAGAAAGAGAATGCACTAAGTAAACATGTGATTAAGTCCAGTGTTTCCTTAGCAAATATTGCGTCGTATTCATCGCCATCGCCTACTTTAGAAGATAAATACATCATTTGCCATCAGTGTATATGAGACGAGAGAAAATTTTACATTACTTCGCAATTAGAGCAGACATCAATACAGATAATTGTTTGGTAAAAACTTGTAGATATAAATATTTTTGCGAAAGAAATAATTTAATTCTTTGTATAGTAATAATATGCAATTTGAAAAACTTTTGTGAACATGCGGGGTCAGTGTTGTGATGGACAACTCTAGTTACTGGAGGTCAGTGACGATTTTGTCTGAAGTTGAATACTTTTTCCCTAGAAGTGTTTATTTACATGTTAACGGTATTTGTAATGTTGTGTGATTTAATTTATATTTAGTTTTATTATAAAGCAACTAAAAAACGTAATATGTATTTTTTTACATTTTTTTAATATTTGATTAAATGTGTGTAAGAAAATTTTTATTGTAAGATTTTATTTACATTTTATGTAAGGTAATGCATGCAGAGTTGGAGTGGTGATTTAGATTCTGTGGATGCAAGACAACCCGCCAAAATGAAAGTATTTTGTAGTGAGGGCTACACTTGCTACTTGTGAGGGCCTTAGGGTCACCCTGTCGGCCCACTGTCCAAGGCGGTTGTGGCTTGCTCATTCACTGGTGAGGAACTGACGTCGTCTCGCTGGCGCATGCCTCCTAGCAGCAGATTGTGAAACTCGACTCATCTCCTCACACTTTTCATCGTGGCTTTAGGCATTCTCGGCACGTCTCGTCGCCTCTCGAGCGATTCCCCTCTACGTTATGTATCCCTAGCAGAATTGAAACTTTCGCCCGTCTGGGGGAAGGGATCTCAAATAGAGATGCACGTGCAGCTCTTGTTTTTAAACCAATTCAACACAACGTCGCCGTGGCAGTTGTTATACTGTATTTAATTAACATCTCTATAAAAGAATGTTTTATAAAGAATACTTTACTTTTAAACAAATATTTTAAATTTTCAGCGTTTAAGATGAATAGGGATTTAAAAATGCTGCTTTTACCAATTGATACACAAGTATTTACCTTTGCCGGGATTTTTGAAACGAATTCCTGTATGTAGTATATAGGGAAAAGATTATGGCAATAATAAAGTTTTAAAATTTTTTATTATAGAAGGAAAACAAATGTTTTCGTTTTTTTTTAATTCAAGCATAATCGGAAAGCGTGTTTTGAGAGAAGCGAGTGTTTCAGTTTAGGTTTCAATTAATTTTAATTTTATTACGTAATAACTTAGAAAGAATTAATTTTGGAGAATGATTTTTGTTGACAATTAAATACGCGTAAGGATATTTAATTTCTGTAATGATAAATGCACAGAGAGTTTATGCGTGAGCTCTCGCCAAGCAAGTCTGTGTTGACTTGTTCTCGCATCTAGGGTAAGCGAAAGACTGCTGTAGGAAGAAAGTGAGTGCGAATAGCTATCGCATGTCGCCGCACAAGTCGCTGGAGAGCGCGGTGTGTCGGGCAACTGTAAACGTCTCTAAAGGAGCGTTCGCCCCATAGGCGATGAAGTCAGAATGAGATAGG
Organism: Dryococelus australis; assembly: GCA_029891345.1. NCBI lineage: Eukaryota > Metazoa > Arthropoda > Insecta > Phasmatodea > Phasmatidae > Dryococelus > Dryococelus australis. The sequence continues at coordinate 173,982,460 of CM056994.1, read as the reverse complement.
CAATGGAAAAGCGTATCATTTGCCGCCCGAGCTGCAGTTTGCTTGACAATTACAGACTGATTCATATATATTAAAATATGTTGGTAAATTTTGGGTTAGTTGAAATGAGCATTGCTTTTGGTAAGATGTGCAATTATTTAAGCTAGTTATACAATACACAATCATTCTCAATAATTATTCATTACTTGTTAGTCAATTTATAATCTATTTATATGTTTATCTACTCACTGGGTGTTGAAGCAAGTCCTCGTCACTCCTGATGCAAGCGTACTCTCTCTTACATCGTTCTACAGCAGGCCCCTAGCCTCACATCCTTGAAAGAATTTTAAAATTTCGCTAATGTTGATCCATTTTTCTATTCACCGAAAGGCTAGCTCAAACAGATATCGATAAAACAAGGTATTCTTCAAAAAGGTACGAGAAGTTGTCAGCCATTCACAACACACCCTTTCTCTAATTTTCTTTCCTTGACCTGAATCTAGCAGGTTTTGTTACTCAATGCTCGACTTTCAAATTGTATTAACAATAAAACATGGTACGAGTCGAAAGATTATTAACAGTAAGGAACGTATTTTTAAGTCGCACTGGTTCCAAAATGGTTCCAAAATTGCTATGGTCGCGCATGCTCGGAAATCTTAGCGAGCAGCAACGATGTTGCGGTGTGGGGTGTGTTACGGTGAATCAGAGTAAGTGTGGGAAACAGGGTTTACATGAATAAGCATGGCAAAAATGTATAATTCTGTCATTATTACATTATATTTAAAATACTTGTGAAAACATGAATTGTAAAGTGTTTGACAAAGGGGTTAAGTAGTTGGAGCAGGGTAGCAGGAGATGTGTTGTGTCGGTGGCTCTTGACTCCTCCTATCCATCATGGGTGGTAGGGGGATATTGAATTATACTGGCGATACCAGGTCATTCGCTATTGGGGAGTCCTAGCGAGCGGACGTGTAATTACTGCATCGGTACTTGTAATTGTGCAATTGGTAATTGTACAATTACTCTCATAATCGGTATTTGTTCTAGGTACATATTGCGTAGACTTACTGTGTAATTGGTAATTACTCATTGTGAGTACTTAGTAATTTCATATTTTGCAATTATTCATTATAGGATTTAAAAGATTCTTTTCCCCGATGTGTATCGAAACACGGTCCGACTCCTCAACACTCCTGCTTTAACCCTATACTTTCCCTAAACTCTTGCTTTAAATAAAGTTTTTGTTAACTTCAATGGGTTTCGAACCACGGACTGAGGACGACTACTCAACCCTCCTGCTCCATCCCTACACTCTCCCTTACACCTATCAATATGGCATTAAAAATATAATTACCTTGAACGGATCTCGAACCAAGGATCTAATCTTCTCTCTCCACTCCTCCCTTAACACTCACTATGACCTATACGCTACACACCCCTTCCAACCTCCACATTTTTATTTAAACAGCCGAAGAGAGTACATGTATACTTACTATGTAATTACTTACTTTGCAATTACACCTAATTGCATTCGATGGAAATAGAAGAGAGTACTAACCCGAGAACCGTTCGCCAGAGCTCCCATCTTGTCGGCAGTTTATCCGATGGCATCCCGCCAGAGAGCCTCCTCAGAGCTCCGGTGTTCCCCCAAATTCACCGGCTGCCGACGAGTACACATCCCTCTCCCTTAACAAGCTTCCAACCTCATCAGTTGCTCGCTGAGCACTGAAGGGTGAAAATCTATTCTCCCATATGCCATTTGTACCGGTTTTGCTACCTCAACCAACAGCTAATTGCAACACACCTCGCCGGTGAAGGAGGGGTTTCCCATCAGCAGGGAGGAGTAACCCCACCATCAACTGACAGCCAATCACAGCAGAGGGTGGCAGGAGGGGAAAGGGTTGGCCAATCCCAGCACAGGAGAAGTGGGAAGGGTGAGAATACCTCTTCAGTCGTTTGATGAGACGGGTGAGGGATCAATATATTCACGAATTTTATGAAATATTACTTGTGCCACTCTTGCATTTTGTGTCGTGGGAGTTGTCCGCTCATTATAATTGTGGTAGACAGATGTTTGTATTCTGCATGTATCCGCAACATTACATTACCCGTCGCCAAGAGACATGTAAAATTCTCATTGTCAGAAGTGGTTAACGTTTATGTTTACTGTTGAGTTTACAACTGATCCACCGTTTTATAGTGGTCAAAACTTAATATAATTGGAATATATTCTAATTGCATTAAAACTTGGTTAGAAGAAGGCAACCGACAAGTATGGGCAGTGCACTTCTGGTGCAACGTGCAAGTGCATTTTGGTGCAATTGCACTTCGGAAATATGTGTAATTTTAATTGAATGAGTAATTGCAAGTGTATTTGCGCTTCGTGGACATAATTTATTCGCAATGGCGACAATGCAGTTGTATTTCCCCATTCACCCTTACTTGTGAGTGTGCTGGAGATATGAAGGGCTGTTCTGGCAGGCGCTGTCGTGTCGTTGGCCGCCAGGGTAGAGCTTTAACAGTCGGTATTTGGTTCCGGCGTTTGTCGGCCGTACTTATAATTTATTTTTGCATAAATGTAAATTACGTAATTGCAAATGTTTTCGGTTCGGGAGCACGAACTAGACTGAGGTGTGAGGGGTTAGAGCATCATAATTATGGACTTAGCCCTTCTGTGATTGGTTCTTTTGATGTTGTAGCAAGAATGACACAAGTAGCATTTTAGTTTTTGAATCTTCGGACTCTGACGACGTAATGAGCAGTGATGCAGTTTCAGAAGGGGCGGGGGATAGGGTAATGCAATTCCATAGGTTTTAATTTGATTCGCACATTTATTAATAATTCGATTAATTCCTTTATATATAAATGTAGTAATTTAATCACGCACTTGCATTCGCAGTTTATGATTTATTACACATCGCATTTACCAGTTACTAAGTACTCAGAGTATATTTGTACATCCGTCTCCGATGACAGCTCCAGTCACAATTATGAATGGTTTTCCCCCGGTCGTCCATATTAGAACATATTAAATATATGAAAGACTGGGATTTATTTTAGAAAAATAAGGGTGTTATTGCACAGAGCTATGACATGTAAATAGAATAAGTAAGGGATTTAATTAAATAGTGCAATAACTAATTACGCACAGTTGCATGTGCAACATTGAATATTAATTATATGTGCAGAGGGACAGCAAATACATATGTTATCAGCTTGGAAGCTGTAAGCACACTGTGCTCTTCAGAGGAGCTGGATGAGAAATGTAGTTACAGGGTAGAAAAAAAAGGGGGGGGATAAAGTTTCAGATGAGGCGAGTGTCCTTTCTATATGCACTTTTGCTTGCCCCATCCCTCCAGGTAGCCCCATCACCTCTGAATGCACTTTTCCCCTCCCACATCTCCGAGGAAATGCATTCGATGGTAGGTGACAGCCACCATCTACAGGGATGTTATCGCACTGTATTTAGGAGGCGAGTTTCCTTGAGAATCCACTTTACCACTCCCTCATCATGCCACACCGGCTAGTTGCATTCGCTGCCTTATACCACCCGCAGGTATCTACTGCATCGCATGTAGGAGACGAATGTCCTTGTGAATGCACTTTTCCGCTCCCCTTTCTCACTCGCCTCGTTAGTTGCATTCTCAGCCATATATCACACGCAGGGAGCTATCGTATCGCATTTACGATGCGAGTGTCTCTTGTTAATGCACTTTTCCCCTCCCCCTTCGCTATTCGTCAGCTAATTGCATTCGCTGCCGCATACCACTCGCAGGGATCTATTACATAGCATGTAGGAGACGAGTAATCCTTATGAATGCAATTTTCCTTCCCCCTTCTCGACATGCCCACTAGTTGCATTCGCTGCAGCATAACACCAGCAAGGAGATATTGCATCGCACATAGAGGGCGAGTGTTCCGTGAAAATGCGCTTTTCCCCGCCCCCTTTCTCAGCGATCCAGCTAGTTACATTCTCTGCCATATATTTCTCACAGGGTGGTATTACATCGCATTTAGGAGCAGAGCGTCCCTTGTGAATGTATTTTTCTCTTTCCCCTTCCCACCTCGCCGGCAAAGTTATATTTGGTGCCAAATACCACAAGCAGGGATCTATTACAGCGCATCTAGAAGGCGAGTATCCCATGTGGATGCACTTTTCCACTTCCCCTTCCTACTTCGACGGCAAAGATGTATCCCCTGCCAGGTATTACTCACAGGGATCTGCTGCATCGCATGTAGAAGGTGAGTGTCCCTTGTGAATGCACTTTTCCCCTCCCATTCCTAACTCACCTCGTTAGTTGCATTCAATGCCAGATACCACCCGCAGGGAGGTACGGGCTTCGCATGTAGGAGGCGAGTGTCTCTTGTCAATTGACTTTTCCGCTCCCCCTTCCACACTCACCCGCTAGTTGCATTCACTTACAGATACTACCCGCAGGGAGCTATTCCATTTCATGTAGGAGAGTGTCCCTTGTGGATGCACTTTTCCCTTCCCTATTACGCCTCGCCTGCTAATAACATTCGCTGCCAGATAACACACGCAGGGATCTATCTCATTGCATATAGGAGGCGAGTGTCCCGTATGAATGCTCTTCTCCCCTCCCCGTTCGCAGCCTCGTCCGCTAGTTTCATTCGCTTCCAGATAATACCCTGAGGAAGCTATTGCAACGCAAGTAGAAGTCAAGTGTTTCTTGTTCAATCACTTTTCCCCTCCCCCTCCCTTTCGAGAGATAGTTGCTTTCGCTGCCAGATACCACCGGCAAGGAGCTATCGCATCGCATGTAGTAGGCAAGTCTCCCTTGTAAATGCACTTTTCCTCATCCCCTTCTCGTATCTCTGATTATTTGCATTCACTGCCAGATACCAGCCGTAGGGAGCTATTGCATTGCATGTAGGAGGCGAGTGTCCCTTGTTAATGCACTTCTTCCCTCCCCATTTCCTCCTCGCCGGATAGTTGTATTCGCTGCCAGGTATCACCCAAAGGGAGCTATTGCATCGCATGTAGGAGGCGAGTGCCCATTGTGAATGCACTTTTCCCCTCCCCCTAACCCTCTCGCTGGCTAGTTGCTATCACTGTATGTACTGTCCGCGGAATGATATTGCGTGCTTTCTCTCTACGCCTCCACTTCACCTGTTTGGAAGTCTGTAGGACCAACAATGATCTGAATAACAGTTTCCCCATCCCAACCATGACATAGTTTCCACCTGCATTATCTTATTATGAGCACTTGCATGTACAGTTGGGTATGCTGATCCTTGCACATACAGCAATATTCTTCGTGTTTCAGTTACCATAAGTACATATCGCATTGAGTAAATAATTGGTTTATTTAATAATGTATTATTACTCACATTGAAAATTTAATGAACGACTTATATGTACAGAGAGTACATAACGCAATTAGCAATTACTAATTACTGCGAACCTATTTTTACGTACGTCTCCAACGACAGCTCGCTCTCAATTGAGCTCCAGTCACCAGTATGAAATGTTATACCCACGGCAGCCATATTGGTAATATATTCGCGCAGTGATTAAAAATTAGATTAATTAAATATATTCGTGCCTCTGCATAAGCACTAACGAATTATTCATTACAACTTATCCCAATTACAATCTCTAATTTCACAAGTACGCATACCGAAAGCCCTTTTCTTTCACACAATGTAGGCAGCCATATTACTTTGTGTGTTTTAATATATAAGGCGTAGAGATTATGTAGGAAATATTCAGTCTAATTTTTGAAGTGGAAGATATCAGATCGTGGAGCTGCGAAAGGCGCAACACACAGGCAGTGTGATGCAACATAAATATTTGGTCACACAGCACTCTTGCATTTTCAGTAATGAAATAGTTAATTCATCTGTTTCCCCATTTACTTATTACACGAAAAGATTATTTATTCGCGCAAGTAAAAGAATAATGTTTTTAAAAAATTAATAATTAATACGCGCTTGCAATAGTGTTTTTTTAACATGTAATGAGATATACATATAACCATAGAATTTACGCCAATCCAATATAAAGTCATTCACATTAGGCGCAATCCAGCATCATGCATGGCACGACAAATCTTGACGGGTCCGAATTAGTTCATAAAAGATCACTGTCCGCGCTACTTACCGACCCAGGGAAATACACTTATAGAGTCTCCAGGGATGCATGAGATGATAGACAGCACTGGTTAAATAACATAGTTCACAGCTTTGACGAGTCGGAATGAATTCGAAAAGACATTAGAAATATTCTCGTATCCCTCAACCTCGCATTCCCCAAGGGTTTGTGCAAGATGCCAGTGGACCCCCCAAGACACATGTCATCTCTCTAACTGCAGGCGAAACTGGTTGTGACGGAACAAAAGACGCGCAGATGCAACTGACTTTTCTGCAGTGAAAATCGACGAGCTTAACAAAGTTATTGGATGGTTTTTAAATGTAACGTGGACAATAACTTAGTATAAAAAAATTAACAGCTACACTTCGCGCGAAAATTACCAGCACTTGAGTGAATTTGCATAATAACTTGATACACACTTAATGAGGCAAATGGTTATGGGATTTATGAATTAAGAAAATTAGTCCTCGTTTCGTCTGCCGACAAGATTAGTTAGATATTTGTTTTATTTGTATGTGAACCTTTCTGCATATAAAATTTTACTCTTCTTTTTATTGTCATGGTACCGCACGACGTAATGTGTAAACTAGGATGTAACCATATCTTGACTGAAGCGATGTTTGAGACGTCTTTTAAGTATGCAGTTTCTAGTCAAATTGGTTATATCAGGCAGGTGGTGACCTATAGTACAGGACCTAGCCCAAGTCACGTGTGCACTTCTTAAACCCCTATATTTGATTGCTGGAATTTATCGCGTACACATAGGAGTGTTAAAAAAAATTGGTTATGGTCCAATTCGTGGTCGTTTGCCCGTTATATTGCTTAATTTTGGGTTTCTTGTATCTCCGTACCCAATTGTCCGATTTTAATTTTTTACATATCATTTCACTTCATTTTAAAATACAAATACATTACACTTCTACGCATTTTTATAACTCTTATAGTTTTTTTTAACAAAATCTAAAAGACTAAAAAAAAAAATAATCCAACAAAATGGTGTAATTTTCGGTTTGACTTATCTCCTTAACCACTCACCGAATTATAATATTTTGTAGCTTATTTTACTACATTTTCAAACACAAACAACATTTGAGTCAGCAGATTTTTTGATTAACCTTGTAACTGCTGAGATATTATAAGGTTTTTAATGGACACTAGCAAATGAATTTAGAGTACTAACATTTAATTTTTGTGTTTTTTTAATTGTTGCAGATAGTTTAATGAAGAAGGTGCAACACATTTTAAGTGACAAAATTGTGCTTTTGAATCCGAATAAGAGACGCAGGGGCGAGATGAACGTAAATTTGTAAATTTTATATCAAAATGTTAAGCAGCAGTTAAAGTTGCACTAAGATCATTCAAAGTGCATTTGAGAAAATTGGTGATAGATAGTTACAAAGTATCAAGGACCAAGGAAGTACTAAATATCACATGGCTTGCTAAAGGCCTTATGTACTAATGGGGAAAAGATCTGTAGATATACGAGGAAATTTTGGCGAAAAATCTAGCACTGAAGATAATGATACGAGAACTCAAGAACTGTTCAAGAGAAGTAGTATGCGATCTAATCAACCTTCACTGAAAACATGTGCGGTGTGAAATCAAGCAAAAACTAAAGGAAACTCCAAAGTGTACCGCATTTATGAGGAATCCCGAGCTGAACAACTACTTAAGGCATCACGTTTTTATCTTGTTGCTGTTTTCCAGAGAACATGTACACTGGGAGATGTAAACAGTGTGTTTGCTGCAGACATACACTGTCAAAAAATTGTATAGGGAAGTATAACTTGAATTATCAAATAGATATAAAAAAGTTATCTGATTAAAATTCTGAATCAGGTGATCTTAAGGAATATTTAAGGATGTTTTTTGCAACAGTTCCATTTGAATCTAGAGGATATTCAATATGATACCTACGTAATGAATTTAAAGACAAACATTTACCAAACAAGAAGAATATCTGTAACAGTGATATGAAAAGGTTACTTATAGAGGAACATGGCAATAGTGTTAGCTTCACATATACAAAGGATCCTCGTGTATCACAGATGTTTTTTCCAATCGAATAACTGCCAGTAACCTTGCAGAGGAAATTCTTAATGCAGAATCTATCAATAAATATGCTGAGACCTTGCGCAGTGACATTCAATGTTATGATTTTGACTTAGAAAATACTGACAGAAATGCAAAATATCTGCATAGGTCTTTTAAAAAGATTAAAGGAACAATACCGATGTCTTGGTCAACATTTTACTCCGAAATGTTTTTATCATACGAGACTTCTGAGCAACTACAGTGGAAATGCCACGCCAACTTTCAAATACTATTTTATCTTATTCATAATGGCTCTAAGAATAAACCTCTCCATGTTGGTTTGGCACAGACAGTTCATAAATTGACTAGATCAAAGTTGTTAATTCAGACCGTGAATCGACTTGGTATGAGTATTAGTTACGATCCGCTTGAAAGACATAATGTGGTGCTTTCCTAGAGAATTCTGAGCTATTTGGGTGGGGGGTGGGGGTGTACATCTCCGCAACGAAATAAAGCCAAACACACCAATTAGAGCAGCAATGGACAATTTAGATTACCAGAGCAAACTCTTTCTGGTATTGGAGGCAGCCATGACATAATGTAACCGGAAATGACAGTGAACATAAAAGATTGGAGAAGAAAGAAACAAGTTTCTTCCGCAGTCTCCTACGATGCCAGGAGCTTAATTAAATAATCAAAAAGCCATAATTAATAGGATAAATAAATAAATAAACACTTTCTAGTGGCACAGAAGCCTGATCACATAATACTGTCTTCATCAGCAAGATAACAGGATGTGGTTTGGACTTCGTGCAGATACCACACAAGTTTATACAATGACCCAGCAGAATGTGGTATTCTAACATGGGATGCATTCAATAGTTTCCTATCAAGTGTGGATGTTCCACAGACGACAACTGCATTTACTTTAACACTGCCGCACCCTACAACTGAATTATGTGAAATATACACATTAATGAAAAACAATCAAGACTGTCTGGCCATTGTAGATCAGAATACAGGGTCACTATGGCTGATGTGGTTGGGTACATTATAGCAAAGGAAATACAACTACTACGGCCAGAAGAGTTTTCGAACTTATTTCTGGGCTAAGGAGGTTTCCATCTAGCAAAAGAAGTTATGACTTATTTAGGGAAATATTTAGCATGAAGTGTAGTTGAAAATATTTTCATTGAAACTGAGACTGTTAAGCCGAACGTTATGGACAGTGTACGTGCTAGAAAACATTAATAACGTGCTATGAGAGGGTTTTCTATGCTCGCGGAGGCTTTGTAACGCAAATTGCTTAAGATATTCTTGGAAAAATACATTGTACCAGAACATATAACCGAACAAATTTCAGAATTAATAGCTTGTACAAAGGATAAGAAAATAGGAGAAATAAGAACCCATGCAGAATCTCTGAAACCTCTACTGCCAGGTTTCATGAGATAGATTGAGACATTTTGTGCAGGACAGTGTACTGACAATGAGACATTCCGGTATTAGTACCAATTTCTGAGAACTTTGTTTCCTGTACTGCGGGATCTGACACGAGCTCAGAGAGAAAAAAACTGGGATATAATTAATAGCGCCCTAATGCGTGCGATTTCTTTCTTCTTTACATTTGATATGACTAATTATTCTCGGTGGGCAAGTGTCTTCCTGGAGGACTCCTTATATCTTGCTCGAAATTTTCCTGAAATTCATGCTCAGTTCCAAGCAGGGCACTTTGTCGAGAAAAGCACACACCGGAAACTCAGTTGTGTGGCTATGGGTCAAGTACTAGAACAGAATTACAACAAACTAGCAGAAGGTCATGGAGGAATTTTTGGAGTGACGAGGATAAAGGAAGCAGTGGTATTTTATGATCTCATAAGACATGAAAGAGTACAGATAGCACAATTTTTTAGAGATCTGTGTGGTTTTCTGTATGAAGATGAATACTCTTTACATCATGAGTTTTCAAAAATCATTACTGCCGCTGATGAACAATGTGTTAGAAGAATTATGAATTTCATGAAGGCTCAAAGAAATCCTTTCAATTCTACGAGTTCGAACAAGGGCAAAGAACTGCAGAATATTCTAACTAAACAGAAAACTTATCGTTCAAAAAGGACTCATCTTTTGAATTGCATACATATTGGAGAGAAAACTCATTCCCTGTTCAGAAAGGAAAGGTTTAAAGAGATGTTAGCGATGCAATGAAGATCGTTTTGCAAGAACAAATACTAAATTTTCTCCAAACAGACAGAGTATCCGAGTTTTTTTCTGGACTGTTTTAGAAACTTACGGCTGATTATGGTATCAATCTCAACACAAGATATTCAGACCTTAAAGCCAGTGTGGCGAAACGATCGGATTGATTCAACAAATCGATCAAGCAGCTAATATACCAACATTTCACTTCGAAGGGGAGTTACAAATGGATGGATGTTTTGCCTGAAATACTTAAACTTTATAATTCCAGATATCATAGACCTATCAAGTCGGCACACGAAAATTTATGGACAATAGATTGATGACAACTATTTACAACAATGTCGAAGTATTTGGCGAGAGAAAATATATGTTTAAAATTGGTGAATTTATACGAATCTCAAAACAGATAGCCCTCTTCCAGGAAAAATACATGGTTAATTGGCCTTATGAAATATTTAAAATTATTTCTGTTAGACATACGTATCCCAGAGTGTATTACCTAGAAACCTATGATGGACAGCCTATGAAAGTTGGATTTCACGAGCACGAATTGCAAAACAGATCTCCAAATGAACATTTGGTTCATAAAATCATTAAAAGGAAAAAAAGATAAGTCTTTGGTTCGATGGAGATGTTTATCAAAAGCACACGACTCGTGGGTTAAGAATAAAGATCTTAAAAGATTGTAATAGAATGTATGTAACATTATGATGCTAAATAAATAATTTGATATATTTAATATGTTGTTCATTTAATAAACCTATCGATATCGATGGGATTTGGATGTGCAATCAATCCACTTATTGACTGGATTATCGTTTCGTTGGATTAGCATATTTGAGCGGTATTCCATTACATTTATTTCCTTTTAATATTATAATATGTTTCATTTGTAATTCAAATTGAAAATATGATAGATTCGTATTTGTAATTCGTCGTGTTGCGTAATAATTAGTTGTGTTTGATTTGTAATTCAATTCATTGCATTTGATTCCTCTAAAATTTGATGTTATTTGTTGCACTTTAATTGTTAATTCAATTCGTATTTGGTTTTTTTTTCATTGTGATATAATTGATCGTTTTAATTCATTACTTTTAGAGTGATGGCTAGTTTATCGGAACACATTTCTGAGTTTTTAATTGTCTGTGCGGGGTTATATTTCTATGCTTGTAACAATACATTCTCTAAGAAATTGTTTAGTTTTAAGAGTACAAAATAGTATTTCCCTCGCTAAAACTTTCCGAACAAAAAAATTGTTAGTAAATATGTTTTTGGAAAAAATGATTTCATGTTGAAAAGTAATTTTATCTAAATTGATGAAATATTTTCTTTTTAAAGTGGAAAAACAGTAATTAATACGTAAAGTCATCTGTTAAAGAAATTGTATTAAAAACTGGCTTAAAATAAAATAAAATTTTGTGTTGTAAATGCAGTGTGCCCTTCTAGGACGAAACGTGCACTGGGAATGATAGGCTAGGCGGTGTGCGAATCTTAGTGTGTAGGGGACGCGACACACTATGGACTGGTGTCGGTGGTGGGGAAGTTGAGTAGAAGTGGCGGACTTCCCTGTTGGCTGTGCCATGCACGCAACTGCAGCACATGCACGGTGGAGCACAGCAGTGATGGGGAGCAGGAAGGTGGAAAGGAGCGGTTCTGTACGCCAGTGCATGCTGTGACTGCCTCCCACATCTTGCTTCACTCTCCACGACTGTTTCCCACAGTTCTGTCCGTCCCGGTGGCAGTAACAACTGTTTGAATGTCGCTCCAGCCCGCGTGGTCTAATCTCTCGTCCACTAACCATTCCCTCATTGCCTCTCTATGTGGCTTTCGCCAAGAAGCTTTCTACACCCAAGTACCGCTGTGTTTTGTAAAAACGTTGTGCGCTGTTGAGAACTACGTGAGATTTTTAAACACACACAACTTACCCCCCTCATTAAAATTATATATATTTTTTTATATCAGTAAAGTTATTCTCTTGAATCTAATATGACTTGCTATTCAAATTATTTTTTTACAATCAATTTGGAACATATTATTATTACTTAACACGAAAGGATAGACTCCAGCGAGATTGTGACTGATAATATAGCATGGAAACTTTGGTTATAACTAAAATTTTAAAGAATTCTATAGATAAAATACATACAAAGCGTATTTTTCTCTACTACGTACAAATATTTGAATGCGTATGTTATCCATACTTAATACCTTGGACTTATGTAGCACATAAATTATAGTAAATCGAAATATATGTGTTTTGAAAATGACATTCTTCAAAAAAACGAAAACTTATTTAATGAAATTGTCTCTTGTACGAAACTGTATATAGTTATATTTTCTTGGATTTCTTTCCTAGAATAAGATTACTGTTGGATTAAAAAAAAAAAAAATTTTAAGTTTGCTGGAAAATGGGATAAAATTAAAACTTAAGAATTATTTTAAGTTATCGGATTAATCTTTAAAAAAAGTGTTAGAAAGGGCTTATACTTTCATTGAATTTAGTGGATTAAAGATATTTGGAACATAATTTTTACTGTTGGTGAATTAATACTTTTTTCAACGGGACTTGTAAAATTTTATTTTGCTGGATGCAAATATTCAAACAAGCTAGTGTCCGGGGTTGGAGAATAAGGCAAACCGTTCTTCTGGACAGGGCAATACTCTGGGAGAGTTCAAAATTCCTGGCCGCTAGTATTTTCTATCTTTTAATAATGGTCGATTAACTTGTGATTTCCTCTACGAGTGATAACTATGGGATTCGTTAAACTTCTACTGTGATAAGTTTTCGACAATAGTTGTGTTAAAATTATTCGAACTGTTAAACTTCGTTTCCGTAAAGACACTTACATGATTTTTTTTCATGTGAAAAGATTCGTGGTAGGTACAATTCAGAATGTGTATTAGTAGCGTGTGAATTTTATCCTTTATTTGGAAGTTTGTGTGTGATTTTTCACTTGACTAGGATTTTTAAATGTGAAGTTCCAAAACTTATCTCGCGAGACTTAAACGAAATGTGTGTTAAAAATGGTTTAGACCGATGTAGTGCATTTACATAGTAGTCTATATTCTTTTTTCAAAGTATCGTAGTTATTATTTAATTGTTTTTCTACGATCAAGTGACTGGAGCTTCAACGAAAGTTTTATTGCTTGTTAAAAGTGAATTACTATTTTTTTTCTTGGAAATGGGGTAAGTATTTTTCAGTACTTATTCGTTGTTTAAAATATCTAGTGAAATATTTCGTAAGGTTTTATAGAAAACCAGTGAATTCGCAAATACGAAATTATTATTGGTTTGGTAAAGTATTTAATAATAAAATTTTTGTGCGAATCATTTATTTGTTTGTGCGTTTCGGTGTTGAGAGATGCTGAGGTGCTTAAATTGTATGTCGTTAATTTATAACACCAAGCTTGGTAGGGAAATATGATATATTTTTATCACTTCGTTACTTAGTTTGCGTATTTTGGAAGTGTGCTTCCATCTTGGACAAAAGTTAGCATATTACATCAGGATTTCTGGGGGAGGTAAGCGAGTTTTCATTTAGATGTGGAAACGGGCTCAGATGACTGCAGGAAAGTATTTGTTTCATCCAGTATGTGCGCTATAAACATAATTTTTAACAATTTTTCATAGTCAGGTAGTTGTGTTTATTTGGACGTTAATTGTATTCACCTCTCTTTTCGATAGTTATTTCCTAACCATTTTATTTCGGAGAAATATTTCCGACTCTTCGTGTATATATAGTTCAGTCGCCTGGCAGGCAGCCTACGATCAACATCCCTTCCGACATACAGCTTATAAGACTCAGAAAATCCTATACCGAGGTCATTCCTATAGCAACCTCCAGATAGAATGGAAGTATAATAAAATCATTTAACATCATAGGATACAAGTTTTCAAATCTCTTGTTAATGTGTTTAGGAAGAGTGCTGTTTAATTCAAGTCGTGTAATTTATTCTGTCTTAATTTATATATTGATAGGGAAATTTTATTTATAACAAATTACTTGATTGATTTATTTATGACACGGATAGCTGGGGTCTCTAATCTGTTTGAAATTAGTATTTCCTTTTCAATGAGTCTTTCATGTAAATTATATTACCAGCATACAGTAATTCTTATTCACTTCTCTTTTCGCTTAATTAATTACATATTTACTAATAATTTCATTAGATACGCCATAACCTCTGTCGCCTGCCAGACGACGGTCGAAGCAGACGTGTCTTAGCCCTCAGTCACCTGACAGATGCAAAGAAACTTAATAAGAAAATAATATACATTTCACAATAATTTAACTATATATATATATATATATATATATATATATATATATATATATATATATATATATATACCCCCCTTCCCCAACACAGCTACAACTCAGTACAATGACAGACGTCCGAGAGTGAGGACATACCATGGTGCTCTCCAAAAATAAAAATTATGACCCACTATACATATATACCCCTTCCCCGACATATCACACCTCAGTACAATGCCAGACCTCCGAGAATGAGGCCCTACGAAGCCCCTATTCAAAAACCAAGGTTTTTAAGAATTAAAATAAAGAACTTTAGCACACTCTTATACCAAACTATAGATTTATCAATTCACACAAAATTCAAACATTAACAATTATTTCAATAATTCAATTCAATCAATTGTATATATCCATAAAAGTTATTTTAGCAGATTAAAATCGGATTAAAATTTTGTTCGGAATAATTTCGGATAAATAATTAATCCGAGTAATCAATTTGCTATGAAATTAATTAGGTCAATCAATAAAGGCGACATTCCTTTTTATCTAGGACCCGTGCGCCCCACTACTCACAGCAAAATGACCTCACCTCGGAACTGCCGCGATAATTCTGCGCTCAAGTTATTTAAGTGCCACATAACATGACACCATATTCGACATTGTTAGAAACTGTGTTATGACTGAGGGCGCAGAAGGTTACATTCGGCCATTGTCTGTTTAGTTTGCATGGATGTGGGAGGACGGTTGCTAACCGGCAAAGAACTCGACTAAAGTGGAGTCACTGAACGACTATAAAATATATTCACCAATGCAGACAACAAGATTAACTTAAACAAATTCTGAGAAAAGAGTTAACACAAAATCCATCTACACACACATTGTTCTTCCTTTTATACTTCCCAATGGCTATTGAACCAACACCGATCTTTCTGCACTGGGAGCACTCTCAGTTCAGCGCGGCTACGGGCAGCAATGAACACTAAAGAAGATCTCGCAAATGTGGCAGACCAGAAACGAAGACGAAAACAACTCTGCAGTAGAATGGAATATGGCAGAATTTCCCGCAGAGTAGGGAATTTCCTCGGGGAAATAACGGTTTCCTTTACAAACCGGTCAGTGGGTTTCCATTTGAAAATAATATTGCTTCACGTCGTCAAAGCGCGCTGCCTGCTTTGCAAGAAAGCGCTCCTGAAAAGCAATAAATGTTGCGCAGAACTTCACCAATCACGCAAAAAAATGTACTGCATAACGACAGAAGCCCGCAAGCAGCCAATAAAGAAAGTCCGTGCATTTTTTTTCCGGAAACAATTCGTTCTTATAAATTATTCTTTCAGAATATGAAGAAAGAAAAATATACTCTCTCATTTTTATAGGTGTCTCGCAGAATATGAAAGGAAATGAAATATTGGAAATACACGTGCACTGTCGCTACGTATGACTAGCAGAAAAATATTCGATCAGAATTATATTATTCATGTTTCTTCTTTCTAGAAAAATTAAAAGTTTTCTAGCTGTTACTTGTGTCACTATGGTAAAGAGATGGGCACCATCGCCAGAAATTATGGTAACTGCAAAACGTAGTAACTACCTCTGTGTTCACAAACAATTATAAGAACTCTCAGTAGTGGAAGCAGGTATCAAAATTAATAATGAAACGTGTTAGCTGTATTTTACTGACATATTTAAATAATACGGCACTCAGAAATAATTATTTTATTTAGGAGTTTAAACAGATATAAATTTTGTAGACGGTCTTTACTGTCACGTAAAGTATTTTTCCCTTGATAGACATGCTAATATGTTTCCAACAGCAAAATATTTCACTGCCCCTAAATAAATAATAGTGTATTTCGCAATTAAAAACCTCACATAAGGGATTTCAGTATTATACTATAGTATGTCATTCAACAGGGTTAAGGAGGGGGATCTGGGGAACCGGGGCGCCATTTTTTATTTCACTTTTTCCCTTAAATATTAGCTCATTTCACCCCGCCAACGGCGGCAATGTTAGTAGCCAGTATGCCGCAATTTTTTTAATTCGCCATTTTGGTGGCCAGTACATCATTTATAATGCTCTATCATTCTAAGTTGTTTTTTTTCGCGCTTTTCCATTCCAAGTAGTTTTTTTTTCTCACACTATCATTCTGTCTCACTTCTTTCTCATTCCAAGGGTTTTCTCCGACTTATCGACATCGGCATGCGTAGTACCACAAGGTTTAACATGGTGAGAGAGTATCAGAGGCGAGGTTGGTAAAGGGAATTAACCTTGTTCGCCCTTATCGACAATCACCTAAAAAGTGAGGTTAGGTGATATCATTTTATGGTTATTATTATCATAATGTTTAAGAAATGTTTGGCTTATATTAAAAATTTATTTATTATTTTTTTATATAACAAACACAGACGTGGCCATCTTGAATTTTAGTAAACATAGACGCAATCTTTATTTTATTTTTAAAATAATTTTGTAACCACTCCGACCATCAAATACAATGCATCGCCTACCTTACAACATGGCATTTTTTAGACTAATGTCCTTTCTGGCAAGGTCAATTATGAATTTAAGCCCTTTTGTATATATACTCATAATTTCGGAACCGTTAATACTGTAAGGCTCAATTTCATAACATAGACACAGAATTTTATATATGTCATGGCGGTAAGAGCATATAAGCCCTATGGCCTTTCTCACAAGGTCAATTTTGAGTTAAGCCCTTTTTCTAAATGTACTCATAATTTCTAAACCATTGGTGCTATGTTCATCAAATTCATAACATAGACACCATAACCGATATACAACATAATTTTAAGGGCATTTAGGCCCTAAACACTTTCTGGCAAACGTTTAATTTGAGTTAACCCTTTTCGTAAATATAGTCATGATTTTGAAACATCGAAGCTCTGATCATCAAATTCATAACATAGACATCATACCTGATATTCAGAATAATAGTAATGGCATTTAGGATCTTAAACCTTTCTGGCAAGGTTAATTATGCATTTAAGCCATTTTATAAATATAGCCAGTCCTCAGTCAATGCACATAAAGTAGTATAATTTCCGATTTTATTTGTGAGCTGGGTAGGTGCTAGGCTTACTTAATGCAATGATAAGATGGGATTTTGAAGTTCAATCGTCAGTCAGGGCATGTAATATTATTTCATTCCCAATTTTAGCCAGATTTTATGTGTGATTTGCTTAGATGGTAGAGGTAATTAATGTTATGTTAATTTCGGATTTTGGTGTTCTATTATTTGGTCAGGGCACGTAATAATATATCCATTCTGATTTTAACCAAATTTTATTTGTGACTTGGGCAGGTACTAGGCTTACTAAATGTTATGGTAATTTCGGATTATCGAGTTCGAGTATCGGTCAGAACACCTAATATTATTTTATAAACGAATTGACCAAAGATTTATTTTTCTTTAATATTCCTTCTTATAGTAATTAATGTAATGTTTATTTTGGATCACCGAGATCGAGTCCAAGGGGGAACACAAAATAGTTTTTAAAAAAGCCGTGAAATGCATTTTTACTCATCCACTTACTATCGCTGTCTATAATATAACCTGATCAGTGTATACTGCTCAACTCACGTGTTTTATGATTGATGTTAACTATCGAAGGCCGAGAATGGTGGAGAATGCAGTTATATGATGTGATTGCATAATTAACCTGATCAGTGTATACTGCTCAACTCACGTGTTTTATGATTGATGTTAACTATCGAAGGCCGAGAATGGTGGAGAATGCAGTTATATGATGTGATTGCATAATTAACCTGATCAGTGTATACTGCTCAACTCACGTGTTTTTGATTGATGTTAACTATCGAAGGCCGAGAATGGTGGAGAATGCAGTTATATGATGTGATTGCATAATTAACCTAATCGTAAAAATCCATACTTGTATAAACATTCAATGAATATTTACTAGGTATCCATGTACATGCATGAAACAACAACACATTTACCGAAGTAATAGAGCCTCTCAGCAAAACAGCAAAACTCGACTGTCATATAACATTTAATTTGTTTCATAATTTGCAAATAGTATTATTTTTATTAATATTAGGTGTGGATGGTATTACACTTACATTATGCTAGCATTTACTATACACACTTATCAAGTATGCACATGATATGAAGAGAGACATATGTCCGATCCCGAGGAACTACAGCTCAAGACTAAATACTTACTGTAATCATATATTTTACAGGATATTTTCAACGGAAAACAGTTCCTGCTTTATTCCTATCGGATCAATGAGCCCTAAAAGGAAAAAAAACAAGCGTGTATGCGGTTTCAACATCTACCAACAACCACAGACAGAATATTTCAATGAATTACCCTGGTAAACAATTTCACCATATAATAACAAAAACACATACACGCACACATCAACCCACAAAAAACAAGACTATAAGCACAAGCACACATAAAGCCCTTTTATAAGCAAAATAACACATAATTTCCCATACACTAAAGATACAGTCAACAAATTCATAACTGGCACATCAACCCCACAAAAAACTAGACTACAAGGGTAAACACACCTTAAGCCTTTTTATAAGCATACAAACTCATAATTTCCTATATACCAAAGCTACGGGTATGAAATTCATAACACACACTCACACAACTCATTTCCACATATCATACCAGACAATTGCAAAACCCCATACCATCAAATTTGAAAAGCAAAACTAAATACTTCAAAACTATATAAACGTATCATCCAACTCAAATGAACAAATCATACAAAAACAGACATTATAATATTATGACATCAATTCAAACTATAATACTAACAATATTACACCCAGTTTCAAAACCCCTAACATCAAACTTTACAAGCAAAACTAAATACTTGACAAATATATCAACATATCATATAACACAAATGAACAAATCTCCATCGTCTGTCATCCTTTAAACATTATTACACATATTTAATCTAAAGTACATTGTTATACAAAATGTCAAAAGGCTTATCAAGGTTCCATTTTTCTAATTTACTATGTATAACATCATTTAAAACCAAATTAAGATCCAGATGAAACACTCATCGCACTCAAATCGTGCTATCCCATACTACATATAACAATAAAAACATGTTTATTACATAAAACACCATAGTCAAAAAATCTTCGTTAAGATCTCCTCTTTTTTACAGTTGATTCGACCCTTCTAGGATACTTAGATCTTAACTGCGTAAGAAGTCTTTACACAATTAAATCTTTTTTCATCACACAATAAGATTAAGTGTTGGTTAAATATAACTATAGTTATCTACTTCGAAAAACGTCAAAATTCAAGCATGCATACTGATTTAGTCAAAACTTCAACCTAAACACAGACATATAGAGTTATACTGAAATATGGAATGTTTCATTTTCCAAAGAAGTAAATACGCATATATGAATTTCTAGGTGCGATATTTGTTCAAACCCCATAATTTTAAACATTAAATATTCAATAATCCTTTAAAATGATCGCTCTTTATATATATCTTTATGTTAAAGGCATATTAATACAATGTAGGGTAACAACACAAATGCTAAGTATTTATTACACAACAAAGATCAACAGTACACAATGCAAGTCATTGAATTACCTAACATACCCTATCATAACCAAAGACATTTGAATCTTTTAAAATTATTCTAGCAAGAATGTTTTGCAAATGGCTAACTAATTCTCCCAATCTTCCAAAGGAAACCATGTTTAATTGTTTTCTTTACAGCTTAATATTTTGAAAAACGAAACAAAAAAATTGTATCTCTTATGTTAGGTTACACTTACATCAGGATAGTTGATCACACACATTATCAACCATCAAGAGGATAATATAAATATTCGCATAACAATATTAAATATTTAGCGAGAATATTTAGATATAAGAAATATATATGTAGCGATTCAAGAACCATACATGGTAATTAGATATTCCTTTTAATCGCATATCAAGTAAATTAACCAAAATAATGACGTAATGAACATCCAAATGCAACAACTATGTATGTATTAATCAGAAACCAAACACCCTACGACCGATGAAAAATAAAAATAAAACAAGGATGGAAGACAACTATAGGTGTGAGAACATACTCATTGCTTCATTGCAAGTCAAAAACACTTAAAAATAGTATTTATGTATTTATTATCTACCATGATTAATTTCACTCTAAGTACTCATCTTAACATGACGAGAGCTAAATTCTGATTAACACATGTATGAAATCAAGAATAATTTATATACAAGCCATCTTGTAATGCACTACACAACAAAAGCTAAACTTTTTTTTTTTTCAATATCTATCTTACTATATATTCAACTATTATACAGCATTGGTAATTAAACAAAGTAATAGCAATCCATACCCACTTTCTTTATCATCATCTCTAGACGGGAGAACAATGATCTAGATGTAAAGATGTAGGTCAGGGACTTATGTAGGAAGGCTATACAATCACAAATTGTATAACAGATATATTTAATGTATACAAATATGAAAAAAAAAATTCGAAAGTATATTTAATGTTAAAAATAATTAAAACCAAGGAGATAGTGGCAGATCTACTTACAACATTGCCCTAGAATATGCATGTCAACGACAAGAAATTTGTTACCTAACACCCGAGCAGATCACAAAGCCCAAATAGAACATCCCACGAGGCAAAGTATGCAGCCCATGCAAATAGCAGCTTTATCGTTAACGCTATAGAACATATCTAACAAGCAGTGGCGACTCGTTAGGGCAAGCAAGGGAGGCAGTGCTTGCCCAGACAGTTTCCTGACAATGTTATATTTAAAATAAATATTAAATTCTAACTTATATTTAATTCAAGGAAAGTTTCCACTCATGCGGTACACATTCTACTCGGGTAACAATACTGTACATTATAGAAAACAAACTCATTGGCTAGCAAAACCTAGATGTTTGGAAACGCTGTAAGATATGTAGATATATTTGTCAAGTATTTAGTTTTGGTTGTAAAGTTTGATATTAGCGATTTTGCAACTGGGTGTTATGTTGTTGATATCATAGTTTGAAGTGATTTCATAATATGATCGTGTCTGTTATTGTATGCTTTGTTAATTTGAGTTGAATGATATGTTGATATAGTTTTGAAGTATTTAGTTTTGCTTTTAAAGTTTGATGGTATCGGGTTTTGCAATTACCTTTATGACATGTGCAAATGAGTTGTGTGAGTATGTGTGTGTGTGTGTCATGATTTTTATACCTGTAGATTTCATACATGGGAAATTATGAGTTAGTATGTTTGTAAAAGGGATTTAGGTGTGATTGACCATGTAGTCTTGTTTGTTGTTGATCTTGATGTGTATGTTATTAATTTGATGAGTGTGGCTTTGGTATATGGGAAATTATAAGTTAGCTTGCTAATAAAATGTTTTAGGTGTGTTTGACCATGTAGTCTGTTTGATGTTGGGGCTGACGAGCGTGTTTTGATTTTGATTACTGTAGCTTTAGTGTATGGGAAATTATGAATTAGTATGCTTATAAAAGCGATTAACGTGTAATCGAGCTTGTCAGTAAGGACGTAAAGCCTAAATGACTTTATCTTTGTGTTGGATAGCGGATACAATGCCTAAGTTATAAATTTGATGATTGTAGCTTTAGTATATGGGAAATTATGAGTTAGTATGCTTATAAGAGGACTTTATGTGTGTTTGACCATGTAGTCTTGTTAGTTTTTGGGGTTGACGTTTGAGTGTGTGTGTTTTTTGCTATTACATGATAAAATGGTTTATCAGAATAATTAATTGAAATATTCTGGCTGTGGTTGTAAGTAGATGTTGAAACCGCCTACACGATTGTTCTTTCCTGTTAGGGCTCGTTGACCTGATGGGAATAAAGCAGGAACTGTTTTTTCTTGAAAATATCCAAGGAAATATTTGATTACAGTAAGTATTTAGTCTTGGGGTGTAGTTCCTAGGGAGCTGACATATGTCTCTCTTCATATCATGTGCATACTTGATAAGTGTGTAGAGCGAATTAAAGCGTAGAGTAAGTATAATACCATCAATACCTAATATAAATGACAAGTTATGCTAATAGGAAATTATGAAACAAATTATAAGGTATATGACAGTCAAGTTTTGCTGTTTTGCTGAGAGGATATATTACTTTGGTGAATGTTTACTTGTTAATTATTCATGCGTGTACAGGCCTACCAAGTAAATATTCATTGAATGTTTATGAAAGTATGGTTTTTCACGAATATGTTAATTATGCAATCACATAGTATAACTGCACTCTCCACCATTCTCAGCCTTCGAGAGTTGACATCGAACATATAACACGTGAGTTGAGCAGTATACAACGATCAGGTTATATGATAGACAGCGATAGTAAGTTAATGCGTAAAAATGCATTTCCTGGATTTTTTTTATTTACTTTTAAGTGTACCCCGTGCGACTCGATCTCGGTAATGACAAATAAACATTACATTAATTACTATAAGCAGGACTATAAAACAACAATTAATCTTTGTTAAATTTGGATACAAAATAATATTAGGTGTTCTGACTGAGACTCGAACTCGATAATCCAAAATTACAATAGCATGAAGTAAGCCTAGCACATGCCAAAGTCACAAATAAAATTTTGTTAAAATCAGAAACGAAATAATATTATGTGCCCTAACCAAATAATCGAACTCCAAGATCCGAAATTAATACTACATTAATTACCCTTACCACCTACCCAAAACACAAATAAATTGTGGTTAAAATTGGAAATTAAATAATATTATATGCCCTGAACGATGATTGAATTACAAAATCCGAACTTAGCATTACATTAAGTAAGCCTAGTACGTACCAAACTCACAAATAAAATTTGGTTATAATCGGAAATTAAATAATATTACGTGCCATGATCGATAACCAAACTCCAAATTCAGAAATCACCGTGAATAAAGTAAACAGAGCACATAACCAACTCACAATTAAAATTTGTTTAAAATCGGAAATGAAATTATTTTATGTGCCCTGAGCGATAATCGAACTTCGAAATGTGAAACTAACATTACATTAATTACCCCTGCCACCTATCTATCCAACATACAAATAAAACTTGGTGAAAATCAGTAATGAAATAATTCTATGCACCCTGACTGAGAATCGAACTCTAAAATCCGAAATAAACACTACATTAATTATCCATAGCATCTACCCAATTCACAAATTGAATTTGGTTAAAGTCGGAAATGAAATAATATTATGTTGGAAATGATGTCCTTTATGAGTATGTACTTGGTGGGTTTATGACTAACCATGTTAATAAAAGGGCTTAAATGCATAATAGACCTTGCCAGAAAGGGTGTAGGGCCTAAATGCTCTAACCATTATGCTGGATATCAGGTATGATGTCTATGTTATGAATTTGATGATCAAAGTTTCAGTGTTTTCGAAATAATCATGTCTATATTTACAAAAAGGTTGAACACAAACTAAATATTTGCCAGAAAGGGTTTAGGGCCAAAATGACCTTAAAATTATGTTGTATGTCAGGTACGGTCTCTATATTATGAATTTGATGTGCACATCATCAATAATTCGGAAATTATAAGTAGATTTACAAAAAGGGCTTAACTGAAAATTGACCTTGTCAGAAAGGCCATATGGCTTAAATGCTCTTAAAGCCGTTACGGGTATTGGACACGGTGTCTATGTTATGAAATTGATCCATACAGTATCAACGATTCCGAAATTATGAAAATATTTACAAAATGGCTTAAATTCATAATTGATCCTGCCAGAAATGCCATAAGTCCAAAAAATGCCCTGTTGTAAGGTAGACGATGCATTGTATTAGATGGTCGGAGTTGTTATATAATTATTATAAAAATAAAATAAAGATTGCTTCTATGTTTACTATAATTCTAGATGGCCTCGTCTATGTTTGCTTTGTAAAGAAATAATAAATATATTTTTTTATTTTAACCCATAACTTTTCTTAAGCATAATGATAATCCTAACCCCAAAATGTACGAACCTAACCTCACTTTCTAGGTGATTGTCGATAAGGGCGAACAAGGTGTATTCCCTTTACCTACCTCGCCTCCGACACTCTCTCCCTAGGTTAAACCTTACGGCACTACACATTCCGATGTCGATAAGTCGGAAAAAATTCTTGGAATTAAAAAAAGGTAAGACAGAATGATAGCACGTGGTAAAACAACTTGGAATGATAGAGCATGACAAATGATGTACTGGTCACCAAACGCGTATTTCAAAATGGCGACATCTTAGATAGTAATATGGCCACCGGGATCAGAGGAAGATTAGGGAAATCATGAAGGAAAAAGGTAAATTTTGAAGGTAAAAGGGAAATCCAAGATGGCGCCATGGATCCCCCGATACCCCCCCCCCCCCCCGTTCCAACCCTTTGTTCACGAACATACTTTATTACACTACTGATTTGATCTTTGAAGAGTGTACTCAATGTTTTGCTGTGAACCTTGCATTGAAGAATTGTTATTGTTTTCGACAGTTTTATATCTCAGTAAACCTATAATAATCTCAAGAATTTCTAGGAGTGCGTAGATTTATGTGATGCTTAGCCGTGTGTATTTCAGCCCTGTTTATATGACTTTTTTTTTTATTTTTTCGGAATCGTCAAGTCGCAGCAATGCTGTGAAATTCTATAATGAATTGTTAAGGAAATATTTCATTTTTGTAGAGAAGTGCATTGTGAAAACTTCAAGGTACGAAACGTTTACGTAGGCGAAGTGTTTACTTACTACAGCGTGTACAAGCTCCGAGTTAGGGAAATGGGTCCACCAGCAGTTTTACGTTCTGGCGCACTCACAGCTACTCAAATACAATTTGCTTTCGGGTTGCCTCACCGCAGGGGTGGAATACAATTTGGGATTGCGAGTTGCCTGCGTGCCAGGCGCAGTGGTTGTGAACTTTAGACGTGAATTCCTCGCAAACAGGAAATAACACTACACGATCTGTTATACTAATTTTAAAGTGCTCTCTTATAATCCGTCATTGTAAGCACGATTAGCTTCCGGCATCACAGAATTGTATGCGACAACAGGGTTGCAAACAAAAATTCTCCAATGCCGTAATTTAATGGCGGCAACGGTTTTGCAGTGGTTGCTGATACTCGTTCAAGTACATGTTATACTGGATGACATTGTTCCATGTTTTCGACGTAATTATTAAGGTACTTATAACAATTTAACGCAATCATATATGCAAACCTTATTTGAGTGGCTGTACGTGTTCATGAAAAAATTTTCCGATTTCATGTTTACCATAAATGTAGAAAGTAACTTTTCTTAATTATGTTATTACTGATCAAGTAACATCAAGTATTCGAAACCACAAGCATTGCTAAAATTCTGCTTACCAGATTTATTACAAAAAAGTAAATTTGTCCTTATGAAATATTCCCAATTATGTAATGTATTTTAATGAGCATGTTACGATTAATATCGAAAATGTATTCTTGAAAAGTTGACAAGTTAATATGTAACAGTTGATTTTGCTAAAACAAAGAAATCCATTCTTCATAATAGGTTCGCATTGCAGTATAAATAATCCGAGATTCTAAATGTTATGTTTCCTGTTCAAATAGTTCGGTGCAAATACATTTTCCTGACAAATTTTCTACGTAGCCTAAATAGGTTGCCAGATGACATCATTAGTTCTCGATGTTGCAAGATATATTTAGCGAAAAAAAATATTTTAACATCTTTACGTAGTATTTTAAATAGTTATCAAAGTATTAGCAGAACTGCTGTAGTAGTAGTGAAATCAAAAGCCAGAAGTAGTAAGTTAAGTGAAACTGATAAATTTAAAATGCTGCCATTTCTTAAATAGATACGGGTTGGATATGATTTAAATTATGTTAAAATCAGTTAGTCTATTCAAAATGTTATCACGAAATTATCACACAAAGTGTAGAAAATTTTGTACTTCATTTTTAATCATTCTATACTTTACTTGCGATTAGACCCGCGTATAATTTAGTTTTTTGTGCCTGCCGCAGAGTGTGGGGCCGCGAATTTGCCTCGTACACCGTCCTTCGTTGCACCGCTAATGCCACCGCATAACAACCCCCCCCCCCCCTCCATATACGTAAGGTCCGTGCGCGCGTGTCTGGATTTTACAAAATACTTTTTTACAAAACTTTTTATAACTTTTAAATTATTGGCAATATTTCGATGCTTTAAAGGACATTTCTTATCGACATCTAACTGTTTTAAATATGGATTCATTATTTTGAATAATATTAAGTTTTTTATTGTTAGAAATGCCAGTTAATTTTACGTTTGTTTTTATTGCGTTATTTGAAATATAAATACACATATTACTGCTTATACAGGATGAGTTCTTTAAAAGAGGTCCCGTGTGACATGTGTTTAAAGAAGTGAGGGAATGAGGAAATACAGTCCAGAGTGACAATAACTTAATAGGAAGCCTAACATTTATTCTAATATGTGAGAAAATTGCCTGCCTTTTCCAACTTTAATTCTTCTCCCATACTCCACGAAGCACTGCCCTCTTTGTGAAAAGAATCGTCATAAATTAAGAGGGTTACAATAATCAATCACTATTTTAAAAAGAGCTGGAAATAATAAAACTGTTTTGGTGAGATCTGTGCTTACAGTTCATTGTGCATACAACTGCCGGTAGAATATTTACTACTCTGAGGAATGGAAAATATATGGATCTTTTCTAACTCTATTTATACTTATATTCCACTTTATAGCATTACTTCCCTCGCTCCGTTACACACATGTCCCACGGGGCCTCTTTTAAAATGCTGACACTGTATATTTAAGATATATATACTTAACAGATGTCATTTTAATAGATAATTTAATTTTACACAATATGGCGTACATAATTTTGTTATATCTCAAATGGATTAGAGAGCTTATTGCATGAGAGCGCGCTGGTGGCAAACTTTTTTCCCGGCTTAATTCACTAATACCGTTAATGCTCAGCTCCTATGAGAGCTAGGCAAAATTTTATACACACAAACCTTTTCCAATAAAGACAGATTATAACAATAAAAATCGTATCCAAATCGGTTCGGTGGTTCTCGAGATTAGCGCAGTCATACAGAAAGACAGACGCACTCCAGGGACTTCTTTTATAGTAAGTATTAATAGATAAATAAATTTGTTAGGAACCATTCAGGACTTGAATGGAATATATTTCAAAGAGACGCCGTATTAACGCGGAGAAAAATTCTACTCTTACTTTGTTATATCCGTTGAAGCAACTTTTTTAAATGAATAATGATCACTAAGTGGGAGATATTTTCTACATGTACGATACGTATATGAGAATTCTGTATTGCAGCGAATTTTAACGGAGTTGTACTATTTTATTTTACATTATATGTCAGCGCAGTTGGACACACGCAAATAAATTCATACATTTCAGATGTTGACGAAAATTACAAGTTTAAATATGCTGATTTTCGTAACTAAAAATATATACAATTCATTAACGTCGAAAAAAAATAAAAATATTATTGCCACATAATGCACAGACATAGTTAAATTTAGTAAATTTTGTATTTATTGAAATGGTTCTCTATTTTCATGACACTGAATGTTGTGAATTTAATAATGACAAACGTTACTTTAGTAAGGTGTTGTTTTTTTGAGCCAGTCAGCGTAAGGTATTTTACATAGCTGGCCTACGAAGGATCATGTTAAGGTGGCAGACATTAATAAATATGCGCTTCATAACAAACGACAGTTAATCTCCTTGGAAACCCTTGTCTTATTACCATCATCCCACACGGTTTAAGTGCCCTAGTGTGATTCAACGGCCGGTACGTGGGCTTAAGCAAACTTGTGTTCAGAGGCCTGTAATATCAACTTGGGAAGGTACAACGATGTTCCCAACTTTGTTCCAAGTGCTCTTGTAACTGAAGGCCTCTCCTGAAGCAAGTATACAGCACTTGCCGTCTAAGTTAACGATCAGCCATGTCTCTCTTGATTAAATTCCTATACAGAATTAACGACAGCTGCAGTAAACTGCTCCGGCCCATTAGCTATCGACGATTCGTTATGAAATTTGGAGGATCATTCTGTAATATATGTTAAGGTCGGAGCAACAAACTTCTCAAACAGCATTATTTGTGGCAGACAGTATATGAATATTTATGAAAATGTACCCGACCGCAAAAAATATCAAATTTACTTATAGTAGTAGAAAGTGAGTGCTTCTCCGGATACGCCCGCGTGTAATAGACGACGCAGCTAGCTACTTTAGCTTAAGACCTCTTTGTAGACCATATTAGTGGTTCTGTCCTCAGGTACAAGGATGACCAGTAGCTTGGCGATCATACTCTGGAGCAGACGACGAAGAGCTGCCAGGTCTAGTGGACAGACTATTCGCCTTCCACCTGTGTGAAGTGGGTTCGATTCCCGGCAGGGTCGCTTCCGGATTTTTACTTGTGGATATAGTGCCGGACGATTTCAACGAGTTTTCTCCGGGATCTTCCGTTTCTCCCGCCCTTGCATTCCACCGCTGCTCCATGCTCACCTAACTTCACACTAATCGGCTCTCAAGTTAAAATATCTTCACGCTCCACGTCGAGCTGCAAGTGTGAGAAGCAGTCCTTCTTTAAATCTCTCTCCGCCACATTAGTGACAGTCCATGGACCTTACTTACTACCGTAGCAAAACGGAACTTTAAGGAAACAGCAGTCTCTTAAGTTCTAAAGAATAAGGTACTATTAAAGAATGAAAGATGCGCGCTGTATGAAAACTGATTATCCTACTCTGGAGCATATCGAGTGAAAACTGCTGCCACGATTACATGTTTTGCAAGGCCTTCACTTGGGTGGCTGTTGCTACTGCAGCGTTTTCGCAGGTTAAGATTTTGCAGTAAAATTAATGGAGCCACACCCTTGAGGAAAAGCTTGTATGTTGATAGGCCAGGAGGGTAGACGCTGTTAATGAACTCCACAGAATAATGGACTGCATCATCAATTTTAAGACTATTTCTCCCTTTTCGAACTGAAACAAACAATGCTAATAATTCATCATGTTGTTAAAGTTGTTCAATCCTCGTAACATATTAACAGGCAGTTTATTTTTTACTATTTTTGATGCACTTTAAAACTATAGACTATCGATTCGATAAAATTATTTTGGGTTCTGAGTATTTCTAGTATTAACGCTACTGGAATATATTAAAATTAGATAAAAAAATTTTTTCGTGAAAAAAAAAACTGACGTAATGAAAAACAGAATATAAACAAACGTCGGTATTGTTACAACACATTATTTTGATAGTTCTCTACATTATTTGCAAGTTTTTAGTTCATCGAAAATGACAAACAAATTTGTTAACCGCGGAAAATAAATGTGATTTATACACGTATTGACAAAATACCAACAAACTTCAGCTAGAGGTTAATCACGAAAAGAGGAGGTCAAGATACATACGAATGGTCTAAAGTGAATTCTGAGGGCGGAACATATCTATGAAGTTGGACCTGAATCGTTAGTTTATTACAACAACTGCAGATAGAACACTGAGCTTCTGGATAATGTGTAAAAATTAATGTGACATGTGTGTTAATCATAATCTATAATCAATCATGGAAATTAAGTCGAACTAAGAGTAGTAACGGTAGTTATTTCGATGAAATAATTTAATGAAAGCGACAAACAGGCGTTGTGATGTTCGCATATATTTTCCCCTTCCCACATTATCCAGACACACAAAATATCATCACAAAATTGTTCTTCAATATTTGTATTAAAATAGTGTCAGGAGCATTTGCAAATATATCTACCGCCGCATGAAATCAAATAATACTTCAAACGTAATATGTTTTCACATTCTTCTTTCGTGAAATGACCTACATCCGATGTTAGTTTATCTAATTTAGATACATCTTGTATTGTGCAGTTTTTTTTATGCACAAAGTTAAAACATTTTCATGGGATTAAGATTTTTTTTTGAGTTGCAGTTATTTTGATAGGAAGTTACTTTACAGCTATTAGTATTCGGGATTTATAATTATGTGGATAATTGGTGACTTAGATATATTTATCTAGGCTTTACAAGTGAAGTTAACATCCCAGCTAGCTCACACGAATGAAAGAAAGCAGGCAAGAAGGACTCCAAACCATAGACTAAAGATGAGATAGAACGATATCGCTGGATGGGCACAATCAATCGCTATGTCCCAACATTGAACTGCTTTTCTGCAAACACGTCTAGCAAAAATGGCGTGGATTGAGGTTGAAGTTAGAACACTCATTGTAAACAAGTGCTTTTGAGTTGTTTTTATACTTCCTTTAATAAATTTCCAATTATTTTAGATTACATTCTAACCGGTAAAAGTATTTTATTAATATAAAAGTGCTTGTCGTTTTAAAATTAAGATGTAAACAAACACGTTTATCATTATTGACCATGTGACATTGACAGGTGTGTAGGATTGGGGTAGATCAATTTTGGGTACATGCGCAGAAGACGAATGAGCTGTCTACCCCATCTTCAGTCTATGCTCCAAGTAGCCCGTAACTGTGAGAACACTCACGTTTTCAATACACGTGTCGGATGCATCGTCTGCTAGAGTGGCTCTTTTAGTCATAGCGTTTCTTATTCCAGCTGTGCCTGAACTCTTTCAAGTGCTGCTTCCCAGCAAGGTAAATTTCGCTCTGTCCACAGTCTGTAGGACGCACCACAAAAAAATTAGGTGCCATTTGCACCCTCCGGGAGAGTATTTGTTCATCACCATGCCATCTATTGGCAGCTATGAAAATAAATTCTAGTGTATTCTTCCCCAGCTATGCTCTAGTTCGTGTCTTACTCCGCGCTTCGCCTGAGACTTGAACACTGGACTGAGAGACTATTAGACGCATCTCTCGGGAGCAGCAGCTTTTGTGACATTGAGGAAGGATGTAGTCGCAGAGTGCGTGTTTAGTTAACATTACACATAGCTAACATATTTATTGTAATATAGTTCAGCACAATGAAGGCGACCAGTGGTTTATATCTAATTTTGGTGAACGGCAGTGTGCAGGAATGCAACCCTCAAGGAGCGTCGTTTGAACTCTTCTTGATGGGTATGTTTACCTTCAATTTTCTAAAATGTATATATTTTTACGTGTAACGTTACGTATCTAATTGCGGTTAGTTTGAAATCTCTCTCTTCAGAGGGTTATTTATTCCGGATGGTTTTCCGGACCGAAATGTGGTTCGAGTTTCTGTAGTAGTGTCAGTCTTTCCATGACCTCACATCACATTTCTCTTATTGGTGTGGAAATACCAAATTCGCTTTCCCATTTTCTCGAGAATGGGGGATGGCTGTGGGCCAGTAATATAAAAAGATGGTTCTACTACAAGTGGTCCTGGCCGGGGACACATTGACACCCAAGTCGCCATCTTGAATTTCCCGCCGCAAAAAAATTTCCAATGCCCCGCAAAAAATTGGCGGTTTTTTGCCCTCATGCTCCCGGCGGCTATCTTGGAGCACAACTTCATGCTCTATCATTCCAGAGCAGGGGGTGACCTCTACATGCTGATACACAATATTTCCGTCCTAGCATGAGTTTCGCGCTATTGCATTCCAATCACATTTATGTGTGGAGCACCCCACTGACCCACAATATGGCGGACCCATGCACACATTGAGGCTGAATTTTGAAACCCGAAAGTTCCCTTTCGCAATCCGGCGGGGATGACTCCTCAATATGGCGACTAACTCATTGAG
This sequence comes from Dryococelus australis, assembly GCA_029891345.1. NCBI lineage: Eukaryota > Metazoa > Arthropoda > Insecta > Phasmatodea > Phasmatidae > Dryococelus > Dryococelus australis. Next base: position 173,950,126 of record CM056994.1, on the reverse strand, counting down.
GAGGAGGAGGAGGGTCGTCACCACAGCACTTCTGCTCTGGCATTCCAGTCGGTGTTTGCACCGCTATCAAGTTTTCTGTCCTTCCGAAAGTACACTCTTAAAGCTCATGCTTACTGTGTGGATGGGAGACGCCATTCCAAGGTACCCAGCCAAACTTAGTTCAAGTATGACTTATGCTTACATATAAGCATAGTTGGCTGTAAGTTCTGAACCGTTTGAGATACAACTACGAAAATCGTAACATATGCATAACCCCCGACGACAAAAAGAGATGCAGGGCCAAGTATGGCCTATGTTTACTTATAAGTATAGTTGGCTGCAATTTCCAGACTGTTGAATATATAGTAATAGTTATCATAACATATACATCGCCCCGACAATGAAAAGGACGAAATGGATAGGGATGACCTATGTATGCTTATAAGCATAGTTGGCTGTAATTTCCAAACCATGTGAGATACAACTACCAAAATCGTTACAAAGGCATCACCCCAGACAACGAAAAGAACCGAAGGGTCAAAATTTTCCTAAGCATACTTTTAAACATAGTCGGCTATAATTACCGAACTGTTTGAGATACAACTACCAAAATCGCAACCTATATATCACCCCAGATAACTTATAGTACTGAAGCATTAAAATTGACCTAAGCATTATTATAAGCATAGTCTGCTGTACTTTTCAAACCATTTGAGAATCATCTATCGAAATAATAACATAGACATCCTCCAGGCGACAAAAAAAATGAAGGGTCAAATATGACCTAGGCATGCTTGTAAGCATAGTTGACAATAATATCCGAACCATATGAGATACATTTATCAAAATTGTAACATAGGTATCATCCCAGACAATGAAAAGGACTGAAGGGTCAAATACAGCATAATTGCACTTCTAAACATAGTTGTCTTAAAGTCAAAATTGGTTGCGATACAACTACCAAAATCGTAATACAGTCATTACTCCAGACAGCAAAATGGACCAAAGTGTCAAGTATGACCTAAGCACTTATAAGCATAGTTGACTATAACTTCTAAATAATTTGAGATACAACTACCAAGTTCATAACATAGACGCCACCACAGACAACAAAAAGTGTCAGAAGGGTCAGGTGTGACCTAAGTGCACACATAAGCATAGCTGGCTGTAATTTCCGAACCATTTGAGATAAAAGTGGCAAAATCATAACATAATTGTCACATGAGACTACAAACTCACCAGATAAGAATCTTGTCACAAGCTTGCTATGTTTTCTCTTTATGGACCTGTATATGCCAATAATTTACTCGAATTACACTGCATGGTTAGGAGAAGTAAATACTCTCATAGTCTTATACACTCATCAGACAAGACAAGTGTTATCACGAGCTCACAAGGTTTTCTCCTTTTGGTCATTGCACGCCATGAGAACAAAATTCTCGCATGGGCCTTCGCATATGTCAAAATATGCAGGAAGAAGTGTGAGGGGATCATTCTGGCTTCCCTTAGGTTACCAGTCCAACACCTGGACCACACACAACCACCATTTCATGAAATGTGTGAAGATATTAAATAGTGTATCAGCCTACACACCCGATGGACACTGTATGGTTAAAATACATGCTTGAACTACACACTCGCCAGATGTTAGAGAATCGCGGGGGCCTGCTCAGCCGCCAGACTTTGCGAGGTGGCGAATTTTTCTCCAATAACCTAAGCCACAACACATTTGACATTTGGAACAATACAGACTACACACACCAATGCAAACAGAACACATATTGTAAAGGAAAAAAATAGTTATACTTACTTACCAACCAGCACATGTGCAGGGGTGCTGTACGATGCTAGACCAGATCAGCACAACAGAACGACCTCATTACAAAACCGAAATCGTCACTCACTACACTAGCAGTGACCGACTGTCGTTGCATGATCCGTAAGGCAGCCCAGGTAGTTGACTGGCAAGTCGAAGGGACGGCACAGAACACAAGCCGAGATAAAAAGAGAGAGATCTGTCAGGGCTCCACACAAGCTGAGTCACATACACTAGCCATTACGAGTGGAATTCAAGTACTGGCCAACCAGCACAAGCAACCAGTGCTGCAACAAAACCTGGCCGTCTCTACTAACTGACTGAAACGAAATAAAGAGAGATGACACCGAGAGGCAACAATCAAAAAGCATTTTCCAACCAATGTCCGAGCATCGAATGTTGTACATTAGGTGCAAAAAAAGTTACATTAGTGAAGTGTGGGAAAGAGAAGGCCAACAATGTTGCACACCACTGTAAATGAACCAAATAGTTATAAGTACTCACCAACCAGCACAATCACACAAGCACAGGGTTTGTATGATGCTATACAATACCAGATCGCCCTTGTCACGACAACCTCTTTACGGACAAAAATCATCGCATGCAGCCTTCTCTAACTTCAATGGTGGTTATTATAGAGAATCATAGCATGTATCGAACTTTCAATGTGCTTAATTAGAGCCACTCATACAATGCCTCTGACCTGCACTCAGAGTCATACTGTATCTCTCCAATATACGTTCGCACCTTCAATGCTCGCAACTAGACTGTACTCCCCACCAGTGGGGTCCAGGGGACCAGCTTGCACCCACAGCACTCGTTGTTCATTGTGTACCGAGATGGTAATGTGTGTAATGAGGGACACTGTGTACATTACGTACTTAACCTTCGATGATGCTAGACAACCTAGTACCACAAGCACATACGAAACAACTTATACTTGTAGTCATGCAAAAAGAAAGAGAGAGATGAAACCACTAGAGTAAATAGTGCTTGTCTTTTATAATGCAAGAACCATAAGCTCACTTCAAAACAAATTACCTAGGACAAGTAAGGAGGAGGTAGTGCGCATGTCGGCATGAATGTCATGCTCATTATGAAACGAGACTTCTTCATGAATCACATGACTCAAATGTAATAACGAGGACTACAAAGCAGTATGTAATCTGCAGACACAGAACATAAAAAAAATATGTTTACCTTAACTGGTGTAGCATTGAAGACCTGTAGGCTGCTAGTGCATCTAATTGTCGTAAACTCACTGGTAGCAATGACCATCCTCTCTTTCTGTGCATGGTATATATTACCGACCGAGAAAGCAACTCGATGCCTACAAGTACTATATCACCACCACACCTTGACAAAATGTACATACTTGTTGCATAGGCTATTGAAAAGGAACTAATGCATATTCACTGGTGGTGGTTGAGATATTGTGCGACCCTTGAAAATAAGGTATCGCAGATTTAAATCCTGTCCTGTAGAGAGTGTTAAAGAATTCCAACATTTCATGTTTGCCCACAGTGAATAGACAATCGTTCGTCGGGGGAGCAAGACCCCACACCCAAATGTCACAACGAGCCATCGTCTACAAGACTAATCATATGGTGTGGGTGAAAAATGTGTGGTACCTGCATGCACACATAAGAAAGTGTTCGAATGAAGGTGATTGTGTAAGATGTACGAGCACGAAGAAGTTGAGAGGCCAACTTCACAGCTAGCAGTCTCGATGGGCAACTCAAACCTTCACAACCAGCAATCGAGACAGGCAACTAATACTAGTTGTGTCCATAATTATAGACAGTCATACTTTGTCTCCGACCTGCACTCATATACTGAGCCTTTGAAATTACATTTATTTATATTGACTTCATGACCCTACCTGCACTCGAACATTCTATACACTTACTTACAGGCAGTTTACATCTAGTAACTATGCACCATGCAGCCAGCATTGCATGCTCATCTCAGTAGGTCCCCTGTCGTAAATGCGATGCTGTGTTTATACATAGCGATAACCTATATAGTGTGACACGTCTCCAACTCAGTATCCTACAGACAACTTCTTGCATTGTTGCACTCATTCTCCAGTCAACTGCTAGAGTGCTTGACAGGAAAAATGTTTATAAACAAAACGACTGAGTTTTATATAGTTTATATTAAGTATCGAACACATTAGGCAATTAAACAACAAAATTTATTTTCGTACTTGACTGTACTCAATGTACGTTCATCACACAAACTTGCAGCCTGCCAATCATAGGTAACAAGAAGGTTACACTGGTACAACCCGACACACGAACCATCATCTTATAGTAATAATTGCACTTTGTCTTTGAGCATGGAGGGAAGTAGATCGTTACATCTACATTCACTACATAAGAAATCACCGGTTGAAGATTAACACCACGGGTATCGTCAACAGTAAGGAGCCCTGACAAGCATTACAGTATCAACTTTACCAGTGTGGAAATACCTTTAGTAAATGTTGTAATACACAACATCATGTTCACTTGTAGTGATAGCCTGCATAAATAATACCTTCTTGCACGACACGAAATATAATCCGTCTACAAACCCCTACCTGCAACACGATGAGGACATTCTTTGCTGCCTAAAACGTTGACAAGGTAGTGCTGCCATTACAAACACACTAGGAACTGGTGTAAGACACAACAGGAGTGAGGAGCAAACCATGACACCTCCAACAAGGAAATATGAACGAGTGTAAATAAATTGAGAGGTCAAACTGCTAACTTCGCAGGCTAGAGGGGCGAACAATCTGATAAGGGAATATGGGTTAGTCCAACAACCATGAATCACACAGCCAGCAGTCATCTACCGCTACAAGTGAGCATAATGTAAAACAGATGTCAGTTAGTCGGTTAGTGTGGAGGAGGAAAGCAAATCATTAAGTCTACCGAGATTGCGTTTTCTACTCCAATACGAAGATCAAATCATCAGTCGAAGACTTGCCATTCATCGCACCGCAGACATCGCCAACAACAAGGGACACTGGATATTCACTACAAGCATTACGATATAAAATTTACTATTCTGGAAATACTTTTAGTAGATGTTGTACTGCATGTGGACATGACAGTAGCAATTGCATATTCAGACCAGCATACAAGGTATTCTACTGTGATAACTGTTATGTAGTGTTTACCTGCAGCGATATTCTGTACAGGCATAGCGAGAAGTTCAAAGGTAATGTTTGTCTTTAATCGTGAAGCTAGTACAAGCATTGGCAAGACATTCATTAGGAGCTACAATGCCAAACATCATGAAGATACCAATTGTCCATTTTCCGTCATCTAAAAGACCTACCCGTGCATTAACTGCAGTTTGGTATATGCGAATAAGTGATGTTTGAAAGTTTAAAGCAGGTATAGTTCGAATGAAGACTAAGTTGAACATGTAAGATGAACGAGTGTAAAGAAGATGAGAACCAGCAGTCATCTATTGTGGCAGCCCGAGACGGGCAACACAAACTAGTATACAGTGGGAAGAGTATACATGCGAGCATCAGGAACTACATAAGTCATTTCCTCGGCGAGTGTGGTGGTGGAAGGCAGATCGTTATGACTACATTGATCTACTACGATTGTGTACTTCTCTACACTATAAAGATGGAATTAAAGTGTGAAGACTTAATAGCTGTAACACCATCGACATCGTCAACAGCAAGGGACCGTGATGAATCGATGCAAGCATTACGGTATCAGAGTTACTATTGTGGAAATACCTTCAGTGAACATTGTAATTTTCGTCGACATGAAAGTTGTCATTGCATGTTCAGTCCAGCACACTGTGATAACTGCGATATTGTGTTTACCCGAAGCTATGTCCTGTATAAACATGATATGTATTGCAAAAGCAATGTTTGTCGTTCACCGGAAAGCGAGTGCAAGTATTGCGGCAATACATTCCCTAACCACATCGGTGCCAGATGTCATGAAGATAGTAACTGCTCATTTGCAATCGTCTACAATACCTACCCAGGCTTAATAAGCTTTATTGTATGATGTAATTAAGTGGAGGGGCATGTTTTCCAGACCCTTGGTAGCCATGGTACAAAGACAATAGTTGTTTAATTCAAAGAAATATAAATGCTCTTAAAGTGGTTTCATGTAATACCTTCAAGGATCGGGTACAGGAGGGTAGGTGTTGCAGAGAGCTGGACAATGTCCTGGAAAACATGTTGACATTGCTGACGGTGAACTGAAGATAAGCCTTTAACCAACATTGATTCAATTTTCATATTTTAGTAGAGAACAGTTTCGCAGTGATAATATATATACCGCACTGCTTGTTGCGGCTCTTCAGGTCTCCTTGCTGTTGTCGATGCTGGCAGTGTTATAGTTGATAAGCCTTCAACCATTAATTCCATCTTCGTATTGCAGCAGAGTACACAATCGAAGTGGTAACATTGACACCACACTGCATGACGTGACACTTCAGTTCTCGTTGCTATTGACGATACTGGCAGTGTTATAGATGGTAAGTCTTCAACTATTGATCCAGAGTATGTGATCGTAGTGGTAACATTGATAATATAATGCCTGTAAAAACTCTTCAGGACTTCTTGCTGGTGTCGATGCTGACGGTTTTACAGATAGTCAAATTATGCACCGATGTGGTTAGCGAATGTCTTGCCGCAATACTTGCACTCGTTTTTCGGTGACCGATAAACATTGCCTTTGCAGGAATGTTATGTTTATACCTGACATCACTTAGGGTAAACACAAAATCGCAGTTATCACAGTGGAACGCCTTGTATTCTGGACTGAACATGCAATGAAATCTTTCATATCGACGTGCATTAGAATATTTTCTGAACGTATTTCCACAATAGCGACACTGAAACTTTATAGCGATGTATTTTTTCAAGAAACATAATATTTATGAGTTGTGCAGTGACAATTTAATATGACCTACACAACCATTTAATTTTCAAGTGTTAATCTGTAGGCTATGGTGGGGTGTGACACAGATACCTTTTCACAAATAGTACTCTGAGTGGAAATAAAGGTGTAGACAAATATGAATTAAAATATGTTCTGAAAATAACAAACATAAAGTAGCAGTCGTTTTGTCCCGAAATGTGGAACACAAGGCAGCATAATTACACTCAGGTGCAGGACAAATAATCTCAATGCAGCAGTACACCCACCTGGTAGAAAACCTTACAAACAAAAATTTGTTTTGTTACCCAATACTATGCAAGCCAGAAAAATTGATTTGCCATATAGATAATCAAGTAAGGTTAGGGTTCTATTATTTATCACAGTAAGCGTAACTCACACGTAATACAAATCACAATATAATATTCACAATATTACTAATATTTCTGGATGTCAAATCTGCATTAGAATAGTTCGATTCCAAAATTAGCAAAGTCTACATTAAAATTCTTTAAAAACTTGTTTGTCTAGCTGTCTTTTAAACGGAGATACACAAGAACTCTTTAAACGGGCATTTGGGGTGAATAAGGCTGGGCAATATAATTGTTCCGCATATGCATAATGGCGCTGGTTCAAATGTTCTGGACGGCTTTCCAATAAGGGCAATGCCATCATGATAAAAGACGTAAAATACCAGGTTGTGTTGTAAAGTAGAGTTTCTCTGATAGAAAATTCTTTATTTGAAGGGAGCAGGAAATAGGTGGACACCTCCGACATATTTGCAAGTTTATTTCGTTACATTAAGTTGCTCGCTAACGTTGGTCACTGCCAACTGACGTACGTCGTCTAGCCATTCTAGCTCCTACAGCTACAAAACTCGAAAAAGGGGCTGATACATCACACACATTTCGGCAAAAACAAACTTGCAATACCTAATGTAAGCTGGAGCTATAGAAAAACACACCAAAAATATGAATTAAATACCTCCGCAGCATCCACTCCGGACGAGCGGCCTATCCTACGTCTGCTCTTTTTGGATGGTAACGGTAGATAGAGAGAGAGATAGAGACAGAGAGAGAACTGCCTAGCTGGCTGGACCAGGTAACCCTATGCTGAGCTCGCCAACCAATAGGGTTGCAGAATTCAAACCTGCCAGCCAACCAAAAGGCTTTCTATCCCAACTGCATGCAAACGAACCAAAACAAATGGCCTAACTTAAAATTAGCATAAAGTTTACGGTTTATAAACGGAGATTACCTACAAGAAAATCCCTGAAACACTTACAAAAAGGTGAGACCAAAAAGAATATAGGAATGCATTAAATATAAATTTTTATACAAAATACAAATAAAAATCTGACTAATTATCCCATTTAAAAATTATTTGTTGTCGTGTGTACAGGTAATTTTTTATGTCCTATCATCAAAAAAAAAATCAAAATTATTGAAAATGGAAGTGAACATATATCTAAATTAATAACAATTACATTACTAAAAACATTATGTTACAAATATTGACAAGTCCATGAATTTAACATGTGCTTACAACGATGTGAAAATGAACGACACTACACCATTCCCAAATTATGGTTAATTTCTGTCAATTATATAACATGTATCTGGCCCTCATCTAATAACAGAGGTAGTTTACCAATGTGTGACATGTGTTAACCATATTTAGAATATAAATAAGTCCGCTTGATGTGAACTGTTTTGCAGCGAAACAACTGTGTCGCTGAAATCAGGTACTTTTTTTGCGCTGATGATAAAATCGTCCATCAAATCAATTTTCCTGACGTAGTACAATGAGTATGGAATACCATATTTTAACGCCACGTGTACTTTTATCATAGCTGTTGCGTATCTCTCGAGGAATTTAGATTACGCGCCCGTAGCTCGTGTATCAATTCGTTCTTAAGCAACTGGACGACAACACTATCCATTTGAAAAAAACTGAAATGTTAACTTTAATTTTACAAAAAATCCCTTATACAAATTACGAGATAACAAAACAACTGCTTGTTTGGTTTTCAGTGTGAAATTGACACAATGTTTACAAGCTTAAAGGCGGAATTCCACTGAGGCAACAAGCGACAGGTGACATGCAACATTTTGTGACCATGTAGAAGACGACACGTTGAAAAGGCAACATGTATCCTGTCGATTCTATAAGAACCGCCTACACTGCTGTTGCTTGTGTAGGGGGACACGTTGACTGCCGCCTACCCGTGTACACTGGGTCCACAAATGCATTTAGTTTTTCATTAAAAATTGCCCCAATAATAGCAAAATCACATTAGCAGAAAAATCTTATGCGATCTGACACATCGGCGTCCTGCGTCGGATTCGGATTCACCCGGCCAGCATATTGGAATTTCTCTTTTTCCCCTCAGAATTTTCCTTTTTACCTCAAAATCGACTAAATATCCCTAAAAATTTCCTTTTTTTCCCAAACATTTTTCAGTTTCTCCTAGAGCTGCATAGGTGGACTTGTAACGCTGAAGACGTTGACTCGTAACTCCAGAGAGGCGGATCAATTACTCCGAGCCAGGAAAGCAGGACTGAGTAATCAGGACCTTTGACCATTGACTTTGACCTTCGACCCCAAAAATTAAATAAAATTAAGAAAAAATTCAATAAAATACCAAAAAATTCCGAAAAAGTTAATACAAAAATCTATTTCAAATATATTAAACTTTTCTTATGAAATTTTATTTTAAAAAATCATGTAAATATTATTAAAAATGTATTAAAAATATATTTTTAAAATTTACGGAGGCAAATCCTCACCCACAAACAATGTCATCTTAGTAGGTGCAACCGATGACCATCTTTGTAGGCGACCGCCATCTTGGTAGTCATCACCCATCCGCAATCGTTGAAGCCAGTGCCTGTAACCTTTAACCTTAACCTTGACATTTTATCTCCACCTTTGTCCCTGACCTTTGACCTTAGCCTCATGACCTTAAAACAAAAACGCGATAAAAATCAATAAAAGTCGACAAACATATTACATTACTAACTACTACCACCATATTACAACATATAACCTTGAATGACCTTGCAAACAAAAACTCGAGAAAAATACATAACCAATTCTAAACAATCCCAAACTTTTACAAAATTTTGTAATGTTAGGAGTTCCCTTACAGTTGTTCCTCACTTATCATCTTACTCATTATAAATTTTATGGTATTTGTGTAATCATAAATTATCATATCCTTAAAATGTCCATCTATTTATGTTTTATATTTAAAATTGGATTTTATTAATACTATGTCACGAATGGTGCCTCGTTTTAATATGTTTATGTGATGCTGCAGAGTTTATCCACACTCTACCATGTATTTTTAACTAACTGATTGATATTTTTCCAACGCACTTACAAACTGATGACTTACATTTAAATTTCTCATACACTACTCTTTGACATGGAGAACGAGTTGTATGACCATATAAAATGCAGATCTCAGGAATAGATACTAAGGAAACATTTTTGTCATTCAGTTGGTTTGGAACATTTTCGGTAGAACGTTTTCTAGCTTGGGAAGAAAAAGTTGGAATGTTCTGAAGATGATGGCTGCACGACTGGACGAGATAGTTTTCACGACGGAGAAGAAGAGCCACAAACGAATTATAAGGATGATGTCTAACTGCTAAGGACGACTCCTACCCATATGGCGACGAGATGGACCGCGGAGTTTGCCTGAATCCTGTTCAAAACAGCTCTGGTTACCTGCGCTTCGACGGCATCGAGAAGTTCTAGTCTATAAGTCGTCACAAATTAATGTAAGACTGTAGAATCCTAATTTGCATGAAGTATCAGCTGAAAGCCGGAAAATACATCAGAATCGTCTGCATCTAAAGTTTTACCTGTTAATTTGAATGGCCGTTTGGCAAGGTAATATACATAATGTTGAACTACATCTTCACATCAGATCATGATAAGAAAGTGGAAATTAACGGCATAGCATATTTCTGAACCAACAGATATTCCAAAATTCTGTTACAAGCTATCAGATACTCAGAGGATGGAGACAATAGTCAAGGTTTCGTGATTCTAAAAAAGGACTGATTTATGACTGGTCGGGACACTTTCATATTAAACTTGTAAGCAATTTCTAAGCAACAGTGCAAGATTAATAAACTGACAGTTGCACATGATTTTACAATCATGTATACAGATTAATATGTTAGGGGGACAGTCGTAATTATTTGTTTTAAGACATTAAAACTAAAAACATCTAATTTATTTTACACAACTAGCAGCAGATATAATCATCGTTTTTGCTCATTTAATCACTGAATATTATTTTAAGAGAGAATCTGTCTTTTTCAATGTGTACAGATAGTTTGCTTTATCTTATTTAAAAAAAAAGGTAGAATATTTTAATTGTCTTGTGTTCTTTGTATGTAGAGTGCTTCGTTGAGATGCACTAGTTGTTCAGAATAACACATATGAATGGCTGCTAGTTTTAAATATTCATGTTAACATGAGTCCTTTCCATTACTTATTTCCACTTGAAAATGACACTGATTTGATATTCTCCATCTATTAATCTGTAAAAGGTGCCCATAATATTATTAAATTTCTATAATTTAATTTAGTTGTAGATTTTAACTAATATTTTACTTTGGTGTGGATATGTACATATACGTCATTACGATAACGCCCGATAATACCCATCAAATGTGATGGAAAAGTCTACCATAATAAATAATAGGCTACCGGACTGCATTATTGGAACCTCTATAAATCGTAAACAACATGTCGCATCGCTGGAAGATCTGTGACATGGCGCGAATTTGTCCACATCAATGAACTGTAGAGATTGGGATATAACGTGACCAACATCCAATCACGAGCATGTAATTATTTAGAATTTTAAATTGATTTATTAAATCTCGCACTTTTATTAATTTTTTTAATTTTACTTATTTTTAGAAATGTTGGTTTATTATTTATTTATTTTGTATCGGCTAACTATAGACCATGTGATTTTCACCATCTCCTTTTAGAGCTTTGATGTTTGCCCATAATTCCAGAATTCGTTCTCGGTGTTGTTCCTTTCTCTTCTGCGTCCATACCTTTTCTGATTTTAGCTTCGGCAATAGTGGCCTAAGTCGCATTTGGTGCAAGAGTGATCAAAGTGCCCAATATGCATAATTGCATAATTTGCATATTGAGGTGCAAATTATTAAATAATTGTTTGGTTAATTGATTAATTAATAAGATTGATTAATCGATTTATTAAATTGATTTATTCTATTAATAAAATATATATTTGATCGTTTTTTTTATTGTTCGATATCAACGTTTTTTATTATTTCATTGGTAATGAAAGGGTTAAGATGGCGGAGTAGTATCGATGTGTCTTCTGTGACTTCCTGAAGCAGACTGACCAGCGGAATGGGTTGCAATAGATGGTTATTCTTTATTAAATTTTTTAATTACATTACTTAATTTTTGATGTTTATAGTTACCTGGAGGCAAGGCCAAGGTCACGGATATAGACTACAATATGATGTTCGGTGTCTATAATGTAAATTCTTCTTCTATTTTTTTACTATTTTTTTTCAATATTGGACGATTTTTCTTGGTATTTGCCTTTAAGGTCAATCAAAGTCAAGTCCAGGATAATGGAAACTGACGTGCGGTCAGGGTATATATTGTAAACAAATATGGAATAAGGGGTTCATAATGAAAACAAAAGTGGTGACCGGGATCATTAACATCAATTAACATGGCCGCAGTGCTTCGTGATCCACTCGGATTGACTCAGAGCTTTCAGTCTGCCTTGTTGCTTTGGATATTTTTTGGCTCACACTTCGACCAGCCTTCAATCCACCTTTCTGATTTGTGAACTTATTGAAGGTGTTTCGAATCCACTTTACTATTTTCAGACTTGCATAAGACCTCTTTTAGGGAGAGGGGGGATTAAGGGAAAATGTTGCGCTTAAAAAAAAAAAACTAAACATTTTACTGAGAAAACTGAAATTTTGAGCAAACATTGGCGCCGTATGACTAATAATAGCCCATCTTCATGCTCCGTCTTCATCATCCATGTTTCCGATCAGTTTGTTATTATATTTTTGATGTATCGCTTTCGTTATACTTCCTCTAAATAAATTGTGGAATTAACTATTATATATGTACGGCATTTGCCCCTTTAAAACTGCATTCACACACAAAGCGGAAAATTTAAGCACTTGCAGATATTCATTTATTATTCTAGAAATATACACAAAGCATACAATAGGCTTCAGTTACTATTTCCACCATCGGCTAATAATAGCGGCATTTCATTTTTCATCACAAAAATTAGTAACGTAACGTTTTTATATGTATTGTGCTGTTAATTACGTTCTTGAATACTGTGTTTTGTGCCATGATGCTCCGATGACATAAGTATGAGGTAGGTTTCTGAACGACTGTTTAATAATGTGTTTTAGAAACAACTAGTTGCATAGATAATCGAGCACTTATGAAGTAATTCAATGAAATATATATTCGAATTAAAATAAGTATTTTAATTTTACAACAGTTTAAAATAAGTTTTATCTGTAAATGTCTTCTAGAATGAATTGATTTTTTAATACTCAATGAAATGAGAACAATGGAGTAATTTAATTTTTTTCATTTTAAATGTTTCCTTATCGACGTCTCGTAAGGGTACGTAGTGGGCTGAAACAGGGTATTTTACGGGGATTTAAAGAGTTTATATGTAACAACTATCCACTCTATAAACTATTTATATGAATTTTTTGCGATTTTCTCTTCAATTTTTTCATGTCAAGAAATGCTTATTAAGCTTCTCATTGCCAAATAACTTCAAAACATTTGATACGAATAGTACACAATATATTTTTCATGTACAGTGAAGGCTGTCCGTAAACATGTCAAATTTACTATCCAAAGTAGGTTCAGTAAATTTAGCGCTATAAATAACCGCTAAACGCAGGAAGGCCTGGCCAACGAGTCTCTTTATGAAATTATTTCCTAAGGTGGAGTATTGCATTTATATAGAATAGAAACATGTAATAGCGAGTGTGTTTTGGGAAACTGGTGGCGGAAACTTTTTATTGCTGTATAAACAGTTTCACATTTTGTTTCTAACAATATGAAGTGCGTCCACGCGAAATTTGTCTTAAGAGTAATCACCCTTCCGGATGTTATTTGCATGTTAATGACATAAAAGTGTGGAAACGCCAAGAGCGACATGACACGTCCATCAAATATAAAATACATGTCAATATAAATGTATAATCGCCTTTACGCGTAACACGCTAAACTTGTATGCAGTATTTTAATAAACACTGCACCTTCGTAACGCTTTCGTAAAAGTTGTGCCTAACAGAATAATGAATAGTAATTACTTGAAAAGTATCCTTTATGAACAGCGGCGGACGCATAGTCGTACTATAAATACGGCATACTTTATGAAGCCATCTTACATAATATAATAAATATAATTGCATCCTACAAATGACACTCATAAAAATACTGTGGGCCTACATGTATTTTAATGCTTGGAAATGTTTGTTAAAACTCTTTCATTTGACCCATTCACAACCAAAAAAAAGTTATAATCTAGAAATAATGAAAAATGTACTATTATACTTATACTTAGTTAAAGCTCTTTCGTAAGCAGTTAGCCTACCATTCAGAAATATTAAGCAGTGCTTAGATAACACTATGTATAATATACTGCAGTTCATTACACAGTTGGAAGCACTGCAGGTGGTCTGCTGTACAATACAGAAGTTTCTTAGCTACTGAACCGAAACTATTGTACTGACTTACTAGAAGTAAAATGGTTTATTTTTACTTCTCTCTGTCTGACGACACAGTGTTGGTGACAGTCTGCTGGGTCCGCGTGTTTCATTGAGAACAGGAGCATATTGTCACTCTGCAGCAGTTATTCCACAAGCGAAACAATGCATCCAACAGTTTTTCAGCATAAACGTCAGGTGGAGAAAAGGAAGGGGGTCATTTGTGCATTTTTGTTGAAAAAAATGGGGTGGAGGAGTTTGGCCAGGAGCGAAGGGATTCAAATCATCAGCACAATACCCTTCCAATACAGCAGCAAGCAACAATGTTGTTTGCAGGTGAGCTCGTAACAACCCCTTCCAATCCCTGTTAGGCTAACGCGCATCCCAGCCGCCATTAACCCCTTTCAATTGAAGAGGGTGTGAGGCGGGGGGGGGGGGCAGCTGCTATTAGTCACGCATCGACGGCGCCCTTCCTGCCATACAGAACTGTTTGTTTGCGGAACGAGGGGGTCACAGGTAAACAGGCCGTTGTGGCTGTACCCGGCTGATGACGAGTCCAAATTATTTAGCACCCCCTCCCTTTCCACGGGCTAACGTTATTTCGAACAACCACCGGCATTCTCCTCTAGGACAACGTTATTTTGCCGGCCAAAGCTGTCCGACAGGATCGCGTGCCCTCTCTGATCGCATGCGTGCTCTTCGGATTATTAGAGAACGAGCATATATCTTCACGCCTCTGCAGTCATCGCTTAGAGCTGCAGCCACGCTATTTCATGGCCATGTGTATTGCAGAGATAAAATCAAAGTTTTGCCGCTGTGGTTATCATTGAATGCGGTTTTTTTACGTCTGTGTTTTAGTGCAGTACTTTACCGTACACGAGCAAATTTCCTATTGTACTAGTTAGAGATGGTTATTAAAATAATCGAAAGCATGTGTTATGGAACACAGCATCTTTGTGAGGTGGTAATACTGATCATTCGTGCGCTAGGACTGTTATTTGATCTTCCAGAGAAGGAAGTGAATCTGCAGTGCGATATGCGGAGTAGTGCATATTAGTACGTGCAGTCGGCCAAACGTTGGTGAGAAAAAATGGGTGACCTCTCTGATTTGTAACAAGGGAAGACTGTTGGAGTGCGGTTGGTTCCCGAGTGCGCCGATGATTATCAATTTGATATATGTTTCAAGATGGACAGTATCCAAGCTGATGATATCATACACAATTCTGGACAAGACATCATTACCGGAGAGTAATAGCAGGCGAAAACCGATCCTCAGTCATGGGAATCGCCGGAATATTGAAGATGATTGTCATGAAGACCTGTAGAACTAATTCGGCACAAGAGATGCCATAACTCATTCAGTATCCCGAACAAACTGTTTCTACTACCACAGTCCGACGCGAGTTACATAAATAACGTAAGTTCATGAGGTTTTCATTGTTTTTATACCGATCTGTAGTTTACAAAATGATCACAATTTATCAGCAATTTCAGATAAACATTTAATTCTGGAATACAGAATAGGAGCTTATCCAGTAGTAGCTACAACTCTCTGTACCAGCATATCCTCGTGTACAGCTTAGTCCTTCCAGCAAACAATACCTGTAACATCAATAATATCAAGGTATTGACAGAAGGCTTAGAGATATATTTGAACTACGGGAAAAAAAAATCATTCCAATCAAACAAACCACTACAAGGTATTTCAGTAACACCTTGTAAGAAGGCAAAGGCAAAACAAATAAAAAAATAACTTTCTTGTCATGAAGTCACAAGATTTATTCTCTTGCTCGTCCATATCAAACACCACACGTACAATATTACGGTAAGTCCTCATGAGCCAATATCACCTCCTGGTGGGGCAAACTGGCAATATGAAACATCTTCCCTGCGTAGTGTAAAAAGGAATAAGAATATAATGCATGCAGTAACTCATCAATGAAACAAAATTCATCGAAATTAATGTAGACTCACAGCAAGTAAAACACACATCCATGGCTCAGCCGACATATAAATGTGCAACTTTGCGGTCCAAGATACATGATTGAACTGTCTTGGCTAAGGTGATTATTTCACGAGTGTTATTAATTTATCTGTATTTTTAACTAGAGTACGCGATTCACTGAAATTATTTAAATCACACATTTAAATAACAAAACATTAATTAAAGTCGCAGTGTGCATTGTGGCTGCTAAGAAATTATGCGCAGAAACAGCACACGCATGCCTATATATCTCATCGGAATCCAAAACTGGAAATCTCATCCCAGCTTCTAACCGATTACTCCAAGACGTAGTCCGGTAAATTTAACTTTAGTGAGTAACGTGGCGTTTTAAGAATGAGTTCTCGGTTTGACGGCAACAGATTGCTGTTTTTTCAAGGGAAAAGATGTATTCTCCTCTGTTTCCATTGTTGCAGATATGATAAACTTTAAACTTTCGCCCTCTCTGTCACGCTCACTAACACGTACGTAAGTTCGTTACAACACCGAGAAACACTTTAACTGGGTGCTGTTAACACAGAAGTACGTGCTGCAAAGCGCAAAGTTTAGTCTTTTACACTGTGTAGTGACTTCGCATTGACCAATGTGAATTTATGATTGATTTACAAGCACGGAGTTGCAAAATACCTACGTCTTTATCATATTTGTACACAACAGTAGGAAGTATAACATAGAAATGTTCCATTTCCATAATAAAGAACTTTAAACTTAATACACGTCATTACTTGAAGAATTAAAAACTTTTTCATGATACAGTGTTCGAGGAAAACAACTCTTATGTGGATTGCAATGTCTCATCGTCACCACATGTTAACTCAGTCTTAATCATATCCACGGGCGGCCAAATAGGCCATAATTATTCTCAGATATTTATTACGATAAAATCCATTTTCTGGTACTGCAGATGATATCAAGAAACTCCACATTGCTTGTGATCGTGTTTATTGCTGTGTCCTTCGATATACTTGCCTGCTCACTTATTTAATGGCATGTATTATAAGCACTCTCCTGCAACTTTATGAGTTATTAATGATTGTGACGTACACGAAGGTCTATAAATGGCTCTTTACTCATAAATATGAAGGTTGAGTGTAAGGTGATTGAGAAAACTGTAATACCTTACCTCCTCTCAGGCAATAAGGAATGTTTCCATTATTATTACCCAACACATAGTTGCTACGCTACAACTTGATCTACTTTTCAAAATGTACAGTGTTGGGTTCTGGCTGTGTGTTTATTGAACTAGTACTATCTACTGTCCAAACTATTTTTTTTTCAAAGCTTAGTTCATCAAATAAATTCGTTTATTTTTAATGTGGCAATAATATACGTATTTTTTAATTGCAGTATATGGAGTCTTTCAGAAATGATATCATAACATACATAATTGAGTGTGATTCTCAGCACTAGCAGTTATTCAGTTATAGGAAAAAGTCGCCCAAGTTTTATTGGCATCTAAATTGGACTACAGGTGTATCTGGCCAGTTTCTGATATAAGGTGCCATCTGCCGGCAGATATACGAGCCATTAGGTTAGGCAGCGTCGCTGTCTCATTGTGAGCGTTGAAATGTAATGGTTCGTAACTTCTGGTGAGAAACGTGTTTACGGTACATGTAACGTAATAAAGCGAACCTACTTGTAAAAATGGCAGAGCTTCCTAATTTGAACCACTTATAGTTGTCTAATCTGGACTGGTCTAATCAAGGAAGTTCACTGTGCATTTTTGCATTTTCGTTATTAGATATTTTTTCAGACCTAATTGGTGTCAATAGTATTTCAGGACAATATATACAAACATATTGGTATAGCACCGCCGGGAAGTATTATTTGCATTTCTGTTTCATGACATTATCGTAAACTCTGAACAAATTGGTTAGTGGTTACGATACTTCATCAAGACTGTCCATCCAATCAGTTTAAACAAAGTGTTGCTACTACTCGATGGTTATAGTATATATTGTATGAAGTTGGAAGCCTTACTACCTGCTCGATACCACAGTGTTCATTCTTTTGCAACTTCCTTCTTATACCATGCATCGAAAACGACTTGATGTACCCTTCTCTAAATCACTTCGGGCCTACTATGATCAAACTGTGCAGAAGTGGTTGAGAAAGCATCCTGGGCTCACTATCACCATGTTTAAAGTTGCCAGGAAGTTGGGAGAAGCATATAAACTAGCTGATGTTATTTCAACAGCTTCAAATGGTTTAAACAAATCAGGAGTATGGCTGGTCGACCGTACAGTTTTCACTGACCAGCATTTTGTTGCTTCTGATGTTTTAAATGAAAAGTAGAAAATGATCCAGCTATTTGTCCACCTACAGAAGTCGTTTCTCTCGTAGCATAAGTGTTTTGCACTCTCCCCTAAACAACGACCCCATAGGAAAGAGTGATATTGAATGTTACACTGGGGAATATACCCCAAGATGTATTTATACAAACTGGGAAGAGCATGAGATACATCTAAACTATGGTCTATTCGCAGTTTCATCACACTTTTCGAATAAAAATTTTGAAAAATCCCACCATGCATGATGCATTTGGCTGCATCCTATATATAATATATATATATATATATATATATATATATATATATATCGCCTATCACAAGCATTTTGTACTTTTGTTCGCATAAAAGTACCCTATATTTTGGTTAAATTAAACTTTTACTTTTATTTTATCAATGAATTATAGTATTTAATTTATAATTATTCTGAAAAAATCAATGAGAAAATAGGTATTATATTACTGCCTAGTAAGAAATGGTTCTTACGCAAAATATTATTACACCTTGTTCGAAAAAAACGCAGTGCAGCGTCCCTTTGATAGAATTTTAAGACTCGCTTAAGCATTGCTTACATGAAGCGGAGGAATATCCAAAAAATATTTAACTTAAGGAGGGCTTCAGAAAAGTTTCGAGTAACCGTGAATGTACTATAACATCCAATCTATACAATAACAGCCTCATCAATGTAAGCAAAAAACGAACATATGTATGTCCATTGAACCGAGTGGGTACTTCTAAGCGTGTAAAAGTAAAGGGAAAAAAAGCATTGAAGATGAAAGAAAATGGTTATGCATTCTGTGTGAAAAAGAGAGCATTGAAGATTTGAGTTGTAATTTTCTGTTAATCTAGAGTTAAACATTCATAAACATTGCTTTTAAATATCTTTCTTATATTTATAACACCACAGATTTTCAACTTATTTTACTACATACGAGACTCACATATTCAAATATCAAACAAAACACAATAATATTATTTTCGTAGTGAACGAATTTTCTTTATACAGAAATCACTATTTCAACACACCGTGATTATGAACTTTTGTCGTATCATTAAATTCTGTAATGCCCGCAAGATATATAAACTTGTGAAATGAGATTTTGTTCAGTGATTTAGTTAAAATATAAACTAACTTGTCATTAGTGGAAATATTTTGCACATTTATAAGAACTTTTCGTTCATAATCATGCACAAATGATAACTATAACAAGATAATTTCGGGAGAGATACCGCACCTTTTGAAAATGTAAAACCATGCCAACACCCATGACAGAAGATTAAGTTTGAGTATTAACAGCTACTGTGACAGTAGCTGTTAAAGGTTAGCTTCCAAGCAATACAAATAATTATTTATTGCGAAATCGTTATAGAAATGATTTTAAAAATATGTTGTTTGCGGCATCTCTCCCAAAGGGTTATGGGTGAGATGCCAAATAGTTTGGGAGAAATGCTGCGAATTTTATTGCCAAAACAATTTATACATTTTTTTACCAATCAAATTAAAGCAATTTAAAAACCATTTAAACGATAAAATTGGTAACTTTAGTAGTTATTTATGGAGCCACAAAATCACAAGAAAAAAGTTATCATTAAAAAATAAAAAAACTGAATAGGAAATATATTAGGACATGAACATTTCTATTTAAACTGTTAATCACTTTATAAATAATACAAATAAATTATAAATGGCATGAAGGCAAATTAAAACTACGTTATCAACAAATTAATTATACCCAAATTTATCTAAAGCTCCTAAGAAAATTGTCTTTTCATAACAAATTGCTTACGTTTTTGAATTAAGGTATGACATTTAAAATTAAAAATGATCAAGTAAACTTATTGGTAGGGTTAACGTTCCTCATTAGTGATCATATCGACTGCTTCCACTAGCTGTTCTACCGTCCAATGCGCTCGTGCTTATATATCTAATTTCTGGAGGTATTTACTAGGCATATTAGAGATAGAAAATTGCAACAAAAAAATAAAACAACATTCATGTAAATTTAAAACTAAAAAATTTTGTGCCTATGTAGCTTAGTTGTAGATTTTCTACATAATGTGTATATTTACTAATAATAAAACAAATTATTACTGGAAAAATATAGAATAAATTGGTGTGGCATCTCTCCCTCCAAAATATGCGGCATCTATCACATCTCTAAGGGAGAGGTGCCGCAAGAAGACATCCCTGAGTTAAATATGACCACCATTGTTCACTAATCCATGGGTAAGATCCATATTTTGATACCCTGTGATAGAATAAAAAAAAAACTGTGATCATTTATTTAATAGACCCACCAACAAAATATTTAACTCCATCGCAAAATTGAAATGTACAAGAGGATGGATGGTAGGTGCCAGGGAATATGCAGAAAAGGTTGGTGTAGTGGAAGAATTGTTCAACAACAGAGAGAACTTCAGGTGACTGATCGACAACGCAAGATTTCCAGAGGACCGACCGAAACCAAGACACAAGAGAGTGTGAACTAAAGAACAGACACGAGCAGTTGGAGAAAAAATGAGGAAGTTCTTGGAAGGAAGAAAGAAGAAGACTAACCAGAAGTCTTGAGTTAATTGCGGTCCATAGATGGCCAAATTCATATAAAAAAAATATTTAATACAGTAATTAATATATGTAAACACAAATGATAACTTCAAGCCATTTATTTGCTTGCGTAACACATAAAACAAGGCGAATCCTTTAGAATAGCTTGCGGTAAGCAAAAGTAACTTTTCACGCGAACTACAAAGGCCAGTACGAAAGGTGAAACCACGGTGCCGACGCTATCTAGCAGTTCTTGTGTGAACTACAACGACAGCGGCATCTCTCCAGACGCGGCGTCTCTACCAAAATTACCTTATTTAAGTGCTTGGAAATATTGCAAAATTTTATAAATTTTTTGAAAAAGCAATAGCACTACTATTATATGCATGAATTATTACAGTATTGTTCATTGTTATACCAGTTTCAATTAACATGCCTTGAATTGATGACTTATCCTTTACACAATCGGCAAGGACGTAGTATTCAGCATGTGTAGACGCTCTGGAAACGATCTTTGGTTTTTAAGATTTCCACATTACAGCGTTTCCCAAAACACGAATCAAAATCCCCGTAGTAGACTTTGTATAAATAATATCTGTTGCCCAATTAGCATCCACATAATATTCCATAATGTTATGGAAGTTTGCATTTAAATTTAACTTCAAGGAGCAAGTTTGGCGTAAATATAGATGTTCACTTAGGCCGATATTCCAGAACGATTTTATGAATGTTTCAGTACAGCTCAAGATATACCCAGGCCTTATCAGTATTCCAGAATGCTTTCGTGACAGCTAAGGCCCTGGTTAAGCCACGACCGAAGCCTTTATCTCAGGGCTCCGATTTTGGTGATTTATCCTTGGCGCAAAGGAAATCTACGCGTACGCAGAACGCATAACATTTTGCCGCTGCCGGTAGCATGACGAACAACCATAAACAATATGACGAGTCCAGACAGTGTACCTAGCGATGAACTTACTTATCTAAAAATTAAGAAACAACCAAAATTTAGTTGTTTTGTACATAAGACACAAAACATGGCAATATTATTGAGTAATATGTACGACGTGTTTTGAAAACATCATTCATTAGGAACAACACAAAATACGTAACAAGCGAAAGACCATATATACCAATTATTCAGCTTAACCAGCTGAGCGTCGTGTTAGTACAACTGGTAGCGTGTCCTACTCACAAATAGGTATATATTTCGGGTTCAAGTCCTGGTCGGTGACAACTTTAAGGTTTTACAATTAAATATAACTTTCATATTTTCATGCGTGTGATATTGAATAAAGTATATTGGTTTTAATAACTGCGCTAAGTATAACAATACTGGACTATAGATCGTGGACAATACGATATAATTACGATTATCTGACAATAGTTTTTTATTGATAGTAATTACATTAGAACGTATTCAACAAAACCCACTTGTCACGTCGAAAGGCATTTTGCATTTCACTCTTTCCATTTGAAAACCTTACAATGCGAAAGGAAATAGTAAAACGTGTTTGCGAGCCCGCCTGCTACAACTGTAAATCCATATCCTCTGTGACGGGACAAGTTAGGAAGTTACGTTGACACAACTGATGATATGGCTTGAAGGTTGTTGATACGGGCAGTTAGGAGTGCCTCCTGCCCCGTGTGAAACTCAAAATTACATTATAAGTAATGTGTTTTAAACTATTTACATGAGTTACAAAGATGTACTTATAATGCTGCGGTTTTCACAATTGAGTGACGCGACGTGGCGCAACGAGCTTTGAGGCTGGCGACTGACGTCGAGAGCGTTGCACGAGCGCCGGTCATTGTTTTGGACGCTCGTAGCAAGTGACGGGGAATAAGAAGAATAACATTTATGCACTTCACAACTAATAAATTGGCAAGAAGCTGAGGTAAAAATTAATGAAAATATTCATAATATAGTTTGCAGAGATCCTAATTGGAGTATAAATTTGGGATTATTAACTTTATCGATGTGCTATTTTATCCCTTGACTCCTGCTTCAACAACAATACAATTGAATGCCATTCAGCTCTATTTTGCAAGACAGCCAAATTGTGTAGATTTTTATTTATTAGCATAAACATATAAATATAAAGTTGGAATTTCGATGTTAAATCGCAAATCGCATGTGGAACATTTAGAATTTACGTATGTATTTTCCACAATTACAAACACGAAACAAACTATAACATGTTCGATAAGTAATCACGCAAGAAAGAACGAAATAAATCTAACATATCAGACGATAATAATAATTACTAGTTTTTATTGCTCTATGCGATGTTATTTCAAGTCTATAATAACTGCCAGCGCTACGGATAACGTAATAAATAAACCGTACAGGAAATATTTTTTTTACAAAAGCCATTTTTATTTAACATTTCTGTTTCGCTTTCATTAATTATTAGCCTCTCACGAGGCGGCGAATAACCAACTGCAGTATATCCGATTCAATCTCAGGACTTAGAGAAAACACGTTCAGAAAGTTAAGTTAAGGAATAGTCATGGCTTTTCAATCGCCCGAACTGGTAGCACATATGTAATGCCAAACTGAACGTTTTGGAACACCACCCATAGTGCACACTTAAAATTTGTATCTCTATTACTATTTTGAAAGAGACTTAGATAATTTACAGGAAAAAATATATCTGTTCGAGTACAATTTGCAATGTATAATACAGCTCCGATCAAATTTCTGTACATGAAACTATCATTCCCTTTACCAGCTGCGGTTCCAGCTTTAAATTGGATTGCATAGGTGTGTCAATTTTCGTGAAATCTTTATTATTATATTTTGCAGTTATACTTTTGATATGTCGTTCTTGATTTACGTACATTTTTTTCTCATTCGCACTATATTCTATGCATCTTCCCAAAAACTGTTTCACTTTTCCTAAATCTTTAATGCAAAAGCGTCTGCTTATTATTTCTTTTATTTCCTTTATAGCCATAACATCAATTCTGCAAGTCATTAGGTCATCATATACATGATTATGAATGTTTCGTTACCATTTATGCATCTTATATATGAACAGCAATCATAAATTAATATTTTTAATTTTTTACTTTTCATGAAATATTGAAAGCATTTATACAAATCTCGTGGACAATGTCTTAGTCCTTAAACTGATTTTTTTAAGTATACCTTATTTGGTTCCACATCATAACCATCCGGTAGATAAGTGTACACTTCAGATTTTGTATCCCCGTTTAAAAAAGGGGTTTCAAAATCAATCTGTTCAATTTGCCAGCTCTTGATACCAATTGCTTTTTGCCATTTTTATACTCTGAACTGTTTAAACTTTCTTCATAACTATTAGATATTGACGCATCACAGAACTTCACATTTACGAGATGATCATCAAATCTCCTTGCAATCTTCTTTCTCTCTGAGGAATATGAATTTTACTCACCACCTTAATCTCAGCATTGTTTCCTTCCTCAACCTTTCCTTCATGCACTTTTTCCTTTGTCTTATACTTCTTCTTTCGTACCCTCCTTTTCATCATTAGTGCTGTTTTTTTCAAAAAACTTCAGATGACGACTGACAATGAGTTTATTATCTACCAATATTTTGTAACCTATATCTGTGTATCCAATAAGTATACCCTTAACAGCTTTTAGATTTAGCTTGGATATTCTACACTCTTCAGGAATTCTCACAAATACTGTACTTCCATATATTCTGAGATTAGAAGTAATTGGTGTCTTGTTCAAAAATATATCATGTGATGTTCTTCTGATATTAGTGTTTATCAGTAATCTGTTTGCTAAATAGCATATATATATATATATATATCTTCAGCCCAATATAACTCGTTAATTTTTGTTTTAGATATAAATTATCTGGCGCGATCCATGATAGTTCTGTTTTATCTTTTCTGCAATACAATTTAATTTGTGAGTGTATGCTGGAACTTGCTTTAATTATATACCTTCTTTATTCACGAATCAGTGAAAATCTTTGTTTATAAATTACCTTCCATTATCACAAAGAATTTCTTTTATCTTTTTGCCTGTCTGATATTGTACACAATTTCACTTTTTTTTGATAGAATATGCCACAGCAATTCTATTATAGTCGTTAATAAATATTACTAGAAACCCTCCATCTTCACATCCAGTAGGATTAATTGGACTATGGACATATGTGTGAATAATTGGCGATTATCATTTGTCCTATGTTTCTTATTTTCAAATGTCAAGCTAGACATTCTATTTGTCAAGCAAATTTCGAATTGAATATAAATATTTTCAGGTTTGTTAGATATACCATTTAGTCCACACAAATATTTTAGGTTACTGAAATTATAATGACCAAGAATTCTATGCCATTGTTCCTTATTTGACATTTGAGTGACACTTGTGTATGGTTTTACGTTATTTCTGTATCGTACTTCACAACCGGTTGAAACAATTTATTTTTCTTAAACACAACAACAATAAAATCTGCTCAAGTCATTCATTTCAGCATTATGGTTTTAAAATGTTATCGCAGTTTTCTTATTGACATTGCATGAAACACTCAATCAATTTTGTCAAATATTTGGCACATAAGAAGCGTCTTTAATTATAGTTTTTATGAGTGTTCCTTCAACATTAAAAAACATACAATATTGCTAATTTTATTAGCTTTTAGAGAGAAGCAATTACATACTTAATTTCACCAGGACATTGTAAAGTTCTGTACTCACACTAATATTTATCATTGTTTATGATATGATCTGAACAGCCACTATCCAACAGCAAAGTGAAACTTTCACTGCTTACTTCAATCTTGATGTCTTAAGGTAGAAGACGAATGACTTAACATGTAACTTGTTATCTACAGGGGAATATTTTCCGCTTTTATATTGTTTCTGTTTCTCGAATAATTTCCTCTCCATGTCGTACTATCCGTTTCATTGTAATTGTGCTTCTTCCAAGATTGTATTCGGACAGTTTATTTGAATATAACCTAGCTGATTGCATCTATAACATATACTAATTTGGTTACCGTTAATAAATCGGTTTAGTTTAGATCATTTTGGTATGTTTACATCCCTTGCTTTTTGCGAATTGAAAGGTTGCAAATTATTTTTATCGCTACTTGATTCTCATTTCTTATGTTCAAATAACAATTTTGACATGACATATTCAACTGACATTCCCTTTGCTGGTAATGCATCAATAATATTTACAATGTGTGTGACACCTTCTGGCAAAGATAGTTAGATATAGCATAATTTGTCTTCCTTGTTCATGTCTTCAACTGAATTTTTCAACTGATTGCATAGTTTTTCAAAGGTATTTAAGTAATCTACAGGATTATCAGTTTCCTTTGCTGCTAGCTCTAAAAGATTTTTTTTTCCACAATAACTTGTTTTCAATACTTTTTGGCAGATATGTTTAATCAAAATTTTTAATCATATATTTTGCAATGACTTGTGATATTATTAGTTTCAGTTGAGAGTTGTTAACACTGTTAAATACGTGATTTTTAGCTTTAATTTATGCTTAATACCAATCTTTTCAGACATATCTTGAGGTTTAAAATCATGCCGTACGATATCGTTGCAGTTTCTCATTTCCAAAGACTATTTCATTCCGAACTTCCATTTATTGCAGTTTGTTCCTTCAAATATTTGAAGAATAAAGACGTCTCTATTTTCCGCCATGTTTCTTAGTTTAGATTGTTTGCTCCTTAACACGTAATAACAACGGATCTCTGCTACAATGTTGTAATTTTTTGTTAATTTAGAGTCAGACGTTCATAAACACTGTTTTTAAATATCTTTCATATATTTATAAAATCGCATATTTTATTTTCTTTTACAACATATAAAACTCAAATATTCAGATATAATAGAAAAAACAATAATAACATTCTCATAGAGAACGAATTCTCTACATACATAATGAACTAAGTTGATGTAAAAGGCCGATACTGGTGTAGCACACATTTGGGGCAATTTATTATAAAATTGCAACAAAAAACGCAGTGTAATATTTCGTCTAAAATTGCATTGAAAAAATCAAAAACCCAAAACCTAAGGTTCGAGGAATAATCAACGAAATATCGACGTATTTTGCTCCGAAATCGTGGTTTTTGAGGGCTATATTTAAGCTCTAAATTATTTTTAATGACGCTCTCAAAAACAAGCAATTTTAAGCAAAAAAGAACCAAACATTAGCAGTTTAAAAAGCAAAATTATACAAAAAAACAAGTAAATTTATCATTTTCTAGAAACCCTTATTTTGCAAGCAACCAATCTAAACTTATGAAAATCGTTTCATATTGAGCTTGTCGGCAGATTGAAATTTTTTTTCTTTATTAATATTATATCTTAAAAACAAGCATATTTAAAAAATTCAAAATGAATGGCCTTCTAGATACAGGCCGTGAATCTGATTACGATGCATCTATTGTTATGGCAGTGATTATAATTCAGACACAGCCGAATCTGGTAATGATCCTATAATTCGTTCAGTTTTAGAAGTTTTAGACATAGATAATTCAGATGACCAATCTGGTTATAATTCACATGCTTCACATGTTTCAGATTATTTAGAAATTTTAGAAATTGTAGATGTAGAGCACGAAGTTGATTCCGATTCCGATTACGATGGATTTTCAACTGCAGGTCCCTTATCTGATTTTGATGAATCTAGCTTTGATTCAGATGAATTTGAATACAATGCAGATAATGACTCTGATTGAGATACGAAATAATTCCAATGAAATCATCGTTATCGAAGTTCTAATAATTTTTTAAAACTTCTATTTGCTCTAGATTTTCACCAATTTCTCGAAGTTCATATTTATCGTCAATGTTATCAAAGATCGATAATTGTAAGCTTTGTAAATTTGAATGAAATTTGCAAACTATATTTTTAAGACATTCACATGGATTATATAATCTATACGAAGGAATTTTTGACAAACTATCACCTTTTAAAATGTTTGTCAAACTGTAAGGCAACACAGGCATTTATAGTGTTATTTGTAAGGAAAAGAAATTTATTTATAATAATTAAAGTTATATATATTTTTTTTATCACAAAATTCGTAAAAGTGTTTAACGTAACCACTCAACTATAAGCTCTAAAAAAGGTTATAAATTATCGGAATAATTTGTTGATTCCTCCATTTAATAATATTAAAAATTCATAAATTTCAGTAATTATTTCTTTCAAATAATCATAGGTAAGAATCCTTCGACTAATTAATACTACATTGCAAATGGTACCAGCTTTTTAGGAGCTTTATTAAAATCAACAGAAATTTTTAATATTTGTTTTTTCTTTAACTATGGTTGTTTTTCTGTATGAACAATCAATAACATATAAAGGCCTTCGCTCCCAAAATGAATAGTAATTAATATCACCATCAATGTTTACAGATGGTTTATAACAAAGTTCGTTATTTCTATAGTCAGTATGTAGTTTAGTTTTTTGAATTTCTAAAATCAATATAAGCAAGTAATTGTTTAAGATAAACTTCCTTTTCAATGTCTAGATTCCAGTTTTCTTTTGGAAAAATTCCATTTCTACCATTTTTAACATAAATGTTTCTCACATAACAATGATAGAAAAACAGCGTGTTTGTGGTATTCAGCACGTTTTTTTTGTATTAGATCGAAAACCTGCAGTTACAAAATCAGGCATATCAAATTGCAAATTATTAAACTGATATTTGATAGCAAAGCTAAAACATTTGTTTCTTTAGGAACTTCTTTTCTAAAAATTGCCAATAACCAAATTAATAGGTATTTTAGGTTCTTTGTATATTTCTTCTTTAGTTGCAATAGCCACATTCGATTCATATTCAACAATAGGACAAACAATTTCTCATTTTTCAATAACAATTTACCATGATCAGGACGATCTTTCGTAACTTTAACATCTATATCAAAAGCTTCATAAAGAAATAAAAAGTTGTTATC
Organism: Dryococelus australis; assembly: GCA_029891345.1. Classification (NCBI taxonomy): domain Eukaryota; kingdom Metazoa; phylum Arthropoda; class Insecta; order Phasmatodea; family Phasmatidae; genus Dryococelus; species Dryococelus australis. Next base: position 173,920,886 of record CM056994.1, on the reverse strand, counting down.
AGACGAATTACGAAAAAAAGTAATTTTATAGCCACCTTTCCAATAAACTTCATAGATGTCACGAATAAAAGCAAACAGATATCTAAGAGGATAGATTATTTTATTTGTTTTAACACAGGAAACAGTTTTAATATATTTTGTTATTTTTTCACTAGAAACAGATTTATCTTGATATAGATTATCAACACCGGTAAATTCTAAATAATTTTGTTCAATTGGCGATCTTAATAAAGCATTCATCATTGTTGATGGTATACCTGGATTATCAGCAGCGTCAATATTATTTCCATGTTTTGAGATTTCTACCATAGAAAATTGAAAAGAAAATAGTTAGAACACACATCAATATTTTCTTCTTCTTTATATTCTGCATTAGTTCCTACTTTATCTCTCTTTTTAAACTAAATTGCTCATAAACAGAAGCATCATTTCGAAAAGAAAAGCCATCCCGTATAGGAAAATCGCATTCGATTCTATTATTGTAAACTTTGAAATTCCCCCTAGTTTGATCAGTTGGGGGAAAAGTTTGCCTCTAGAAGCTCTCAATACATTTATAACTCATTTATAAGTAAAACAATTTATGTATAAATGGATGAATCGTAAGGGGGTTCCTCGAGTTTAATTACTCATCGAAAGTTATAATAAATATATATACCATCATCAAAGAGTATATGAGAAAATTAGAAGGAAGAGCAACCATTAATTGACGAGTTACAAAATATTCGTAAAAAAGTAGAAAAAGTAAGTGAAGAAAACAAAACTTTATAACAACGCTAGTCCCTGTTTGCAGTAAAAAATTTAGATCATCCACCAAGACCAGAAGCAACATCATTTGAAAGAGAATTATTTTCAGAACAATAATTTCATAATTTGGAAGAAAAAATTAGTATTATTCCATTAAAAGGTTTGCCACCTATAGCAGTATTTTCTACTATAAATCTCGGAACAGAAACTGCAAAATTATATATGTTACTAATGATCAATTTGGTTTACCTGGAATTAGACATCATTTGTACATTGGTGATACAATTGTAGAGCTAACTAAATGATACAATAAAAGTTAAAGTCAAAGAATACGTATAAAACTAGGACTTTGTAATTTCGTAACAGTAAATTTACAAGTAGCTATTGAGTGTAAATACACTGCTAATGACTATGAAAATTACACAGAAATTATTTTATTAATCAATGCTGTATTAAAAAACTATATTCCTAATAAGAAAAGGAATAATTCAAGTTCAAGTTGTGATTGGAAATATGAAAAATTAATGGGATTAATTTATTATAACTATATAAAATCAGCATCAAACACACAAGAAAAAAGATTTATGCAAGAACTGTTGATGGCATAAAAAATACAGTAGTTTGCCAAAAGAATACGTTTGGATGGATGATTTTAGACAATTAGTTAATAGATTATTAACTATTCATGGCGAAGAAAATGCTGGAAATAACAATTATTAAAATGAAAAGCAAGCATAATGAATATGTTGAACAATAAGTTTTCTGTCTTTGTAATATTTAATCCGAAACGAATTCCTTATATAATAAGAGTTTTAAATGAGATTCCGCATTCATTTTGGAACTCTGAACACTACGGAAAAGGCTTGATAAACTGGGCACTAAAAAATTTTAATTTTTCGGAAACATGATAAACTGGGCATTAAACAATTTAAATTTGCCGGAAATGCATTTGCCAGACTATAATTATTGTGGGCCATTTACAAAATTAGATGAAATATTGGAAAAATGAGATAGATAAATAAATAAAAATTAGATGAAGCATGCAAATATCACGATATTTCTTACAGAGATTATAAAGATTTAGAATCTAGACATGGTGTTGATCAAATTTTACAAAAAGAAGCTAAAGAAATCATGTTAGATAAAAATACTCCAATTGAAGAAAAAATTTATTATGCTGATGTTGCCTTAACTATGTTTACAAAAAGAAAATAGAAAATGATGTTGGAGAATTTAAATGTTTTAGTGCATATATATAACTTATAAATGAAGATATAAAGTATAATTTTTCATATTCCCTTTGAGAAATGAAAATATTTCGACATATCATCCATTTTTAACAAATTATCAAATTGAGAGAAAATATGAAATATAGAAAGAAAGCAAAAGTTTCCAATTAACTTTATCATTGCCAACAGTTTAAAAGATGGAAAAAAAAATAGGCTGTGATTTACATCATGGAGGAATCATAAAAATTATATTGGCTGATTTAGGTGCACTTGGTGGTCTAGCTGGTTATTAAGTATAGAAAAGACATAATTTAGCAATGGAAAATTAATCTTGAAACAGATTAAAAAGAGGTTGGCCAAACAATTTCTAATATATACCAACCATCTAATATCGATATTGAAAAATATGCAAAATTATTAAATATTAAATATTTCTGATATGTATATAATATTGATGAATTACCGAGAAGTATGCACAAAAATGAATGTGCTGTAGTAAATTTTGACATTTCAGCAAATACTGGTACTCAATGAGTTTGCTCCTTTAAAGAAAATAATTATGTTTACTACTTTGATTCATTTGGAGGCAACATTCCTACTAAGTTAACCAATTACTTTAAAAACAGAAATGTTTGTTACAATGATGATCGAATTCAGAGATTTAATTTAGTTATATGTGGGCATCTATGCTTAATCATATTACACCTACTTTCGAGAGGATTTAAGTTTAATGAAATAATTTCTATGGTATTAAATTACTGGTATATTTGGGAAACCATTAATAAAATCTTCAAATAAAATTTTTTACACTAATGCTTATGATTTAAAAACATATGTAGATTCGCAGTGCAATTCGAGTGTTTCTACTTTACAACATAAACTAACCACCTATTATGATTTTAGAAAATCTTATGTTTCATTTTTAGATTATAGAGGTGTTAATATAGCTGATTCCATTGATGGAAAAGATACTGTCAATAAAAGATATGTTGATTAACTAATAGCTGATTATGCTTCAAAAGACGATATAAATATACAATTTAGTAACACTATTGCTGATTGTTTAAAACAAATAAATAATGCAAAGCAGGAACTTAAAAATGAAGTAGATTAAACATATAAAACTACTGTTTCTGATTATGCTTTAAAAACAGATGTAGATTCAAAATATGATACCGTTGTTTCTGATTTTAAAATTGACGTAGAATCTAAATATAATATAATTGTTTCCACTTTACGAGACCAAATAAGCAAAGTTTTGTTTTTACAACAGAGTATGTTTCTCTTCAATATGGAAGAATAAATATAATGGCTGATTCGGTAGATCGAAAATATGTGGTCAATAAAAGATATTTCGATAAATAAATGGCTGATAATTTGCAAAATTTAAACAAATCAGTTTTGAATTACTGTGATACACTTGTTAACACAATAGTTGAAGAACCTCTTGTTAAAGAAACATATCTTAAATTGCAAGTTGCAATCAGAGAATCTGAGAAAAATTGTATAGAATTAATCAACTCGAAAGCTGTAGAAAAATCATATATATTTTATTTACATGCAAAGAGGGATAAAAATAGTCATATTTTTTACTTACATAATAATATAATTTTCTTTAATTTTTTGATGGATTGTACTGTTTATGAAATAACTACTACAAATCTTAATTTTTCTGACGCTGTGAATGTTATTAAGGGAACTACCAAAATACATTACAGTAAGCATTTTAATTTTTACAGAGGCGATACTTTATCATATAAAATCAGAAAAGAGAAAATATATAATTATAAAGATGGGGTTAAAACTACAATAGGCATATTAGTGAAACATAAATATTGACAATTCTTTTATCTACTGTGGTGACCACCACGCGATGATTCGGGGTTCGACTCCGAGTCGAGGGGATAATTTAATAGTGCGAAGACGCCCACACTATTAAATTATCAACCAAGTCATTCACAAATTTGAGCCAAAAAAACATTTAAATTGCTCTTGCTCATACAGCAGTGGATTAGTATTGATGCAAAATAAATTGTACTCCTCAAACCCCAGAAATATGATCTCCACATTACAAAAGTAATATGAAAGATGCATAAAATGGGGTGTTCTCATATGTCGAAGGCACCACGACATATAAGAAGGGAGCACGAGAAACAAAAATAAAATTTAAAAAATAAATAAAACCCCTCACTTCTCAAGTAAAAAAATTAATAAACAAATTAGGCCAGCCAGTGGTGAAGTCAGGGGTTTCTGCACTTGGAGTTTTGTTGGTGCTAAATAAAGTGGGAAAAAATAAAATAATTGGGTCCCTGTCATTGGCATTAACTTGCTCATAAACCCAAAAAATAAACAGGTCCCTGGTGTTGGCTTTAACTCTCTTGTAAAGATTTTTTAAATTTTTTTAAATAAAAAGCTCACCGTACGAGAAATGTGCATTGAACGAACAACGAACGAATGAACGAATGTTGAATGCACGTCATTAACATGAAATGGATGTTAAAACACATTTTTTATGTTGTGTCAGAATAATATATTACATAAATATATGTTATTTCACAAAATATTTAAATTCACAAAACATATGCTTTATTAATCCAAGAGTAATGCGCGCTATCAAAACCTAACCGTTTTCCATAAATTTTGTCATTTTTTATTTTTATGACTTTTTCAACCAAATATTTATTTGAGTAGTCGGTTTTCATAATTTCAAATTCATAGAAACTGCCTTTTATATCTTCATCATTGGCATCTTTCAGAATGTAAGTAGGTATATCATTATTTAAAACCTCAACAATGGGACATAATTTTGAAGTCCAATTAGCTATGTAACCCTTTTCAAAAGGTTTGTTTACTCTTACTTTGATGGACGATATCACAAACTTTGTATTTCAGTTTAGTGAACGCATTCACAAAATTTTGCTGTTTTAAATTTTTTTATTAACTTCAATTGGTTCAATTCGAATAGTACTATGCTTTGTATTGTTGTATTCTTTCACTAAATCATCAAATACATTTACGCATTTGTAATTGCCATTCAAAGCAAATATCTTCCACATTTTATTCTTCATAGTACCATTGTATTGTTCCACAAAACTGGCTTTTAGTTCACTGAATGTGGAATAATGATTAATGTTATATTTTTGCATAGGTTCTTTGAATATTTTGCTATAACATTCTAAGCCAGGGTAGCTTTGAATACCACACTGTTTTATTGTAATAAATATAGATTGTAATGCATATGCCACATTCTTGGCTGTTTTACCTTTCATTGGTATGGGAAATGCATATTTCGAAAAAAAAAAAAAAAAAAAAAAAAAAAAAAAAAAAAAAAAAAAAAAACATTGATAATTGTCATAATATACTTGTAACCATTGTTTATACATGGCATGCCTGTTAAATTTATAGTATCCATTTTAACAAGATTGATTTGCCATCAATCATCAATACTATAAAAAATTACTTTTCTTCGGGGAAATTTTTTGCGCAGGTTTATATAATTAATTTATTATACCTTCTCTTCCATTGAGCAATTATTTTGGAAGTATAGATATTTTATAATTACATTTCGATCATATAATTTTCGGAACTAATCGCCCATTTTAGTATTTTTAGATTTTTTTTATTATTTTGAGTGACACTAAAACTTCAAGCACCAATTATTAGGCAGCTGAAGCTGCCGAGACGTAGTTGTCTCAATTTAATAGTTATATATATATTCTGGTATACAATTCACAAGAGAGAGAGAGAGAGAGAGAGAGAGAGAGAGAGCTAAAATATTAATATATTAATTTTTCCACAGAGGTCTTTTAATTTTTCATAAGACATATCATCACTGGCAAAATCATTATAAATATGTCTTATGTTCATGTCATCTTGTCCAAATATACATAAAATGTTTGTGCTGTATCTCACACGCTCTTTTGGGATTTTCGAATATTATTGTTACAACGTTTTTATGCCTACATGTAGTAAAGTACTCGCGGATGAAGTTTTGATCATCTTAAATAACATCATCAAATACAATTAGAGATTCATCTTCACATTGATCTAAAGGGACCATTTCCTCAGTATTATTGAAAAATTATGACATTTTTTCTTAAACTTTAAATTTTTTAAATACCTCATCAATATTATTTTGTATCAGAATATATTTGGCTTGTTTCAAACTTCTTGAGCAAACATACAGTTTATTAAAATATAATAATACTATCTTATAAGTAAAATCGGTCATTAAATCGGTTTTCGCACAATTGCACGTGTCTACAATTAATCATCTAATATCATCAGGCAATAATTCACCATTATTTTTGTTCTTAGAGTTTTCTTCAGAAATCAAAACACTGACACCCCAATTAAGTTTGTGCAGCATAGACTGGTTTCGTTGCTGCTTTTTCATTTAATAACAATAATTCTTAGTATAAAATCGATAATAAAGTATTCAAGTTAACAAATAATACTTCTGTACTGAATAAGAAGCTTCATTATGATATTGCCCATACTGAAAAATCGATTGCATTAGTTAGTTTTCATACAACATTTATGACTCAAAACATAGTCAATAATACTATATCCAAATTGAAAAATTGAGTGCTGTGGTTGATAAAAATGAAGTTACAATTATTCCTAGAGGCCAATACAATATAAAATTATTGAAAGAAACAATAAATTCAATTGATCCATTTTCAACTAACAACACTGAATTAACAGTAGATAATGTGAAAAATATAATATCTATTAAATCTAAGTTTAACATTAAATTTGACAATCCACTATCTGATATGCTTGGTTTTGAAAGAAATATTCTTATTGAAAAAGACAAAATTGTTGCACGCACTTAATAACCTAATTTTAACCCATTTAAAACAAAAAAAATGGTTATTGTAATTTAGCATATGGCATGTTTATAAAATATGTTGAACCGAACCATTTAGAAGCCGATATAGTTGCTAGTTTTCAACCAAAAACTATGTTTGCTTTTAGAGATTATATTATTTCTGAGCCCTCATATCCAATATTCTATCAATTAACAATTAGCGATTTAATCATATTGTTTTGTAAATTAGAGACAAAAATGTCTAACTGATTGATTTCGATGGCTCTGATATCGATAATCTTTTAGAAACTAAAGAAGTTCATAAGATTATCTGTTTCGATAGCCATATTGCACTGTATCTATTTTATTTTCTAGTATAATTCTCTTGTTATCATTAGGGCTTAATTCTATTTTCTTAACTTCGATTGTATATATTTCCTGCCTTTTGCTGCTTATTAAATTCGTTGTTCTATATTGTAATTTCTCTTTAAACAAACAATTCTTATGCATAATGTTATTCTCTTATTAACCACACATTTCTGTACACATTTCGATGTTTTGTTTTCTTTATCGTCAACTCGAAATGTGTACATTTTTGCTCATAAACCAACAAATTCTCTCATTATTTTACCACTAAATTAATTTTTCATTTTTCCTACAACTTTTTATTATTTTAGGATATTATATATATATATATATATATATATATATATATATATATATATATATATATATATATATATATATAGTCATGTGGGTAATAACTTGTATCACATTTGTATAACATTCTTTTCATATCATCCTAAAAATTGTCTTTTTTTTATGTTATAAATGTACGAATTGGTATCTTGATAGAATTATACAATTTTATTCTCATATGTTGGATTCATAACTTTATAATGATTATCGTACATTAACTCTTTCGATATGTACAAAATTGACATGCCCACATAAAATGGCTTATTTAATTTCACACATGTTTTATTCATATGTATAGCTGCAAAGTTTTCATTACATATAGTACTTTCCTTAAAATTTGGATTTGCTATTAATTGTTTACATTTTTCTACAATTGCTATTAGTTTTATATCCACTCAGTTTCTTGTATTTTCCATAGTTTTGCCAAACACAGAATTATTCTCATCTCTGTATTTAAATCTATATATTTATTTACCAATCAGACTGATTAAACTTTAATATTCTATGAATTTTAGTAAGTTTTAATCCATTCCTTAGGCATTGTTTCAAATTATGAAAATTTATTACATGCTTTTCATTATTATGTAAAGTTATTAACCATTAATACTGCTTTGTTTTTGGAACTAAATTATTACCTGAGAAAAATTTAAGGTCTTTATTCAAATTATTTAGTTTTCTTAGGATATTACATATCAACTTCTAATATATAACCATGATTATAATCATCATCCAAATTTAATATATGTTAGTTGTAAAAATGAAGTTCTGTATAATTCTTCCATTCCTAACCACCATATGGTAAATATTGAGACAATGCCCAGCCATATAAATTATTAGCATCAAGATATGGTAAATAGATGGACTCTTAATTAGGGTCAATATCATTTAAATATTTATTATTTGCGTTAATATATTCTATGCAACATTGCGATATTGCATCTATAATTCCTTTTTCTATCATCAAAATCATGTCATAATTGTGTAATAAATCTAATGCTCGTTTAGTGATTTTTAACATTATATTCCAAGATAATCCTGGTGCTGATAAATACCACGATGGATCTAAATCATATGCATTTATACATTTATTTCTAAAGTTTTCAAATATATCCGCTAACAGTAATACATCACTTTATAAATATAAATTGTATTTTTCACCAAAATGCTTAGTATTAAATTGATTCCATACGCATTTTGCATGTTCATAACCATCGTCAGTTATGTCAGATTCATTACATTTATTACAAAATTCACTTTTTGGTAGAAGATCGGTTGTGTTAAATTTTTTCCCAATTATTCATATAAACATATGGATAAGCACCCTTTCTCCTAACTAAATCTACTTTATCTTTAGGAAAATGTGTGTGTGTGTTTAATTTTGTCTTTACTTAAATTCGATGATTATTTAGCTTAACTACTGACCATAAATTTAAATGTGTCTGTAAATTTAATTTTTAAATTTTCTGTTTCTTTCCCAAATGTAATAAACTTAACTTCATTACTTGCAAGTAAATCTATTTTTTCATAGCCTAACTGTTTAATAAATAAACGTGTACAAAATAAATAAATTTGTACAAAGTTAGGTAATTTTAGTTGTAGATTACAATTATTACATACAGGATTAATGAATTTTCCACTTATGTGATCACGGTGGCATTTTTTTTTCTCTGCTGTATATATGTATTCGCATACAATACATTTTTTTTATTTACTATATGTCACTTTCTATTCTTTTGTTAGTAGATTCATCCGTTCTATTTGCGGATATATTTAATTACTTTCTTTTACTTCTCTTTTAATTGATTGTATAAAAATCGTATGAGCATTTGGACCTCGATAAACTACTGGTGGTTTACAATCATCACAAGCAGATACAAGATAATAGCAAAAACCAGACACTTCGTATGATAGATATTTAATAGTATATGGTCAATCGTTTAACTTTAAGTCAATGTTATTTATTTAATCATTAGTAATATTATATCTTTCTTTAAGTACCTCCTTATAAAGGCCATTACCTATAACCTCCTCTGTTAAAATTGGATACTATATGATATAGGTAAATCTACTTAATTCTCTTTGGTTTGCTTTAACTGTTCTTATTTTCTTTAGAATTGACACAAAATCGGCATATATTGTGAAAGGAAACATTATTGAAAGTTTATAATTTTGAAATTTTATCTGCTCTCCTTTCAAGGGTAAAGTGATTATTACTGATTCATTTTTAGAGCAGTCTTCTGTATGTTTATTTAATTTATCTTGAGAGGTAAGGAATTGAAGACACATATCGCATATATAAGTTTTATGTTGCTTATTATTTTTTGTGTTAAAACTAACATTGATAAATCTTTAATCCAACAGTAATGTGAATTTGTATCATCTTTGAAATAAAGTAAATTTATAGGTTTTTCCTTTTTCGTTTTTGTAAGTTTTAGTGAATATACAGTGGACTCATCTTAAATAGAGTATGCATTTATAGATGTATCAATTGATTTTCAATTTTTGGTAGATCGTCAATTTTAATAGGATATTCATAATTATCTATTACGCTATCGATGTTCAGCCCCGTGTTTTTATATTTAGATACTCTTTGTGGTTCTTTTTCTACTGAAAATATGCTGATTTTATTGCCGAAAGAAAGCATATTTGATCATTAGTTTTTACGTTAGTACATCGTTTTTTATTCTTAATAACTCCGGTAGTTCAATATATGATGCCTCATTTAATGGATTATACTTATTTATAGCTAATTGTATTCCCATTTTATACTTAATGTCTATCCTTAGCCTCTTCTTTGAAATTGAGTTGTTTGTGTAATTATTTCTTGTATTATGAATTTATAAATCCCTTTATTATTTCCTTCATTCAATATTGTATAATTGGGCAATTTAAACGTAAATCGTTCTACTTGAATAGTATCTTAATTACGAAAATAGGCATACAATTTAATACGGGTTTTCACCACTCTAAATGTTATAAGATTATTGTATATTATCTAAAATACCTTTTTTTTTTTTTAAGTCAAAAAATGAATAGGCTGTACAAAATTAAATATATTTTTATTTGATATCTTGATACCCTGAATTTAAAAGCTTTACTAAGTAATTTTTGTTGTTTCTTCTTTGTCTTCTGATAACAAATTTTTTATTATAATATGGAAACAATTATTTTAATATTTTATGTTTGGAATATAATTCATTTATTGATTTAAAACATCAGCTTAAAGTAATTTTGTAAAATGATTCTCTGTTCTTTTTATCTGCTATGTTCTATGTTTAATACTTCCCCACACGTTTTACATTGCTTGCACGTGTTATTTTTTTCCATTTTATTTATATAGAATAGCTTAAATATGATGAATGACAGGCGACTTTTTATCGCAAATGGGAAATATACGCATGATTTAAAATTCTCTTAAAAATGTAAATATTCTATTATTTTTAATCTATCAATCATCTTTTTTAATATCTCATCTGATTTGCTTGATTTTAGCTTAAATATACTTGATTTAGATTGCTTGCTTATAAAATTAGCGTTTCTGTAAAACGATACATTTTTTGTATAATTGTGCTTGTTTTTACCTTCTACCAAATCCTGCACACTCGTTTTTGAAAAAACTGCTAAAATTTGCTTGTTTTTTTGCTGAAAATTGTTTGCTTTTAGCTTACAATGGCTTGTTTTTGAGAGCTCTTTTTAAAAAAATTTCAGAGTTTAAATTTACCCCTCTAAAACCATGATTCTGGAGCAAAAACCCTCGATATTCGTTGATTTTTCATCAAATTTCAGAGAGCAATTTTAGGCGAAATAGCCCTATTTAGTGCACTGAGTTTTTTGTTGTAATTTTGGAAGAAATAGCCCCAAAATGTGTTCTGCGCCAGTATCGGCCTTTTACATCTACTGAACCATTTCAACAATATGGTACAGTGTATGAAGTGTAGATCATGGGTGCATTCTAAATACGCGGGTGCTTTGAATGCTGCGAAAACGTATTTCTGTGATCAGTATGATGTAAACGTTCCTCATAGTTTAAGTGGTCCAATTATGGAGACCGGTGGTGCAATTTAAGCAATCGGTTCTCTAAATTGGTACAACTGAATGTGTTCAAAAACGATTTATTCCTATATTTGTACGAAAAACTTTATAATTCTTGTTACATACTATGTTAGGGAAATAAACACGGTTCATACTGCACATACGTAATTATGTGTAAATTTATTTTTATTTTCACAAAAAAATATTTTAACTGGTCCAATTTATGCGACTTTCCCTTGTACATGGCCACAGTGACACGTTTCTCGTACTTAGTGGGTTTTATAGGAATAATTCCTATTTTCCAGACCGTTACTCTGTAGCTACTATATCTCAAGGTCACATTTCATGTCACCCTTTTGGGAATTATGTCCTTCTTTCAGCGGATGCTATCACTGTACTATTGCTACCTCTCAGTAGCATAAAATAATTTTCTTTAATACCACCAGCGTGTCGCTATGACAGAATTCCGAATATTTGATTCGTAATCAACCTCAAATTAAAAATAATATCTTGGCGAACTTGATTATTTTGTACACGGTACCTGGTGTAGAGCAGTAGCGGCCTGTGATGTCAAATAATGGGTGTTCACACACATACCTACCCTCATTCCCCTTTCCGAGTCAATAAATAGGAATCCCGGGGGGGGGGGGGAGGTTCTCCCGGGGAAAATTTGGATTTCAAGGTGCAAAATGGTGCTATTTAAGAAGTTTTCGTATCTAAACATTAAATACACAGCTGGTAAAAATGCTAAGTTTTTTTTGGTAAAAAAATTTTTTCTGTTAATTTTCTGTCCTTCCAGACATGTTGGGCAATTTTTATAGAAACCGATTTCAGAATCTCTACCCATCTGAGTAAGATTAAACCGTTTGCGTAAATATGATTGTATTATTATTTTTAAGTTATGCAATTTTCGTTTATTTTTACAACAAATAAGAGTGCATATTAATTACATGAAAAATATACGTGTAAGTAATTGCTAGTAATTGTATTAGACATTCACTCCGTAATTGTTTTAGCTCGTCAAATATGTGTGTGTGTGTATATATATATATATATGTGTGTGTGTGTGTGTGTGTGTGTGTGTGTGTGAATGTGTGTGAACAGCATACGACACGTAAAAGAGTATTTACTGTAAAAACAAATCTGTGAATATGAGAAGAACAGAAATTTAAAAAAAAATACATCCTACCTATTACCATTTTTGAAGCCCAAGCACTATAGCAGGCCATCTGGATTGGTAGGGTGCTAAAACAGCTGTAAGCAGATGCAACTCATACTGCAGTTGTGAAGAAGTTTTCGGTTTAATGTACGCACTCACGGCAAAGTGACACTGTCAAAGATATTTAAACCAAGTAGGCACCATATGTTGCTCAACAAAACTCAGTGGACACATAAGCCATCTTTCAATATGGAAAAACAACTAATGCCTCTCAGTCGTGCCGACTGCAAGTAGTACCCTGACACAAATACGTTAGCGTAAATTTGAAAATAAACTTACAACATACTTCAGTAAAAGCATGTCTTGTTCAAAGTACGGTGTCCGACGAAACATAAAAACGCACATAATAAATAACACCATTTAACATTAAAAACTCCTCGTCAGCTCAGCACAATAAACAAGGATTTGTTTACTTTTGCTACGATAATTTTGTTTGGTGTTAATGCCACACTTTCAACTGTGCTGGCATTTAGCAGTGAGGTGCGGTGGTAAAATCTCGTTTCTTCAGTCAGTGCTGCTACCAAGCGGCAAACGTTGGAACCACCTCCATACGTTACTGATACAAAGGAAAGCAGAGATTAGATATGGTACAGATGGAACATGATGTGTTCTTTTGGGCGAGGGGACTAAATGAGACAGAAGGGTAGATGTAGACGTCCGCCATATTATGACGTAAACAAAGTTGTTTTTACCCAGAAGAGGTATATAGCGTTTGACGCAAAAGTGTTTCGTTTTTATTAAGAACATTCTTATCACTTTAGAGCAGTATATATGTGACACACAACAGGTTATCAGTTTTCGTTCCTAATATGATGTGATGCCTAATTACTTCTAGAATAGAAGGTTTTCACATGTGTTATGTGCTGTAGTGAAATCGACTTCAGTTCAAATATTCGCCTGTTGAAGTGAAGAGAAATGTCGTTCTGTGTAGTGCATAGGTGTTTCAACAAGAATGCAAGAAAGGGAGCAAAGCAAGTGTTTATTGATGGTGTCACTTCATTGAAGATGTTTCCTACATGACATCTCTGTGCTGTGTACGACTGCGAGAAAGTGCTCTCCCTACACTATTTCCTGCACATCCACCACATTATCAGCAGGTAGAGAGTGGCTCAATTTTATAGCTTTTGCTGTTTATATTCATGTGTACTTCAGATTTTCTTTATTCAAGAAGTGTGCAGACTGAATTGTGAGGTTATGTTCTAGTAAAGAATGTGGGAACATGGGCTTCTTGTATGATTACTTTTTACGTTTTTACCCTGCCATTTATCTAATATTCACATTCCCCCCTACTGTGGATGTTTTTAGGTTTTAGGTTACATAAAACAATTTGTACATGCGGAAATGAATATGAAACTTACACGGGCACTATCTGGCTGGTGGTATTTTGATAGTGTGATACCTTTATGTGTGGAAGTGCTAAGGGCGATCAGGCACCCACACGAGGGCCCTATTTCATAAAACATGACAGTTGTGACATTACGACAAGTATTGCAAATATGACACGCTAGGTAGCTCTCAAGTGCGCTTACGATAATCAATCAGGAAACAGACCATATGTATTTGTTTCATCCAAAAGAAATTACAGAATTCGCACATAATATAATTTATTACATTTCTGGATTTGTTGTTCGTCGTCTGAGTAAAGTTATAAAATGTGAAAATTGTTTGAGCTCTCTGTCCGGAAATCCAGAAAATTTTGTTGGATTCACTAATTTATTACAATTACAGGGGTGGATTATTTTACCCTTCCCATAATGTCGTTGTGGTGTGCAAAATATGTGAGAACGTGATTCGAACTGCACTTGCACAAAGTGGTGCGAAATTTCTAATGAAGAAATTTACAGTGTCTAGACTTGTGTATTTTATATTGTATCACTACATGACTTTAAAAAGACATCTTTTTGCCCACCTCGATGAACATTCACACGATCAGGAACCTTTGAACCACAACTGTATTAATTTGATTCGTGCAGTAGCTGAAAATTATTTTCAGATTAGTGTACATTATATTAGCAAGAAATCAGTTGCCAGGTCAGAAAGCAAAAGGCAAGTTTGGAGCAAACTTATTCTTTCTATAGGGTACTAACTGTAGTACACTGATATATTAAAATAGCTATATTTTCTGAAACAGTCAATTTGCATTTTGTGTGTGTGAACAGCATTACATTGTAATACAGTAGAATCCCTATTTTACTCTTTTATAGGGACAAATGAAAAAATGGTGTAAATAAGGGGAAAGTATAAATACTATTGAGTGACTAGTTACTCGAAATTGTTTTTGCAGACATGTAATGAAAGTTACATTTGTTTTTGAGAATTGTTTCCTCATTCAAGTTATGTTACTCATACGTTGCCAGTAAGCAATTATTTGATATCTGTGATGCGTTTCTTCTGTATGACCAGTGACATTTTTGTGTATACAGTTGTTACTATTATATTTTAATGCTTTTTGGAGTAGGCCTAGTTGTATTTATTTTTCAGTATAACCTACAGTTTATTTACACATATTGTTTAGTACAGTTTATATTTGGTGTATTTCATAGCCTTTGTAATCTCACTTATATACATTGCATATTTTGTTATAGTGAGTCTGTGGAATTGCTGTTTTTTGTACTTGATAGATTTTTTCTGCAATAGTTTTGGATTTGGTTTTTTCACTGTTGTTGGTGAAATTACTTAATGTTAATGTTAATTTAAGCGTGCTAGTGGCAAGTCAGTACTGAACTTGTGGCTATTTTGACATTATTTTTATGCTTGTCAATAAAGAGTTGTTTAGATGAAATCCACCACAATTAAATTTTTGTTCACAGTTTAGGCCCTCCCATTTATCATTGTTGCTATCACATCTATGTGTATTGTGTACTTTTAGAATTTATTTTAATTCCTGTTGTATTTATTAGGGTGATGCATGTAAATCAAATTGTTGTATTTTTGTACTTTATCGAAGAGGAAATATACAATGAACATCATGCAAGAAGAGATTTAGTACGAGGCCTATTTTATATTAAGTTACCTTGTTCTTGTTTCCTTGTTATTTTGACCAGTATAAATTCAAGATAAAGATTACATTAATTTTTTAATATTTCATAGACCTAGAGTCTACTTTTTATGGACATTGTAGCAGGCTGAGACAGTATCTTATAGTTCTTGCAACTATGGCATTTTGCAGTGCAATACTGATAAAGTAACATTTTCCATAATGTTATATGTCTATGGACACACAAGCTGAACCACTTTCTTAAAGAAACTGTTATGTCCGCAGAAAAAAAATAAACTTGAGCCCCGAGAAATTGCATTAGCAGACAACTGCCGTCAAAGACAATATGCAACAAGCTTATGATTAAGTCCTGCCTTTGTCTGCTCATATGCTAAGTAAGGTTCTCATGCACTGTAGATAGTTTGAAAAGCGCAACATCTACACGTCATTACATATATATTTCTAAATTTCTAATGAATGAATTCAAAGGTATGTGGGAATCTGGATATTTTATAGCCACATTGTAAATAGTTCAGTGAGGGCACAAATATGAGCATGAGCCAATATTTTCTTTTGTTGATAATATTTTGACTGGAATAATCAAAACTTCAAGGAAGGAAAATGTGTGACATAACACTGGGGAATTCCTTAGCCTATTTTGTTGAAAGAAATATATTATGAGACTGTCTCAAAATACATTATTCAGTCACCCTGTTATCTAATAGGCCTACAGCATTTCTATGCATAGTGCAAATAGTAGTGAATTGGCACATCTTTATTGAAGTGATAAATGTTTGATTTTAGACTAGATACTGCCCACAGTTTAAATCAACACCTCTGCCCTCTTAATTTAAATGCCTTTAGACCAAGTTAAATGGTAAATACTGCTTGTTTTCATAAGTACTTGGGATTATACCTGCCAACTTATAATTATTTAACTGATGAAATTTTAGAATACATATTGATGAATGAGGTCAGGTCTATCCACTTGGCTATATTTAACTAATGATTTACACAAGACATGTGATATGGAGTCCAATAAAACAATTCATTGTATAAGCATAAAATTGATGGCCCTCTAGCATTTTTCTTTATTTAATATGATTCCTTTCCTTCAGCCTATCCCAGCTGGTGGTAATGCCACTTACAGGCAGAAAGGTATGCCTGCAACAGTAACATTATGAGTATTAAAACATTTTCACAAACATACATAAAATTTAGAATCAATACTGATTTCTTTTCAGCTTGTCAAAATAAAACATTTGGTCACCACCTTAAATGAAGTACTTTTGACCTTCTTCAACAGGCAATAAGGTGGAAGTCACATTCTAGGATTTTATATTTAGTTTTTCTTTCACAATCGTCTCCAGGGACTCAAGTACAGCTTCCTGGTTGACGAATGGGTCTGCAGTGTCTCGAGTATATGGTGTTACGTGTATCTTGTGCTAGGCCATGTGTTAAATAGTAACCTACTACTAGTACTATCTAATAAGTAGGCCCTGCAGAGTTTCAGTGGACTTTATAGCATGACAGATATGCCTCCATAATGCACATAACATTTCCAGTGCAATAACCACAAGCACCTGTTGGGTTGCAGTATTTCAACAAAAGGTTAAAAAGTGAAGGTAGGCCAATATTGAAAAAGATTTGATATACACGTACTGCAATTTTGAAATCAAACGTATTTTTAAAAGAAATAAAAGGCAGGACAAATTGATTTTATGTTCTGTAAACAGGGATTACTTTGCACCTGCAGGGGTAAATTTTACACAGCTCAGAATGTTCAGGTTTTGCAATTCGGAAAGTGAGCATCACACTGTTTTTGCCATTTGGAAAGGGAACTTTGAACTGCAGTTGCGTATTTTAAACTTTGAATTTTATCTATCCACGTCAAATTTGATATTCCTTCCACGAAAAGGCACCAAAACAAACCATTTTAAAGTGCAAAGTTACCTGCTTTGCAGGTGCAAAGTAAACCTGGTTCATGGTAATGTTAAAAAATATCCTGCAGCCGCTTGAAAATGGTGACAATACTAATTTAGAAAATGCTAAGGTGTGCTGCAAAATGTCTGATTATGCATGTCATCGTAGTTTGGTGTTACTATTGACAGGTAAGGATTCAGATGTTTTAGACTAATAATTGAAAAATAAAGTATATAGGAGTGCTTTATATATTCACGCTTAAAAGGTTTGCTTTTGTATTGCAAGTCAGCCTCACACCTCCAATGTATGTAACTTGCAAGGTCATTCACAAAAATGCCAAACGTGCAGTTACAAGAAGCAGTCATGAAGACAACGTGACATTCACGTTGTACAGTACAGGCGACCAAAATTACGTTTCGTATATGCTGAATGTAGACCTCCAGATGATCACAGACAACATTGCTAAGGATGTGCAAACATTTAATACTGATAAATCTTAATTACATGGCTTCTTACACTATTTCCTTAGACCTTCTGTTAACATTGAAGTTTACTGCTATACATTTGTATGCAAATCTGACTGAATTTGAGTATTTGTGGAAACTAAAATATTTTGTGCAAATATGCCATGTACAGGATTCTGCCACAAATTTGGTTTATTGAAAGTTAGTTAATCCCTAATTATTTTTCTTTTTAAGTTGGAGTAGATTTGAAATTAATGTAAAATGTTTTTGGAAATCGTGAATTTTCGTTTTACAAAAATTGGAGACAAGATGAATTTATCAACCATGCAAGACACAACAATTATATTATCTCCCCATTACCCCTCCTTTTCCCAAAAATAGCAAGCGGTTGTTATTCTCTCTCGTATAACGTTCTTACCTCCAGGTTTGACATAACAGCTAATACAAAAGTCTCTATAGATTTATACAAAAAAGTATTGTCTTATTGAACATTGCTACCTAAACCCTCTACCGTTGTACATGTTGCTCAGTTGGGTAAAAATTTCACCTCCACGTATATATATAGCAGGACCTATTGTGTATGTGCCAAGCGTTCCATTGCTGCTACTGGAATCTTGGACATTTTAATGGGAAAATGCAGTTGCCACAAAATTGCCCCTTTTGTTAATCTGTCCGTATCGTTAAACAAAACCACCAAAATTCTCTAAACCTGAGGGAACAGGTAGTGTGCAATGCGGTGGCCACTTCTCTTCATGATGTATTTTATTTATTTTAACATAAAATTTCACGAATTTTGAAATTGATTCTACATGAATATATTTTTCTTAATTCGTTTTCATTTGCGAATATCTCCAGTAGTAGGTTTTTGGGCTTAGTCTAGTCTTATTGTATACACACGTAATTTTCAATAAGGAATGTATTGTCGATATGATTTGGTGAAAGTTACTGAATTAGGTACTGGTATAATAGTAGCGGTGATATTAATGTAATGGGGCCTGCTAAAAGTTAGTCAATACATAATTTACGTTTGTCAACAGAGAAACAGCTGATTACATTAAAAAACAAACGTCGCCATATTGTGACCTGAATAAACAATGTCCGCTTGGCTTCGCTCCGGTCTGCTATTGTTCGATCTGTAACTTCTCTAATCTATGAAGGAAAGATAACAGACAGTGTTGTGCACTTGTCCAAGGTTAAAACTCCCATTAGGGATAACTTCCCTTCGACGTGCGCATGCGCAGATAGTGTATGATCGGAATACATATCCGCTGTGAACGTCACAGCGTTGTAGCATCGCAGATAGCAGAATAAAAATACCAGACGTTCGTAATCGATGCAACGAACTCTGATAATTGTGCTAGGGCAACAAAATATTCAGAAATTATATAAAATTTCATGAGAAAAATATTTGGCGGAAAACTGCGTGTGCACGTGCACATGTGCTGTTTAATACCGGCCGCTACTGGTGTAGATATAAGCAAACAGATAATATTAGCTTATTGCATATGAATGGGAAGTGTCGGCTCTGCTAACCCTGCACGTACTTTAATGTGTTGTTATTAAGATGAAAAATATTGCGGGCACTATAAATTTGGTACTCATTTACGACGAGTACTTCAAAGTTTCCAAAGAACATTAAGGTTACATAATTTATAGTCCTTTTGGCAAAGAAAGATATTTCTGTTCCGAGCAGACTTTCAAGCAACCATAATTGCCATGTACAGTGTAACGGTTATTTGATTATATTTGCACTAGCATGAGGCTCATCAGATGTATGAGCCCTCGCAGTATACAGTTCTTTGTATCGGCGTCCATGTTGCCGTGAATCTTACCTTTCGTTCCCTCATCATTTATCTCTGCCGAAAGGTCCGTCCTGAGCTGAGTGGAACCAGTTCGCGCCCTCCTTTAGCATAACGATGAAATACTCTTGGAAACGTCACACACAAAAATGCTAGAAATATGAGCAGTGCCGGGATTTATCGAATGGAAGTCAGATTCTAAGTCGTACACTACGGGATGCTCACAGATGTATTCGTACCCTTATTATACTTTAAGAATAATTTGACATAATATATTCTAAAATGCTACTACATTCCGTTAATGTAGTAAAATCAAGGACCGTAGAGTGAAACACTTTTATTTTTATTGCTTTGGAGTGAAACATTTTCTTGTAAGCTGTTAAAGAATTCGTTTAAAAAAGCATTTTGAGCAATTCTAAACAGTGTTTTGTGATAATTAGTCTGCATATATAATTACCAAAGATCTTTAGGATGTGTTTCGCTCTGTCGTGAGTGTTGCTACTGAAATACTGCAGTTGAAGCAGTGACATAAACCTGGTGACTGTTATTTACTGAAAATAATGCATTACTCATTATAACTACCTTCAAGAATTCGTAGAGAGGGTTTTACGAAAAAAATCATTTATACGACAAATATTTTATTGTGTTATAGTAATTCGAAAATTCAAAATATTTCGGTTTAGAACAATTAGTGCATTTGTACTATTCTAACCCGAATAGAAAGTAAGCAATCAAGAGAAAAAATTTGCTCCTCAAGTGATATTCATAACAGAGCTTCATGCAACTCTTTCGCTGAATTCAGTCTAGAGAGAAGGCATAAATAAGTTTAAAATGCGGTAAAACCGGCAAATAAGACATTTTGCAGAAAGTTACTTATTTCATTTCTCTTCAGAACATACCTTACAAAAGAGAGAGAAAGAGGAATAATATAATAAGAAATTAACATACATAACCAAAGTAGTGATTTATGTGTATTCGTCCTATAATAGCATGCCCATTTGAAGTTGGAACTGACTGTAATATAAGTTTTTCATTTCAATAAATTATTGTTCAAGTTCATAGGACCCTTTAAAAACAACTATAAAGGTTGAAACAATCAACAAACTAAAATAGGTCAGAATAAATATGGTTGGTAAGAGCTTGAAGTCGTCCTAAGATACTAATTCTTTAGTATTGCAAAGACTATTCGTGACATTTGGCATTGCTCACATAACTTGCGATTGTATGGTGACTTAGCCTAACGTCAAATGGTGGATTTCGATGGAATTGGGGGGGGGGGGGACTAACACATCAGATTGGTGCTTAACAGACTACAGCATAGTGGTGACATTCTGAAGTTCTTATTAGTTAGCAAAACAAATTGTATGAAATATTAAAACTATTTGACCCTACATCCGTTCACGTAATAAGGCATATAAGTTATTATGTAATCCATATAGCGGATGTATGTATGGAAATTCCTCGCAGTGGTAAACAATACAACTCGCATTCCGGACCACAAGGGTTTAGTTCCCGGTCCAAGAATTATGATCTCGCTTCTCTATAGTTTCCAAAAAATACTCCAGGCGAATACAGAGATAGTTCCTTACTACGGGCTCTAATCCTTCAACGTTCCCGCTTCGATGAGCAACTTGCTCTGTCTATAGTAACTTCGCTGTCAAATAGAAGTTAATCTCTCTCTACCTACCTCCTTACCAACATACCTTGCAAGTTCTCATGTAGAACTATTTGCAGGTTCTCCGGTTTGATTCAGGGAGCTAGACACTCAACAGCGCAGCCAAAAGATGAAATACAACTGACCAAAAGTGGATATCAATTACGATGAGAAAATGTAATATCGAATAATAAGCCAAGCGAAGTAGAGACGTGGACATCAAATAATTACCGCTCCAGCTCTGGCGAGATAGTTACAGCAAGATAACTATAGCTACACGCGCTTGAAGAATGTCACACTGAGTACAACAGTAACAGGTGTCTGAGATATCCATACACGACGCAGAAGTGGTAAGAATCACTGCTAAGCGAATAGTAATCAAATGCAATAGCACGCGGTCGATAGAAATTAACGAGGAGGTATTCGACAAAAGGCTATCCCGATTATCAATAGATAAATTAATTATTTCTTCAGATACATAGGCGATAAATATGCACACTTGAACAAGATGCCATTGATGAGAACGAGAAGTTGACCCTAACTTGTGGGATGGGAGGTACATGAAATAAAACGTACGTTGTCTCTCGGTTTACGTCCACGAGAGCAAGAAGGGGAGAGCGATGAGCATCGTCACTGCTAACTATGGACAGTGCATGTAGCTAAGGTACAAGATATTAATTAAAAAAGCCAAAACCTACTGGCATGTCATAACAACTGATATCGGGAGCAAGGAATTCAGTTTTATGTCAATTTAAGTGGATCTAATATTTACAAACACCGGCGATGCTCTTTATGACGAATATATATTTTCTGATACAAGAAATATGCTTCAGTGGATTTCCTGGCGTCTAGCGCAACTTACTTTTTTTTGTTAAATGTATCGATTATGTCGAAAGTTTTAAAAAATACACAGTTGATAAGTTTTCAGGAACAATTTTATGAATAGCTCTGTGACATTATAAACATAAGTATTCACCATCTTATGCTATATAAATATATTTTCCATTTGTATAAAGATAAGACATATTGAATAAAATTAGTCGTATT
Source organism: Dryococelus australis (assembly GCA_029891345.1). Taxonomy (NCBI): domain Eukaryota; kingdom Metazoa; phylum Arthropoda; class Insecta; order Phasmatodea; family Phasmatidae; genus Dryococelus; species Dryococelus australis. The sequence continues at coordinate 173,898,286 of CM056994.1, read as the reverse complement.
AAGCAAGCGTTCAGGTTGACAGGCTTGCTATAATAGGTGACTGGTTAAATGTTGCAAGGTTGTACCTGAAGAGACAATCGTTAACCACAGGGGAGATATAAATGAAGTTAGCAAAGATATTGTTAATAAAGGTGAGCCAGCAGGTTACTTAATTAACCAGTAACGCTGCGGTAGTCACATAAAAATTTTGAGCTTCCACGAGGATATTGCGGAACGAGTAGAAAACCATAGTAAGAATTCAGCATTTGTCTTAACAAAAGCATGCTTTGAAAACTATATTCATACAAAAGTTATAAATCATGCTCTTACTTACCGAAGAAGCATAAAGAGAAAACCACCGAATATAACGTGATGAAAATAGCGCGAACATCTTGCCTGTCGAATATGTAATAGTCCTCGGCAGTTGTGACGTTTCCGCTCAGAGCGGAGTCATTTCCAAAGAAAATTTCTTTTGAAGAAAGCCCGTGTTCTACTAAATACACGTCATTGTTTTGCCACGAAGTGTTAAAACTTGTCATTGTGAAACTTCTACCGATGTGTGTCTATTGTTACGTGTCTTTTAATACAAACGTTCATATCACGACTGTGCTGAAATATTTATAATGCTGATCTAACTTAATGATGTGGCGTGTGTCACTAAAGTCTGTTTCGCGCACATAAACTCCGTCACTGCTCCTCGGTAAGTCGGTCGATGCTGCTGCGACAGCTGATTCATAAAGTAGAAGCGGCGCCATTCTTCGAGCTCTATGTGGATGCCACTAACACCTAAAACAGAGAAACATGAGGGATATTCCGTTACACGAAACTGTCCACATTTGACAGTGATACATATTGTTATAAACGTAATTAGAAAAATTAAACTTCTATTCACTTTCATGAGGAACTTTGGGATATCGTTGTAGGAGAGAACTATAAAAATAACATATTCCTTATGTAATGGTTGATTCAATTAACCATTATTCCATTTAAAGAAGTAAAAGCAATGTTACGTTTACTAAGGCATTGACAATCAAAATTAGCAGAATAAATAATAATTATAACTTAGAGTCGGTAATTCTGTTGTGATACGTATTTCCAGAGGCTTAGCGGTTAGCATGCTTGTCTCCCACCAAGGCGAACCGAGTTCATTTCCCGGCCGGATGACGCCCGGATTTTCGCATATGGGAATCGTGCCGGACGATGTCATTAGTCGGCGGATTTTCTCGGGGCCCTCCCGTTTCCCACGACCTTTCATTTCGGCGCTGCTCCGTACTCACCTCAATCACTCTCATCGGCAGTAGTAGGATAATGTACGTTCGGGAATATCCGCGAATGGGTTGGGGTGCGAAGCTCCGGGGAGTCGGCTGCCATGTTGGATTCTGAACTTCCCGCTCTCTCATTCCGGTCACGCAACCACCATCTTGGATTCCGCCATGTTGTTAGCCAGTACACTGCCATATTTTAAGCCAGTAAGACACCATCGTGGACCACTATATTTGTAGCCAGTAGGCCACCTTCTTGAACCGCCATCTTGGTAACCAGTATGTCATTATTTCATGCTCTTGCATTCCAAGGGTTCTCTCCGAGTGCTACCATATTTTTCACTTTTGCATTATTTCTTTCATTTATTCTTTCTGTTGTCTCTTCCTTAACCCTTCTTTTTTTCATTCTCTCTTATTCTTTCATTTCTCTTCCTTCTCTCATTCTCTCTTTCTCCCCATTCCTTCATCATTTGTTTTCATCGACTGTTACTGGAGACCGCCATATTTGTTTACATTTACATGGATGTCACCATATTGGTTATTCCTTTGTCGTTCCCCCCCCCCCAATTAGTTCTGCTTTTGACCACTAGGGGTGCCTCCATATTGCTTCTGGCTTTAGCCACTATGGGTGCTGGTCTCTCTCTCATTCAATTAGTCGATCGACCGCCATATTGGTTATGGAATTGGTCGCTAGGGGCACTGATTTTTTAGAACTCAAAATATAATCTGGATTAGTGCGGAAATCGAACTGCCGGAACTTGGGTCACCAGGCTTACACCTTTCACCACTCGGCTATCACTACATACACTGGGACAAGAATTTATAAGTGGTATATAGCTTGGAGAAAATTAAATAATATCTTGCCTCTCATTATAGATGTTTAATTTTTATTTCTTATATAATTTTTTTAAGTATCTGAAGTTTCTTTTAATTCTTTTAAATTAGAATTGTTTTAACATATTATTTAATTATTTTGAAATTATTTTGGTTTAACTTATAACATATATTATTTAGATTTAACTTTGAAGTTTATCGAGTGACAAGTCTACAGATTCGTATTTTCAGGCAGATAATATGTTATCAGAATATATGATTATGTGACTGTGACAAGAGCCATATTGGATTTTTATAAGCATATATAAAATTGTTTTAGTAATTATGTTCCAAGTGTATTATATTATGAATATTTATTATTCACACTTTTTCGATTATTATTTCAATATAATAATTTTATTTTAATATCTCAGTCTTAATAATGTAGGGACTTCTATGATGAACTCAGAAAAATATTTCCTACACCTTCATAATGTAACATTTGTAAATATTTTTTTCCCAGCACACCATCCCATAAACAGTTCAGTACCCACTCAACTTAACCTAACTTCACTTAACCTAACGCTACCTAACCTTACTTCACATAACCTAATTCCACTCAACCTAAATTCGCCTAACCTATGATCACTCAATCCAATTATCTTGTAAGAAATATCTTTTTTTCTCTCGACAGTCACATGACCTAACCATCATTCTCTAGTCATCGCCAGACCCCTCTTCACCTCCCCTCCTTCCAGTCTTACTTAACAGCCATATTGAATTGTACTGAATACAAAAAAGTTATATGTATGAAATACCTTTCACCATGTCATTAGCTTGCTTCATTCATGCTATTAATAATACAGACCATATGCATTACCATACCTGAGACTTACTGATCAATAATAACAGTCAACTGAATTGACTACCATTTCAGCATCATCTAACTTTGTCAGTTATATATTAGCACCATCGGAATTAATCATATTGCCATTTTCGTCTAATTTCCAAAACAATATGATTAAATTGCTCATTGTTAATTAGATAGCAAAGTGGGCATGCATGCTAATAAATAATATAATCTCTAAAACCAAGCATGGTTTTGGTGGAAAACTAGCAATTATATCAGTTTCTAAATTGCTAGTCATCATATTTTATAAATATGCCATATGATAAATTACAATGTACATATATTGTTTTGAATTTTCTAAAATTAGGTTATTTAGTGCGTGCAACAATTTTGTCTTTTTCAATAAGAATATTTCTTTCAAAACAAAAAATATCAGATAATTTATCATCAAGTTTAATATCAAACTTGCATTTGATAGATAATCTATTTTTTTACATTATTTGCTGTTAATTCAATGTTTTTTGTTGAAAATGGATCAATCGAATTTATAGTTCCCTTAACGATTCAATATCGCATTGACCTCTAGGAATAGTTGTAACTTAATTTTTATCAACATTAGTATTCCTGTTTTCAATTGTTCTTATATTGTGGTTTATATTTGGTGATAAAAATGTTGTATGAAAACTAATGAGCACAATCGATTTTTCGCTATAGTTGATATAATAATGAAGCTTGTTCCTTAGAATGAAACTATTATTTGTTTAGTTAAATACTTTATTAACCATTTATTATAAACATAATTGTTATATAATTAAGAAAGATAAATGGGGTGTCTCAATTTGAATTCATGAAGATAATTCCGAATTTAAATAGAATTGTGAATTATTGCCTAACAATATGAGGGCTATAATAGCAGGTTCAAGAAATTGTGGGAAAGGTAATTTTAAGAAAAATTTTAATTAGTAATGTAGCCTGGATAAATTCTAATAAATTGTACGTTTGTTCAAAAGTTTCAATCAACCAAAATATATTGAGGTACAAAATGATTTTAATATATTATTAAAAAAGCTTAAAGTCAAAGAAAAAATGCCGTACTGTTTAAATAATACTGAGTAAATGGTCTCTTTTCGTCAATGTGAAGATGAATCTCTAAATGTATTTGATGATGTTATTTTAGACAATCAAGACATAGTTCACGAGTACTTTACTAGATGACGACACAAAAATATAGATTAATTTTATTTAGCTCAAACTTATGCAAAAGTACCTTAATAATTGGTAAGTGATATTACAAATATTATGTGTATATTTGGTCAAGATGATAGTAATTTTAAGCACATCCATAAAGATTTTGTTGTTGGAGACATGCCTTATGAAAAATTAAAAAAATTGTTCAAAATTTCATGATCAAGAGTATTGCTTTATTGCAATAGATTTGAGAATAAAAATGAAAGAGTAAAGTATAGAAATGAAATTAAGTATTTTATTATAATTTAAAACCTGTTGTATAAAATAAAGAATTGTATAATTATTCTCTCTATCACAAATATACATTTTGTAAAGTCCAAAAAAAAAAAAGAATCATACAGAACATGTTATCAATTTTTAAATAAATATGAATGTCTAGAGGGTTATTCAAATTCACTTTCAAAAATTGATTTAAAAAAATTGAAAGATCTTTAAAAATATTTCAAGAATATCATAACACTTCTTCAGTGGATAGTAAACTCTAAAAAGAAATGCTTAGTTTAAGCAACAAGCCAAGATGTGGTATTAAGGATGAGATACATGTTGACATTCCATTAACCACAAAATGCACTTAATTTTGTATATAAAAAGGGAGTCAATTCTAGAAATAATTAATAACAAACTTCCTTACTATGGTAAACGAGTTTTTATGCTTATTGATGAGAATAATAATCCTTGGTTTGAAGCCGAAAATGTTGCTGAAATATTAGATTATAAAGATACCGATGATGCTATAAGAAAACATGTAGATGTGGAAGATAAAGTTAAAGTAGAAGCAATTAGTAGACACAGCAAAATGCCTTGTCTAATATATAATGAAAAAATAAAATTTTTGTTATAGAATATGGTCTTTAAGATCTAGCTATGAGCTCGAAATTACCAATTGCTTAAAAGTTTAAAAATGGGTTACATACAAAGTAATTCCTTTAATTAGAAAACATGTTGAATATAAGGTTCAAAAAGATGTAATACATTTATACAGAGGCCAAATAAAGAATTTAAAAGATATTAATAAAATTAAAGACGAACATGTGGAAAATTTCACAGAATCAGTTCATATGGCCATAGATGTAATAACTCGCAGCATCGCCGAAATCAGATAAATGTTTCCTGTTGTACCACAAACAAAATCAAAATTTAAATCCAACCTTTGTTCTTTTAAAATTATTTGATGATGACTATAATTAAGATTACTTTGTTATTAAAACTCAATGAAAAAAAGTTCAAAAACTATTGTATGGAATTGAAGATAGACATCCAAATTGCGAAGAATAACTGATATTTGATTATATTCCAAATTCTATAAATTTATATCAAAGAATGAAAGAAACATTGAAAAATAACATTGAGTGTTTTCACAACTATTTTCATATTGTTGGAAATAATTATAGTCCACAACAATTGATTAATTATATGAATAATCTATTTCGAATTGCATTAGAAGCTAATTATGACTTTTAAATTTATAAAACTGCTATTCTATGATTCCAAGAGCTATGAGAATTATCAAAACACAACCATTTTACATGAATTTTATTAACTCTAGTTTTCAAGATTTTTCCAACCAAATATTTTTCCTTATAGTTTGTTTTAGGAATTTCATATTCATAAAAAATACACATCATTTCTTATCCTTTAGTGTATTTCAACTTGTAAGTTGGTATACTATAATTTAACACTTTAACAATAGTAATTAATTTTGTTGACCAACTAGAAGTATATCCCTTTTCAAATATTCGTTTCTGTTTGCTGACACGGACAACATCGCCAACTTTGTATTTCGGTTTAGTAATACTGTCCACAAAATTTGTTTGCATTACATTTTATTCATTAATATTTTTAACTTCAATTAGTTACATTCCAATAGTTCTATAATTTGTGTTGTATTCTTTGTCTAAATTGTCTAATATATTTATCCATTTATAATTGCTTTTAAACAACAATTTCTTCTTAATTTTATTCTTCATTGTATGATTAAATCTGTCTAAAACACTGGCATTTCGTTCACTGAATGATGAATAATGATTGATGCTATATTTTTGCATAAGGCCTTTAAATGTTTTATTTTACAGTTCTGAACCATTATCACTTTGAAAATTATATGGCTTTTTTGCTTCAATATAGCTTCTAAAGAATTCACAACATTTATAGCAGTTTTATCTTTAATAACTACAGCAAATGCAAACATTGAAAATACATAGATAATTGCCATTATATATAAATATACATTATTTATATGAGATATGCCTTTCAAATTACCAGTATCAATGTCAAAATGATCAATTTTGCCATAAATCGATTCCATATAATACGACTTTCAATCTGGGAAAATTTATTTTTGCTGGTTTATATAATTTATCGATTATTCATTCTCTTACATTAAGCAATTTTGTTTAATAGTTGATTTATTGGGACTACATATAGAAAATTTACTTATCTGAACTAATCGTCCTTTTTTTGAATTTCCAGTTTTTAGATTATTTTTTGTGACTTTCTAGGACTCCAAACACCAAGTTTTGGGCAGTTGAAGCTGCCAAGATGTAGTGGTCTATATTTAATATATATACATATATATAGTGAATCTTTATATTTCACTAATATTCCTATTATAGTCTTAAACCAATCAGATTATTTATTTATTATTTAAATTAATTTATCAGTAAATATTTTATGAACATTATAATCCATCAAAAAAGAATAGAAGAATAAATATCAAAATTAAAATTATAAATCTTTTAATTCCACTTTGCAGGCAAATAAGATGTGTAACAAGTTTCTTCAACTTTCAAGTTAACAAGTGTATTGCAATAATTCAAAACTTATTGGTTTAAATTTTGTAATAGATCAGCTACTACTTAATTTAAATATCTTATTTTGACACCATCTTTACCATGTTAAGAATCAGCCATATTATTAATTCCACGATTTTTAATACAAACATACTCTGTTTTATAAACAAAAACTTTACTTATTTGGTCTCGTAAAGCAGAAACAATGATAATATACTTTTAATTCTACATGAGTTTGATTCTACATCGGTTTTCAAAACCATAATAAGAAACAATAGTTTTATATTTAGAATCTTCTACTTCCTTTTGCAGTGCCTGCTTTGCATTATTTATTCGTTTTATACAATCAGCAATACTGTTACTGAATTGTAAATGTATATATTTTTTAAACCTTAATCACAAATAACAGTTTTATATTTCGAATCGACATTCGTTTTTAACTCACAATCTGCTATATAAAGCTTCAAGTTTAATGATATAATTTCATTATTATTGAATTACAGATATATCTGGAAAACCATTGGTCAAATCTTTTAATGAAGACATTGAAAATATAACTGAATATTTAAAAACAATTGTAGATTCTAAATAAAATTTGAGTGTTTCTACTTTACAAAGAAACTAAGCACTTGTTTTGATTTTACAAAAAAATAAGCTATTGCAATTAAATAACACATATGCAAAGAGCCTAAAATTCCTATTAGTTTTAATTTCTGGAAATTTTTAGAAAAAGAAGTACCGGAAGGAACAACTTTAAGCTTTGATATAAAAGATCAATTTAATAATTTAAAATTCGACTTGCTCGATTTTGTAATTGTAGGCTTTCATATTAAGAGAAAAAAATCGTGCTGAACAGTAAGTCCATGCTTCTACGTTTGGTCATTGTAATGTGAGAAATATTTATCTTATAAACCGACGAAATGAGATTTTTCCAAAGGAAAATTGGAATATAGATATTGAAAAGGGTATATGCAGAAAACATTTTCTGGCTTATAATGATGTTAGAAATTCAAAAACCAAACTAGATGCCGACTATAGAAATAATGAACTTTATTATAAACCTACTGTGAGCTATAGTGGTAAAACTAATTTTTATTAATTTTGGGGATGAAAACCATTATATGTTAAGGATTGCTCATATAGAAAAACTACTCTAGTTGAAGATAAAAGAAACAAATCTTTGTGTTGACTTTAACGAAGCTGTTAAAGCACATTCGTTTTGTAATGTTATTCTAGTTGGAGTTTAACTTATGATTATTTTAAAGAGAGGCTTACTGAAAATTTACAAATTTTTAATTTTATTAAATGGAGGAATCAACAGATGAATTATTTTATCTAATAAAAAATCGTAATTTTAATTAAAACTTTCTCATAGTATCAATTTTTTTTATAAAACACATATCAATGTTTAATTATTATAATGGATCAAAATATAGATCTTTTAGAACTTTGAGAAATTAGATATGAAATTGTATAACAGCAACCTCTATTGATAAAGAATTGGACACTGTTTATTTTAAATTGTTTTAAAAATCAATAAAAATGATTTAAGATCAGATGAATTTTCAAATTTTAAAGAAGGTGTTTATCATTTGGATTGTTGTGATGTATAGGATTATGGAATCAGTAATGGCTATGTTTCAGATTTCTCTTTATTTTTAATCTTTAAAAAGTGTTATTGGTGTTTTACTATTGTTGTTTTTAATTTATGAATCCTATTCATTTGTATCTTTTTATTTCATTTTTACTTAATTGGCTGAATTTAGATTGCCCGTTTACAAAATAAACTTTCCTAAATAGCATGAAAAATTGCTTGAAAAGCGGGAATTTTTTTGCTTAAATTTTGATTTGTTTAAGTTACACAAATTGACATGGTATTTTTGGCAAAATTGAAAATTTTGATTGATTTTGGCTTAAATTGCTTGATTTTCGAGGAAAATTGCTTGTTTTGAAGTTTTTCTGTTTGAAAATTTTTAGAGCCTAAATTTAGCCTCAAAAACCTTGATTTTGGAGATAAAACGCTCTAAATTTCGACGAAAATAAGGAGTGGTTCGGAACTCTCCTTATATATCTACCACTATGTGTTAATTATACACAAGAATTGTATACGTATTGAATCTATATATAAAGTCCTCTTAATGGTATGCAAACTAGACTTTGTACTTTTTTGTTTTCTCCTTGAATATCTTTAGAATGAGGTAATTATTAATTATTAGTAAGATGTTTTACTATTGTCATTGTCATTTCAATTAATCAAATGTTTTCTCATTTTGAACTGAATGGTTAGCAGGCATTAAATTAACATAAATTTGTGGAAAACAGTGTATTTCAAAAAGCTGCAGGAATATTAACATTATAATGTATTATATATAAATTATTTATTAATTTACTGACATCTAAATAAATAACGCGAGAGAACTGAAATGCCAAAATAGTTTTACACCGTATTTGTGGAACATATGAAAACAGAAAGCTTCCAAATTACAAACATATGAAATAAATAAATTTTTCATGATGATGTTAGTAAACTAGTGAAGTGTCAGATATTCTTCATTTGGAGAAATTAATCAGAATTTTTAATGGAAAATGGCAAGGTTGGAAGCCAAAGCTAGGAAAAGATCTTGTATTCTTCTACAAGGAGACGGAATATCACAGGCGATTAGTCACTCATAATGAAACTTATTGGACCTGAACACTCTGCCATCATACTTAGTGCAAAATTTATGCAACACCCTAAACAAGTGCCATAATAGTTCGTCTTAATACGATTGTCCAGTTAGTATAAGAATTAATTTCGCTCTTCGCTCGAGAGGATTTTCGAATACATCATACGCTTTTTTCTGTAACGTCAGAAATGGGCTGCATTCGGAAGGATGGTTCGAAGTTCTAACGGTCTTGCACCTGCACAGAGGGCGATTTTACACCAAATTGATAGGAACTCGCCTCTGAACAAGTTATTTGTACTATAAACACATTTATCGAAATGACACATCATGACTTGAGCATAATATTTTCAGGACGATTCCACAGGTCAGCAAAAGAAACGATTCTGACGTGAAAAATACTCTATTGCTAACGTGGCTCGTTGCCTATCTGCCGAACGGTGAGTATCAATGAAGTTATTAAAAAAAGTTTTCTATTACCATTTTTTTTATTTTGATAGGCGTGCTTTAAATTAGAATTACAGAAGAGTAGACGTGTATCTATAATTATCAATTTTTTTTACGAAAGTGCGAATATAGCTGTAAACTGGACTGAAAGAATATAACTTTATGTTGTAGAATTTTCGGTATTCTTAAAGTAGAACAGAAATGTAAAGCATTCCTACCAATTCATTATTACACCGCAACATATATACATTGACGTTGCCATGTAAAATACTACACCACAGTGCTGTAGGCCTACATGTAGCGCGAAACCAACAAATATATATATATTTTTTTCAAGAAACTTAAATTTTAAATGCCAGAAGGCTTATGTGGTGACGGTTTGCAAATAGCTCTATTATAACTTACAACTAAAATAACGTACACATACACAATTTGCTTATCAGGAATTTTAACGTGGAACCTTGTCTGAAGTCTCCTTAGCGACATAGGTAATGCAATTCGTGAGTAAACATATTATGCATGTTTCTGTGTCATCCTTAGTGCTCAGACCTCCAGCATCGAAACCCATCTAACCACACGGCAACCTTATGCCCACGGTCTTTGATTACAGAAGGGCATTTCCAATTGTTTGAAGTATGCGGTCACCGACTCATATCTTTAAAATTGGGACCCCAAAATTGAAGAAAAACCAGAATGTAAACCCATGACTTTATATCTCTGGCGTTGTTACATCATGATACCAAAGCGTAGTTGCCTTAGAAACGTGACGAGTGCAAGCCTACTCGCATGCAACAACATTTATAACGGTAGGACGTAAAATATTTCTTGTTAGAATTTCACAAACTCACGCCGCTAAACAAAACTCCATGGTCTGAGAAATAAAGTTTTTTTTTTTTTTTTACAAAAGGAATAATGAAACTTACTGAGAAAACATATTCCACATGTTTAAGTGATTTGTCTCCAATAATATAGTGAAATATGTTTCTGCATGAATCCTTATTGAAAAAGCGTGGAGATGCCTATTTAACAGAATACTGTGGCAGTAGCCTTATCAGGACTGCCGACAACCATAAGTGAAAATGTGGCTATTGATAGTTGTCGAAATAAATAAGAAAAAAAATCGAACATTTCACAGTTATCAGCAATTTCAGGAATTTCCTGTTGTTCGCAAAATAACCAAGCCTGTCTGTCACTTTCTAGTAGAGCAAAATGTCAACCACGCTAAGATGTAGTTCCGGCCAGGACCGTTACCACCAAGACTGCAAGGTCTAACTACCTATATAACACGTCACTGAAGGTATGCAAAACAATCGCAATGTGACATTGTTTTGGAATATGTACCTATACGGTACCAATACGGTAAAATTAAATGCGCAGTACTAAATAATACGAAATTTTTGCTGCTTTCAGTTTGTTACTATTTGGAAGCAAGTTGAGAACAATTTTGAATGGATTATTCTTTAGCTGTAGGAAATTTCTTAAATTCAGTTGTATTTACTCTATTGCTATTTGAAGCAAGAAACATCAAAATTAAAAATATATATCTCAATGATACATTCGCTGAATGTATAAAAAAATAAGATTATTTATTATATTTTTCTAAGCAATGATGTTAGGAAATCATGTTTAACCGACAAGGAAGGTATTGGAAATATATTTCCTGTTGGAGTGAATGTCGATGTATATTATACTTCTTCAAACAGTGTAAATATACAGAGTATACACGGTAGGTATGAACGTAGGACGTAGGCAAATGTAGTAGCGAATGCATTTACAACAAATAATTATGTATATGCACAATACGCGTACCACACACACTAGGCCACCATGTTTGGTAATCCAAATAATTTATGTATGTATTGTTGTTTATATAATAAACACGTACATGCGTAATGCGGAGTAGAATAACCCCTTTTATCATTTGTAACAAATAAGTGACTTGATTATGTAGATGAGCAGCATATGCAGGTGTGTGCGTAAAACATACATAATATTTACATAACTTATGAGTAGCCATCGTACGAAAATAATTTGCAGTTGTGTAAGGGGGGGCGAATCTTATCGTGTGTGTAAGATGTACCTTGTACCTCCCTTTGAAGTACAATATATAAGTACAACAATAGGACCAAACTTATTGCACATTATATTTAATATTCGACACACAGATAAATGACACTTTGTTTTGTATACATTCCCCCTTCAGTACATATCAGCACGTGTGATTGAAAACTAAACCTTTCTCATACATGTACTCATTTCAAGGTTAAGGTTGTTGACAAATTACTCACACACACACATATATACACACACATATATATGAGACATATGTTCTACAACAGAGGAACACAATTAGCCTGGTAATTCTCAGGCTCAGGAACCAGCTGCAGCAGGCGTGGTGCACTCATCTTGCCGATACTGCTCGTAGTAGACAAATACTTATTTGTTTTACAGCTGAAAAGTGTATTTAATATACGTACTCAAAAAAGAAAAGAAAAATAATAGGTTCTCATTCTGAAAATAGCAGGGATAGACTAGGTGTCTACACATATACAAGGGAACATAATGCCAGATATATCAGTTTCAGATATGGCCCTATTATTCAAATTCTATTTAAACCGAGTATTATCTTATTCTGAGCTGAAGCTAAATTAAATTTGAAGACCTTGAATGGCAATATGCAATAAATTAAAACATGAAATAAATATCTGCCGTAAGTAGTGGTCGTACTAACTATCATGCATTACGTAACAAGTTCTGACTTGCAAACAAATAAAATGTTGACTTCTCTCAAAATAAAATGTTTAAATTTAAATTTAATGCAAATTATGCTCCGGGTTTAGCTTCTGTCAGTAGAAAACAATCTCTTAATAGGGCTTCTTGTGGTTAAGGTGTACTGCATATAAACTGTGGACGCCTTGCCAACATGTCGTTGGTGAATATGTTCGCGAGTAAATGGCATTTTGTGTATACTGAAAATACGTGAAAGATGAAATACCAGACATCATAAGGTGATGTAAGGTTGCTCTCAATGAAAGTACCATTTAATTCGTAGGAAAACAGGACGGGCGATCTCTCAGATGGCTCAGCATTCTAATCATAAGTAGAGTAGGGGTTCTTCATTACGTGGCTCACGGCTCATGGACGTAGCGGGGTCTATCAAACTAGCTAGGTCCTAAACATCTGCAAAATACGTGGAGGGACTATTAAGCACACACTACTACGCGAAAATCTTAAAACTTACTTAAACGCAAGCTGTTAATCTGAACACACTATCAATCTAAATTAGAAAGCCTATGACCTGTCTTACTCTGGACAAGCATCCTGATATTTGTCTGTCCATATGGGAAGATGTTGGCAGAGAGAGAGCGATCCTCCTAACGTCTGGACCAGGCTAACCCTATGCTAAGTTCTCTGGCCAATAGCAGCGCAGGATCCGAACCTGCCAGCCAATCGGAAGGCACACTATTCCAATCCCTAATAATGACTCACACCAAACGGCCTAACTTACAAAACCATCGAATAACGGGTCTCGAAGAAAATTATTACAACATTAAAAAAAAAGTAGATATTGATTAAGGTACAAACAGGAATATAATATACCCAACTTGCTCATTTAGACATTAACCATTGCTGTTCGTATAGCTAATATCCATAATCCTAATCATCAGAAAATAGAAATAAAATAATAAAAACAACCGCGAAAATAAAACGCTTGTTAATATTACTAGGTTAGTTACATGTGTAGGAGGCTCAAAGCGACAAATGTGAAAAATAAATCACATAATATGAATATTATTACAAGAAGTGAAAAATAAGATCTTATAGACAAGCACCTTCTTACTATTTGTCGATGCTATACAAAGACAAAAGTAACAAAAAATCAGCAAGGAACATCGTCATTATGATCGGCTTAGCATTGTTGTAAAACTTTTTTTTATTAAAACTGCCCGTTCATTATTATTCCTTCTTAATAAATCTTAATCATATTCTCAACATATTAAGAAAATCCTGAGAAAAAAAAATCAGAGAATGACCACTAATACTTTTTCAATACACTAGGGAAGGGGTTTTACATTGTTGTGTTTATTCCATTGCACATCACATGTTCAGGCGGCAGCAAAACCAGAAGCCACTTCTTTTATTTTTTTATTTTTTTACGTGTATTTTTAGATGAACAGTAGACTTGTAGGACCATCTGGCGTGCCCGCGCGAGTTGTAACTTGACTGCACAACACTTCGGACATCCTCGACACCTCCGAAAGGACTCCAATCAAGACCCACGCCCCAAAACGCACAAAGCAGCTCACAGTCATGAGAGCGTGTTCGAGCCGGGTAAGCGTGTCGCGACCTAGCAGATGAATCGCCGTGAAGTTCTACGTCGTATTAGACGTATATAGTTCCAACAATACGTATACAAACAAGCTGTACATAGGAGTACAATAAAACATCAAAGTTATAGCACTGTCATGATGTCGTACTCATTACAGCTTGGGCTATCATAAAGGTTTGTGACGTTGAAATACATTAAACAAACACTTTCATTCGACTATTGTTTATGTCGCACTTTAAGTTTGACAGGGTTATAAAAACATTACTTCTGACCACAACCAAACGGGTCCAACTCACTGAAATCTCCCTAGGCAGCACAGAAAAAAATTTCCACCAACCGAAGGAAAAATCACAAAGAAACATAGCAACACTTTCATCACAAAAAAAAAATCCCGCCGGAAAATGTAGGCGTTTCAATTGAAGTAACACGCACATTCTAGTTGCTCAAACCTTAAATCAACATTACAACAAAACAACGAAGAACAGATTACTAAAAACCAAACACAACCACACTATTATCCTACTATTTTCAACAGCACAACTTCCAAGTATATCAGTGGCTCAGACTAGGCCGAAAACATATCACACTATACAACAAAACATAGCACCTTCAAACTTTGGAATACTGAGAAGACTTTTCAACCCATTTGGTTTATTATCAGTCAACGGTGCGGAAGGAATCACGGTACGTAACTTCCAGTACTAAAGTGTTTACATGTTTTGATCCAGAGAACGATTCTCTGTGAAAACATAAAAAATGCCCTCGGATCAGCCTGTTCTTATATTTACAGATTTATCAGACGGAGCTACGACTGGCAGATGAGGTAGGGTGCGACTTGGTGGTGCATGTTGAGGCCGGCTAATGCGTCTACTACAGAAACTATAGACCAAACTGTAATTGGGCACCTGTCCAAAAGTTTGATCGGTGTTTGGCACCCCGTAAGAATACCGCAGGGCCATCACTTGCGGCTATAATAGCAACCACCCTGTCTCGCATGCTCTCTACGAGTGTTTGCAGGACATCTACGGGGATTCGTCAACATTCCTCTTGCGACCATTCCATGACTTGAGCAATGGATTTTGGCCGCACCTGACGAGCCCTCAACCGGCGATCCAATTCGTCCCAAATGTGTTATATAGGTTGAGGTCAGGGCTCTGGGCGGCCCCAATCGGCGAACATTGTTGTCGGCGTACCACTGCACAGTAACCCTAAAATCATGGCAACTGGCATTGTCATCCTGGATGTAACACAGGTCCATTCTGTAACAACGCCACTTTGTTGGGGGTATTTTACTATCCAGAATATTACAATATGCCTATGTGTTCATGCTACCACGGACAAACACCAACGGTCCTACGCCGAAGGCCGTGAAACAGCACCACACCATCACACCATCGCCATCGAATTTCCTAGTTGGCACTATACACTCCCGCAGAAGCCATTCTACGGGTAGACGCCCAACCCATACACGTCCATCGGACAGGAATAATGTATACCTCAACTCATCACTCCACAGAACTGATTTCCACAGCTCCAGTGTCCTGTTGCGACGGTCCAAACACAACCTGAGTCGCCGAGCTTTATTGCTTGCCGTGATATGGGGCTTACGTGCAGCTGCTCTTCCAAAATATCCAAATCGGTGGGCCTCTGTACGAAATGTTCCAATGGAATCCGATACTCCTGTTGCTTTATCAAACTCCTGTCGGATGGCAGCCATAAGGTGTGCCCTATTTTTAACAATTTCACGTTTCAGGGTTCTGCGATTTCTGTCGGTTAAGATTGGAGGTCACCCAGAACGTTCAGCATTGGCTCAATGCCCATCGACCTTCCACTTACGCAAGACGAATGCCACTATTGATTTGGGCCTGTTTACCTTCTGTGCAATCACCCGACTAGACAGCTCACTGAGATGGCAGCCCACAATCACCCCCTTATTGAAGTCCGATAGCTCTGTACCTCTTGCCATCTCCTTGTCAACTGGTTCTACACCGGCCTGCAGCGTATGGTGGCCACACAAGTCAACTGACGTACTGAATTACCTATCTTCAAATGTGGAAATATCTTGCACGGCGCCGGCAATGTTTACATTTTTCAGTTAGTCTTCCTCGGAGACACACGGCGCAGGTTTGTAAAATAAAATCTTGGGTGATCAAATTAATTATCAATGTGGCTTATCGAGGGGCAACAAAACATCCTAGTCGCGCACTCTCTCTTATATAGTCCATTCCCCAGTGGAAGAAACTTTCTCGGAGCTCTGGTAAATATCTTCTTGCAGGCCTGTTTGGTACCTTCCACCAAATGTAAACAAACATTGCAACGTGACTGACATGTAGCATGTGTCAAAATCAATGTTTACATTGCATTGTGTGTACATGTGTTCATATACTTTCGCTACACCTAAACATAAACACTGTTATGTGACTTCTACTTTTATACCTGTCAAATATGTTGTATACTCTTTACAGCATTTCAAAGAATTCTGTCATATTCCAAAACCATTCCGTACGAATTTTCACAGTTTATGCCACTAACATTATTTAGGTCAACTTTACGACGTTTTAAAAATGCCTGAATTGACGATAGTTCTTACGGTTATTTTACATTAACATATTTGTTTTCCACGACATAGCACATTACATGTAATATTCGTTAATATTTTGCCTCTACTGTGTTTTCCCTGTTACAACTTCGAAGTAATGAACTGTAGTATTTGTTATTGATTTGTGGTGGGTTTAGTCTTTAAAAGGACGGCCTCAGTTGGAATAAATATTAAAACGAAGGAACAACCAGTCAATCGAGAAAGGCACATTAAATTCAAGGACGCAATTCCTGTTGCTTATTTGTTGTCATACAAACTTACAATATAGCAGTGAACATACACACAAATAAGCCTACGGTAACTTATATTTCACTCATATTTCTATGTATTGCTACTAATAGTTTATTAGGTTTATTGAAATTTATCAGGCTGGGCTTAGTATTTTTTTGGGACTGTGGCAAATCACGTAACACGACTGTGTTTCAAACACCTAGGGCAAAGGTCCAACGTTGTGATAAATAAATACACGTGGATCTGTATAATTAACTTCGTCATAAAAACAGTTCACAGTTAAAATGTATAAATAGTGCAAATAAAATATTTGAAATCACGCACACACACAGGGCCAGTGTAACGACCACGACGCAGCCATGGCACTTCATGCAACATCGTATCTTGCCTAGGTAGGTTTAAAACAACACAACGTCTACAAACGTGATTTGGTAAAATGAAGTATTTTTCTGAGGAAGACAAATCAATACTTCGTTGAGTATACAGCAACAAAACGCCTAATCATGCAGCCACTCGAAATATCTGGCAACCTTAATATTTGCAAGCCACCCGCCATCACTTCTAAGTCCAAACATTTAATAAATTAGGTATTTAAAAATTAAAATCTCTTTTCAGTTGCAAATTTCAAATTCAAAAATCATTACTTTGCTGTAATAAGTTTGAAATATTTTTCAATTTTAAACGTGTATATTTATCCTGCTTACTAGCGGTGGTAAATTTATCGAGAGAGAGTGAGAGAGTGACAGAGAACGAGGGGGAGAGAAAGCGATAAGCTCCACCCAGCGGACAGTTTTCTCAGTCGAAAAATCAAAAAACACGTCACTACGGCCTACGCACGTTATTTTGAGCTGTTATTTTAAACTCTAACAATGAAATATGATTCTATCAGGGCTACCTAAATATCGAACTATTTCGAGAGTAATATTTTATTTACAAACAGCATACCAAAAACTATGTTGAAACAATATTCGAACTGAGAACTATTTCATACTAGCCGTTGCCAATACACCGCTGCTCTCGATGTCTTTCATTCGTATTTAATATGAAATAAATAATACAAGTGATAGAAGATATTTAAAAAAAGCTTAATTTATTAAAAAATACAGAACTTTACTGTTAATCATAGTGTTATCGATTTGTGGAATACTAGTTATTGAAACAACAGGTTGACATGTTACGCCTAGGGTGATTTTCAAAGATTCGTTTCATCAGTTTATCCCAGTCGTGAATTGGCAATAGTTTCAAGTGAAAATCTTCTCACCAAGTTCTCAATACTTATAAAATATAAATGCCCTCCGCTTGCCTGCGTACTACAAGGCAGAAACTGAGTTTCGTTATAGATTGCTATTCTCTTTGCGCTCGCGCTGAACACTCTCCCTCACGTGAGCAGTACACTCGTAGTCTTACTAAATTATAACTGCACACAAAGTCATCTGTGCTTAGGATTACCAGCTCATAGCAATTTCGAAATACGTCTCGCTTCACTTCAAATGGTCTGGCAAACAACGGCGTCAGTTTCCCCATCAAGTGGTCCCAGTGCTTGCCTTTTCCAAACACACATGTTGAAAGTGTGAAGTTTATTCACTCTAGATTTCTTCTCGTACATTGCACGCTTCTCTGCAGCTAAATGTCACTTGCACCATACGAGTATCTTAATCTCTTCTCTTAAATTTTCCGAATGTTGTTCATTGGTGTGCGATATCTTGGAAGGCTGTGGTAACAGACTTGAGACATAAACCACCGATCACTGTCCCATTAGAGTTTCTCAAGGGGTGAGATTTGTGCTTTCATGTACTGTGTTATCCTTCGAAGTTTGGTCAGCTTACTCTAGATTAAATTATGGTACTCATTAGGGTTTGAGGTCGATTGTCTTTGTTCCCTCTATGAAAATTGTTGAATTGAAGGCTCAAAAGGTGGCAGTCACAGATCAAGCGGTGTTTGGTTGACAAAATATGCGCCTGACTGCGGTAGCATATAGCCTATTGTCCTTGGTGCATAGCTTGCTGTATATAGCTGCCTTGCGTCGTTCCCAAGCGTTAATTCTGCTCGGTGTTAGTGTTTATTGGTTCAGACGAACGGGAAACGCCCTGCTTCTCACTCTGGCTAAATGCAGGCTGCCCAGTTTCCTAAGGTAACTGTGTACTGGGTAAAGCAGGCGACCTAGGGCTTCGTTCCTCTCCTGACCTTTCTTCCTCCCGATACCGCATCTTCTTGCGGTCCCCAGGATCTCCGCAGCATCTTCGGCCTCTCCATCCTGAGTAGCATTTTGTGCTTCTAAATGGGTGCTGGCTGTCTCGCTGGTTCAGTGCCTGATATAGTTAATTGGCTCGTAATATTCTACCTGGTATGCTTACACTCTGGGATTTTTTTCTGTCTGAACCCTCCCTGGTACTGCTTAGGTGGGTTGCCTGGGTACAATGGCAGCAGACGTTCTGTGGGACCAGGCTTTTCTCCTTCTAGTATGGCTTTCTGCCTCTACAAATTATCAATATGGTCTAAGGCCAATAATTCCTCATGGAAAGATACCAGGTCGACATCCCTTCTACCCGTCCAATGTGTCTGGTAGAGATTCAGGAGCTGTAGTTATATCATTGCCATGAGCTCTTTGTCACTAATTGGTGGATCAAGATGGCGAGACTTCTCACAAACATCTCAGATGTGCACTTGCAGACTCCTACCTCTGCCTGGTAAAAACTTCTATGCGTGGAAATGGGCCCTTAGTTTTCCTTCCAACTTGATGTTCCAAAACCACCTACAAATTTCTTCCTAAATTCGGCATATGAAGTGGTGAATCCTCTAACCTTTTCGCACCAATAATATGACGTAGAAATCACTGTGCGATTCAGACATCTCAGCGTGTCGTTATCATTCAGTCCAAACAGTACAGAATCCTCCTCGAATTTCGTAAGGAAATTAATAGGGGTTTCCTCTGACATTCCTTCAAACTTAGACTATTGCCTGTGTTCCACAAGTGTTTTGTGACGCAAACTTATCAGTCACCATTTGATCTAGTGTATTTAAATTATTTGCAGATGCTGGCTGAGCCTCCAGTTGGTTAATATTCTGCTCTTTTTCACTGAATTGTACTCCGCACATCATCTTTACTCGCTCCAGTTCGTCTGTTGTTTCCGTTATCTCCTTGTGCACAGTACTCAATTCAGCTGACATTTGCTGCATATTAGCGGTTAAGTCTTCCCTTAGTAGCGAAACTTGTGATTGTACTGTTTCAGTAAGCTGTGTTTTTACTTCGTCCAGCTTTGCCTGTACAAATCCTAACAGTGCTTGTACATATTCAGTCAGCTGTGATTTTAAGGCTTCTGTTTACACTTGTTACTGAGCTTGCAAGAGTGTCGTCAGCTGTTGAAGTAATGTAGGTGGTAAAACGACTGTTTCAGTTGTCGTTGTGTCGGTCGATGGGACGGTCCGTACAACTTTACTAGCCTCTTATGTAGGATCAGCTTCTTGGTGACTAGTTGTGAAGTTCTGGGTTACCTCGGTTGTCTCCTCCATTTCAGCGATGTATTCAAGAACCCTAAAATTTATAGGTGGAGTATTCCTTAGATCGTACGGTGTCCTCGCACTCCTACGTAGTTGGTATTATGTTTTTGTACTCTCCTAGGCATTTGCGGTTTCCCTGTCTCGACTGTAACTTCGGTGCGTCGATTGGTACCTGTTTGACGCTCCAGATAATTATGTAAATATACACTGTTAACACAGTAGGTATGAACGTCAGACGTAGGTAATGGTATGGGCCAATACATTGGCACCAAATAATTATGTTAATGCACATTATGTGTACCACACACACTAGGCCACCATGTTTGGTAAGCCAAATAATTAATGTATTGTATTGCTGTTTATATAATAAGATACGTACAAACATAATGCGAAGTAGAGAAACCCCATTTTAACATTTGTAACAAATACGGGATTTGATTATGTAAATGAACAGCAGTGGCATGTGCAGGGGTGTACGACGAACACATATAATATTTTCATAATTTATGAGTTGCCAGTGTACGAATAAAATTTTCAGATCTCAATGGGCGGGCGGCGGAGGCGTATCTTATCGTTTGTATTAGCTCTCTGACGAATTAATTGTGACTTTGACAAATATTGACTTAACTGGAACGTCTAAGCACATTACATAATTGTGTTCCAAACACCTAGATGAAGTTACAAAGTCATGGCATATTAACATGTTATATTTAAACAACTACTGTAGTCATATTAACGTCTTTCGTATATAAAAAAAAATTTTTTTACGTCCAGCACACACCTTCATATACACATTAACGAAAGTAAGGACTTCATACATCCAACCGAAATGAAGCGCGATGAAATATTTTTTGCCTACCGTAAAAAAAAAAAAAAAATTATAACATCTTTGTTACTTATCAAGTAGGTTAAAAGAATGTAAAACTTTTTTTGGTATTTGTAAGTATTTTTGGCTGTAAGAAAGAAATACAACCCATCAGTTAACCACGTCGTCAATTTTGCCTATTTATAAGTCCAAACCGTCCCGCCATTACAAATAAATTCAAATTTAATGAGTTTCTTACAATAAAAAAACATTTTTATATTTATCACATATGTAGACACAATTAATTATGATACAAATAAAACACCTGGTTAAGTAGAAAACAAAACACTGCCACCTGCATGTTACGAGCGCTGAGGAACGTTAGTGCACACGGAGAGCCATGACATCTATAGAAACAAAAATATATTACACGCTCTGCGAATAGTTCTTCTTCATAAGGGAAAAAATAAACGACAAAGCAAGAACCTATGACAACAAAAAGGGAAGTAATTTTAATCAGCAACAACGAGAAATTTTTCAAACAGTACGACTTGAAAATTTAAAAAAAAGATTCTATTAAAGACGTTTGCTTAACATAAAACATGGCGAAACTAAAAAAGACCGTAATTTTCGTTCAAACTATTTCTTACCGGCAATTACCAAAACAGCACTGATGTCACCATTTATTATTCCTTTTGATTACGAAGTGAACATTTTAGCCATCGTCAAAATATGAGGGAAAACTTCATTTAAAAAAAAGCAGAATACATCAATATTACTATCAGTATTAAACGATGATTGTATATGTTTTATTTATAATGCAGTCATTTATGTTAACCGTAGAGTAGTTTTTAAAGTTTATTGTGGAAGTGGCTTAGCACCACAGTGTTTGTTAGTTAGATCCCTTATCGTCTATTCTCTTATTACTATAAAGACTTATTGGAATATATTTTATCTGCCTGCTGCAGTACTTAAAAACCCTCTTATGTACATAGGTTACTTTGCTTCGTTGGGAAATATATCAATATGCATACCAGCTGAATGAATTAAAGTATGTGGTAGAACTGCAGAGATAAATGCATATTATTCTGAAATTTTAACCCTTTCAGACCCACTTTAATCACTGTTCTAGGTGCTGTAAACAAGCAATTTTGTGGTGTGTACTGTACTTTGGTCAACACAACACTTGTTTGGTTATCACAGCCGATTAGCTATGGCCATTGTGTTCGGCTACCGTAACACGAACCAATCACAATTTAAACCAGTGACATGGTTTACGAATAAATTACCCACATGTAAGGTTATTGGCCATTACGCTTCTTAATGTACAGTATAAATCAAAAATTACCTTCAAGTGCATTATGTACACAATTATGTACACTGGGTATGAATCTGTAAAATAAAGGTGGCATTATATGGATCTTGTTAACAGCCTTGGTGTATTAAAAAAACTAAAAATTCCAGAAAATTTTTTTGCTGTTTGTTATTGCAAACAAGTTTTGTGGTTTCTTCAAAAATTCCTGTCATTGAAGAAAAAAATTGAAATTAAACGTTGCTTCTCTGTTTGCATACATTTCCAATAATAATTTACTATGGGATCTTTGAAAATAACGATACATATAATTATTAGTTTCAGTGGTGAATGTGTTTGTGATAATTTGTTAATATGTCTATGTATCATGGCTTTGGAGTAAATTTCTTTTTCTGCAGCACTACGGAATTTTGCGAAGGTATATGAAATAAAAATTAATATTTTTCCTTAATTACACTGGTTGCGGTGTAACGAGAATGAACTTTACTTGCACTCAATTCATTAACACTCAATGTAATTTTTTTTCTTTCAGATTTCCCATACAATTTGCGTGGCTACAAAATCAAAATAAGCAGTGAACATTCATGCGTACAATAAAAATTTTTAACTTAATTTTCACAGATCATGGAGAAAATTAATTAAAAACTTTTGCGTTATTTCGTAACATGTTACACACAACGCATTCTGTGTTGTGGTACGGCTGTGCCATTTAAATTCTGATGTTCATTTAAATTCTGATTGGTTACGGAGGGTGACTTATAATAGAACTGGGAGAGAATTTATAGCATTCGCCGTAATTCCACACGCAGGGAGGGCGGAAATAAATAAGCTTAATTCACAGAGGTGTGGTGAAAATATTTTTCATAATATAAAATATAAAATATACATAAGAAATTTTTCAGCGATATGAAAAACAATAAAAATTATCCGAACTTCATGCTTAATATCATCATAAGAAAACATTTCCATTCGTGTAATCAATGGAACCAATGAATCATAAAAAGTATTAGACATGATTAGATAAAATGGAAGAGTAAAGAAAGCAATATTAAGTATTTAAATAAAAATGTTAAAATAAGAGTTTCATAAAATTATATTCCAAACTAAGTCAGATATCTTAAAATGAGTTATTAAAGTACAGTAATCATTACTGCATTCTTTCAGGTGTTGAATACTCAATTTCCGCCGAACATAAGGAAATAATATGCTTTGGAACATGTAACACTTATTTGAAAGTTTTTACACGAGAACTAAAACGTGCAATTGAAGGGACACAGGCCCGTGCCACACATATACATGAAGCAAATATGATCACGGTTTGCTCAATTTAGTTTAAATCCGTTCCACAATTTTTGTAAAAAATTAATTAATTAACATACTATATATCGTTTTGTGAGTTATAGATTTGACGAAAAATTGTGAAGTGAAGGTAATTTTTAGGATTCTGTACATTGGTTTGAGGAATAGTTCAAACGCTTCTCAGTGTGTAATATATCTATATATTTATCACGCAAATGAAGTTACAGCAAACAACAGGTACCATGATATGTGTAAGATATTAGAGAGCTAGCCTCACACATTATTTCTATTACGACAAGATTATTTGCCTCTAAACTAAACTAGAATATACCTTAAATAGATTTAATCCGAGGTAGTAAGAATTGTAACAGAAAAATAAATAGGACCAAACTCTACTCTTATAATTACTGTTTGTTGTCTTAATATTAGTACAGTGTAAGTTAGGGGTAGCGGTATCAGATGTGTTCACAATCTGTACGTATCTCAGAGATTTTGTCTTCCAGGAAAAAACCGTTTACGATAGACTTGCTGTTAAAAAAGACAACAATCTCTAGTATATAACTATCTTATGCTCACAAAGCGTGTCACCAAACATATAATTCTAGGGCACTTAAATGCGTGTGTAACTGTATTTATTTCTTAATTACCTGGTTATAATAAGTCGATGTATTACTACAGTATACAAAAATTAATGAAATAGGCCTTTTAGGGAGATATATATTATTCTTCAGGTAGAAATTCATTAAAACTAAAAAACTTTACAACTAAACTAAAGTCATAAGTGTTTTAACTTCTGTAAATAATTACTATTTTTACTGGAGACTTGAAATTAAAATTCACAATCATATAACTTCACATCTCTAAATCTTACACATATGTGGCCTCAAGCACGTCTCAAGTTCAACGTTAATTTATATGTTCATATTTATCTAATAATTAAAAATAAGTGCATCTTTCCTATGTATTTATGAATAACATTAAATGAAGCCTTAATTCTCCTTTTTAAGTACTGGTGTAGTTATCTGTAACTATTTACATGATTCTGCCTTCTCGTTTTATCATCAGTTACTTAAAAATAATTCCGTTGTATTTCTCGAGAACTATTCAATATTCAGAAAATTCAACAAATTCAGGGTAGAAAAAATGTTTAAACATTGAAACTTTGCCTTCTAAAGTGTGTATTATGGTTCACAGTTTCCAACCCGAAATCTTGGAAAATGTGTATATTTTTATATGCAGAATTCAATAACAGAAATATATTGCAGCACACAATGATTGGTAGGTTTTCTATTATGTATGTGTTTTGCTGCATTTGTTTTGTTTTCATGCATAATTTACATTTGTTCTAGTAAGAGTATACCACGTAGATAAGTGTATCTCTAGAGCAGACATATATGACAAGACTTAAAAAAATTGGTTCATTCATTTTATTTATAATATCATCCTCATAATCACGAAGTTATTTTTATACTTTTGGATTATTTTTTTTCATCTTGATGATAATTCTCTGAATAATATACAAGTATCTGCTAAGCATTGTTTTCAATGAATTTTCTTTTGAACCAGCCTTGTCCGAGCAACGTTATTGGTATTTATATTCATCATCTCTTCAGTATTTAATTAAGCGAAAAAAATTCTATGTTTTCCTTACATTTACTACATTTCGACAAGATTGCTGCTGATGAAGCAGTCTTATGTTTCTGTCTTGATGTCAACTTATTTTATGTGCTAGTTAACAATAAATCAGAGTGTGCGACTGCGGCTGAGAACTACCTACTGAGGATCGAGTAGGACGAAGTCGGGAGTCTTCGGCTCTACTCGGGGATTGCTGGCCAACACGAAGGAGCTCAGCGGTTACGTCCAATATCTTTTCAAAAATATATGTATGTTTCTAGTAGTCATAAAACTATAAAGTCATTGGGTATGCCAATTCGAATAGCCTTATTTATTATTCCATTTGATTTTTTCTTTAATACAAAATAATTAAGTATTTTTTGTTAATTCGTAACGAAACTGTAAATAGGGTACAGCGGAACCATGCAAAAGTCTCTCAACTTCATTTCCAGTCCCCTTTCTTGAAGTCTAATTAATACACGATGACGGAATTAGCAAATTATTTTCTCGCCTCCACTATTTTATTGACATAAATATGGTACAGGAATTATTTAAATATAAGTATATGTCACCAATCAAAACCCATCATTAGAGTATGGATACTCCGCCCATGTGATATAATCATAGCATGGATCAGCATCTACTAACATTATAAAAATAATAGTTGTCTACGGTTTACGAACCAATAGATCCTTAAGACTTGGAATGTACGAGGACAAGTCATGTAATAGTCTAATATTCCATGTGCTTCCCAGATATCAATCCTCCCTTCAAAGCCAATCCTCTGCAATCGGCACCAATCCTCACCAATCCTCAAAAATCCTCCGCATTATTTTGACCGAAGTTGAAAACTCTGTCACAGAATCGGCACTGACGACAATCAGTTAGCGAATATGCATATCGCGGCTCCATTATTGTTGAGCTCAAGGGCACGTTTTCGTAGTCACTATTTATCTTCACTGTATAGCGGGAGAATGCTTCTAAATCGATGTTAACATACCCAATTCTGAACAACAACTAAGGTATCGGCATGCATCGCAGATCTATATGAACTCACATCACTCTGAAAATTCCGTCCGATATTTCCTAAGACCAATAGAAAAATAAATTGTTTTAATAGTTTCGGGCTTTGAACTCGGATCTCTACGCTATACTTAACAATACTTAACAGTTACAGATTGCTAAAAAAAAGTTCTACGAGTAGCGCATGAATACCAAATAGTGCAAGAACTGTGCTAATATGATTAGAACACTTGTGTTATTAATAAAACTGCAAACCCCACAATTCATCCAAACTCAAGAATAATTCTTCTAAACCATATATTTCGCCTTCATTATATATAATCACCTCACAACATTGGAGTAAAATTACTCAATTTTTCAAGTTTTGGCAGAAATATTATTATTTTATAGTTTCAGGTGATGAACTAAGGGGCCCTAAGACATGCCTTACAGATGGATATTAATAAAACGTGTATATTAGGTGCATGTATGCATGTACACTGACAGAAAATCAGGTACAAAGTTCGTTAAAAATTATCCAAGGCCCAGGTCGGTATTCAAAATGGGTCTCTATATTAGCTTACAGCATGTTTATACTTTGCCCAAAATTAGTTTTGTAGCCTAATTTTTTGTGCTTCATACACCATACATTTATTCCGAATTTGTTCCAGCGATATTTCATAAAGTGTCAGTTAGGTGGTTCTTCCATCATGGAAAGACATTAGTGTGTTTATGTTGGTTTTTGGCGCAAGGATAACAAAGATGACAGTCATGACGTCACAAGATGATTGCCAAAGACACGCGGACGCCGGCCACTCCTGTGATCTCATGGCGGACGGCACCACTGCACTCGGCCCTTGTCTCTGGAAACCCATAAGTAGACTACTGGCTTTCCATAGAAGAACCATCTGAAAGTGCACTTTATTTAAAATCATTGGAATAAATTTGGAATAAATGTATGTTGTATGAATTATAAAAAGTACTCTAACACATTTTCAATAAAGAATAAGCATGTAAAAGGATGATGTAGGGACCCCAATTCGAATACGAACCTGGCCTGTGATCATTTTTAATGATCTTTGTACGTGATTTTCTATCTGTTTACTTGCTTATACGCAAAAAAATATACACATTCAAGAAATGTCTATCGTTGAGCGGTGGCGTAGGGCCTCCACCTGAAGAACCGAAACCCCAAAAATATTAATTTTCTATCGGACTTAGAAAAAAATTAATATATTTTGACCCTATAATAAGAAGAATATATAATGAAGGTGAAGCGCAATTATTATGGATTGAGAATGAATTAAGATGGTGAAATTTTCTTAATGTTTTGAGTTTTGGGTAATTTTCTTACTAACTATTTACGTGATTTTCTATCCGTTTACATGCTTATACACATCTAATATAGATATTTAATTATTATACATCGGTTAGGGATGTCATAGGGCCCCTTTTGTTCGAGTCCTCAAACTATTAAAAAATATTTCTTTCGTAATTTGAAAATAATAGGTAATATTACCCCAGCGATGGGATATATATATATATATATGGAAGGCGAAATTGTGGGTTTACAAGTAATATTCTGGAGTCGGGATGAAATATGAGGTTTGCAATTTTATTAATAGCGCAAGTTTTCTAATCTTATTAGCACAGTTCATGCGCTACTCGTAAAAAATTTTTTTACCAATCTGTAACTGTTAAGTATGACGTGAGGACCCGAGTTCGAAGACCGGAACTATTAAAATAATAATAATCTCCTATTGGCCTTAGAATATATCGGACGGCATTTTCAGAGTGATGTGAGCAAGTACATATAGAGATGCGATGCAGGCCGATACCTTAGTTGTTGTTCAGACTTTGGTAAGTTAACATCTATTTGGAAGCATTCTCTCGCTATGGATTGAATATGAATAGCGACTACGAAAGCTTGCCCTTGAGCTCAACAAAAATGGATTCACAACCTGCATAATCGCTACCTGATTGTTGTCAGTGCCGATTCTGTGACAGAGTGTTTACCTTCGGTCAAAATGCTCGGCGACGTGAGAGAACCATCTGTAGGAAGAGTCCTTCTTGTATGAACAAACACTACGTTATTGGTCGCGTGCAGTTTATGCAAGACAATACAATGAAGGAACACATCCAGAACTCTAAGGATTCGTATTTTGAGAGCCAGAAGTGCTGCTGGCAATACCTCTTGCTGCATCGATGGGTGATTATGACGAGACAGTCAATGCTAAAGGTGGAATGAGTGCAGTAGATTTGGCGTGTGGGGAATGTACCTACACCTGCAAGACTTTGCGTAAAGTAGGCGAACTTCAAAATAAACGATCGTCGACTCTAAATACTATTGAGCAAACAACTTGTGCTACAAATAAAAATAAATTTAAGAACGAATACGAAACAGGAGGTGCAGAATCCCATGAAGATGGTGTCGATGAAAATGAACATGAAGGCAGTAATAGTGCTGAAGACGAATATGACAATTTTCTTGGTGCTCTGACACACCCCTCCAACAGATTTGCTGCTACAAGCTACATGAATAAGGCAGAAGGCACCGATAATACTAACTTTCTGTTTCCCGAAGACCCAAATGAACTTGTTGATAGACACAGATAATTGATTGACCTTCAAATATGTGGGTATCTCACGCATATTAAGCAGATATCTTCAACTTTTATAGTTAGTAAAATGAAGAATAGAGAATAATTCGCGTGATGTGAAGAATTATTTTCTTATGAAATTGTAATTACATAATAATATTAAATAATTATTTTAATTGGTTTTCTTAATTTTTGTGTGTCGTATCATTTTTTCACTCGGAACTTTTAAGTGGTGCTATCTGCACTCGACTACTATCGGAGATATCTGCACATAGTATAATAATAAAGACTTTAGAATAACAAATCATGCATAGTTTACTGTATACAAAACATGAATTCTGTAGACATGTACAAATTTGGATATAGTTGGTGAACGAATGTATTTTCTATGCATATTGTTGGTTGACAAACCGAAGGATTGTTCCAAATATTGATCTAAGTTTTTGACTGGTAGTGGGAATAGGATTGATCGAAGGATTGGAATTGATTGAAGGATTAGCTTTATTTGTTGTGGTTTGTGGGGGAGGATTGCGACGGATTGTTGTGGAGTGCTGTGGTTTGCAGATGAAGATTGCGAAGGTTTGGTTTTGATTGGTGTGGACTGGCGTGATGTTTGGTGTCAATTTCTGTGGATTGATGTGTCGTTTGCTGCGGATTGGAGTGTGGATTTCTGTGAATTGGTGTGTACTGGTGAGGAGGATTGGTGGGGATTGTTGAGGATGATTGTTGACGATTTGTGAATAAGATAGGTGAGGATTGGTAAGGATTTGTGACGAGAATCGGTGAGGATTGGCAATGATTAGTAATGAGGATTGGTAATGAAAGTTGAGGATTGGTGAACAGGATTGCTGATATTTGGTGTGAATGATTGCTGTGGATTGGGGAGGAGGATTGGTGAGGATTGGTAAACAATAGTTATAATTGATGGGGATAAATGACGAGGATTACTGATGATTGGTGAGGAGGATTGCGGGGGTTTGTTGAATATTGGTTTGAATTGCTTCATATTGCTGCGAAGGATAGGTGCGGAGAATTATTGAGAATTGGTGCGGATTTGTGTGGATTGTTGCGGAGGATTGGTCAGGATGGTGAGGTTTGCTGCATAGTGCAGATAATTGGGATTGCGGTGAATATTTATATCTGAGAAGAGCACAAAAGATAAAACCATCACCCAACCTGCCTTTGTACATTTATAGTCTCAAAGGCTTATTAGATCGTAATTCATAGACAAATATTATTTTTAAAATGTCATTATGATATATTTGGATTGGTCACATATACATACATTTAAATAATCTGCCTACCATATTTATGTCTACAAAACAGTCGAGGCAGAGAATAATTTGCTAAGTCCGACATAGTGTATTAATTATACATCAAGAGAGGGAACTGGAAAATAGTATAGTTGAGAGACTTTTGTATTTTTCCATTATACCCTATTTACAGTTTCGATACGAATTAACAAAAACTATTTGGTTGTGTTAGATTAAATAATAAAATTAAAATAGTATAATTAATACGGATATTAAATTTAGCATGCCCGATACCTATAAAAGTAATATGCTTACTAGAAACATTCAGACATGCTTGAAGCGTTATTGGACGTAACCGCTGATTTCACTCAGGGAAGGCTAGCAATCCCCGAGTCTAACAGAAGACTCTCGACATCGTCTAATCGATCCTTAGTAGGTTGCTCTCAGCGGTAGCTGCAGCCGCACACTCCCACTTAAAATATATTGCCCCAACGTCGGCATATATATGATACTTATGTAGTTGTATGTATATTGCTAGTTACAGCCTAGCACATTTCCTATGGGTATAGTAATTGTAATGATGTAAATATCGCTAACAGCGTGGAATTAATTACGATTATCTGGATTTGCCACCATCTATTTGCATACAATAATTGTTTTGCCTTCTTGTACTGTGGAATTTTGATGACGTCTTATGAGCAGTGCGTCCTACTTGACAAAAAGGTTTTTTTTTTTTCAAGTGTCGAAGACCGAGACCATTTCCTTTTAAAAAGCACACGAATAATACAGCGACGACGATACAATGTCTGTAGGCAATATTTCATACTCTTAAACAACCGGTATTTGGCCAGATATTCGTAAGCTGGCATAAGTGGGACTTAAACGAGATATGTACTCAAGTAACACAATCGTGTGTTGTGCATACGTACAAACGTGACTTGTCACTGTTATATTGCTTTAACATGCATATAGGCTCAAATGAGTCAGCAACTACCAAACAACTCCATAGTACAATGATGTATTACAATGGTCAATGTTCCTGTTTCCTTTATGTGTTTCGTCAACTGCGATAAACGTCTCATGATAAGGGAAGGGGTCACGCAGTTTGGATATTTCTGCTGGTACAAATTATTTGCTCTCGGAATACTCCAGTCTGTCGCATCATACAACAAATTCATTTCAGCCAATTCCTCCTACGTAAACCTCGACATGCAGTCTAGTCTACAATCCCACGTACATATAAGCCCAACCCACAGCGTCTGTCTCGTTTAACTAATGTTTCGTGAATAGTCGGTCCAATATCAATTGCTTAAGACGAATACGTGAGTCACTTAAATCACGTAATTTAACATGGCCTATCGTAGCACTACATTTGTGCAGAAATTGGTGACAATATTTTGGCTGTTTCCCGAGATATGACATAAAGGCTTGGTTTTCTCATTTTGTGACATCGTACAAAATGGGATAAAAAGAGAGGCAGATTTTATCCCGTTTTGTAGCCATATATTATGCTTTTAATACACATTGTCAGCATACATAGTTTCGTTGAATTTTGTCTAATTATTTTATAAATATAACATGCATAATTAAATAATTTATATTTTACACATTGAAAAAATACCCACTCACTTAAATGACGTAGCTTTACATAACCTACTGTAGTACTATTTCGTGGTAATTAGTTCATTGGTTCCACAGATATTGCATAAGTGTTACATTTTATCACCTGGCACTATCTTACAACAAAGCGCTCAAAACAGGATCTCTATACGTATTTGATGCTTCTAATGGATACTCTCAGCACACAAAGTTTAACTTAAATTGGTTAAATTTTTTAGTAGATATAGCAAACTCATCTAAATTATTATTATGGTAGCCATATCGCAAATAATGCCTGGCACCCCTAAAACGTGTAAGATCATGTGACCTACTGTTGTACTACTTATGTTGAAAATTCGGTGGGAATCGGTTGATTGGTCAGCGAGAAATTTTTGCATAAAATGTCAACTTTTTTATTCAGTGATATCTACATTATTAGGGACCAAGATTGTTATGTATTTGCACATTCTGTGTTTGTTATAGAAACTGCTACGTATTAAGTTCGGTTGGAATTATTTGGGAAATATAGCATACAAACTGAAAATATTAACATGGCGATTATTTTGAAGATATGCGACTTCCTTCTTTAGTCGTATGTATTTAGAATGATTACAAAATTCAAAATTGTCAGGGATATCAGTTAATTTTTCCAGAGAAAGAACACAAAATCAGATTTTTTTTCGTGTAGTTCAACCTTCCGAAATGGTGGACGAATAATTTATGTACTAGCTCTATCCAGTCAATTTACATGGTATATCTCAGTAATACTAGTTGCCACAGTAGAATTAGGTTGATTGTTTCGAAGATAAAGTCTAACAAAACTTAATTCATTCAAGTTTTACTATCTTACAAAATGATTTTATAAAATATTGGAGACACATTTGATTCTTGTAAAAAATCTACCAGCACACAAAGTTAAGATGAAATTGGCTTTGTTTTTTCGTATGCATAGCATACTGAAGTTAAATATTTATAAGAACATAATATTGAAAATAAGTTTCAGGGCTATTTAAAACATGTCCGTATACATGACCTAATATAGTATTACTTGTTTCCAAATCTGGTAGGCAAATGGTGATTGTTTCCCAATAATACTAAATTAATAACTAATACTAAATAAATACTAACCAACAATACTATGTTGCGCAATCTTACAAAACGGGGAACAAAAGAGAAATTCTGTAAGCAACTTTGATGTTTGTAATATATATAACTTACTATCAGCATTACAAGTTCTGTCGGAATTCATCGAACGGTATAGGATATATAACAATTAATAATTTAATATTTATGTGGCTACTAAACTATCGACGAAAAAGTAATTGGGCACCCGTGAAGACAGGTAATTCAGTACGTCAGTTGACTTGTGTGGTCGCCATACGCTGCAGGCCGGTGTGGAACCAGTTGACCAGGAGATGACACGAGGTACAGAGCTATCGAACTTCGATAAGGGCGTGATTGTGGGCTGCCATCTCAGTGAGCTGTCTATTCGAGTGATTGCACGGAAGGTAAACAGGCCCAAATCAACGGTCGCATTCGTCCTGCGTAAGAGGAAGGTCGATGGGCATTGAGCCAATGCTGAACGTTCTGGGTGACCTCCAATCTTGACCGACAGAAATCGCAGAACCCTGAAACGTGAAATTGTCAAAAATAGGGCACACTCCATGGCTACCATCCGACAGGAGTTTGATGCAGCAACAGGAGTATTGGTTTCCATTGGAACATTGCGTACAGAGGCCCACCGACTTAAAAATATTTCGGAAGAGCAGCTGCATATAAGCCCCATATCACGATATCACGACAAGCAATAACGCTCGGCGACTCAGGTTGTGTTTGGACCGTCGCAACTGGACACTGCGGCAGTGGAAATTGGTTCTGTGGAGTGATGAGTCGAGGTTTACATTATCCCGGTCCGATTGACGTGTATGGGTGTGGCGTCTACCCGTGGAACGGCTACTGCGGGAGTGTATATTGCCAACTAGGAAATTCGATGTTGGTGGAGTGATGGTGTGGGGCTGTATCACTGCCTTCGGCGTAGGACCGCTGGTGTTTGTCCGTGGTAACATGAACACACATGCCTATTTTATCATTCTGGATAGTAAATGCTCCCAACATTGTGGCCTTTTTACGGAATGGACCCGTGTTACTTCCAGGGTGACAATGCCAGGTGCCATGTTTTAAGGGCTACTATGCAGTGGTACACCGACAAAAATATTCGCCTAATGGGCCGGTCCGCCCAGAGCCCCGACCTCAACCCTATTGAACATCTTAAGGACTTATTGGATCGCTGGGTGAGGGCTCGTCAGGCGCGTCCAAAATCCATTGCTCAAGTCATGGAATGGTTGCAAGAGGAATGGCGATCAATCCTCGTGGATGTCCTGCAAACGCTCGTAGAGAGCATGCTTGACAGGGTGGCTGCTGTTATAGCCGCACGAGGTGGCCCTACGAGATTCTAACGGGGTGACAACGACTGAGCCAACATTGTGCCCAAATACTTTTTGGTCGATAGTGTATATTAAAAATAAGTGCTTTACCTATTTAGATGGCATTTTTAACATGGCCTGCAATACTGTTACTCATATGCCAAATTTGGCAGGAATACGTTCTGTTTAATACAAAAACATTATTTTTCATGTTGCACTATTTTCCAAAATCGCTGAACAGTAACGTATCGCCTTCTAAATTCGCACTGTCAAATACTACTGGTTGAATTGTTCCCGATGTATAACACAATGTCCTAAATTTTTTAATTACTTCCATTTTGAAAATAAATGCCGAGCGTGATTGAGAACTATTAAAAGTCGAATATATTTACTAAATTAATACTACATTTGACTGAGTTGTGTGAAATTCTGTTTTCGGGTTTAAAATTCATTAGGAAGGAGAGAGGGAGCATACATTCCAGATAGATGTTCGGCTGATCTCATAGGTCTATTTTTCTTGCGGAAAGTAAGGTTAAGAAATGGGGGTTCTGGGAATTCGTATGAAGAAGAACCTGTTTTGTAGAATAGGACCTATAGCTCACTAAGACGTCTTCAGAATTCGATAAAACATAAAGGCAAAATAATGATATTCTATGAGAGGGTGACCACCGCTATTATTTTTATAATGGCGGAAGGTCTGAACAGCAGATTGTCCTAGGATGAAGATTTCAACAATACAAAACATTCTAAAGTGAATTATACTTTAATTCCACGTCGTTTTCACTGCTAAAAAAAAAAAATTCCTTTTCTAACCTTAATTTTGAAAGGGCTCATATATATCTCCTTTTGGAACTAAGGTCAGCTATAAGTTGAATGCATATGTTTACCCCAATTTTGTACAAGGATATTCCTAAATATTTGGGTGAGTTTCCAAACAGCCTTTATAAAGTTCATTTTTGTTATCAAAGTAAGCGGTGTTATACTCTCGTATCTTCAAGTATCGATGTAGTTCAGTCTTGCTGCATTGAACGAACTACACTGTAAAACTGTTTTTATAGATACTAAACATTCTTTCACCTGAATTTTAAACGTCGTGAAATAAAAGTACTTGTATGAGAGAAATTAAAGCGACCTTTGTGGTTGCCACGTCAAGACATCGAATATGAAAATACTCTAGGAATAAGTAGCAAAACAATAAGGGAACTGTTTCTTTATGGCGTAAAATTGCTAACGTGACACGAGGTATCTCTGAATTAGTTTTTTTTTTTTTTGTGTAGGGCGCTATCATGCGCTGAAAAAAGTTACTTAGGCTAGACATCGCGTTTTCCCTTTTTAAGGCTCGTTTTACAGAGCATCGGGTGCGTAACAAAACGCACTTGCGTAACACAGAAACGTAAGCATAACACATTTTGCTTTCAAAGTAATTGCTTCACAGCGTGCGGTAACGTAGAAAATTTCTGGCAGTAAGAAATTATGAAAATGACGCCGCGCTGTACTATCAATACCATGTTCATATCGCAATAATTTCAGTAAGAGTGGAATGCCTCTATGATAAACTGTTTGAACAAACATTCCCCGAAATTTCCCTACTCTAGATACAGACATCTTCCATGTAATTCATTTGGTTTTTTCGGTTTAGGAATACTGTTCTTATAGTATTATTCTACCACAATGTTCACCTGAGTGTTCTTCCACGTAGAGTCCCCCATGTACTGACAGTCAGATCTGGTACCTCTCTCTTTGTTGCGAAAGTGTGTGTGGTCTGCGTACTTACCGGTTAGACGTTAACTGGCTTGTTTGAGAAAATGAAACAAAAAATAAGTCAGAAAATGTTCATGTTCAAGACACTGAGTAGCGAGATTTCTCAACGGTAAACCTGAGGAGAGAACTTCAGGGCTACGCCTGAATGGATAATCTCACTCAGGAGTGAAGAGCTAGTTAACAATTTTACGTGTTCTTTTGTTCTAAAGCTTTAAAAGATAGGGTAGATTTGTGGCCAGTAATTTAGCAGGAATTAATTACGCTCACTATAGAGCGTTTTAACGGTACGTAATATGTTCGGTGGGTTAGAAGATTATAGTTTTGTTCATCAAAAAAATTTCAATTGACATGAAATGTCAATTCACATTAAATTAAATATGGATGTCGGCGAATTTATACAATAGTGTATAAGAGGTCAAGGTTTATTGCTCTACTGTCTAACTTGGCCAATTCATAAGAGTTATCGGGGACTATAAAACATGTTAGAAATAAACGCACTTTCAAACTCCAGAGAAGTGTTCACAGTCATATTAACATTACCTCCTATAAAAATATATCGGGAGAGAAAAATAAAAATATATTAAATATTTGTATACAAATTTTATTTCTAATTGGTTTGAATTATTTCTAGCACTAACATTGGCCATGATATTGTTGAAGTAGTAGACACAGTAAATACATCATCGCATTTGTTTAAAATTTTTTTGAACGTGTAAAAATAATTTAATTGTGTGGCGTTCGTGTTCAGGAATGCGTCTGGTATTGACAGATGGGCTAAACGAAATAGTGGATGATAATAAACGCATAAATGAGAACAGAGACGGAAAGGGAGATTAACATTCATTTTTATGGCAATATGTATATCAGCACGAAGAGAAGATTGTCTCTCTTCATACAATTAAACTACGATTCAACTATATTCAACATCACTCTGTTCAACCGAATGAAGAATAATAAACTTCGTATAAATTTAAGATAAATCTTCATGTTTTCCAAAAAATAAATCTGAACGATGTGAGTACAGCAATATTGTACAAATAATACACAATAAATATAAATACAATATTTAATTATACGATAGTGAATAAGCATGGAAAAACACCTAGCAAAAGTCGTACAATCTAAACGGATTCTACAACACAAATTGCTAGATTGTAGAGGGAAATCTTACCGTATGTCGGCCACCATTCGCCTCTACATTTCAGCAGCAACGTAACCATTGTCATATCGCAGGTCGTGTAACAACCCGACGAGTGAAGTTGGCTGGACTTTCATTGCGTGTGTAGGAATCACAAAATGATTGAGCAATGCCAAGAAGACGAAGGCGAGCATCAATTGAACAGACTTGGAGCGTGACCTTCTAGTGAGACAATGAGAGAGTGGCTGGATGTTCCGTAATATTGCCACTCACATGGAGCGTGACGTGGCAAGTGGTCCATTGCTGGTGGCCAAGATGGGTGGCAGAGGGTTCCACCCACTGTCATTTTTCTGTACTTTTGAGAGCTCAAACAGAGGTATCGTTCATGCAACTTTGACGGAAATATCTGCAACCACACGTGCAATCAGAGCCACTAATGCCCCCTAATGTGTCTGCACGTACAATAAACAATCGATTGTTGAGGTAGGTTTACGTTGTCGTGTTCCTTTGGCACGTTTACCCCTGACACTTGCTCATTGTCGTGACGTATCCAGTAGTGTGTTTTAGAGCGTATGGAAAGCAGTGATGTTATGTAATGAGAGTTGTTTCTGTCTTAGACAAAGTTATGGCTGTGTTCGCATTCGTAGACATGCCGGTGAGCGGAAGAATCCATCGTGTATTCGCACTCGCCATACCAGACTCACACTAGGTATGGTGTGCTATAAGCTACACGTCTTGATAGGCTCTGGTACTTATTCAGGAAAGTATGGCGTGTGCGCAGTACATCCGGTGATTAAAGAATGAAAAATGGCCGAAAGCAAGAGCACTAGGGCCTTGTAAGAGCTCACTTTACCGTGACCAGC
Source organism: Dryococelus australis (assembly GCA_029891345.1). Classification (NCBI taxonomy): domain Eukaryota; kingdom Metazoa; phylum Arthropoda; class Insecta; order Phasmatodea; family Phasmatidae; genus Dryococelus; species Dryococelus australis. The sequence goes on along the minus strand of CM056994.1, from coordinate 173,859,908 downwards.
CTATACACTGGGTCGCTAGATCTCCATATCTCAATCACATCGAGCATGTTTAGGACATTATGAGACTGCGCCTGACATCCAGCCCAGACCCGGCCACGACCATTGTCCAGCTACGCCAAGAAATACAGCGAGCGAGGGGCACTCTGAGGCATTCACCATCTGTATGACCGGTTACTTATCGAAATTTCTGCATGTGTTTTCGTTTGGGGTAGTTACACTCCTTATTATACTGCTTGGTGAATGTGTTGCATTTAATAGTCTGCATGTTCCACGCAATTGAGGTTTTAATAAGTCCCACATACCATCTCCTTCTTATGTACCAAATTCAGGACAGATACGTGATGTTGTTAAAAGTATTTCAACCAATGCAATTCGGTACTTTACAAACTTTTATCATAGAAGCTATAAAGTTCATGGAACTACTGGTGTAATGTTCATTTGTTTCTTATAGTAATAATTTTGAGTCATACTTTTTAGATTTATCGCAAACACAGTAACAATTTGAAGAGATTAGTTCTAGACGTTTATAAACAATATATATATATATATATATATAATATATATATATACAGATTTAGATACGGCATTTACATCCATGGCGCTTTAGACATGGTAAGTTCAATCTAAGTGTTGGTTTACAGGCATCTTAAATTTTTTTAAAGTAATAATTACCACACGTACTTATATAATACCATATTTCAGGTGAAAATCAGTGTGCAATACATGGCAGAGAATTACAAAGGATTTTCCATTAACTGCCACAATGTGTGGTAACTGGTGTGAGATGGAAACGTGTGACGCTGAGCGAGGAAAGCTTCGGAAAAGTAATTAAAAGCAATTTTCGCTAATGGTAAGTGAAGAAATATAACACGACATTTTCATGTTGTAATAATGTAATTAAAACGTGAATGACTAATTCAGGTGTCATGGAGACGCGTGTTCTTGATGCGGTTTACCATAATGAATTTTCCTGAAATCGTTTAGTCCCATATTACAGATGTGACTGGAGGAATCCTGCGAGAATACACATCCGTGAAATTAAGTTTAATATTGAATTAAGTCTCCTAAATAAAAGTTAACACATCTGAAAACTAGAACTGCAGTGAGATAATATTATCGACTTAGAAATTCCAATTTTTGCATGAATTATTAAAATAAAGATTAAAAAATTACTGTCTTAATTTAGTATATTAGCGTGGTTATTATTAAAATAATTGTGCCCTAACAAAAACGAACAACAGGATGATTAGACAAGAAATTTTAGAACAAAGTGTTAAATTGTGGTCAGGGCTTGTGGAGATCGTTTGTTTTTATTTTTATTAATAATATGATTATTAAAATTTTAGTTCGACTTGAAATAAAATTGTGTTTAATATTTAAAAAAAAAGTACAAAAATCATATAAAAACTCCTAGCTAATTAATAAACACCTTTAGAGAAGCGAAAATTTAAAATATGGGCATTATTAACATTTAATTTATGGAAACAATAATGAACGTGTACCTAAGATGCTTATTCAGAATCTCTTTAGTAAGCGCCCAAGTGTGTTCAAGAAATGCATTCTCTTCTCTTAATTTAATAGTACGGCTGACTACGGAGAGACAAATGTATCTGACTAGCATTAATCCTTAAATCATGGAATTATTTAATAAAGTCTGTTAGTATCAGATTTGATAAAATAAGTATTCCTACTGTGAAATCTAGGAAATGTTTCAAGGACAGGTTTCATTGTGTCTCCTTGGGTTTTCTTGTGATATTTTACGGCGTGTAACTAACTTTCTGCGTGAATTAGTAACCAACCTTCTTGACATGATTAATTTATGTGGCCGCGGTATTTAAAACCGATGTTTATTAGCGATGCAACCTCCGTTGTTGCAAGGCGAATCATCGCCAGTCGGCCGGTGTCTTTCTTTACACAAACTCTCCCCCATTTACTGGATGGCTTAAAGACGTGAGGCACCTCTTAGTTGTCAGATAATCTATAGTCGAACTCCCTAATGTTTTGACTTTCAACCCTCAGGTTCTGAGTTCGAAGCCCACGCAAATCATTGACCTGTGTGCCATGATAAGATGCAAAAAACCTTCGGATTATCCTTGAGGTTTAACTGCAATATTACTATTTATAATTAAGGTACTCTACTTAACGACAAATACAAGTCAGAGAGTTGGTTGAAAATAGAACATCATACCAAATATCAGTCACAGATCAAAACGACAAACACTTAGGAAGCAATCGGAATCCGGAATCCGAACTTTCACTAAATCATTGACATATTGCTTACAGCCAGTCTTTTACTGCCGATATTTCAATAACTACTAGGCCTCCTGCTCCACTGTAGTTTTTTTCGAATTGTTCTAAAGCTATTAATTGTTTCGTGATTATCAATTTCCTTTTGGGTGAAATAAAGCGCAGGCATGCGTAACAACTCTTTGTAGATACATGCACTACATTTACTTGGCGCAAAAAAGATTTTAAATATCGTTACCAATTTTACTTCTTAGTAACCTAGCAAGCATGGAAAATACGAGCCACAATCGGGCCGGTAAAAGCTAGCCAACAAACTCCGGCCAGCCGATATTGGCCCGTTATTTTATTCCAGAAGCGGCCCAATGGAAATATGGACTGGCGGCACTGTCGGCGACAGTGCCGGGCCTGCGACCGCTGGATGTCGTTACGATACTGGGCCTGCATCGACTGTATGTCGTTACGATGCCGGGCCTGCGACGGTTGGGTGTCGTTACGATTCTGAGCCTGCGACGGCTGGGTGTCGTTACGATGCCGGGCCTGCGACGGCTGGATGTCGTTACGATGCCGGGCCTGTGACGACTGGATGTCATTACTATGCCGGGCCTGTAGCAGCATGGTGTCCAGAAATACGCAGTATAACTGTGAAAAAAGTTTAACTTTTCGATAAAAAAAGTTTGGTAATAGTGATTTCATCTTTACATATATTCATTACATTTACTTCTCAACACATTATATGATATGCAAATCTTTTACTACCCGAGTGAAGGATTCGAACCTAACACCCATCTGTTGGAAGTCCAGCATGCTTACCTATACACATCGGGGTAAGTTGCTGATACTCTCCAGTAATTAAAAATATATCATTACACAAATTTTTGTAAATGAATGTATAAATTCCATGACAATATGACAAATAATGTTAATACACAGATTATTTAAGAAACTATTTCTTCAGAGGCTTGTAAACAAAATAGTTTTTGTTAGTTTTTAATATATGTCGCATGGTTGTACCAATGGAAAAAAAATCAAGTCAACAAATGCCATGGGGTACCACGTGACACATATAATCGCGAATAAAACATGCTAACGGTTAACACACGGCAAAAAACCATCATTCCATTAAATATTAGCCATCAACATGCCTACACAAACCACTTTCCAAACTTTGTCGGCAAAAAGACATAATATTTATAACTTTATTGTTATAAAGAGCCTTGTCTTGAAAACCTTACCGGGCTTGAAAAAAAAAAAAAAAGTAATGGCCAGCTTACTGAAAAGACAAAGATGCTGTATGGGAATCGGCCCAGAAACATTTTTATAATGCTTGCAACATGTTTGCTCTGCGATATCATGCCGACATATTTTCAGTGATATCCATCTGTAACCCTAAAAATACAGCGGCCTATTGTATTTTTTTTCCAACTTCTCGCAATCTGTATCAAAAAAGACATCATGACAGTTGCCGACAGTACAAATATCGGGCCGACACTTTGCCGACATGTTGTGTTTGCTGGGAACTGTCTGCTATTTTTTCTGTGGGAATATTTTGAGCAACATTTAATTTTTTTAGGTGTACCACATTATTAGACTGTCAAACGTATTACTAAAAACACTTAAACTTTTGTAATATCTGCTTCGGGAATTTATTAAATAAATATTACACGTGCGATAACTAGTGTACGTTTCTATTTTTGTTTTTAATTTGTATTTTTAGAAGTTGAATCCATATAAAACTTTTTTTTTTTTTTTCAAATATTTATCAGGTATGAAAAACTAAGTGCGTCATATTTAAGGTAGTAGACACGTGAAGTAAACAGTTACCTTTAATATAGGTTATTCACGGTAAAACGAGCACTTTTTAAGGCCCTCTTAAAAGGCATTAACAACTAATGAAATATCTTATTGCAGCCTCAGACGTTACATTTTGAGAATGGCGAAATGTGTGCACTGTATTCATTGGTCACATTGCAATGTTTAATAAAAATCAGCAGAAAGATAGAAATTGGGCGAAAGGAAATTTTATAAGGACCTTAAAAAAATGCTCACTTTACCGTGAACACTCTATAAGGAAATAGCGTAAAAAAATAATATCACCATAAAGATACATGTCACGGAGAGTATTTACCAACGTGAAATACTCCTACCAGTTCAGTTTCTTGCTTGTAGAAGCTATCAAACGCGTAATACGTGTGTCTCTGTCACTCATACATATGCTTTTTGAACACGAAAAATACACTCATTGCCATAAAAATTTCAGCACCGAGAATAAATAGACAAATTAAACAAAAAATTTAGTGGTTTAATGGATAAACTTAAGAAAGAAGAGTGAAAATACTATTGCTCATATGAAGTGCAGTAGCGCACGATTTGAACCTCACGGAATCACATCGTGCCCAGGTATATTAAGTGATATGATACAAGACGGAACTCGACAAACGATATGTGTTATTTGCAACAAATTTTCACACGTGTATTGCAAATTATGTTTATAATTGCGAACACTTCGACATAGAGGAAGACTGGGTCCTATTTGTTTGCACAAATGTTTTGCGGGCATGAAAGCAGGCAACCATAAACTTAACAGAATTGTTAGAATATGTTGTAAAAACTCCTACAAACTAAAGCTGTGAACGAGTGAGTTGTTTTGATGAAATTTGATTCTTGCGAACGCAAACAAGAAAGGTATCAAATGAGGCCGCAGCATGACCTTGACCTTATAATTGTGACCTTAGATTACATTGAAAACAAAAACTTGAAATAATTGTAAATATTGAATAAATCCATAAAAGTCAGCAAGCATATTACATTACTGACTACTACATACATGTCGTATGTCAGGTCTGTCACAGGTCAAGGTCCTTAACACAGTGACCTTTAGAATTGAACCCAAATAATTATAAAAACTTTTATAAAAAATAAAAAAAATTATTTAAATACTTGTTTTTTTCACATTACCATCAATATTTCATTCTTTTCATCAATATTTCAATATTTCCATCAATCAGCACTAATCAGCACGACATGAACTTCAACCAGCACTGCAATCTTACAATATTTCCACAAATCCTTCTTACTATTCATCAGCCTTTCAATCTGTTCACGGCAAAGTGAGCAATTTTTAAGGCACTTCAAAATTTTTCCTTTCGTCCAATTTCCATGTTCCTGCTGCTTTTTAAAATAAACATTACAATGTGACCAATAAACACAGTGCATATATGTCCCCACACTCAAAATTTTATGCCCGAGTCTGCATTAAGATATATTTATTATTGGTTAATAACTTTTGGAAGGGCCTTATAAAGTGCTCACTTTATCGTGAACAGCTTATAACAATCAGTACCACAATAAAGACCGCAATCAGAACAGCAATTATTACCACAATCAGCACTACAATCCGGCCGCAGTCGAAATCTTTCAATCAATCTTTAACAATATTTTCATCAATCTTTCGCAATCCTTCTTCTCCTCCTCAGCAATATTTCCATCAATATTTAACACTCTATCCATGAATTTTTCAATGCTTCCATCAAAAACTTTCTATTTTCCCATCAATATTTCGATCTTACCATCATTCTTTCAATCTTCCGATCAATCTTTCGCAATCTTTCCATTAATCATCAACTCATGGGTTTGTCATTTGTCTTATTCATACTGTTGTGAACGAGGCCTGGCACGCCGAGAACGTGCCAGGTGGAAGTTCTTTTTTTGGCACAAGCTAGGTAGGCTCTTTACAGTAAATAATGTAACTGCATTTATATAGAAAAAAATTACAGTTGACTTTATGACACAGTGAGGTGAACATCTATTTCGAAGAGCGCTATTTTCATACCACGAAAATGAGTTGCTAATGCGAAGGCCTACTTTGACATCAACGATCGTTGAGCCGCGAGTTGTCGCCAGTAGTAGTAGGGAAATAGGGACTTTTGCGCAACGGGATCTGGGATAGGAGCGCAGGAGCCGGGGAGCCGCCATGTTGTTACGTCAACGACTGCCATCTAGGATTTCATTGACCTTTCACCCCTGAATCATTTTGACCTTGAACCCAGGAGCCATTGACCCCATAAAAGCCCAAAACCCCTAAAAAATCACAATAAGTGCCCAAAAAGTCCCAAAGATTCCAAACTTTTCTAAAAAATTGCGAACAAAATTATTATTTAGAAATTATCAAAATGTTTTTAAAAATATTAAAAATTCACCCCCCAAAAATTTTCAATTTTTTCTGGAGTAGGCGAGAGGGATCAGCGACCCAGGGTCAGACCCAGGTGACCGGGATTAGGGACACTAAGCCAGAAGAGCAGGACCTACGACCTTTGACCTTGATCTTTGACCAATAAACTTGAAAATGTTAAAATTAAAAAGAATCCAAAAATTGTAATAAACTACTTTAATTCCACCCAATTCAATTAATTTAAGGTGGCTTCTTTAGGCCCGACATAGTAGTAATGACCATTTTAGTTTTATAGTCATATCATATGCAAAATCGATACAAGGATACAGAATTAGAGTCAAACCTAATAATCAGCTATCTTGATTGTCAGACAACTTGCATCCATATTGAATGCAGATGACTTTTGACGTTGACCTTTGGCATTGAAAAATCCATAAAATTCTGAATAATTCCAAACATTCCCAAAAAAGTATTAAATATAAATAAAAATTACAAAAAAAATTATTAATTTTTTTTTATAATTTACTAAAAATCTTTTTAAAAATTATTAAAATATTTTAAACAATTTATGATCAACAGCTGTAAAAAAATTATTTCAAAACCTTTTTAGAAATTTAACTTCCGGAAGTTTTACACACCTTCCCTCGCATAACAAAGGAGTCGGCTGACCTCCACCGCGAAATCCCATACCCAGTCAACCATTTTGGTAGGTAACCGCAATCTAGGCAGACGACCGCCATCTTGGTAGAGATCACGTATTCACAATCTTGGGAGCCAGTGCTCATTAACGATTAAACTTTGACCTTTAACCTTAGACAACTGACCAATGACGTTTAGCTTGACCCAATGACCTTTAGCTTGACCCAATGATCTTCAATGAGATTGAAAACAAAAACACGAGAAAAAATAAATAAATTCAATAAGCATATTACATTACAGAATAATAACACCATATTGGATGCAGACTACCTTGACCTTGACACTATTATGTTGAATGACATTGATAACCAAAACTTGAGATAAAATACATAAATGTCAACAAACATATGACATTACAGACTACAGCGACCATATTGGATGCAGGAAACCTCGAAATTGACCCCACGAATTTGAATGACTTTGTAAGAAAAACTCGAGAAAAAATCAATAAAAATTAAGCAAGCATATGATATTACAAACTACTACCACCACATTGGATGCAGGTAACCTGACTTGACCCCATGACTTTGAAAAACACTCGCAAAAAATACATTAATGTCAACAAGCATATGACATTACAGACTACTACGGCCATATTGAATGAAGGTAACCTCGACCTTGACACCATTACTTTGAATGACCTTGCAAACAAATACTTTTGAAGAAATTCATAAAATTCAGCAAGCCTATGCCATTACAGACTACTACCATCATATTCGATGCAGACTACCTTGACCATGACCCCATGACCTTCAATGACCTGGAAAACAAAAACTTGTGAAAATAAATTATAATATTAGGCGAACATATGACATTGCACCTCCATATAGGATGCAAATCGACCTTGAGCACATGGCCTTGAAAACAAAAACACGAAAAAAATACATATATTTCAACAAGCATATTAGGCGAGAGGGTTGTACCTTGGGATGGCATGTGCATTGGGACATGTAACCAGTAGAGATATCTGGTGGTTGGAAATGTAACCTGAATGTTAGGGAAGTTAAACAGTTCATCAAGAAGGCCATGCATTGTGAAACAATATATTTTAGTGGCAGGGATTCAACCATAACTATTGTTTGATTGTTTGAGTATAGTGAAAGTGTTTTTTTAAATGAAAGTATGAAATCTGCTATCGTAATGGTAAGCATATCTTTAAACCCACTTTATTTTCATTTAACAGTTCACTCAATAGACTTTTCAATTCTCTAATTACCACAAATTTTAACATAACATTTTAGCATATATTAATTTAATTTGGTCATCTGTGTACTTCCATCTACCTTTTGACGATATTATAAGACTTGTCACATGGTACACGATTACCATTTTTAATGTAAATATCAAAGTTAATTTCTGTTTTGTTTATACTTAGAGATGCCAAGACGTAAATAGAATGTAAAAATAGTTCAACAGGACCAAATGGCTGTCGCAGATCCTGCAAACCTTGTTTTAAAAGAAAACTGGACACTAAGAAAAGTTGCTTTGGAAAGGAAAATTCTGAAAAGCACCCTATATCATCACATCAGTTTACATAGGCAGTCAGGTAATGAAACATTCACTTATGTTTCAAAAAATGATGCGTGCCATGTGTTTAGTGATAAAGAAGAAAATATTCTCAGGGATTACCTCAAGCAAGCATGCACTGCAGACTGCCACGAATGTAGATCAGAAGTTTAGTCCTTGAGTTTGCCCAGGCTAACAAAATTAAATACCCGGCACAGTGGGATAGGGATGGCATGGCTAGAAAGCAATGGTAATATGAATATATGTTTCGCCATCCTTCCTTATCACTGAAAAAACCACAAGCTACCAGCATTCGCGTTCGACCATTTTCAATGTGACGAATGTGTCAGTATATTTAAAAAAAATATTATAATATTTAAGAAAGTGAAATGTTCACTCCCGACAGAATTTTCAACACAGACGAAACAGTAGTGACGACAGTGCACAATCCCAGACAAGCGATTTTTCCAAATGGTCTTAAACAGGTTGGAAGCATGACTTCTTTTGAATGGGGTACAAGTATCACAATATATAGCAGTAGTAATAGCTATACACGTCAAAACTTCTGTGGATATAATAGTTGTAATTATTCTGGATAATCACAGAAGCCATATATATCAGTAGAATGCCCACAACTGTATAACTATTTTGGAACTGTTCTACAGACTTTTCCTCCACACATAATCTCCAGCCATTAGATAGCACAATTTTTGGACCTTTTAAAAAGTATTACAATTCAGCTTCATTTGAGTGGATGTTAACCAACTGGGTCAATTTACTTAAAATTTATGATGTTGCCAAATGAACAAGTAAGGTCTACCCTCGTGCATTTACACCACACAATATTTGCTCAGTTTTCCATGTCTCAGGAATATGGCCAATGAAAGAGAACATATTTTCTGATTATGATTTATGGCGAACTATGTGACAGATCAAGAATATACCTCCATGCTTGAAGTACCAGCATCAACTAATCAAATAAACTTGCTGAGGAATGCAGTTTGCCAGGACAGAGTAGGCCGATCATTAGACCTCAAGAGATCAGACCTTATCGAAAAGTTCCAGCAAGGAAATGACAGCGAGGTGGACCTAAGCAAGGGAGGTGTCGGATATTAACAGACACTCCTGAAAAAGCTCAGATAGAAATGGAGGCGCAGAAATCAGGCCTCAATTCAAAGAAAGTCCCGGAAAAGCAGAACGTCAACAGAAAATTGGTTGGCTCTAGTTCATCAGTCGACGATAATACTTCATTCTCAAGTGATATATTTGTAATTAGATATCTGAATCAAAAGAAGATGATCATGAAAGAAGATTCTATGAAGTTCATGGTGGAGATTTTGCCTTAGCTAGTGTCGTAGGCAAGAAGAAAGAGCATTTTTATGTTGTGGAAATTTTCTCAAGGGAAGATAGTCCTTTGCAAGTTAAATACCTCCAGAGAGTTAAAAATCTTCTCGGTACGAATAAATTTGTATATAGCTATGAAACTGTATTTGATGTGACCACAGAAGATGTTGTGTTTTAACCGTCTCCTCCCATCAGATTTGGACCAACAGCAAGGCCGAGCAAATTTGTCATTTCTCGTGAGCATTTTGATGGTTATAATGTCGAATAATTTCAGTAATATTGTGCAAATATCTGCAAGGTTATCTGAAATTTATGTCATTCTTACCAGTGGTAATTAAACTCAATAAGTAACACTTACTGCGTGACTATTACTTTTGTCCCAAGGTACATTACATACCATCCCAAGGTACATGACCATTTAAAAGAAGTGTCCCAAAATACAAGCCTCTCCACTTCTATCACCATATTGGATGCAGGTAACATCAAATTTTACCCCATTACCTTGATTGACCTTGAATTCTAAAAAATTTGAAAAATCCATTAAATTCAGCTACTATATGATGTTACAGAGTACTACCATGATATAAGATGAAGACTACCTTGACCTTGACCCCACGGTCTTGAATGACCTTGACTTACATTGAAAACAAAATTCGTATAAAAATATATGCGAACAGGCAGATTCTAATAAAAATCTTTAATAAATTTTATAGTATTTTAGCAAGTTTTAAATAATTTTTAATAGTATTATTTCTTGGGGATTTTTAATTTTTCTGTAATTTTTCGAATGATCAAAGTTAAAGATCAAGGCGAAGGTAATGGGTCAAGGTCCAAATTTATCTGAATAAAATATGCAAGCAAGATGGCTGACAACCAAGATAGTTCATGGTTTGGTCTGACTCCAATCCTGTATCCTTACATCGATTTGGCAAAGGGTATGCCTATAAAACCAATACGGCCGTCACTGCGGCCGGGTCCATAGAAGGCCCCTCAAATGACTTAAATTAAGCAAAATTAGGGTATTTTTCTGAGATTTTTTAATGTTCTGTACTTCTTTTGGATGTTCGATATAAAAGGTCAAAATTCAAGATCATGGATCATAGGTCCTACTCTTCTGGTTCGGAACCACTGATCCTGGTCACCTGGGTCTGATGCGGGTCGCTGATACCTCTTGCTTGCTCTGGGGAATATGGGCATATTTTGAGAATTTCTTTTTAACATTATTCAAAAATTTAAATAATTTTTAATAATAAATAGTTTATAGAATTTTTTTAATATTTTTATTTTCGAGAATTTTTTGGATTTTTTTTTAGGGTTTTGTTTCTTTTTGGGTCAAAGGTACCTGGGATCAAGGTCAAAGGTACTGGTTCAGGGGTAAAACGTTAATTATATCCAATAGAGCGGTCGGTGACGTAACAATATGGCGGCTCCCCGGCTCCTGCTCTGTTATCCCAGATACCATTGTTCCAAATTCCCCATTTCCTTACTACTGCCTGTACGGATTCTGCGGCCGAGTATTCAGTGCCAGCAGTCGTCCAGCAGTGCCAGCAGTGAAACCACAGTCGGCCAACTGTAGCTTGCTACATGGTAAGGATTTAATGTCAACCTATATCCATAACTTTCGAAACCAGTGCATTACGAAATGGCAGAATATTAAAGCGTTTACTTAGTGAATTTTGTGTATACAATATGTACTTTGGCACATCATGTCTGACTTAATTCTCATTAATGCTAACATATAAAAGCCCTAGTACAAGAATTACACAACTGTTTATATGGAAAAGCTTTTTTTATATGGGGGAAACATTGTTTCTTTTTGCATGCATTTCGCTTAGAATTTTATAAAACCGGGAGTTTATGATTTTTTATCGGAACACAATATTCTTCTTCCTAGTGCATTGAAGAGTTTGTCTGCTAACATATTTAGTGTTTTTACTAACTACCAGGGCGCAAAGGTGAATTCGCTTTAGTTTGACATTTCTACTGACAGAAAATGGGGGGCAAAATATATGAGTTATTTTTAATTAATTAAGTTATCTTTTACAGTTTGCTTGAACGATAAACTGTCGTTTTGGTACTAGTGCTAAACCAAATTTGTTCGTTATAACGTCGGTAGTTTTATTTAAAAATGAAAATAAACATATAAGGAATTTAGGCGGCGTGACTTTAAAAAAGGCAAAAGAAAAAAACGATTAAATGATTGATAGTTTTTCTTATGGACGTTGCCATCATGCAATGATTTATTTAACAGATAATTATATTCTGTGGAAAATACTGCACTAGCCATAGCATAATTATATTCTGTGGAAAATACTGCACTAGCCATAGAATAATTTGTTGGTATTCACCTTGTTAAGTTATTTTGAAGCGGACGCGAAATTATTTAGTTGTCATCAAACATTTTTCCTGACAAATATTATTTATTTTATATAAACTATAAAAAAATAGGCCAGGTAACTTCCTTAAAAAATATTTTTCTCTATGTTTTGAATAAAAATTTAACGAAAACATTTTTTCTTATGGCAGCCGTATATAAAAGGAAGTCTGAGCTATTTAAAAGAGTCAAATATCTCTCTAAGTTAACCTTGAATGTTGATTGCTATACATCTGCTTGTATGCTAAATTTGGTGGGAAACGGTTGAGAATTTCCCGAAATATTATATAAAAGTTCCATTTTTTGAGTTAGCGATAGTTTATCAAATGGTGGATTCAAGAGGTTTTAAAGAAAGCTTTCAAATTTTCGCAGCAAGTACAATCAGCTTATCAAGTTTACTTGAAATGGAATAGGTTGTTCTATAAACATAGCAGCATAAACTAAAGTATTTATAAAACCCATTTCGGAAATATATATCTGGTTTTATTAAATCAAATATATTTAATAAGGATTACTTAGCACTTCTCGTAAGGGAAAATTGTCATCAATATGTTTAGTAGTTCCCATTATGTAATAGAATGGTTTTCTTTTCTTTTCTGATGGTATCACACAAAATACACACAGCAGAGGCCGTCGATCAATGTATTTAGTGTTCGCAGCAGACGCAAAGTGATATTTGGATTAAATTGGAAAAAATATATATTCTGCAAATATGTCATTATAAACCTCAAAGTTCTTATTAATGTAGTTATGAAAGCGGGGAACTTATATACTTGTCATATAAGCTTAAAGTGGCTTGTCGTGATACTTCTTGCATACCAAAGTTGGCGGCAGTTGGTTGAGTGGTTCCCAGGATATGATGTATGATTAAGTTTGCGTTATCCTCCAAAATTAAGGACTAATAAGATATTACTTTTATAAATTCTCTGCTAACATGGTGGAGATATGGATGATATGTATGAGTTTCTTTTCAAATCCATTGAACAGTTTATTATTATAAGACAGAACAGTTGAACTAAATCCAATGTATACGTTCAAAGAATTAAGGAAGAGACACAGAACATACGCAGGCACACACAGCTTGGAAAGTGATCTCATTAGGGCGCCCGCCTACTCGGCTCGTGAACTGTGTTACAGCATTTTAATACAACACGTTTTTCTGCAAAGCTATTAAACGTGCTCCCACTGTGCCTAACTACGAAAAGAACACACACTTCAGACGATGTTTTTGTGGTCGATTCAAGTTATCACGTTTACTACAAACATGATTTCGAAGCCTCTCAAAATGGCTAAAAATGGCTTTTCCAATGTGCTGTAACTGAAAATATATGGACTAGACACAAGTGAAGCTATCAGATAATCACGTATTGAACTTTGCTTCATACTTTGCGCAATTATAATGATAGGGTCACCGCTTCTAATTTTTAATGCCGAATGATGTTCGAAAACATGTTCCTCACTTCTGTCGCTTCTGTAGTGTGCTGCCATCTGCAAGTAGCCTGGCAGGCTGGTGTCCCGGAGGTGGGGAGCGCGGGGACCTTCAACCCCCTGCAGTGCACAGGATGCTTCGTAAATGACAACATAACCATTAGGATCAAGCACCGCTACCACTGTTGGTGGACACAGGAATAATCGCATGTACGTATTAGAATAGTTTATCTCAGCCGTATGAAGATGAACATTTTTGACAATGATACAAGGAGAAAGGGAATAAAGAAAAGATCGAGACTCTCTGCAAACCGAATTAAAACAAATAGAGCAAGGAGGAGTAAGATATTTCGACGGCACAAGGTAAGAATTTAGTTAAATTTCTAAACCTACTTTTGTATATGCAAGGCTACTTTTTTTTACACTTTTGTATAATAAAATATTACTTAAAGCATTATAATATCAAGTACCACAAAGCAATAATTTTACTTTCTCAAAGGAATTATGATTTCCATAGCATAAAGCACCAAATTAATTATATTCCTGACAAATTAAATTTTCTCTAAATGAATTAAGAAATATTTTTAAATCGTTTTTGCGTATTACTGATACTCCATGCCAAGGAAGGAATATGGAAGCTATTTTTGTACAACTGAAACATTAAATTACTTAAACTATTACTTCTGTGTTCATATTCGTCATAATCATCATCGAACAACGATAAAGGATAAAGCTATCGTAAGTTATCTGTTGAAGCTAAGTTTACCTCGTTTCATAACTTACAGAAAATATTTAACTCTAATTTTCGCAAACGCCTGAAGACAACTATGGAATTGTGGTCTTGAGGAGAAACGCTCGCGCACAGTCATCCTGGTTACCCAGTAAACCAACAAGTAGAAATAACTGCAGTAACTGCACGTCGTTTTTCAGTTAAATTATTTGTATGTAAATCAGCCGATACAGATAAACCATATAGAAATAATTCATTCAACAAAGAAAACAACGATGCTAATTTTGTATTGCCCAATTTCATAACTGAAAATATACAATTTAGTTTAATAACGGAATAATTGGCAAAATATTCATATGTATATAAAGTCCATAACCACGCATTATTTTAATTTTATTGTTCTATGACTACTTTGCCTCTCTGTATCCCGTGTTCTCTTCGAAAGTAATTTATCGCTTTTTGGATTTGTAAAATATTACAGAACTTTCTGTTCCTGGTACTGAAGTTTAGTTGTCGCTACCATAAAATGCCATTACGGAACTGTTCTGCTAAATTCCGTCTGCTGATTTCTGTCAGTGTAGTAGTGAACAACTATAACATCATGAAATGAAACCACCACATGTAAATTTTAAAGCACAATATGAAAACCATTTGTTGCATAAACTAGTCCTCAAGCCTTGCAAAGCAGTTTATGTGTGCCAAATATGTATGCATATATTTCTAGGGCATAAAGTATTTCCACATACCGAAAGAGAACTGCAGTTTGTCGTTTTACTGTCTGGAATACCGACAATATTAAACATGAACAGAAAGTCAAGGTAGAAAAATTGGTAGGGCCCTGGGTTCCATGGCGGCGAGTGCGTCGAGCACTCAGGAGATGAGTTCGATTATCCTGCTTGTTGTAATTTTTTTGGTTAGTACTATTTATTTATGTGACGGAATAATTGTACTTAATTTTATTTCTCTTAAATGTATACTGAAAGAAAAATAACTACAATACAAGAATAATTGTACACAAATGTTAACTTGAATGTAACACGAAATATATTTTGCCGCATCATAAACACCACCTTAATTTTGTCAGTAATAAGGAGGTAATATCACAAAAGTACTTAATGTTACAGTGACATTAATAGTTTAACAGTACATTACATTAATATCAACATCCGTTACTATAAGCTTACAGAGAACAAAGAGTTAGCGTTGTAATAACAGTAACACTGTTGGCATATCACAGACATTCTTTTGTGTGTACACTGGCTAGACTTCAGAGTAGTTTATGTACCGTATAAATTATTATTTGTTTATTGGTTGCCATCACAATAAATTTCGAAATTTATTGGTTACCTGTGCTTGGGCTCTAAATTTGTTGCATGGTCTATCAACTAGAAACAAAACGATTTCACTACACTACATGTAACTCTAATTTTTTTTAAATATTCCACTTCAAAATTATTTATTTCGCATTCTCAAACATACACCAAATTTGGGGAGAGGGATAATAGCGATTTCGTATATTGCGTTTAACATAGGTCTCCACAGATGAGCATGGTAACTTACAGACATTTTAATACTGATTCCAAATTACATGACATTTCCCCGATTTCCCTGACAGCTTTCAAATTTATTGAAAATTCCAGGTTTTCTCTTTTTCAAGACGAGTGGCAACCTTTATTATGAAGGGCGTGTCCAGTTAAGAGGCCATGAAACACGTTTTGGTGGAATCAGCGTGTTTGAGGGAGTTGTTGCTAAATGACAGGCGTTTTTGGAAAATATACCAGGGAGCAATCCCGAAGAACGCTACTATAAAGACTTATGTTATAATTGCTCAATTCTCAAATACAATACTTCCGAAAAGTTTCTTCCGCCGAACAGCAAACTACAATCTTACTACGTCAGTCATGAAGATATAGTTAATTCGCGCACCCGTAATACCAACATTTTCAGAGATTGAGAAATGTGTTTCTTTGGATTTCCATTTCATAATTTTACATGCTAGATTTTACACTACTGCGTGATGCACAAAATGCATGAAACGAATATTTACATGTCACACTCTCTTAAGTGATAACACAGTTTCGATGTGACACAAACATAGAATACTAAATCCGAATCAGTGTTCACAAACGAAGAAATGTCGATTACGGAAAATCCTGTTAATAAGCTGTCTCCGACGAACCAGAATAATTCACAACAAACCACATACCAGACCAGTAAAATTCACTTTATATATATCACACTTATATCAGTGGCATTCAGCGACTGAAACAATCTGTATTGTTCCACTGATTCGAGTGACTCAATTTCAAATAGTTTCAAGTAAAAATTTACAACGTGGTCATTATTTGTAGAATAGAGTACATTAATGTCTTTGAATTCTAGGATGTCCATGAATTAATTTCTTCATGTAACTTATGTAGAAGTGACAAGGGAAACAATACTACAGTGAAATTTTTTCGCAGGTTACCTGAGGCAGCTTCAACACCACTGAAAGCAGCAATAGAAAACCCCCATCCAGTCTGTCCTTTCTGGCAAGACGTGAAAGAGGCAACTGGCATAAGGAAACATAACGAGAATGATTACTCAGGTACAGGGAATTATGTTAGAGATAGTAATTTTTACACAATGGCCGATTGTTCAGATCTGTTATGCGTGGATGAACCATCTTCTAATCAAGATATTACAACACCGTACAGTAAAACTATACATGGCGAAGCTATAGAAGGACGACGTATTTTTTATGGGAATCGCCTATTTACGGAGATAAGAAGATTGTGTAACCTTACTAATATGTTTGAATGTGACTTTAGCAATATGAAGTTAATTAAAGAACATAGAAAAGGAATGACAAGTGTGTCGTATTGGCAGGCCTCCTTGATTTCCATGCGACACTTACTTTTTAAATGTGTGAAAATAATTTTTTTATACGACACTAAGAATTTTACAGCATAAACTTGTGAGTTGATATAAGCTACTATTGAATTTTATTTGTTATCACTGAGTTGAGCCAATTTTAAGCTATTTGCAAATTGTACATTTTAATATTTTGATTAGTTATTGAGATGGTCTTTATAATTAACTTCATTACTATCGGTTTTTGAGTATGTTTCTTTTTTTGAGTCGTTAGTACGATTGCGAGGATTTTAATAGGCAATTGTCACGTGAATTTGATTATTTTGATTATTGCCATAATTAATGGCTTTATTCTATTACGAATTTTCACAGTCAAATTAAAATTTAGAATCAATTTGCACACTAATATATAAATTTGTTATCAATTTGAAGTATTTGAGATTTATTTAATTTAAATGACTTCTATTCCTGTTTTCATGTTGATAATGAATTTTCCTACTTTCTGTTTCTTTGGCATTACAAGTTATTTATTATCTATAGGCCAGAATAAATATGTATTCAATATTATTTTCCCTCAGGTATATTTCCCCTGTGATTTCAATTTTCCTCAGTTTTGGTACTCTGAAAGAGTCTTCATGAAGCTCGCTAAAGTTTTCCAGGCTGCTTTTGTCTTCTCGTTCCCGGTATGACCGGATATATGCTGCATCGTTCGCAAATTATTTTGTCGCGACAGCCATCGTTATCCCCTTCCATGCTTCATGTTGGCGTGGCTACGCTTCATGTTGGCATGGCTGTGTTCGCAAAGTCCGCAGACGATCATGCATCCAGGGCGTGACTTTACATAAAAAAGTCTTTCGTTCACGTGCTCACTTGCCAGTCTTGCAGGCCTTTCTCATGTTCAAGTCCCTTTTGGAGAAGTCCGCGACATCTGGCGATGGTCCTGGAACTATCTGTACCTGGGTTTGCCGCAGTGGCATCCCCTGGTGGTCGTCTTTGGTATAGACACCAAATATGGTAGTAGGACAATATGGGAAACTGAGGCTTTTTAACATTGTCAACATGCGAGACACTCTACAAAAGCGCTCCTAGCGGCTTGTACTGACTAATACCTGGGAAATTCAAATTAACATTGCTCGATATGCGCGATTTAAGTTCAGTTGCCGTCTCGTAGTATTAAAACGTGTTGTTTTGCCAAATCTAATGTAATGTTATTCATATTAATATGCCGTATTAAAAAATGCACTTAAAGCATAAATATTGTCACTTGCAAATAAGGACAATCAGTTGTAACAAAATCATGTTATTGGGCACAGACTAATATGTTGCAAGTTACGAAGGACAAATGTTAATCAATGATAAGTAAGAGAATGGAATGTTAAAAGGTATTTCATTTGTCAGATACATAACCGACTGCATTTATTCAATAAATTCTTGAGAATGGAGCTCTCACCAAGCTTATTTTCTGAAAAAAAATTGGAAATCAACATAACCAAAAATTTTTTTGGATAGAAAATCTCCACAAATTATCTGTTTTTTACTAACAAAAGATTAATTTAATTACGTATTCGTGTGTACAGAATCTCGCCAGAAGTTGGTGGCCCATCCGTCGGTCCGTCGAAAGTTAAAGTTTGACGGATAAAAACCGTTACCCTGCGATTGGTCGAAGATCATGTGACCGCCTGACGGGTGCGACGCATGTTTGCGATTTCACTATTGCACACATAAATCAGTTTTTTGTAGTGCAGTTATACCACAACTACACTGCCTCAAGTGAAACACGGGCAGCTATGGTTAACCCACTGGCAGCAATGCTTCAACCATAAGTAACAAACATTTGAAACCTCAGTCACTTCATTATCTGACTGACCCAGTTATGAAATTCTGGGGGATGTAACCAGAAATTATATACAAATGACTATTCTGTAGCTTCGTAATATCTAGTGCCTGTTCATCAACAAAACACAGTATCTCTGTAGTACAGAGAAACTCGGGATTGGGGGAAATTTTAATAGAAGTGGGTGTACTCACAAATTTGTAACCGTACTTAAAGCACCGTTAAGTACAGAAGGGGCAATAGTATCGCCTCCTCTTCCCGCTCATTTCCAGATGCTGGTTTCAATTCTTCAATATGTTTTGCCTCGTTCGTGTCCCTAGTTAATTCTTTAGTCGCTATTTTCATACAATTGTATTATATGTTGTAGTGAGAGTTCCCCTGGTTCCCCGGGTTTCAACTTTCTACCTGCTTGACGTTCACGAGGTTTCCTGTTTGGCTTGTGCATTTCGTCTCGTATCCAAGTCTCTTTATGATCAAATATACGCTACTTTTCTTTGATATTTAAAACTTCGCCTCCTACAGCATTAACTGATGTTATTTCTACTCCTTTGAAAAGCTATGTGGACTAACCTTTAAAATTAATTAATTAATCTTTTTTACGCACAAGTAATTTACATACTGTGTAGTTACCACTTTATCTGTGTGGTTTAATCTCTTTGTAACTTTGGTAATAATGTTTACTTTATCCAATTTGTAACTGTATATATTTTTTACTTTGTTCGTGGTTTTATTACGGCCATTTACGTAATTTAATTGACATGCACATTAAAAATAATACATGTTTTATATATAAATGTTATAACATAATGTGCGGGTACCCATTTTGAATTTGGTAAATGCTGGCCATGCTTCCTTTTATATATTTATATATCATTGACGTTTAGCATTTTTATGATACGGTTCAGTTTCTTTTATCACAACCTTATATTCAAGAAGCTCAAGTCCATTATGTTTTAAGAATTTAGTTATAACGTATCAGAAACGCAATATTATACCTTCATATGGATGCAAATATTTAAATGTACTCTATCAATATCAAAATTTGATATTTAATACTCATATTTCTATTTGTTGATATATTTATGCATACCAGGGTGCTAATTTGTTTCGTTGTTTATATATTTTTATATTGATCACAAAATAAAATAATAAATTTAAAAAAAGGAGATTATTTAAGCACACCACAAATATGTCTTTTTATTTTGTATACATGCATATTCCCCCTGGGCCTATAATTATTACTTATCTACAGTGTTATTAACCTGTTGTAAATAATTAGTTTATTTAGTGACATGTGCGACCACCCAATCAGGAATTAATTGTTTGCTTACATCGCTTCCAGAAGTTTTCTTTGGTTATTATTATTAACTGTACAGTTCTTGAGTTGGTTTGTGGTTTGAAACCACATTCCAGGGGTTATTGTCGTTGTTGCCTTATTTTTTTATTTTGTGTACTAAGAACTAACTGTATTTGTATTTTGGAGAAGTGTTTTGTTTTCTTTCTGGTCAAGTCCGCACAGTCGTTACACAAGTACTTTCTTCTTTGAATGTTCTATGTGTCGCTTAAAACATAACAGTTTTACCGAAACTCCTAAGACAAACAGAGAATCTATGGAAATCAATGATGCTTGGGTAAATAGTATGTTGCTTACAGGCCAATGTTTCTCCCGGTTCAGAGACATTACCGCCAGTTTGGAAATGTTATGTATGGCTAAGAAGACTTGCCAAAACTCTCACAAGAATTAGTCGGCTATTATAAAGGAAGTTTCTTGGCTAAAAATGCAAGCAGCAGGATAAGAAGAGGCAGCTATAGCTATTCAAGCAGGAGAGGTAGACGATGTTGGAGTCTCTGTCATAGCGGTGGTAACCGATGGTGCCTGGAGCAGAAAATCATACGGAACCAACTATAACGTCTTATCTGGAGTGATAATTAGACACTTTTAAAATGCGCATTGCTGTGTTATCTGTATTGTTGTATTTCATTAGTACTATTTCGTTTCTCTTGTTTACAGGCATGTATCAGTGGTGCTAAAACAAAGAAGGTTTTATTTGCGAATACAAGAAACTCATACTGTTGCATTTGTGATCGGGCATCATCTAAAATTCCCACGTGTGTTACAAGAACTGGAACAAATCGTCTACTGCCATGTAAGCAGACATAATAGTGGAAGGGTTTAGAAACAGCATCGACATGCATAATTTGAAATATAACAAATTAATTGATAAGTATTTGTTTACTCTAAACATAACGAAACCTATATATGCAATGAGAAAATGTGGCTCTATTTGTAACTTGTTTTGTCTTGTTTCGAAATTCCGAAGATTGACAAGAGATTATTTCTAATTTTTATTCACAGTGTTTGTGTGTATTCATTAAGCCGCCCGAATACCTTCGTTAAAAAAAACGTTGGAGCATGTTAGGAAACAAGTTTTCATCCGAAACTGCTAAACGTGCGTTTTATGTGCCTATCTATGGTAAAAACACACCCTTCAGACGATGCCTGTACTTAATTTTCAATGTGCCTCCTTTACTATAAACGTAATTTTGTATTGGACATTACTTTAGACTTTACACCAATGACATGCTAGCGACACGACTGAAAGTCTCATATAGTTATACTCAACACGTTGAAAAGACTGCACGCCAGTTCTATGTCTTGCGCGAAGAGGCGAGTGGACACTTGAAGCACGTGCCATTGTCGCTCTTATCACTTCACTGTTTCTGTGCCTCTAACGCGCAATATATTTGCAGGTAGGCGGGCGCCATTATCAAGATTATTATTCAACAACTTGCCTAACCTACCTTGCACCTAACGATGTTACAACCAATATTGTCAAGGTGTCGTTTGAACTCGCGCTTCCTCTACTGGAATGAGGTCTCTCTGACCCATCATTGCAGGGCTTTTTAAAAAGATAATGCGGAGAACTAAATTTTGCAAGATTACTTCTAATAACCAACAGGATCTTATAATTCTTATATAACATACTCTTTCTTCTATTGTGATTTGCAAATAATTTCAAGCTAACTTAGTATACTATACGACTATGCTCGTATCGCATTTCTCCCTAAATTATGGAACTTTTGGTATATCGGATTCTCATTTTTAGATTGATAACGTCAATGCGTTATTCAGTTGCTTAATATTTCAGAGACCATCGAACTCAAATTTAACCAACGTTGATGTTCTGGTAGGAGAGATTGTGTGATTTGGCTTAAAATTTTTTATTCATATTTTTGCACAATAATTATGGTATGCATTTTATAAACGAAATTGTTACATATTAAAAACATTGTCTGTATTTTTTTCCATATAAAATGCAGCATCGTACATTTCTGACGCAAAAGTCACCGACATTTTATGAAGTAGTGTAAACAATGTAAAATGCTTTGATTTGCATAGTAGTATTTATGTGAACCCAGAGTCAAGCATCTTGACTTTTGCTAGTTTTTTGTAGTAAATACACTGTTAAACTTGCTACGTACGAAATAAACTAACAGCTCCCGGAAAACCATATATAATTTTTTTTTATTTCTAGAACTATCGAACGACCAGAATAAGTCAAATTTAGTATTAATAATGTAATGTGAGTAACATAAGTACAAACTACGCTTTGGTTTATTCAAAACAGCTGCTGTCATGTAATGGATGTAAGATACTATGTATATCAGATAGGCCTACATTTTTAGAAACTATATATTTATAATATTGTGATGTTTAAACGTACGTGATTTAACACAATTTAAAGGTCAAGTTTAAAAGGTTTTTTATTAGAGATAATTGAATCCATTCAAACTCAAATATAAATTGACTTTCATTCGATATTTATTTACACATATTCTTATTATAATTATTTCGTCTAGCCTAGCATGTAACACATTGCACTCGTTTATTAATTTTGTCAAACCCATTATGTTTTTTCTCTACTATTTCTCCGGGCCCACTGGTACAATATTTTTAATCTTCTTGATTACAAACCGAACATTTTTTGGTATCAGTACGGATTCGAAAATGTTTCCGTTGCAGAGTTCTGTCGCGCTGCTTCAACCGCAGTCGCCTCGCCAACAGCGGGGGCAGAAGAATTGGATACATACAAGAATACTATCCAAGGTAGGAATTGGACATGGCAATTTAGTATCGAAAAATCATGGCCTCTTTATGGAGTTATCTTAAAAAAACATAGAAATCTGAAATCAGAATAACCGAATTAGGTTATGAACCTGGTTTCTCCCGAATGAGAGTTCGGTGTTTCACCACTGCGTCACCTCGCTCGGACAAAGAAAGTAATATTTGGCAAATCAAATTGTTCCGTGCTGCTACGATAGCTATGAACTTGAATATGCCACGGAATAATTTTGTGTGGTATAAAAAAACCGCGGTTTCTCTCGGTCGAAATTTTAATCTGTCACTGAAGTTGGTAGGCCGTAAATTTAAGTTAAACATCATTTTTAACTGCAGATACTCTCACCGTGACTTCAATTTTACCTTTTGTAATTTTTTGTGTTGAAAATCAAACTCAAATAAATTTTCCGCCATCGCAGCTCAAAAAAGAGGGTAATAAAAACCAAAATATATCCAAATAACAAAGGATGTAACGCAAAGAAATATTCAAGGGAAGAAACACATTTTTCCTAATTTTTATATGGTGGAACGGGTAAAAAGGAATTCTACAACTCTAAAGTACACGTTACTAAATTTTCAATAACCATATTTAAAATAAAATCGGATTAAAGGAATTTTAAGGAACTGGTGAAAAATTAGTTTCCAGTTGACATCACCTTATGTGTTCAATTTCGGAAAAACTCATTTTTAAAGTATCTCCATCATAATATGTTTTTAGTTCCAGTGATTTGTGCTGTGTTTGCATAATCGATTATGTATGGTGTTCGTATATATTTTCATAGCATGTACTTCATATGCTTCGTTAAAGTGTAATATTACGAAATGAAGAAATGTATTATTTCCTTTTCATAAAAATATTTAAAAATTCACATACATTACACTAAAGTTCAATCTGTAGACATTATCATATTTCAGGTTACCAGCTAGCATAAATAAATAACACGCTTTTCTTTTGAATATAAATTGTTCTGGAGATCGAAGTATTCAATACTCCATGTCCAGAGGACTATTAGGAAAGACTTCCAATCAAGAGGACTGTTAGGAAAGTCTTCCAAGTAAACATAAGTAATAAGAAAATAAATCTCTGGATAATGGCAATGTTTGCTAATTACATGCTGTGTAAACAGTAAACGGACACTTTAAAGAAAGTTTGAAGTTTTTTATTTGGTTAGGTAAGGCGAATATATTGCGAAATCGAAAGTAATGAGTAACTTACAACAGTTAAAAATAAATCAGTATAAGTGATCCACAGAAAAATTATATAGAGCATAGAACATTTAACACTTAACGCCTAGTAGGTATTTAACATAATTAGGAATAAATTAATTTAGAAAATTAAATAAGTGTGTTTAAAAAAATGAAATACTGTGTAGGTGAACTTAAGCAGGAGTTTATACTAGTCACAGACCTAGGTGGTTACAACATTTTCTAGGTTCTACATGGAGACAACAGCAAAGCAAACCTGTCTAGTAACCAGCATTGCAGCACAGAATATCTATGAACACAGAAGAGAAATCGACTCATGTTATGTGGATTCCAGAACCACTTTCCACCAAAATGGCCAAACTTGCCAAGAATGCGGCGGAACAACATTCTCCAATCAGCGCCTAAATATGGACGTACCATAGAGCAACCGAACAAATACGAAATCTTTCCTAGAACGCGGTAGGCAGTCAGACCCTAGACACGTTTCCAGAGCTACGGGCAGCCGATGAGAGAACGAATTCGCTTTTATCAAAGGGACCCTCACGTCATTTCACTACTATGTGCTTATGTATTGTGCTTTTGCAACATGTTATAAATACGCTCTTTTCCACAAAAATAGTGAATGTATACTGAATATAAAAGAACGCACACTTCAGAGAGTGTCTGAACGGCAGATTCTTTATATTACTGTTACTGCAAATGTAATTTTGGATCTCTTAAAAATAGCTTTGAATAAAGGTTTATGATACCTGAAATACTAATAACATGATTCCTGCGAAACCACGATATAAACCTGCATTGGACTTCACTTCAGACTTTACACCAATAAATGTTAGGGTAGAGGTATTTCAAATTTCAAAGAAAGAAAATTATTATTGAATTACAGGCAGAAATTTTATTTATATACAGTGAAAAATTTTAATCTTCAGAATGAATAGTTAGACTTACAGAAATATGTGAGTTCAATTTAGAAGTTTTTACAGTCGAGCGAGACACAAGTTTGTTTCTACTGCATCTTCGCTTCCTTCCACGGCCTATAGTGAGATCCGGCGAACGTAGTAAAGATTTTTGAACCCTTATTGTGGTCGACTCAGCGGGAGGAGAGCGAGCTGTCGGGGGAGAGGACAGCTGCGTGCTAGTTTCACATTCCTCGCAGTCAATCAGCCATCCAGCCCAGTCCCGTAAATCAGATGACGAATTTTTCTACAGGTAGGCGGGCGCCTTCAATAAAAAAAATTATTCGTGGCATGGGGTCAAAGTGGCTGAGCGGTTAGCCTGCTCATCTCCCACCAAGACGAACCGTTTTCAATCCCCGGCCGGGTCACTCCCGTATTTTATAAAGTAGGAATTTTGCTAGACAATGTCACTGGTCAGCAGGTTTTCTCGGGGAACTCCCATTTTCTCCAATCCTTGCATTACAACGCTGCTTCATTCTCATCTTGTTTCATCTCATCCAACCCGCAGAAGGCAGTGGTATATCCACCGCGATATCATCCTGCCTAAATTACAATGGTCGCGACATGGCCTCCATTCCCGCATTGTGTCCTTGGTTCCGATCAATCTTCACGTTGCTATCCACATAGAGACACGCACACTTCATTGCATAATCTAATTATTACGAATGTGAAAGCTAACTTTTCTCCCTGAATTATACAAGGTAGCTCTGCTATATTTGCTTACGTTGAAGTAAATGGTACAGTGAAATTATGGTAGCCCATTTCATCAATTATTGGAATTGGAAAGGGCTTAATAACTGCCCCCGGTGTAAGGGCTGAAGGCTTCTCAAGGGACGGCTCACAAACAAACTTATCGCCAATTTTAAATTAACATCCATGGCTTACCTAGGATTCGAACCCAGACCCTCCCGAACCGTAGGCTGGAGGCGCACCAACCGACTGCACCACGAAAGGACGGCTATATCTTCATTTATAAATGCATTAAAACTGGTTGATTTCCGTAGATACATGTAAGATAAAATTGTGCATTTTAAGTAGAGAATATTAGAGTATACTTTTTAATGTTACCTTTCTAATACACGATAGAAAGATTCCCTCTGGAATATTATTGTAAGGGCTGATAGGTTTTAGATATATTTTGCAAATGTACACTTAGTCATATGGGATTTTGAGCTTCTAGTAAAAAATTAACTGTTTTCCGTTTAACGAAACATGGACATCTTTTCTTTGGTTAAGTTTTCCCTGGAGAGCTTATGTGTGTGGTCCATAGTTCAATAAGGATGGATTTCATTTATAATAAAAAATTCCTTGTGTTACTGATACTGTATGCAAAAGATTCCTAAATCAGGAGAGCTACGAAATGTGCGGTAAGCTGTTTCACTACTGTGTTAATTTATTTCTAAGAAATCTCTTGTCCTTTGTTCAGCACACGTGAAATTTAACAATAACAAAAATGAAAAATTTGGAAAATACACGATCACGCAATGCAAATTTTTGAAAATTAAACTGTCTTTGGAAAATGTTGCTTTAGCGTGTTCACGCTAAAATCCATCTTTTCTGTAGCCCTGCAAAAGTACTACCTCCAGGATAGTCATCCGCCTCATACAAACAAAGCTTATCCTATCAAACACGTCTTGCATTGAGTGATTTTCCAAAGGTTAGATTCAAATAGTGTGAAGGAACCGCGAATGGAAAATAATCGCAGTATTTAAGACTACTTTATGCATACTACGTAACGTAAGCAAATATTATGCTAGAATGAACACATTATTGTACAGGTCGTGTAATAACGACATGGGTAAGTGTTACGAACACGCTTCAATCATCTGAAAATGTTTTGTGTTCACGTCGGTGTTGTGTTGCAAGTATACACATTGCCGTGTGTAGGCCGTGCACTTAGAGTAACCGTAAGTCACTTGCCAATAAAGTGAAATCTCTCATTTTAGTATTAACTTTGTATTTGGAATGATCGCAATGGTAGTATTAATTAGTTATAAGGTCGCTGCGTCTTAAAAGAACTTCAAAAGCTACAAAACTATCAACAGCATACAACTTTTGGTGTACTACTTAAAACAAAAAGAAGCTATTCGGATTGTAAATCGTCTACATTGTTCTTAAACTGGTAAAGTTCAATGCGTAAATTATTTTACCGTCCGGTTTTTCATATGAATGGTTATGCACGCTTATTCAAAACGAAAGCCATGAAGGAATTAAATTACACCGAATAGATACATATAATATTTTTTCCATTTTATACCTACTTAGATTCTATAAGAAATATATCCCATATGTGTTGACATTTCCGAATGATCTTATCAAATATTATGCACCGGAGTTTTCCTTGAGTGAGGATCCAAAGTTAGCTGAAAGGCAAATGTACTATGACAACGTACATCAGGGAACCTTGAACTCAGAACCTTGTAAATAAAAGCCAGATATGCTTTCGCATTATGAGGTGCGCTCCGTGGATAGAATAGAACCTGATCTCTGGGAAACTTATTGTACATGGGGAATTTTTTAATCATTCGTATTAATCGAAAATATGTACGCAAATAGCACTGAACATCTAGTTGAAAAAGCAGACTTCAGAGACCAAGTGGCTCTGAGAAAGGGTGAGTGTGTGAGTTAAGAGATTTGGGTGGCTCTTAAAAGTGATGTCTTGAGAGCCGGTGAGGGTGATTGAGATGAGTATAGACCAACACCGGAGTGAAAGGGTGGGGATCCCCGAGAAAACCCGCTGACCAGCGGATTCGTCCGGCGCGATTCCCACATGTGAAAAGCAGGGAGTGACCCGACCGGGGATTGAGCCCGGTTCGCCTTGGTGGGAAACGAGCAGGCTAGCCGCTCATCCACCGCGGCCTCCTGGAAAAGGGGAAAGGAGAAAACAGTCTTAGAAGGGAAATTGGAATATATGCTAATGGCATGGGGCACAGGAGCGCAGGAGCTGTTATGCTCTCACATTCCGGTCACCCGTGCCTCATATTGAAAGCCAGTGGTATTGACCTTGACCTTTGACATTTAACTATGATCTCGCTGATCTTTGAAATCCAAAAAATTCCAATATTATCTAATAAATTTTTCTAACAATTTACTAGTAAAAGTTATATACAAAAGTTATTTATTAGTAAAATTTATATACAAATAATTTAAAATTTAATAAAAAGTAAAAAATATATATATTTAAAAATTCCAGTCACCAAGCAGCCATTTTCCGTGACAATTTACTTTATAGCACTAACAATCCTAAATTTTTCCATCAAAATTTCCTTTTTTTTTCCTTAAAAAATCGAAAATTCGCAAAAAAATGTATACTGGTCAGCAAGAATATTACATTACTGACGACTACCACCATATTGGATGCAGGTGATCTAGACATTGGCCCTGTCATCATAAATGATCTTGGAAATAAAAACCCGATAAAGAATTCATAAAAGTCAGCAAACTTATTACATTACTGACTACTACCACTAAATTGGAAGCCAGTGACCTTAATATTGACCCGGGGTCTTTGAATGACCTCGAAAACCAAAACTCAAGAAAAATACATAAAAGCCAGCAAGCATATTATGTTACTGACAACAACTACCATTTTGGTTATACGCATTCCGCCATCTTGGTTCGTTCGTCTATCATTTGTTTATAATTGTCGCTCATGAGCTTAAAAAATTACAATATTCTTCATTATTTATGCATCTCTTGTGTCCCGTGTCGAAACTCCCTATTTTCCTTATACTTACAGTCATTGTGTGAAACAAACAACAATCCCGGCATTCACCTTTATTGATTTAGATCACGATTTCCGAACAAATAATATATCCTGGGACTTTCCGAATTCAAGTGAAATGAGTTTCTACAGCACTTGAGAAACAAGTGCTGAAGTAAGTAAAACTATTTGTAACCGAATTTTGTCACTTTATTTTTCATCTTCTTTTCCGTCCTGTGTACCCGTAGTTTTCGGCATAGAAGGTGCAAATTTCGTGAAATTTTCATATCATATCAAATTTAGGATATAAAAACTGCATATCACATATTCGTAAATATCAACTCTTCCACGGTAAATATGTATGAAGTTAGGAGCGACTTAAATGTGGCAAATATCACAATCATTTGAAAAATAATATTTTTTACAAAATTTAAAGTTAAGAGAAATTTTACGGAAGAAGATGGGATCGAGTATTTATTTACTGAACTCTAAATAAAATTTTAATTAGTGTACTGAAGTTAAGCATAAAAAAAAAAACGAATATCCGAATAACTATACAGTTTATACACATTTCTAAGATGACTAAAATTTCAAAGTAACTGCTAAAATTACGGGACTAACTAAATTCCACGTCGGATATACATTCTCTATATTAAAAGGTGTTGTTTTAATTAACAGCCAAGGAATATATATTTATCAAATACACGTACCAGTTATGTGCTATGCATACTAGTTGGAAAAAAATGTATATAGTTATAATCCGTTTTACGATTTTGAGTAAATTTTACGTTAACAATTATAACAATGGGGTATTTTGTTGAATATTAAATTATTTTCATAATCATTATCACCACATGGACTGTCTCACAATACACTTGTCGATGGGCCTAGATGTTACACATAGTATGCTAATTTTCAGTGAAGGAAACGCAAATATTTTTACAATGTCCTGTGTTAATTTTTTTTTTTTTTAAGTTTGGAGGAAAGTAAATAAAATACTTTGTTAGTATTGGAAAAATGGTTAATGCTATATAATATCAAATATTTCGAATTTCCTACGTCATATTAATGTGATCATTTAGAATAAAATACGCCTGTAGAAAGGAAATATTTATTTTACTCAAGGTGGACAACAAACTACCATCCCGTAAAACGAAAAAAAAAATAAATAAATAAAATTTCTTAAGCTGTGTTTTGCAAAGCCCACAGTAACATACATCACGTAGGATGACGTAATTCATTGTGTGTGCTGCCCTTGGTTCGTAAATTTCAATTTTGTTGTTTGTTTGTTTCTCTCGACATTCTTTATTCAGTGGGAAAATACTTCCATTTTTACGTACACTTGCTTTGAATGAAGCTGCTACTCTGAAGTAAATATTTTCAACACTTTTTAAATTTTTTTAAGTTTTTGTAACTTGTAAAATCGATATCTAAATTGGTACGCCGGCAGATTTTCACCATCTTATTTGGAGTATTAAAAATTAATTAAACGCTCAACGCTAAGTACTTTTGTTTAAAGGGCAGCAATAAAGATGTCTTCCATGCCTGTATTTTAAGCTCTCTCGCCGTAATAAAGTGCTATGCATAATTCAACGGTATTCACCCCATAAATAATGAGTGCTGAAGGACTTTGCACTTGGGAAATTTAAACTTTTCTTCAAATCGCAATTTATATTCGGCAATATTAACTTGCACATTGTGTTATGTATTTTACCTACACTTTTTTAACAGATAAAAGGTACTTTTGTTTTTTTATGTACTTTAAATCATTAATTATGTCCTACACTACAAGCGGAATGGAATTCCGATTTGCAGTGATCGAGGCCTTCGTAATACAACAAATTCTTATTTGGTATCGCTGTGTTTCACCAAATGACAAATACATTAAGGAAACGTAAAATCATTCTGCTCAATCATAACGATGTGTAAGGTAAATGGGTGTGATAAAGGAGAAGGAAGTAAGAAAATATTGCTATTAATGGAGATGGGGCTGTGTAACCATTGATGTAGGTAAGATTATAATGAAGAAATACAAAAAAAAAGTATACATACGCTATACTAGTTATTCCATTTGGATATAATACTGATACAGAGAAAGTTATGAAGACTAATGGACTAAAGCGTCAGAAGAGCAACAGCTGAGAGGAACGTAAATCTGATGACTAGATACCTACAAATCATCGTAAAACTAGAGGACAAAACACAGCTTAAAATTTAATTTCTATAGCAATAAAACTATGTGGACCTTTCAAGTTCCAAGGTCTCATTTTTTTCTCGGGATAGTGAGAAAATTTATACGTACAGGTGTGTGTGTGTAGTTTTATATTTTCTAAACCCTTTTCCTGAATGCGTGACACAGATGGCATTAGCATATATAACACACGTAACTTATGTGGCACCTACTAGAGTGAGAAGAGTTTCCAGTACTTAAAATGGCGACGTCCACTGTGCAAGAACAGCGTGTTATCATCCGTATTTCTCCACTTGCATGGAGCGACTCCCATTTACATTTATCGTCACTTGAGTGAGACATGCGCTGATGACGTCGTGGATGTGAAAAATGTGCGTTCGTTCGTGCAACAGTTCGAAGAAGGTCATAGGTCGTGTATGGCAAAGAACCGAATCAGCCTCGGCCATGAACCAGACGTACTGACAAGTTGGTTTTGCTAGTGGAGCTAACTGCTTTGGAGGACCGGAGATTTGGTGAGACATGTATCGCTTCCACAGTTGGGATTTCCTGAGTGCTATTCACGCCATCCCGTATGAAGATATAAAAATGCGGAAAGATTCTTCAAAGTGGGTGGAGCGGATATTCACCGACGAACACAAAACTGCACGCGTTGCAATGTGTCAGGAGTAGTATGGGGTGGATGGTTTAATTTCACTATTGATTAATCGGATTGTCAATTTGATATCAACGGGTTAATTAAAAATGTTAATCCTTAATTCGATTTTAATCCTATCAAAATATTCTTAATCCGATGAAAAACGTAAAGGGATGAATTGATTTAAAGGGTTCAATTTATTGAAAGGGTTGATTTTTTCTTGTACTTCTTTCTTTTTTTCTTGGGGAAATGGGAGGGGGAAGCACGAGCTCTGTACGGTGTTGACGGTGTGGTCTCCTGGAGGCAACTGAACAGTGTGGTTGGGTCGCAATATCTTATATATAGATGCGGAATTGAGTGTAAGAGTGGGCTAAGGCTCATTTTTTCTAATTTGTCTAATTTTGAGGCGTTTGGGGGAATGTTGGTGGTAGATAGACGATTCTTACGAATATATTTAACGTATGAGAGAATTTAAGAGTGTTTAAACGGTTTCTAAGAGTGACCTAAGTGTAAATTTTATGATTTTGGGGGGATATTGCTCGTAGACGGTGGTGGTAGAGAGGCGACTTTGAAATATGCGATTTACGTGTTAAACGATCTGTTTTCCGAATGCAATTAAACTTTAGAGAAATTCAGAGTGTTCTACCTATGAATAAATTACATGCAACGAATCGCTAATTTCAACCGAATTCGTGAATAATAAGTGCAATTACGTGAGTCTTTAACGTAAGGTGATTCTCGAGCTTAGAAATATAATTTACATGAGAGAGAGTTATAACATCTGGTGTTGACAAGGGCAAACTCACTAAACGAAATTCAACTAGCTAGTAAGAAATTACACAAGTCAGAGTCTTTAAACGAGTTCTAGGTATGAATGAATAACACGAGAGACAGTTATAAAGAACAACTACTGTCTTTAAACGAAATCCAGCTGGTCAGCATGAATAATTAACATATTAACACGATTCAGCCTGGAGAATGATATCTTATGGCAAAAATCTCTGAATACGTTTTA
The DNA here is from genome assembly GCA_029891345.1 of Dryococelus australis. Classification (NCBI taxonomy): domain Eukaryota; kingdom Metazoa; phylum Arthropoda; class Insecta; order Phasmatodea; family Phasmatidae; genus Dryococelus; species Dryococelus australis. Next base: position 173,826,900 of record CM056994.1, on the reverse strand, counting down.
AACCAGAGCGTAATCCCACATCACTTTATATATGTAACGGGAAAAATGCACAAACATCCTCATAGAGATATAAAACTCTTTTAAAATAAAAGAACATACTGCAAATTTCTGTAAATAGAGCACACTGGTTAACGCAAATGGCATTTCCGTCTAGCAAACAGAGAAATTGAAAATATTATCGCAATATTGACTTAACACAAAAATTTATATTTTCCCGATAAAATAGTTTTATATTAGAATTCGTACATTATAAAATATTAATCGCACCTATTACTAGAGATGGTCGTCGGTTCGTAGTTGTGGTAAGCCCCGATCGTAGCTTCGTCATCCGCCAACTGCCTACCCACCCGATGAAGACGAGAGAGAGAGAGAGAGAGAGAGAGAGAGAGAGAGAGAGAGACAGAGACAGAGAGCTGTACACAACTGTCTCCTCCAAGATTCTATCAACAACTGAAGATGGCAGAGACTAGATACGTGGGGTCACTTCACTCCAGAGCTTCCTACACCCCCTCCCTCCCTGAGCAACCTACCACTACACTGCACCCTTCAGAACCGGCCTGATTCCACGATGCCAGCCACCCCGTATCCTTCCCACCCCTAAAGCTAGGAATGCGAGGTCCTGGGGGTTATTCACCCAGGCTGACTGCGTTTGTCATTTTTCGCAACTGAGTCAAGATGGCTGCGACTGTATACAGGGGTGCAGATGGCTCCCGAGGTCCCTGCACCATAACACCACCTCCCTCCACACCTCACCACAGCACATGTCTTTTCCCGAGAAGAAGGCTGTCTGCCTGCCTAACTGACTCCATCCCCTCGTGCAGCGAAGTTTGGACTATTCCGAATTTGTTAAAAAGTCTTATCTGCCGCGAAATAAAATTTCCTATGTCCCGTAGATCGAAAGTTATATCTCTGAAGCTAAATATTACTCGAAATAATATTCCCCTGATAAAATTCCAACAAATTTGATATCTTAATAAAATAAATAAATTTCAATCCAATTAACTTTCTCCCATTTTCCAGCAAACTTATTAATGTATTTCCAGAAATTAATTATATTTTTCACACAAAGGATATTTTCATGCATTAAATTTTAAACATTTAAAGAACACCATTTGTCAAACATGTATCATTCAATTTACATAAGTTTCAAATATTACAATGGAAGACACAACACATGCACACATATTCAAACATTCAATTTGTTTCCAAATATATGTGTATACCAGAGAAAAATTCATATTTGATGTGTAGAGTTGTCTACAACACTAAAATTTACTTACAACAAAAGATTCAATTCAAAAGCTTCCCAATCGATATTTTTAGATACAGTATCTACCATGTAATGTGTATATACTATAACTTATTTACAAATCGATTTCACAAGATAAAAATTTTAAATGTAATAGTAAAGAAATAACATGAATGAGGGTTGAAATGACTTCAATTGGAGTTTTAATATATCAATTTGCACGACACTTCAATCCATTTAAGCAAAATTTAAAAGAAAATGGTGGCCATTTTGCAATCACATAACCAATATTTAAAGATAACACAGTCGTTATCAGACAAATTATTAAAAAAATAAAGATATATCCAAGACAAATAACTTTATTCCATACAACTTAGGAATCGATATGAAAAATTATCAGACAAATGTTAGTAGCAAAAATGAAATTCGTATTACATACACACATATAGAACAGATGATAGTTAAAACAATCACAGCTCAAAATGGTTTACTCAACAAAATAACCTCCTACTAACACAATTGTTTAGTAAAGAAAGTCTTCAAAAATTCCCTACAAAATAATTCTAAACCCATCTCTCCCTTCTACATTCTGAAATTTAATTATTGTTTATTCATTTTAATCGAATGCGAAGTAAAGACATATACTATATAACATGCGTATATTTAATTACATGGCTAATTAGTGTGCATACCCCTGGAATCAAGATACAAATATTAGAACAGAAGACACTTCATCATCATTAATGAAATCTGATATTGTTTAAAAATAGTACATTAATATAAAAACAAGTTAGTTGTCATTCTGACATTGTGAGGTTATCACATGTTAACTTTCTCCTCACGCCGACGTTTATTCATCTAATCTACATTGATGAATATGGAGACAACATGGAATAAACTATACTGCAAATATTGTGAGAAAAAGTGCATTTCCGCCTACAACGTTTTCGCACATGAGAGGAGCGAATGTTTGAAGAATTAATCTCGTACAATTCTTAATTTCAAATACTGTTTTCGCCAAGTTACAAACAGATAACTGGAGTCGCCATGTATAGATCTGTAAAATAAAAATATATCTTCGTCCTGAGAAAGTAAATGTATCACCTACACTGCTTAATATCACTGAAGGAGAAGGGATTAATTTAATTACAATAAATTACATTGAATCAGATTATGTGAAATAAACAGTAACACACGCATGTAACGATTTTCGACATAAACTACCACAACCAGTTGTTAAGACCAGTGTCGGTGACGATACACCTAGTCTTTTAAAGCAAAATAAAGTGATGTGTAATAGTCTTTATAGAGGTACATTGATATATTACTAATGTTTTATTTTATGTTATATGTTACTAATATATTGTTATGTTACAATAGGTTGCAGTATGTTGCATTGGTACCTAAAACTAACACATAATTAATTAAGGAAATTTGTCTGTGCTCTGTGAAAAGATAGTTTAAGTGTGTGAGAAATTAAGTTTAAATCTATAACATTTTGCTTGCGAACACCTCATATTGTGAAAAGTTCATATCGCAATAATAGTCCATGAAAGAAGTGGTTAAATAAAATGGTAATTCAAACCTATCGGCTTAAAACAGTACAATTACGATTTTAATTATAACATATACATGCCAAATTTCAAAATATCAGGTAAAATTCTTTTTAATGCATTAAAATTGCTTAAAAACATGTTAAAATGTCTTAAAACATGTTAATTATTTATTTGATATTCATTTCAGGCGAATAGCTATATTTTAATTTATGGGACAAGGGAGGCTAGTGAGGGTATAAATAGCAACTTCCACACCCTGGAGCTCATTTGTTTGTGTGACTCCATGAGGTCAAATTCACCTTCTCTCTCGAACGCAGACACCCAGCCAACCGGTCCGAAGTGCCTAGGTCAAAGACACCGGTCGCCCGTCCACCAGCCGCTAACGGGACCTGACACGACAGGGTTGTGTCGCAAATGAATTTCTCGTTTCCAGTTCTACTGCCAGCTTGGGAATTCGCCTGTTTGTTTTTGTCGGGAATTCGGTCGCCAGCCTGATCGCCTCTTGCTTGACACTGTGGGGCTTTCCGAGCAAGGGACCCACTCGCCCGCCCATCGCTTCTGTCGCGACTGTGAAACAAACCCTCCTCACCTGCCGGAGAAGTTACCCTTGGAGCTCGCTCAATTGCTTGATAGGCTGCCAGGCTAGGATCCCACAGAGCTCCAGAGGGGATTGCAAGCATCCGGCCGCCCACCCCAATACTTTTCTTATGGAGTGGCATTGTGCTCAGCTTGACTGACCTGGGTTCAGGTCTCCTTCATCAACCAACATTTTGGCTACAAGACTTTAAGTAAGTAAATATTTTTTAATATAAAAACCTAGGGTTTTCTGTATTTAATTTAGAATTTTTCGCATTTTCTTTTAAAAAATTGTTTAAACTGTTTTTTCTTTATAAATCATTAAAGCCGAATGGTTTTTCTTTATAAATTGTTATACCCAAATTCAATTTTTATCAAACTGTTATCAAATCATTACTACTGTATGTTTTTTCTATAAAAATATTTACACCTAAATGATTGGTCTTGGAAATTGTTGCAAAATGAATGGTTTTTCTTTAAAAATCATTACAACTGAATAAATTTTCCTTAAACATTGTTACGAGTGAACGATATTTCTTTTAAAAAATTGTTATAACACAATGCTTTTCTTTAAAAACTCTTACAAATGAAAGCATTTCCTTTAAAATCAAATGAAATTCTTTCACACTTCAGAATATTTGTTATGTATTTTTTAGGGGTGTTTAGTGAAGTTTAATGCTGTTTTATGATGTTTAAGGGTGGATGTTTAAGGATGGGTTTTGCATACGAATAGGTGTGTGTGTTTTGAGTCAGTGCGTGTGTGAGGTAAATTTGAGACCAGATATCATTTTTTCATGTACGTTTGAGTTTATTTAACAGAGCTGAGAGGAGAGGTAAACCACCAGTAGTAGCATCTTACACAGTAAGGGATTAGTGCTGTGCCAATAACACACCTGCAGCCTCTTTTCACGCCTCAGATATTTGCAGAAGTATGTGAAAATGCATCTAAATTAATCGCCATGTACTCTGAGTAGTTTTGGTTAGATAGTTATATGACTGAGTGTGAGTTTGTAGAAAAGAGCATGTAATTTAATTACAGATGTAATTTTTTATGTGGTTTTGAGTTTATTTAGCAGAGATGAGAGGAGAGTTAAACTGCCAGTAGTAGAATTTTACACTATGTTGAATAGTACCATGGAAATAATATGTACACACAGCCTATTTTCACTGTTTAAATATTTGTAAATGTATGTGAAAAAAGGATCTATAATGTATCACCAAGCACTTTGAGAAATTTTGGTTAGGTAGGTGTATGACTGAGTGTGAGTCCAGGGGGAAAAGTCGAGTAAATTTAAGTTTTTTTTAGATAGTTATAAGAAATTTTTAAGTGATGGATGTTGTTTGTATGAGGCATGTACTTCGGAATGGCAAAACAAGGCAGAACTATGCACCTCACGCAAAACATGGTTGGGGGAGATGCCTAATCTCAGCTCCCAAGCTTGTTTAGTGTGAGCTGACTGATGAAGGATATATGATGACCAATACATGGTGCCTTGAGTATTTCTAATGAATAAAATGTTTTTTTTAAGTGTATGTGACAGGGTGGTTTGGGTAATTAAGACAATTTTTTAAACATTTCCTCTTCAAAGTTGATGAGTAAATGCAAGTGTGAAAGAGAGAGAGATTTTTAAGGGATTATTTAATATTCTGAAAACTTTGCTTCTAAAATGGAGGTTTGTATATTTGTAAGAGTATTAAATGTGTATGTAGTTTTGCTTTAAGTATTGTAAGTTTAGTTTTATAGTGCAAAATGGTTGAATTATAAGTTTTTTTAAGAACTTTCATTATTAAACTTATTTTCGAAAAATTTATAACATCGAGAAATTTTTTTAATGTTGTATTTCTACTTAAAAGATTTTGATGGTGTATCACTACTTAAAAGTTTTTGATGGTGTGTCACAACTAAAAATATTTTTATGGTGTAGAAATTATAATTTATTTAATGGTGTAGAAACTTAAAAATTTTGACACCTTAAAGGATTTGATAAATGTTTTTAACTGTGTTAGATTAAAAGAAAAATTTATGTTGAATTTTTCTCTCACAAAAATAATGTTTAACAAAGGGCTTAAACTGAAATTCAATAGCGTGAGTTTTAAAATGTCACTGTTATATTCTAAATGAAAGCTGTGCACTCCTGGAATAAAAAAGTAAAATCTTGTGAAAGAGGAGGTTGAGACAAGCTGCAAAGCGTGGTCAATTCATTACTGGATATGGGCTGCGGACTGAAAATCTTTGGAGGCACAGGTTTGGAGAGGAAGTACCTACTTCTCATTTTCCCATCCCTCATCACAATGCAGATATGCCTGCAGGGTCTAGGCGAAGTGTAGGAGGGGAAAGGTAGAATGTCGAGCGAGCGGGCGGGCGAAGTTCTTCCTCTGTTGTGTATGCGAATCCACAGGCTTTGTGCATCAGTAGGTGAGAAGGGGAAGTGGTCAGGTGGGTGCAGCAGGGGTAGAGAAACCGGACGGTGGTGCACCCGAGCGCTAGAGGCAGTTAAGTGTACTAGAGCTCCCATTCTCTTGCTAACACAGCTCCATGCGTGTACCAGCCCGGGGCTTCTCACCTTGTTTTCCCCTCACGGTGCATGCAGCCCGTCTGACAGCCAATCTTTGGCCCACCTATTGCATATTGTGTTTCTCCCATCCTGCTATCTACCTGACACTCATCCACATTTAAAACTATTTGTGCTTCGCTGCCTTTTTTGTCACATGTCTCACTCCTGTCTTTCCCTAACAAATATTAAATTTTTTAAATTAAGAAAAACATTTTGCCTAAGATGTTATTAATAAAATTATTTTTCACTTATATTGTGTTTGTGTAATATTAACAGTGTTTTTCTTTTTTTTCCGAATAAGGGGTCACTTCTATTAAAATATTGTGTTGTTTAAAACTTTATATCGGGGAAACTAAAGAAAGTTTTTGCTAGGTGAAAATGGGCGACCGTAAGCGATCCTCTATTCACATCTTATTTGACTATCTTTACCTAAGCGATTCCGATTCGGAATCGCAGTCGGAAAGACAAACAAGCTGTCGAGACAGAGTCTGTTTGCCTAAGCGGACAAGAGTTAATCTATTGGAGGATTATCTCTACTTAAGCGATTCGAGCACGGATTCGCTTATGGAGAGATCGTCAAAAACAAAAGGTCAAATCGTGTTCCCTTGCCCCTCATTAGTTCTTGAGACCAAAGTTTGTCTAACTTCCTAAACACACTAAATTCTCGGCTATCCATTAGCTGGTATTGTGCACAAGGTCTTAGGATGACTCCTCCCCATATCTTTTGAAAAACATGATGCTGTGGTGGACTGATTTTCCTAAATAAATTAATGTTCACATAAAAATAATTTTATTTATATAAAATAATACAGTGTTTAAGGTGGTAACACATTTTTTATTTATAGGTAAGTGAATAAGGTATGGTTATTTTTCTCTGTTTTCAGCACAATATACAAATATGATATTAATTGTATTATTGTAGGAAGAAACAAATATATTCGCTTTCTGTATTGCTAATGAAAATATCGGTTTCAGACATACTGAGTGATAAAACAAAAAATTAGTTGAATTAACAATACGTAGAAAACAACTCTTGCTCACGTTTGCAATTCCTAAAATTAGATATAACTTTTATACCTAGTTTAATCATAACTTGGAATAGTAAAGAAGTAATGGTGTCTTTGCTGTGTGGTTTCTGCTATAAAGAATTTTCAATTCTCTAGATCTTACGACATGAAAAAACAACCTGTGGAATGAAATCTTTTAAAAAAACCAGTTTCAGTGTGACTTCTGCCAGAAATAAAATTTCCTCGAAGGAATGCTGTAAATAGACATTATAAAACTTGCTACACTGGTTCTCTATTACCACATCCACTTACACAATCTGCTCCAAAATCTGCTCCACAATATGCTCCATAATATGCTCCACATTCTGCCCTACAATCTGCTCCACAATCTCATCCACATCCCAAGACAACACCACAGTTAGCTCCACACTTATCATTTCCAGCTCCACACTTTGCTCCACAGTAAACATTTCCAGCTCCACCCACTGAATTACCTCCACAAATTGGATATTTTAATTCAGGAGGGAAAAGTAATTTAATACCCCAGTTTCAGTGAAGAAGTCATCATCCAATCTCAGATGCGAGATAGTGGCTAGCATGTTCGCCGGCAGGTTAACATGATGCACATATTGTTAATCATAAGAGTAACACTGGCGCCGATAGATACATACATATATTTCAATACATACTATTCATAGCTGGTGGTAAGTAATCCAAGTTTCTTAGCGATAAAAAGGTTTGCAATCCGATGCTGCTCCATACTCACCTTGCTTATCCCTCATCAGCACTCAAGACCCTGGTTTCGTGAACTGCAAAAATCTCTTCACTCACTCCAATGTTCAGATAAAAAATTTTTACTAAGAAGGTTTTAATATTATTATAAATCCATAAATCAGATGATGTCTTACTAGAGGTTATTAAATATATATATGTCTCAATATTTTTGCCCATCGATACTGCAGTTAATGTCATAATATGTTAGGCCTTGTCATCTAAAACACCACGACTGTCAATGACATTCATCTGCCATGTCCAGACACACCTCCTGTTCGACGACCAACTTCACAGGTAACTATTGCTGCCCACATTTCGCATCGCAGCTGATTACAAACATCAGCTGACTACAATCTTCATCGCAGTTGACTACACCAACAACAAATTGTGTTTAAATACAATGCTGCTGCTCCCTGCTTGCATAACAAGATTACTACTATATTTACCCCTTCTCAAATAAGAAGAAGAAATTTACAGCATGGTATCATATATTAATTATTTAAAATCTATGTATACGATGTGGTGTGTGTGTGTGTTCTACCACAATCATTTGGTGTGTGTGTCTGGAAAATATTCTGGATGTGATGTGCTGTACATAATCAATGTATATCCATAGCAATTAAGTTACTTCTTAATATAGTAACTATTTTTTTGTAAATATTTTTTTATCTTATAATCTGTGTCAGACAATTTTGTATCAGTAGTATTAACAGAAGTAGCAGTAGTAGTAGTTGTAGTAGTAATAGCTGTAGTATTTGTATTAGTATATGTAGTAGTAGGTTTGAAATATACATAAATTCGAGTAAATTTGTGATATTTTAAATCATAACATGTCTTGTTAAAATGTCCTTGAAAAATTTATAGGGTAATTAAGTTTGCAACAAGATTCTTGTAAATTGCAATCTCTGATATATTGTTTTAAAATATGCCAAAAATGATTATTTATATATTTGTATAAAATTATTTTTTTACTTATGTTTTATTGTTTCAAAGTTTGTTTAAAACTAATTGTAAATATTTCAGATCTTTAGTATGGATTTTTTGAAATAGAATATTTTATAATAATATGATAAAAACGAATTGTGTGTGACTTTTTATTTATTATTTTAATGCCTCATTTAATTAACTTGTTTTAATAATATCTTAAGTATAATGAGTGATGGTTCAATATCAGTGGAGAGAATTGAGTATGTGCTTATCAGTAATGGTAAAAGGGCTAAGGAGAAATTACAAAAAAAAAAAAAATGCAGAATATCAAACATAGCTGAAATAATGAAGTTTTGCAAAGGAACGAGGCAGCAGGTTAGTATCTTGAGAGACTTTATTGGACTCTTGGGCAAGAACTCTTATGGGATTTAACGAAAGTTATACACAAAAACCATTACAGGGGGCAAGTAGAAATACATCTTGGCGACACACAACAATGTTTCTAAGCTGCTCTACAAATTGGAATGTTAAACCATACTTTAAAATAAAAATATGTTTCCTTCACAGCATCAAGATTACAAATGCTGCAAAATCAACACGCAGATGTCTGGAGGTGGAAAAAAAAAAAAAACAAATTCAAATACACAAAATCAGAAATCATAATCGAACAAAATTTTTAAAAAAGTAAAATTTAACTTTTTTACTTACTATTTTTGTTGATTTAATTATACAGTAGGAAAGTAAAATTTAGGTATTAGATAGTGTTTGTTTAAAATGAAAATTGAAACATGGAATAATATAGTTAAACAATAGTGCATTATATTTTTCTGTACAACAGTGTAGCCCAAAATCTTGGGTTGGTAGCTTCGAAAGATTTCACAGTTTTAATGCTGTGCAACAGTGAAACAGGAAATTAAAGTTCAAGATATGTGTTATGATCTAATTATAGTAAATCATGTTAACATATATTCTTAATTGTTGCATTGTTAATAATACTTATGCCAAGCATATACAAAAAGGTTCCATTAATGTTCCGAACGTGTTTCCAATTTGGTTAAAATTCTATTTGAAAAGATATTTCCATAGATTTTTTTGGTAGAGGTTAGTGTGTGAGGGGAAATAAAAATTTGCTTCATAAATATATGATAATTTTAATATACGTCTCGTGTATATTTTTTTAATTTCTGTGTATTTTCCTGTGTAATGGAGTTTGCAAAGTGAATATTAATTTTATCAATTAGAAGACAAAATATTTTTTCTAGAGAGATTTCAAATATTTAGTAAGACGCTCTCAACTTGATAGTTACGACGGCTGAAAAAATGGTTGACCCGAACTGCTCTCCCTAACAGGGGATGGGAATGTCATTGGTAGCATCCTTTGTAAAAAGCTAGGTGCCTGGGTTGTCTCCATGGTATAATAAAACCAAAATGAGTTCACTTTGTTGGACTTAGGTTGACAACCACTAAAATCTCAGTTTCTGTAGTTGGTACTTATTGGGGAAATTGTTGAAATTTAACCTAGAAGGATTATGAGTCTGGACATGGAGCGGTTACAATGCTAAGATCTCAGATTTCTAAATGTAACAGTTTGTTTCATGTCTTGAGACACTGGAGAATGCTATTCTTCTAAAATTTCGAAGCTAGTAAATATTTGTTAGCTGATGCTATTCAAAATGGAAAATTCCATGTTATTCATTTAAACATCTATACAATTGAGCATATATTTTTCCCCCATGCAAAAACTATTTAATTTTATTAATTAGGCATTAACATCATTATTCCATGAAAGACTGTTACAGTAAATATGTACCATAACATATCATAATGTACCAATGGAATGTAACAAAACATCCTGTAATGTAAAAATGTATCGTCTATTATGTATCACCTATTATATTTTAACCCTTTGAAGGGAAACCAGATTACATTCATTCAAGACCTAACCCAGACTCGAACGCACTTTATATCAACCCGGCCTTATCTGATATTGTACATTATATTGTTAGTTATGGAAAAGCAGTTAGAGTGCTAGCTTCCAGAACTTCTTCCTCTGTTTTTTTCAGTATAACAGTATTACTTGTAAGTAAGAACATAGTTTGTTTTTGAAAGAATTCGTATATTTTTGACATATTTCAACATACTTTTAATAAAAATGCAAGAATCTCTCTCTGTTCTGACAATTTAATTACTTTCCTCTTACACTCTCTCTCTGTCGAGAAAATATGTTTCTTACTAAAACAAGTTCACTTTTAATAAGAAATACGTTAAATAAATTTTAAGACACATTTTTGTTTTTAAACATTAACATATTGACAAAATTAAGTAACTACAGGATGTTTCAAAACATAGGACATATTAGAAAATTGTTTCAAAATATATACAAATACATGCTGGCCAAAAATTCACGTACAGAATTTTAACACAACCCAAGTACAGGAGGTTATAAAGATCATAGCACCAGTAAGTATAGGGCACTTCACAAACATAGATACCAAGGATTTTAATACTGCTTGTATGTTATTGGGTGTTTGTCACTTTCTTACTCTTCAAAATCATTCCTGAAAAAAATATTTTATTCCTCAAACAAGTTTGTTTAGTACTCAAAAAAGGATTTTTTATTCTGTAAACCGTACTTTATTTCTCAAATTAGTTTGTTTAGTACTCGAACAAGACTTTCTTATTCCTAAAATAGGACTGTTTTTTCCAAAAACCTTTTTAACACTCCAAGAAAATACAAATTACTTATATTAGTTTCGGGAAGGCATAATATTTCAAATTGAAACATATTCCTATAACACAATGTTTACTTGAAATAATTACTTTTCGGTTATATAATAGGGTTAACTAAAATGTATTATCATGCTTGTTGGGTGTTAGAAAATATTTCTTTATTCGATGTAAGCTCATTCATTAAGTGTTGATATAAAGAAAACCATCTCTTTTATTCCATAACATTTATCATGTTTTTTTAAACTGCAATAAATATCTAAGTTTATTAACAAGTTATTCTGGCCTTCGGGAAATATGAAATTATTGTTGCTGATGACTTCTGTCGTTTTCACATTTGCTGAATGAATGTCTTGAACAGTATCAGTGACATCCTCAATACTGTTTTTACTTGATGATTCATCATAAATATCGACTTTATTTTGCTTTAGAAAATCAGGTGTATCATCACCGACACTGGTCATAACAACTGGTTGTGGTAGTTTATGTCGAAAATCGTTACATGCACGTGTTACTGTATATTTCATATAATCTGATTGTATGTCATTTCTTGTATTTAAATTAATCTCTTCTCCTTCAGTGATATTAAGTAGTGTAGGTGATACATTTACTTTCTGAGGACAAATACATTTTTTATTTTACAGATCTATACATGGCGACTCCAGTTATCCGTTTGTGTGAACTGGTGAAAACAGTATTTGCATTTAAGAATTGTACGAGATTAATTCTTCAAACATTCGCTCCTCTCATGTGTGAAAACATTGTAGGCGGAAATGCATATTTTCCCACAATATTTGCAGTATAGTTTATTCCATGGTGTCTCCATTTTCATCAATGTAGATTAAATGAATAAACGTCGGTGTGAATAGAAAGTTAACATGTGATAACCTCACAATGTCAGAATGACAACTAACTTGTTTTTATATTAATGTACTGTTTTTAAACAATATCAGATTTCATTAATGATTATGAAGTGTCTTCCGTTCTAATATTTTTATCTTGATTCCAGGGGAATGCATACTAATTAACCATGTGATTAAATATACGCATGTTATATACAATATGTCTTTACTTGGCATCCGATTACATTTAATAAACAATAATTAAATTTCAGAATGAAGAAGGGATAGATTGGTTTAGAATTATTTTGTAGGGAATTTTTGAAGACTTTCTTTACTAAACAATTGTGTTAGTAGGAGGTTATTTTGTTGAGTAAACCATTTTGAGCTGTGATTGCTTTAACCATCATCTGTTTTATACATGTGTATGTAGTACGAATTTCGTTTTTCCACACTAACATTTGTCTGATAATTTGTTATATCGATTCCTAAGTTGTATGGAATAAAGTTATTTGTCTCGGATATCTCTTTACAATTTAAAAAAGTTGTTGATAGTTGAAATGTATTATCTTAATAGATAGGTTATACAATTACAAAATTGCCACCATTTTCCTTTAAATTATGTTTAAATGTATTGAAATATTGTGGAAATTGTTATATTAAACTCCGATAGAAGTCATTTCAACCATCATTGATGCTATTTCTTTAATACTATGTTCAAATTGGTCTTCTACGGAAATCGATCTGTAAATAAGTTCGAGTATAAAATTTTTTTATAGTATATACCTTATCTAAAAATATCGATTGGGAATCTTTGAATTGAAATTTCGGTTATAAGTTAATTGTAGTGTCGTAGACAACTGTATGCGTCAAATACTAATTTTTCTCTGCTATACACATTTATTTAAAAACAGATTGAAAGTGTGAATATATATGCATGTGTTGTGGCTTGTATCATAATATTTGAAACTTAGGTAAATGGAATGATACATGTTTTAAATATGCGGTTCTTTAAAGGTTTAATATTAAGGGAGTAAAAATATCTCTTGTACAAAAAATAGACTTAGTTTCCTGGAAACATTTTAAAAAGTTTGCTCGAAATGGGATGAAGAATAAAAATTCATTTCTTGGATTAAGGTGTAAAATTTGTCGGAATTTTAACTGGGGATTAAGATATTGGTTAATATTTAACTTCAGGTATATACATTTTGATCGGCGGGACTTGTGAAATTTTATTTCGCTGCAAATAGACAGGTTAACACATTCGAAGAGTCCATACCTCGCTACACGAGAGGAGGGATACAGTTAGGCAGGCAGTCAGTCTTCGTCTCGGGAAAAGACACATACTCTGGTCTATCACTCATTTTCCACATGACCACTCTCGCATTAGCGTTATTCCAGTGGGTTCTCCTACAGAAGCGTTTGAGGCAGTAGTTTGTGGGTTTATCTAGGACAGCCCAATTTACCCTTAAATTCCATTATTTTTATAGCATTTTTTCGTTGATTTGCTTTATTTTTTCAATAATTTCAAGCTTTTTTCCTTCAAATCCGAGAAAAAAGCCCCTCAAAACAGTCTCAAACTGGTTCTAAAAATATAAAAAATTACTTTAAAAAAGCATCAAAAATTGTTTATAAAACCTCCATAAACATTTTTTCACATATGATTTTTTGCCATCCTCACAAATAGTGAACACAAAATGTTACGCAAAAATTAGGTAAATATAAGCAAATATCAAATAATTTTTACCAAAAATTCAAACTAAATTAAGGAAAAAAGAACTAAGTAAAAATAATTTAAAAATCAAATTTAAGGTAAAATCAATTAAAATTATTTAAAAAGATAATTGATAGCTTAAAATTATTATTACTTATATATTTTAAGGCATTTCTAAATCGTGCTTAGATTTTTCATTTTTCATATCTTTCAAACTTTTATATGTTATAGAATTTTGATTCTTATTTATTAATTGTAAAGCATTTTTATCAAACATTCTTACAAAGCGATCTGGTAAAGTAATATTATATTTACCATCTAGAATACAATTAATTTTTTTCCAAAAGAATCACAAATTTGAAATTATGTAGCAAAACCCTTTTTATTTTTTCTATGTCTTGTAGTTTAGCAAATTCATAATAATCGTTAAACTTGGCGCAGTGATTTTATCTTGTTTTAAACAGAATAAATAATGTTTATAATGATAAAATAAATATTTAAAAAATTGATTTTCTTATAAATAAATATTTTCATTAATTATATTTTCTTGTCAATAAAATGGAAATATTACTATGTCTAAAAAATGTAAAAATGTAAAGAAGTAATGAACATAGCAAGTTTTTCATCACATAAACTCACAAAAGACAAGTATATTAGCTGCTGAAAAAATGTTGCACCGAATAAGTTAGATGACGCTATGCTTTAAATAAAGAGAAAATGGAGTATGGTAGGAGACTTAATGAGTTATATAAAGAGAAAATGGGGTGTGGTAGAAGTGCTAATGAGTTAAATTTGGAGAAAGTGCTATGCGAATGTGGAAAATATGTATGTGTAAATCAACTCTCAGAGACACAAAATACTAAATTACGCAATACATACGGAATTCAAAATGGGGACTATTCAACTAAGACTTTTGTAATATGAGACGAGAATAAATACATCAAATTACTTTATTCTAGTGAAACTACTAAAGACGAACATACAACACTATATAAAAATGTTATAGTGATAAATATTTTCATAACAATATGTTAAATAGTTAAAAACGATTATTAATAATTTAAGCACATTTTTAGATTTCATTCCTATATATGTATATATATTATATTTCTTTATATTTTTTAGTTTCTTTATGAAATGGTTTTTTTTTATAGATAATCAAAACCAAATTAATATATCGACCAACTATTCAATATTTGATTTGGTTAGTGAGAGATTGTGGAAGTTAAGCAGTATAGCTTAAAGTTTAAAAAAAAAGTATAGGAGTTACAAAAAGATGTTAAATTACAAGTATTGTTACACAACGTCTTCAAATTAGTGAAAATCAATTAAATAATTTTAATGTAGTAGAATTATGAGGCAGAGTTAAAAATCAAAAAATAATTAATTTTTCAACGTAAGTCAAATTGAATTAATTACAGCTATTAAAAATGCAGAAACAAAGAATAATTTTATAAATTTACCTTTATTAGGTTACAAAATAATCGGAAAAATATACAAAGGAATTAAAACAGATATTTCCTTTTTCCCATCAGTTATTTGTAAAACCAAGAAATAAAAGTAAACAAAATTTAACTTTTTCAAACCCCATTATTAAAGATTAAAATAAAAAATAAGGTCGAATTTTTCCTTTAGTAAAAAATTTTTTTACGAGTATGTGGAAAAGATGATTTCATACGAAATTCGTGAGGTCAGTCGTAATTTAATTGATGATTTCAACATTTGGTAAACAAAATACAGCATTTACATAAATAATTTAGAAGTTAATTCTATAGTGAAATGAATGCTGTTCTTAATGCTGCTCAAACAACAATAAAAAATGTAAAAAAATTTACTGGATATAAATGGTGACCAAATGAGATTACATGCAAATAATTAGAATATTCACCACACAATTTCAGTTGCTAGAAGAAATAATTTATATGCCAAAAATAAACTTCATAAAATTGAAAGATTAATTTCATCCCTTGAAAATGTAGATTTAATGAAACTACTTTTGACAGAGTTGTTTATAATAAAACTATAGGAAATGATAAAGCAAAAAAATTGCTAATTTTACGAAAGATATAAAAGCAGAGCAATCTATTCCTAAAATTAACAATGATGATAATTTTTTCGAGCCTAAAGCAATAATTACAACTTTAACATACAAAACTAATAACATTTTGGATAGAAAACTAACGAATATAAAGAGAATTTATATTAGAAAAAGAAGAAAATTGCAAGAAGAATTGACACGTGAACTTTGCAAAAGAATGGGAAAAAATTGCGATTTTGGTTTCAGTTTAGAATATATTATGGATGCAGAAAATGTTCTAAATGTTCAAATTAAAGTTGTTTCAGCTGCGCATTTCAACTCAATTATACAATTTGGTTCCAAAAATTCAACAACTATTTATTTGTATTTACACGATGAAAATTACGATGTAATTAACAGTATGACAGCATTTTTAGGTATTGTTTATTATTGTAAAAATTGTGACAAACCATAGAATAATAAAGATAAACAAGAATGGGAGAGTAATAAAAAAATATATATATACATACTTTGTGCAAAAAACTACAACACAAAAATTTTGGGAAGGTGAACATCGTATGGGAAGATATTTTCAAAAATGTAATAGATGTTGTTTAGAAAAATAATGTTTTTCCAATCACGATGATGTATGTAAGATGGTTTAGAAGTGTAACACTTGTAACAAAATATGGTTGGGAAATGAAAAACACGAGTGTGGTTCTAAGCATTGGAGTTGTAAGGAATTTGTGAAAACTGATGAATATGCAAGATAGACCACAAAAAGATGGTTTTTGTATAAAAGATTGTAATTGTAATGGCAAAAACAAGAAAAAAAATACGGATTGGTCTTACACAGAAATATACTACTTTTTTACTACAAAGCAACACAAGATAATGGTTTTTATACACCAAACTTAATATCTGTTCAAGTGTTTGATGGTAACAATATACATTTAAAAAATAAATGATGAGTTTTGCGAAAGGGCAATATCTGAGGAAAATAAAGGATATACATTTATTACACATAACTAAAAAGCTATGTTTCACATTTTATTTTATGAGATTTCGTTAGAAATTGTATAAATCCTCATAAAACATATCAAGGTTAAAAAATAATGCAACTTAAAAAACCGAGTCTAAAAATAAAATAAAAGATTTTAATATAAACATTTATTCAAGGAAGTTTTGTAGCATTTCCCCAAACATTTGGTTTACAACAGACAACAAAGGATATTTTCCACATTATTTTAATATAACAGAAAATCAAACCTATGCAGGGAAAATACGTGCTACAAAATATTATGGAGTCAATAAAATTAAACAAGAACAGCGAAAATATTTTTTAAAGTGACGTGCTGAAAAAGTAAAAGAAATTATGTCTGATTCAAAAAGAACTTCCTGAATATTGTGATTCTGATGTTAATAATTTAACAATTTGTTGTATATTTAGAGAATCTTTTCTAGAAATAGCAATGTAGATTAATTTTGCTACATAACAATAGCGGGTGTTTGTATGGCTCTCTATAGATCAAATTTTCTTATTAATAAAACTATTGCAGTAATTAAAGATGATAAAAAATAAATGTTTAGTAAATAATCAATTTCGTTGTTAAAAACATTTCCAAATGTTCGACATGCATAAAATCGTGGAGAATTTACTATTTTTGGAGCAAAATTTGATGCTTATGACGAAAAAATTAAAACAATAATATCAATATCATGGTTGATTTGGCAAAGTTGTCCTAATTGTTATATGCCTGATACTATAAATAAATGCAACAGTGAAAGTATGGATGACATACTTATTAAAACAAACAATTTAATAACAATTTTAAGACAAAATGGTTACAAAGTAAAGGAAATGTGGGCTTGCAAATGGGAAAAAAATATTTTTACAAAAATAATTGAGGAAAAAAAAAACAAAAAATATAATAGAACCATTACAGCCTAGAGATGCATTTTTTGGCAGTAGAACACATGAACAAAACTAAAAGTTTCAGGGAAAAAAAATTAAGATATATAGGAATATGTAGTTTGTATCCAACAGTGATGTTTTATGATTATTATCCTGTTGGTCATTTAATTAAATTATTAAACAAAAAAATTTAAACGAAAATTGGTTTGGATTGGTCAAATGTAAAGTCTATTTTATGTTCAAAATATGCTGTCGAGAAAAAATGGAGAATGTAAATAATGCAAATAAGTAAGAGCAATAAATGGAACATAGACTACATTAAAACTATGTAAAGCTATCGAAAAAGGTTACTAATTACTTAAAAATTATGAAGTTTTGCATTTCAAACAAAGAAGTAATAACATATTCAGAAATTATGTTAAAACTTTTATGAAATTAAAATTAGAAACTAGTCCATTGGGAATAAAATTACGAATCAAAGAAGAATATATTCAGTTATTAAACAAGAAAAAAAATGTTTAGAAAATGAAAAATTTTATCAAAATCCTGGAATATATGCTGTAGCCAAAATTTGTTTTAATACACTTTGGGGTAAATTTGGACAGACAAAATTTAACACAAATAGAATATATTACTGATCCTGTTCGTTGTTATGAATTATTATTATATCATACAATATAAATAAATTATGTTATTCATATCAAAGAAAAAATAATTGAAGTATCATATAAATACAAAGATAATTATGTCGAAGATAGTAGTTCAAGAAATATATTTATAGCAACTTTTTTACTTCAAATGTTAGATAACGACTATATGAAATGTTAGATAAATAAAATGATAAAGTTGTATATTGTGACAAAGATAGCTTAGTTTACATTGACGATGGTATAAATATTGTTAGTCACTTTGAGTGCTTGGTGAATTGATTATGATACTTTTTGTGAAAACCAGTCAAAAAATTCATGGTTTCACTTTATAACACGAAAATACTTTACAATTGAACATGAAATCGATGGGCGAATTAGTACATAAACTAAGAAAAATGTGATTATAAAAACAATATGAATACAAGAGATAAAAAAATTTGGTGAACAAGGTTATGGCTAAGGAATTTATTTTTAACTATGACTAACATATAATTTTGAATGAAAAATATGATATATATACATAACCATTGGTGTTATTAAACAAATAATTATATATTTTATTTTATTTTATTCTATGATAATTCTATATTAATTTTATTGATTAAAAAATCTGTAATATTTTAAACTTCTTTAGTTTCCAAAACAATGTCAATGTCAGCACCATCAAAATTTATTGGTTTGTAATTTGTATCTCTAATTTCCAAAACAATGATTAAAACAATCATTATTTATTTTATAAAAAAATACATTTTTAAAATATATTTTGCATATATGTAAGCTAAACTATCAATCTATTTAAATCATGTTTTATACACATAAACAATGTGTTTTATGCATGTAAAAACATAATGTTGAAAGTATATTATGAAT
This sequence comes from Dryococelus australis, assembly GCA_029891345.1. Taxonomy (NCBI): domain Eukaryota; kingdom Metazoa; phylum Arthropoda; class Insecta; order Phasmatodea; family Phasmatidae; genus Dryococelus; species Dryococelus australis. The sequence goes on along the minus strand of CM056994.1, from coordinate 173,807,524 downwards.
GTAAAATGTAATGTTGAACATGTTTTATGAACGTAAAACATATTTTATTAAGTTAAAATGATCATTAAAATGTGTTTTGATGTTGTGTTCGAAATATATAATTCCATAAAAATACTTAAAATTCGCAAACCTATTGTTTTATTAATAAAAGAATTATGAGAAGCTCAAAAATTAACCATTTTACATACATTTTATTACATTTAGTTTTAAAACTTTTTCATTTAAAAATTCATCAGGATAATTAGTTTTTATTATTTCTTATCCATAGAAATTACATTTTATCTCTTCTCCTTTATTATTTTTAATTTGTATATTGATACATCATAATTTAAAACATTAAAAATAGTAAATAATTATGTTGTCCAATTAGCAGTATAAGCCTTCCCAAAAATTAGTTTATTTTAGCTAACATGGCAATATATCCAACTTTATATGTCGGTTCATTAAACACATATATTTCATATTATTATTTTTCACTTTTATTGATAACGTCTATTGGTTTCATGTTGTTAGTTCTTTGCTTTGTATTGTTATATTCCTTAACTTAATCATCTAATATATATACACCCATATATAATTGCCATTCAAAGCAAATTTTTTCACATTTGATTTTTTATTGGGCGATTAAAACATCCTACAACACTAGTTTTTAATTCACTTCATGTAGAATAATAACTGATATTATATTTTTGCATAAGTTCTTTACATTTATGTTATAAAATTCCGAACCATTATTACTTTGTAAGTTATGTGATTTTTTTATCAATATAGATACTAAAGCATTTGCTACATTTTTGGCTGTTTTGTATTTTATAGGCATAGGAAGATCATTTTTTGAAAAACAATAATAATTGTCATAATATAATTATATCCATAATTTATACATTATATGCCTTTTTAATTACCAGTATCCATTTCAATATGATCAATTTGCCATAAACCATCTACTCCATAAGTTATTATTTTTCTTCTTGGAAAATTTATTCATGAAGGTTTATATAAATCATTAATTGTTCCTTCTTCTCTTACACTGGGCAGATTTTTCTTTAAATGTTGATTTAATAGAAATACATTTAGAAAATTTACTTTTTTGAACTATTCATCCATTTTTCGTCTTTTCATTTTTCATATTATTTTTAGTAACTTTTTTACACTTCAAGCACCAAATATTATCCATTTAAAAGTAAAAAAATTATTTAATCATTACATTTTACGAATATGCATATTGTAATCATCAATCCATCATCATATTAAGATTTTTATTTTTTTATTTTAAAAGTTAAAATAAAACCTCTCTTCTCTTCAAAAGGTTTACTGTGATATAATTTCTTACATTAATTTATAATCGACATAGTAACACCAGGTAAATTAAGGTTAGCAGTAATTATTTTATAAACAGTATAATCCATCAAAAAAGTAAAGAAAATTAGATTATTATCTAAGTTAAAATTAATTTTTTTTATTTCCACTTTGTAGGTAAATAAAATATGTCATTATTCTTCTGTACATTTCTTAACTTTTCAGTTAATAAGTGTATCACAATAATTTAAAACAGATTGGTGAAAATTTTGTAATTTATCACCTATTTCTTTATAGAAATATATTTTATTGCCTGCATATTTTCCATCTATAGGATGAGCCATATTATTAATTATATGTTATGAAGAGAAACATAATCTGTTGTATAAACAACAATTTTATACATATTTGATGTTCTAAAGTAGAAACAATAACATTGTTCTTTGAATCTAGATATGTTTTTAATGCATAAACAGAAATATTAATATTGTACTTTGAATGTTCATATTTTAAATACCTGCTTTGTATTAATTATCCTTTTCATATAATCAGCTATAATAATAATTAATCGTAAGTTTATATCTTCTTTTAAAACATAATCAGCAATTCTTTTTGAAAAATCTTTTATTGATTACTTCTTTTTCATATCTAGGGTCATCTATAGTAACAACTCTATGCCCTAAAAAAGAAACGTAAGATTTTGTATAGTAAAAAGAAGTGCTTAGTTTTATTTGTAATGTAGAAACAACCAAATTGCATTCAGAATCTACATATGTTTTCAAATCATAGGCATTAGTGTAAAAAATTTCATTTGAAAATTTGATTAGTGGTTTCCCAAATATGTCAGTCATTTAATAATAATGTAATATCATCATAAAACTTAATTCCTCTCGAAACAAAAGATATGAAACAATTAAATATGTCCACATATAACTGAATTAAAATTCTTAATTCTATTATCACCATAATAAATAATTCTGTTTTTGAAATAACTATTAGGTGTATTACCACTTAATGAGTCGAAGTAATTAACATAATTATTATTTTTAAAATAACAATCCCAATGAGTTTCAGGATTTTCTGAAATGTCAAAATTAACCACAGCGCCTTCATTTTTGTGCACTCCTTTTGGAAATTCATCAATCATATTAACATTTCTGAAATGTTTAATATTAAATATTAAAAAAAAATTCAATATCGTAATTAGATGATGGAGATAATTTTTTCTGGTCTACCTCATTTCGCAACTAAACCATTTCCTGATTTATTTTCCATTGCTAAATTGTGTCTCTATTGTTCTTCTAATTCTTTTTTTATATTTATAGTTAGTTCGACAGAATTATAAATTGCAGTAGCTCGTCCTTCTAAAGCACAAAGTGCACCTAAAGCAGCAAATAAAATTGGTAAAAATCCTCCATTGTGTAAACAACTTCCTGATTTTTCTTTTAATATTTTTTTGAGCATTGGTATTAATAAAGTTTAAAAAAAGACATTTACCTTCTTTTAATTTTTAATTTTTTCTCTCAGGTTGATTTTCTTAAAAAATTATCTGTATCCCAATCTCTTAATTTATCAGTGGGGATATCAAAAGTTAAATATATTTTTTTTTTAATACCCCAACCTTAATTCATTTCGTAACCATTGTTTAAGCAACAGCAGCAGAAGCAATTTTTTCACCCATTGGAGTATTTTTATGTAACATAATTTTCTTAGCTAATTTCTGTAAAATTTGATCAACTTCGGGTCTAGATTATAAATATCCATGATCTCTATAAGCAATATCGTGATATTTGCAGGCTTCATAGAATTTATTTATTCCTGTTTCACTTGTCTCCAACATTTAATTTAATTTTGTTAATGGTTCACAATATTTATAACCAGGCCAATGCATTTCATATATATTGAAATTATTTAATGCCCCATTTATAGCAGCTTTACCACAATGTTCAGAATTCCAAAATGAGTATGAAATTACATTTTAAACTCTCATTAGATATGGAATTCCCTTTGGATTATTTATAAGATTATCAGAATATGTATTGTTCAACATATTCATTATGTTTACTTTTTCATTGTAATAAATATTATTTCCGATGGTTTTTTTTCTCCGTGAACAACTAATAATCTATCAATTAATTTTCTAACATCATTCATCCAAATATCTTCTTTTGGTAAAATATTGTATTTTTTATAACTTCGCCAGATCAAGGAGTTCTTGGAGAAATCAATATTTTGGTAGTGTTTGGCTCTGAACTTGATTATCTTATATAATTATCATAAATTGGTTTAATTATATTTTTGTACTTCCAACTTTTATTCGAGTTTACATTAGTTTTTGGATTATATTCTTGGAATGCAGCATTGGTTAATAACATAATAACTCTGTAGTTTTTAAGTAATTATTTGTGTATTCGTCTTCAAGGTCTGATCGTTTATTTTTTGTTAACAAATTAGAAAGTCCTTCTGTAAATTTATATTCTTTATACTTAAGAAATATTTTATAATTATTTATCGTTTCTTTTCTTTCTCCAATGAAAAAATAATACTCATCTCCTCATTAACCATATTGTGCTTTAACAAAATATATAATTTTTGAAATTTCTTTTCCTATATTTATGGTAGAATCGCCCGTTGTATGCCGTAAACTTTTAATGGAACAGTACCTATTTGTTATTCTAACCAAGGAGAGTTTGAGAATAACTCTCTTTTATATGATGTTTCTTCTGGTGATGACAGATAACATTAATGTTTTGCTGCTACTGGAACTAATGTAGTTATTAAATTTTTATTTTCTTCGCTTACTTGTTCTACTTTTTACCAATATGTTGTGATTCGTGAATAAATAGTAGTTCTTTTATCTTATTTTGTTTCATAAATTGTTTCATGATTGTTTTTATAATTTCTGTATTTTTCAATGAGTAATTTCACTCGAGAAATATCCTGTGATGAATCTTAAATATATATACGTTTTTACATATTTATTTTTTTCTTATAAATGAGTTATAAAAGTATAGGCGATGGCTTTTCTTTTCCAAATTACGTTTACTTTTATTAATAATTTCGATTACTACAACGAGATTATGAAGGAAATGAGGCAAAATATGATAAATTAGATAAAACTGATGTTTGTGCTAACATTTTTTCAGTATTAATTTTTTAGAGTAGAAATCTCAAAACATGGAAATAATATTATAGCTATTAATAATACCGGAATAACTTAATCAATGATGAATAACTTGATAATATCACCAAGTAAACAAAATTATTTAGAATTTACTGGTGTTGATAATAAATATCGAGTAAAATCTGTTCATATTGATAAAACAAATGAATTAATCTATCCACTGAGATATTTGTTTGGTTCTATTCATGATAACAATGAAATATATTGGAAAGGTAGTTATAAAATTACTTTTATTCGAAATTCGTATGATGATTGCTTATTTGTTTATCAAATTAAGAAAGCAGATGATTCACTAGAGAGAGATTACGCTGATACAGGTAAAATTGTTATTCAAAACATAGAAATTATGTGGCCTATTGTTGAATACGAATGTAACACAGCCGTTGCAATTAAAGAAGAAATAGACAAAGAGCCTGAAATTCCTATTAGTTTTGATTATTGGCAATTTTTAGAAAAAAAAGTTCCTGTTCGAACAACTGTTCTTAACTTTGATATAAAAGATTAATTTAATAATTTACAATTTGACATGCCTGATTTTGTAATTATAGGATTTCAAACTAATAAAAAATATCGTGCTGAATAATATGTACATGCTTCTATGTTTGATCATTTTAATGTAAGAAATTTTTATGTTAAAAATGGAAGAAATGAAATTTTTCCAAATCTAAATTGGATTATACATATTGATAATGACCTTTGCCTTAAAATGTTTCTTTCTTATAATGATTTTAGAAATAAAAAAACTGTATAATATATATATATAGAAATAATGAACTTTATTTATTAATTACCAACTGTAAACTTATTATTCATTTTGAGGCGAACACCATTATATGTTATTGATTTTTTATTTAGAAAACATATTTAGTTAAAGAAAATACAAACATAAAAATTAGTGTTGTTTTTAATAAAGCTGTTGGAGCAAACACAATTTGCCAAAGAAATTTAACTTATGATTATAAGAATGAAGTAATTACTGAAGATGTATATATTTTTAAATTAATAAATAGAGGAGACAACTATATATTTTGATAGTTTAGAACAATATTTTAGACGTATAGTTAGATAGTTTAAACTTTTAATACCTTTAGAAATTTTAAGATATTAGTTAGATTTAAAAATGTTATAGAATTTTTAGATGTATAGTCAATTTTCTTAATCGAATATAAAATTATCTTCATAATTCTAAATGAGTTTTTTCTTTTTTGCATAATATTTCATTCGATTTTTGACATAAATTTGTTTGACATAAATTTGCTTGATATTCACTTAAATTTTCTTAATATTTTTGCTTTGATTTAGCTTGAATATATGTTCTAAATTTGTTTGATTTTGGCTTATATTTACTTAATTTTTGCGTGATATGTTGCGTTCACTATTCGTCAGGAAGACAAAAAATAAAAGTGAAAAAACGATATTTTAGGCGTTTTTTAATACCATTTTTGACAGTTTTTTTAGTCAATATTTGGCAGTTTTTAGCCATTTTTGAGACTCTTTGAGGGCTTTTATTTGCTTGAAATTCGAGGGAAAATACTTGGAATTATTGGAAAAAATACAGTATATTTACAAAAAAATATGAAAAATAATGGACATTAAGGCGAAAATTAGCGGCTATGGAATGATTGCGTCGACATTCAGAAATATGTGTACGTTTATAAGTATATTATGTTGGAAAAAGAAAGAATTTTCAACTTTGGTGTAAATAATTTCACAGAAAAAAATTAGGAAATCATAGAACTGGATCACTTAGCATATATGAGACTATACTAGTAGATACGAATGTAAAATTTGGAAAACATAATCAACTTTGCTAGAATTGTTAGGATACCCGTTCAGATTTTAGCACATAGAATATAGTGATTGACAAGAACGTAACTGGCCAGATAATATTAGTTTACAATGATTTTTATTTCTTCAGAACTACACGGGTCTTCTTTAAACTGCAGTCAAAGCCGAATGTCACTGACTAGTTCTTAAAAGAAATTCGGTTCAACTGAATTATGTTATCTTCGTGGATGAAGTTTCATGTTTACTATACGATATAGTTTTATTTTATTCTTACGTGGTATTTGCAATTTGAAAACATTACCATATCAGCTTAATAAAATGTGCCGTACCCTTCATTTCAATTGAAAATAAATAGTTATAAACCATATATATATATATATTTGATACTTCTATAATGGTTTTAAGAATCTTCATGAAAGGGAAGATTAACTTTTTCGAAGAAAATTGTGTGGTGTTAAAAAAAATATTGTGTACAGTTCATAAAGTCATGCCACTAACATTCTTTTTTCTTTAAGATATACCATTATAATTTAAGGCCGCATTATAGAATCACCTGAAAAGTTTTGCCTCCTTCGTGGCTACAAACCACGAGAGTTCGTTTGATATACTCATGGAAGTCCACCTTACCATATTAATGAGCGAAATACATGCACACGCTGATTGATGCGGGCTTCTTAATACCTAAATTACTAGCACAGCTGGTGTAGAATATTTAACAATTAACGCATATTTAATCAAATATAATTCGTGAGAAACTATCAGAAACATCGCCCCCATTGTTTCTATTTATGTATCAAGAATTGATAATACTGTGATATTATACAAGAGGTGAATTTGCCCTAGTTTATCTAAGTTATGGTTGATAACTCCGACTCCACGTAAACTAAGATTATCATCAACGGCATATAATAATACATAATTTCTCGTTGCCTCACTAAAATATGTTATAAGTTGTTTTTATGATTTTATGTGCGCTATTTAAATTATTGAACACTCACATTTATTATCTTAGCACCCAAAAATTTTTGTAGGTTTCATGCACTGTGATTGCGACGGAATCCCTCAAATGTAGCAGATTCTAAAAATTATTTATATTCGTGAATTTAATTAACATTCGATTGTTACTAGAGTCAACCGTATTTTCCCACGAGATATTGTTATCATTCTAACGTGACACTCACACTACCAGTAAAGAAAAAAACTTGACAATCGTCCACTCGCAAAATTAATCTCGTACAAAATTTAAAATTTAACCGAAAATTTGAGTTACAATGTAATTGTTAATGCGAAATTTTAATCTCTCTTTCAGGTTTTCTCAGACCTGAAGACCAAAAATCTTTATTAAATTTTTTTCCGAGAAAACCAAGCTGGAATCCGCGGCAAAGAAAGAAAAAGGAGGCTTATAATTGTCTCGGCCCCAGTCGCCACAGGAGTACTGCCTCCGACATCTCGCTCACTGCGCAGTTGTAGTTCTTGGCGAGAGCGGTTAGAGTGGAAGGAAACGATGAGGATGGCGCGAGGATGGGAGGGTGTGAAAGTAGAACAGAGCCGGAACTTGAATTCCGCCGAGTGTGAAACCATTTCCTGAGCAAATGTCGCATATTCTCTGGGTGAGCCGGCACGCTCGCTTTTTTAACCCCGTTTGGTGAAGGGTGGTTTGTGGCATGGGGAATGGCAGGAGGGTTGCTATAGGAGCACTGAGGGAGGAGGCCGCGCGATATTACATTCTTCACAGCGAGACGACGCGAGGACGCGGGAAGGAAGGTTTGAGCGCGCGTTCTCCGTTGCCACGAGGCCAAGACCTCGGGAAACGCTGCGCCGAGGTAATTAAAACGTCGCCTCGCCTTGTTTACCGCGACCCGAGCAAGCGACCATGTCTCCCACCTCAATTACCAGAGCACCAACGACTTTCAAATAAATTGCCTCCCGCTGGAGTGGATAAGGCAAGGCCCTTATCTCGCCTCCCCCAACAGCCCACGGCCAGAATAAGTACTACTCTATCTGTCACTGTAATAGCAGCCTTCGTAGCACTGCGAAATGTAAATAAATAAAAGGAAAGCTAAATATTGCACAACAGGGTCATCATTGCCCTAATAGCATGCCCGAGGAATTCACGTCACATAAAACAAAAATACTTTTGCAGGGTTCCTAAAGTGGTACAAAGTCCGCAAATTGCGTACTGTGAACAATATATAAAAAGGCTTAAATTAACGGCATACGACTAGCAAATAATATAAGCTATACCACAGAATAACAATTTTATTAATACACACTTGGTTGATGCGGACAACTGGTTCTTCATTCATACGACCCGAGTGTTGTGTCCTTAAATAGCGCCATGTCATTGGTACATATATAGGCTACAATACTGAGATTAACACTGAAATAGTTGATGACATTCATCATGCAAAAGTAATGACTAACATGTCGAAATGGTAGAAAACGGGTTAATTTTTACAAAACAGTTAGGTTAAGGGACATTACTAGCACAGATTACTGGTAAATACTGCATTGCAGTCATTAACTCAAATGTTGTAAGCAAATCGGGCTGAATAACGACCATGGTGGCTACCATGGAGACATTATCGTCGGCAATCACGACCCGAAAGTTGCCGCATGGTAAATAAAAAAACCTCTATGCAAATATCTTACTGTCGAAGTCAAGCCATATTACAAAATCTGAAGTCCCAAAATATATAAACAGATTACATTATATCAGAAACATTAGTTAAAAGTACTTTACTACACATACAAGCAAAGTAACCCTGATTTCATAAAGCCACACCTAATTTAGATGGTAGTCGTCAAACAGAATTAAGAAATAAGTTACTTACTTAAACCTTACTGCCCAAAACGCCTGGCACGTCAACGAGTTGCCTCCTAACAAAATACAAAGAGGGCTGTACGACTACAAAGGCAAAGATCAGAAGGCGAAGTGAACAAGTCTGAAGTAAATAGTTTGCTAGAATGCTGGTCAGACGTCCGCGCTATCGCGCAGGCTTGAAGGGGAAAGATAAGAAATAGAATAAATAGGGATTACAGCTAGAGCGAAAGGGGAGAGAGTGCCTGGGGAGTAGTAGGGATATATTCATTCTGGCGCAAGACGGGAATGGGATAAGGATCGAGCCGCCATCTCGAATTTCCCATTTTCCCCTCAAAATTGCTAGTTTTCTAAAAAAAATCGCCTATTTTCAGCTTGAAATCAGTTTTTATCGCTTAAAATTTACATTTTTCATTAACAATTTCCTGTTTTTTCCTTAAAAATTACCATTTTTTACGAAGTTTGTAAAAAAATGCCTTTCCCTCAATGTGGCTGACTGATTCCTAGTCGTGGCTGAATATTCGCAAACGTTGTTAAAATGTCAGCCACAATGAGGAATCTGAAGAGCCAATAAAATAATGTGACTGGGTGGGTGCATCGCAAGTAACGAAATGTAATATCGGTTGTATAAATTTGTGTATAGTTCCAGTGCTTGATCCCAGGTGGCGTGTTGCTTGCTGCGCTGGAGTGTGTTGCAAGTTGCAACATCAAAGTTATTATGGACTAAGGAGGTCATCTTTCTCTGATTGGCTGAGAAATTCACGCCGCTAACACATGAGATGGTATAGACAGCGCGGCGTGTGAAAATAGAACGCCTCGCTCGAAAAGAGTGTGCTGGAGGAATGATCTCAGCAGAGGGCTGTGAAGTGGAAGGGATTTTCGCCGTATATATATATATATACGGGTGGAGGGGCGTGACACGGGAGACCTCACCAGCCGACATGCTGGATACTCAAGATCGATAGGTGCCACCTAAGAGTGAGGTCGGTTAGACCGGGAAACTGCTGCATCGCTGTAAGAAGATAAGTATAAATTCTACGAAGTGCCAGTGCTTGTGAGGACTTTGCCGAAATTTGCAGTCGGAGTGGGACTTAGCCGATTTCAGGCAAATATTGAACTTCGTTTATTTTAATTATGGGAGTAGTTACATGACTTTGAATGTTTCCATCTTCTAAAGTGTGAGGACTAGAATGATTTTCTGTTCGGGTCAAGAGGATGACTGAAAAATTATGAGAGTGGAGTTTTATGAGTCCTGGGGCATAGAATTTTGCTTTCCACAGCAAGAGAGGACTTGTGATTTGGCGAGAACAGTTTGTTGAAACTTGATTTTTCTCGTGCTGGTGGGACTAAGTTATAATAAATCTAGATCCCGAAGTATATGAAATTAACAGAGTCAAAAATTATTTCGTTTTAAAACAGCAGGATGCTACATATTTTTGAGAGTTTGTCTGGACAGAAATTTCGAGGTTTTGGGATACTTGTCATCTGATACGTAGTAGGTGCTGCGCAGAGTTCCGTGGAATGCAAGAGACCGAGTTGTCAGTGTGGAACACTTTGAGAGTTGAAGTGGGAATTGCTAATCGGATTCACTGGAGTGGAAGGCCGGGGATATCTTCAGTTTTGGTAGGAAAATAGTGCGTGTGTGTCGCCGATTTATGGTGTAGTTCGGGGAACGTGTTGAAGTGTGTGGGAAGATTTGGGTGCTGGTTGAGTATCGGGATACGGTGTTGTGGGGCTGTTTAACCTAGATTGTGGATTACTGACAGGGATAGTTCCCGCAGGATTGGAGGCGAAGGAAATTGACAGTGTGGCATGGGATGTGTGGTAGGAAAAATACAGCTGGGCTTGAGCTCGCCGTTGTGTTTTATGAGAGAGTTGTACTGAATGATATTGCAGATGCAATACCTGCACGTTCTCTGTTGTGGTGGGGAGCATATCCCTGGGCACCGGCAAGTGAATGTGACGAGTGTTTTGATGATTTAGAACAATATCCCCGCTCCTGGAGTGGAAATAGGTGAGGATAATATCCTTGGGCCCTGGATATGGATGGTTGATATTTTGTCTGACTTGTTGGATGGAAGTCTGTGTGTGTGCGAGAGAGAGAGAGAGACAGAGAGTGTGAAAAGAGGGGCGGGGGGATTTTGGAGGACAGGGAAACTTTTGTAAATTGAAATCCAGCAGTTCTCCTGAGACAATTTTATGGTTAGGCGTGTTTTGGTGATTTAAAATTTAAAATGTAATGTAACAATGAACGCAGGTAAGAAAGTGGGTAAGCCTGGTCACGAATGTAAAAATTGGACATTTTAATGTGCCAAAACATTGAGTTGTATTTTAAAGTGTCAATTGTAAATGTTTGACACTAAATGGTGAATGAGGATAGATATGGTGTGTTCCAATTACAAGGAAACTTTTTTGTATTTTTAAAATGTTTAAAATGTAATTTTAAAGGTAAGGTGTCCATTTTAATATGCCTGGAGTAAGCAGCATTGAGAAATTAAGTGGAGATAGTGAATTCAGTGAGTTATTGTTGCCGAGTTTTAGGCAGTATAAAACCAAAAATATGGGACGCGGGTAAAGAAAGGTACCTGGAAAATAGTAGGAAGATTATTAAAGAAACTGTGTGAAGATCTATGATATATTCTTAAAGAGTTCGGAACATTGTTTAAATTGAGTAAATTTTAAAGTTTGTGTTTAAAACCAGTCTTGTTTTTGGCTGAACTTGCTATCGGAGAATTAAAAGTTTAACTGAGTGTGTTTGCACATGTTTAAAGAAGGAATAAATTTTTATAATCTCATTGAATTGTTATCAGAAAAGTAAAAATTTAACTGAGTGTTTTTAAAACATGTTTAAAAAAAGAATATTTCTTGTAATTTAATTGCATTGTTATCAAAGAAGATAAAAGTTTACAACATGAGTTTCAAAAAAATGTGAAAAATTTTAATATTTTTTGTATTTTCGTTGAAATGATACCAGGGAAGTTAAAGTGTTAGTAAAAGAAGTAAACATGACAATTTTGTGTTATTAATTTCTATATTGTTTACCGCATTTCCCCAATTTGTGGACAGAGTTAGAAGCAAGCAGTTAAACAAACCTTACCTGTATTCTACTGATTTATCGGTGAGTGGTTGATGTATTACCAATCATTTCCTGATCCCAATAAAATTATAGGAGTCAAGGAGTGATAGGTGGAAATTATGTTCCTGTGTTTAGGCACAGCCACAGTAAAATTATTCAAAAAATTATTTTTTGCATTTAAATTATTTATATTTTTATAATGAAAATATTTACAGGCGTAAGTATTGAGTGTTGTTTATCACCTGACTCCTATTTTCAAGGCACATACGACCGTGATGTCATATTGATTATGTATCCTGTTGCCAGGACAACCATACTGGATATAAGAGGAATACTTCTACCCGCTACCCAGCATCACAACCAGTATACAATATATCAACATTGCGTAAATTTATTTACAAATTTTAATCTGTAATTTTTATATGCGAGAATTACAAAAATTTATGTAAAGTGCATTCCAGGCAGGACTTTGAAAAAAAAAAAATAATTCTAACACTTTTTTTAAAAAATCAATATGTTTATTTATATATTTTTTTAATTTGTTTTTACTATGGTACCACAATTAAGTATATTATCCTTGTAACCACACATGCACACATGTACATTTTCAAGTTCATTCAATGTCATGGGGTCAAAGTAAAGATTGTCTGCATTTTATATGGTGGTAGTAGTCAGTAACACCATTTGCTTGTCGATTTTTTATATATTTTTCTCAATATTTTGTTTGAAGTGTCATTAGAGGTCATGGGGTCAAGGTCAAGGCCGTCTGCATCTAATATGGCGGTATTATACTGAATGTAATATGCTTGTTTTATGTATTTTTCTCGAGTTTTTTAAGCTTATTCAAGGTCATGGGTTATGGTAAAGGTAGTCTGCATATAATATCGCACTAGTACTCTGTAACGTCGCATGCTTATTGACTTTTAAGAATTTTTGTGGAGGTTTTGTTTTCAAGGTTATTCAAGGTTATGGGGTAAAGGTCAAGTTAGCCTGCATCCAATATAGTGGTAGTAGTCTGTAACATAATGTGATTTTTAACTGTTATGTATTTTTGTTTGAGTTTTGGTTTTCAATGTCATTCAAGAACATGAATTCATGGTTAAGAAAGTCTCAATTTAATGTAGCAGATGGGTAACATCTACCAAGACGGTAGTCGCCTACCAAAATGGTGGTTCCCTACCAAGATGGTGGAATGTGTATGGGTGAGGCATGACCTGCGGAAAGTTAAATTTTTTAAAATAATTTAAATATTGTTTTTTTTTTTATAAATTTTTAAATAATGTTTTAAATTTTTTTAAAATAATTTGCATTAATAAATGTGTAACGAACTTGGAAACAAATTATGCTTACAAATATAACGTCAAATGTGTCTACCAATATGGCAGCCTTCGAAAAATAAAATACGCTTACCCATATGGCGTTGAACATGCCTACAAAGTTGGGATCCTCCAGTAATGTAAAAACAAATGACGAACGAAAAACAAATATGGCAATCAAACGAATCCGAGAGAGACAGTAACGTATAAACAAATAAAGTACAAAAGAAATAATACATACCAAAATTACTGCCTTCGAAACAATTGATAAACGAAAAATCAAGATGGCGGAATGAGTATAGGAAAGATGAGTGAGGGAGTCAGTCGTCTGCTTGGCGTGATGCGAGGAGGTGGGAGACACCGGAAATGTAATTAAAAAAATTATAATTTGTCATAAATTTTTTAACGATTTAAAAATAATTTTTACTAATAATTATTTTGATAAATTTAAAAAGCATTTTCATAACAATTTTCGTATTAAATTTTTTGTAATTTTAAACGATTTAAAAATTATTTTAAATATTTTTTAACCAATTTTTCAATAAATTTCCGTAATTTTTTATTTTTTTATTTTTAAAACTATTTTTAAAAATTAATAAAACGTATTTAATATTTTTTATTAATTTCTTTGTTTTTTTGGGGCATAGGTCACCGGTTTCAATGTTAAGTGCCAAAGGTGAAATGTCTATGGCCAACGGTTACTGGCTTCAAATATGGCGGATGGCCACGTCACAATATAGGGCCGGTCGGGCCGGTACTCCGAGCCCCCAGCCCCTCGACCGAGAACGCAGTTCTTCCTGCTACTTACTCCTAATTTTAAGTTTCTTCCCTTAAAACACACATACATTCTTGCATTTGTGATTGGCTGCTCTCAATGGTCTGCGGTTTACGTTGTTCTGGTTACTCAATGTTAGTTGTAAAAACACGAAAGGAAACACCAATAAACGCTCTTGACCAGGAAACTTTACTAATTCAGACAGTATTGTATTAACTTCTTGGGTTCAAATGTATCTGTGTCATTGAAAACAAGAGAGTTAATCTATTGCAAAAATAATTTAGACTTTTTCTTGAGTCATGTAATATGTTATTCCAACAGAACGAAGCTTTTGAACCTTTTTTTCATATTAGTTGTACTTAAGATGTAGAAGAATTTCATTACCCATTTCTCGACTTGAAAAAAAATAGTATGACTACTAAGACATGCCTAGTACCAGGACAGCACACTCAATTACTCGTTACTAAATAAAGTGCCAATTAAACACTTCCTTATGTATGTTTATTTTAATTACTCAAATATTGCGCACATACTTCCAGTATATTAATATTAACAAATCACGCATACACGAGAAAGAAATCACGACTTTACAAATACGACAGTGCATGCCTGCCCTGAATGTAGAATGCTAGGTATACTTTGAAAGCAACATTAGCCTCGTAATGACTTGATTACGACTCAGATTTTAAATATATTGCGTGATATGCATTTATAAATATTATGTAAACCTCTACAATATATAATAGGTCTGGAAAAATTAATACGATCGTTAATATACAAAATTATATTTCTTGCAAGTAACTTCATGTGCCCCTACTTTTCCAATGACTCCGAAAAGTTTGAGCAAGTTCCCACAGAGAGTAATACGGCTACATAAACTAACGAATTTAAAACAAAGAGAAAATGAGAAGAATTTTTGTAACTTAACATCGTAGTACAAATAAATGTTATATCCCAAAAGCCATGAGAATATTTATTTAATTGATATTATCGCACTTTTGCTAGCCAAATCACGCCGCAAAGTACATTGTCAAGGCACTTTGCAATATATTTGCAAACGACAACAAAAAATGCCTTGTACGGCCTCAATAACAAACAGATTTGGAACAAATTTTAACCCGTTTAATGCGTTTCATCGGCGTTTGAACCCCTGCAAAAAGGAGCCATTTTTAAATAAGGGACATAATTTTTCATCACCATAGAAGTGTAAAGTCCACTCACGGAAACTTTACCCTTTAATGAACCCCAGTCGAAGTTCAATTTTCAGGATATTCCTTCGCCTAATTCAAACGAAGTTTAACCGTTTTTAGAAAATTACACCAACGGACAGCGCGCCGCATTCTTCCGCAATCAGTGTAATAAAATTTTGCATAAGTACTATTTTTACTAGGCATTACCAACACACCTCTTTTCTGAATAATTTATTAATTTTAATTATCTATCAAATATAACAATATATAAAGTAACTAAAAACTTAATTTATCCAAAAAAACCTACTTTTGGGTTAACAACATTAAATAACACCTGCGATACTCGACATAATTAAGAAACAACGAAGTATTTCACTTATGACCTGTTTTTTCAAACGTTTCGTTCAGAAAGTGTGAAGAAACCGCGAATAGTCTATAGTAGCCCTATTTTAACCCATTTGCGTAAGTATGTAGGTACCCATCCCAATTTCGCGTATAAGCCCTGAAACAGCAGTTTTGCATCTATAACATTCATTTGAAAAATAATTATACGTATATAATCAAGATGAAGGCTAATAATTTCGGTCGACTAACATAATCGAATATTTTGTCATCATCATTCTAAACAACCAACTCAAATCTTTTACTGACATAAGATATAATTTCACTCTAAAAAAACTTCTGGTAAACATCCTAAACTGACTTGGAAGTTTTTAACCTCTATGTCGTATGGAAATAATACCACACATCTGACTACAAACATGGAATGTTTTCAATCGCTACTATACAAAGTTGGGAAGTTTCCTACGCATTTCACTGTTTCCTGAGCAAATTTAGGAACGCTAGAAATGAAAGAACGGGAAATAACTTTACCATTCGCACTTTCCCACTCTATGTATACACTCGTATAGTAGATTTGCGAATAATTTCTCAGCGTGCACCATCATACCCTCACATCAGCCGAGAATGACCACTGCATTTGTTGTAAATGTACTGATTAGTCCAGTAATCGGAAACTATTCATATGTTTAAGGTAATCACTGGTTATAGGCAAAGTAAACGTTGGTTATTCTTAAACAAATACTAAGAAACAGGAAATGTCAATAACCAATACTTAATTTTTAATTAAATATTTATCGGGACAAAACAAGACATTGTAAAGCTAGACACAACTGACACTAACCACACATTATTTCAGTACCACATTTTAATATTATAAACCGTGTATTATACTGTTTTGGATGAATTGTTAAAGCATTGATTTTTTTTACGATATCGAGATGCGATATACCAAATAGAATTAACGTATGGTTAAGTGTGTCAAAAGAAGCTTTAAAAGTACACATATAAATTAAAGTTTTCTCAACTGAGACACATCAACGTTGTTAAGACTAGACATATATGAAACTAAACAAAAAAAAAATGCATATTAATTCAAAGTTCAATTTCGAAATTATTCAATGGTTTTAGTTAATATTATTAATAAACTACGCATTAGAATATCGCCTTCATATCTCTGTCATTGTGTGCTCGAATGTTAGTAAAATATTTTCAATAATAATTTCGTATCTAACGATTTAAAAATTCTCTCACATTTTTTCTCAAAATTGATAAAATAACACATTGAACATAGTGGTAGATGACAATCCTTAAGGATCCATAGATGAGTGTGAGACTAGGAATTGGAAGAAAAAATTTTATTAGTTTTTTATTTGTGTATTACGGAATTTATGTGACAATTATTACATCCAACACATTCCCTTCCGCTGATTTAAATGAAATTTGGGACTTTTTAAGAGGGAAAAATAAATTATGTTTTTCGTTAACAGCAAATTTTGTTTAATTTTGTGATCTAAAACTAGTCCTTTATAATGTCGCTAAGCGACTTTGTAATTTTTGCGAAAGTGGTGCGAATATCTTAAGTACGAAACGCCAATCAAACCATTTGTGGAAACGTGGTTTCATACATTTATGCACTACTCAACATTTTAGTAACTGTTACTTTTTTATGTAAAAATGATAAATGTTCATATCTTAAGAACTTGGTATTGAATATTAGCGAAATTTTATTTTCATTTGTATAGATTGTATATAAAGTCTTATTACTTATTCTCCTCGCTACAGATTACCTTGTAATACTTGTAATACTCTCGCTAAAATTTTGCTTCAGAATAGGGGTGGAGATTTTCTATAGCAATGAGTATTTTATGATCAAGTTGTAGTTAATATAACATATGAAAGCCCTTCTTTTTAGTTTCTGCACACCATCCTCTCACACATGTAAAAATTAACATCTACGTAGACTTGCTGCATCCACGTGTAAATAAATTGACGTTGTGGAAATTCTGATAATATAAATAATTTAATGCACCGCCAATTTTTTTAATTTGATTAAAATAGGAGAAATGTATTCAGTGTCCATCAATTTTAAATTTAACTTTTAACATGGATTTACGACACGTGACTAATATTATTAATTCATATTTAAATAAAATATTTCTCAGCGCTTACGTTAGAATATATCCTGCTACGGGAAGGGAATGTTGTAAAAATATTGGTAGAAACGTCTTCAGATAACATTGAATTATCAGTATCGTGCCTCAAAATTAACGTTAGCTTATTAATTCTCGTTCGCTTTACCTGTATGGCACAAATCTCGACGCATCGATGTCAACATTCGTCATTGACAAGTAAATTATTAATTTTTTTTCGAAAATCAGATTTAACTTGCAAGCGATATTATCATGAGATCTGTGGGAGATTGGAAAAAAAAAAAAAATATTATCCTTGAATTTTATTGCCACGACATGATGGCATGTTCGAAAACTATAAATTTTTAAATAACACATTGTGGATTTTTTTTTCATTTGCTACATAATCAATACTCTCGTTTCTTATTTTATCAAGTATAGTCTAGATGTAACTTAAAAAAAATTAATCAATGCAATGATATTTTTATCATTCGAACAAAAAATACTGCGTTGTTTTTAAATTTTAATAATGGCTTGGGGTATTTTGTTTTTACCTAATCATTTTTTTGTATTATGGTAATCTTTTTGAGCCATTGTGGTAATCTTAGTTAATTAGAGTTTCGGTGTTTTAAGGTAATATTTTGGTAGATTTATCTAAACTTTATTATTTACTGGGACTTTGTAGTGTAAATTATATTGCTGCTAATCCGTGCAGGCAGGCAGGCAAGAAGTTCTGCACACTGCCCGTGGCTGGTTGAAAAGTTTCTCTGCACGGAAAATTTTACGCTGTGTCCACAGTCTGTGGGCATCCTGACAGAAAATAAGTGCTCTTTGTACCGTCTTGAGCTTCATTTGCGTATCTCCGTGCCATCTATCGGCAACTCTCCAACTAAATTTCAGTGGCTTAGTGCACTTGGGACGCACTAGTTGTTATATCTCTCCGCCAGACATGCGTCACCCCAAGGTCCTTCGCTACTGACAGACGTGATTTCGTCCCAGCTGTAACGAAATTTGTTATTGTTGAAATATGTAGTCGCACTGTTCGTATTAATTTTTTTATTAAAGTAGAATAGTCAACTTCCTGCAAGAAGATGCAGTTAGTGCAACTAAGACGACTAGTGTAATTTTGATAACCTGCTGTCTGTAATGTTCCACCATATGTTGCTACCCATTCAATTCTACTTTTAGAGTATGTTTGGTGACAACGGTTTTTTTTATTTATCTAAGTGACACTTTCGCGATCAGCCATTTATTAAGTTGTGATTTTGCTTTTTTTTTTACATCGAATTTCGGTTTCTGTTCTGCTTTCACTTTTACCCTCTGCTTTCTTTCGAGGCCTATTCAACTTTTGGCACCGCACCATAAATTCGTTTTAATCTTCCTTTGGATGCTGGAGAAATGGCTTGGCGTCTACTTCGTCCGGACCTCCCGGCATCAGTTCCATTGACAGTGACGTTCGTTGAGTTGGCTCTATCCATCACTACTATTTGTCGCAATCAACCAGTTTTCTTTATGATTTTGTGTCACACGACAGAATATTTATTAGATAATTTGAACTAATTAAGTGCCAATGTAAAAGTTTTTTTTTGGCAATTAGAAAATTTGGGATTGGTAGAATTTTTTTGGGTAGTTTATGATCCTCAAGTGACTAATGCGAAAGTCGTAAAATGTAAATGTAGCCTAACTCTTAATGGGATCTTATAGTTTATTTTAAGGTGCTCCGTATGAAGATACACCGTTTAATCTTATTCCGTTTTATAATAATTTTCATAATGTCTTGGATGTCATAATTTGCTTTGTACAAAGATAAATTTTTATAAAAATTAAGAAATCTGGTTAATTATGTGGAAATATGATCTCCTTGACTAAATGTTGAGAAAGCTTTGTGTTTGAAAATTATCATTCTAAAATATAACGTCAGAAATCCGCCTATTTTATCTATTTCTTTTAATGCCTTATGAATATGTTGTTTTATTTCAAGTCCTCCGGTACTTACTAGTATTATGCAGTTAGCAGTATATGTTATTTCTTGTAGCTTATCTGTGCCACATTTTCAAGCACGCATCATACTAAAGAGTATAATAACTTTTTGGGGTAGCATATTTGATGAGTGATGCAGTTAAAGTACTTTTGTACTTTAATCTGCATTATCGCTTTATAAGCGCATTTACTAAATATTTTTAGTTTAATTATTTATGTGTATAGACATAATTTAGCAATTTCTTGGTAGGTGCCGCAAATCATTAAAATACACTGTAAACTGTTCGATTTTTTTTTTTGCTTAATGACGAGAGGTATGTTCCGAAAGCAAATTAACTGTGGAGTTTAAAATTGCTATACACGCCATTGCCCAAAATTCCCACACGCAAACTGATATGTTTGGGAAAAACAGTTCGGACGTAATTCGCCGTAATTTGAAATCCCGTGGAATCTTGTAGAGGAGGGGGGATTGTAAATAGATATCGTCTCGATGCGGAATGTCGATGTGGGAGATACAGCTTCGCGAGAAGTTCGTCCGTATTCCGCCTGGCAATTTGGCCGGTGCAGGGTCGTAAAGGCCCACGTCTCACGACAAATGAACCGGCTGCTCGGAATGTCCCGCCCGCCCGCGTGTGAAACTTCTCACGGCGGGTAGGCGAGCGCTGGTTCTAACACTAACCCGGGTTGTAAACGTCGCTCGACAGACTGCAGTGCTCGGCTGGAACAGTCTTGGCGTGAACTGTCTGCAGGGACGACGTCATCTCGTATATCCCAGCTACTCTCGTCTCCTACTGCCCCTGGCTTCTGCCTCGGCTTGCTTGCTCCACAGCTGTACATCGGGCGAATTTTAACGATC
The DNA here is from genome assembly GCA_029891345.1 of Dryococelus australis. Lineage (NCBI taxonomy): Eukaryota > Metazoa > Arthropoda > Insecta > Phasmatodea > Phasmatidae > Dryococelus > Dryococelus australis. The sequence continues at coordinate 173,786,768 of CM056994.1, read as the reverse complement.
CTTCACGTATCGAGCAGCCCTGTAGATGCCGCCGTTACCGTGTACAGTTTTAAACAGAACTTCGTGCCATATGACAGATTGTCATAACTGTGCTCGTCCGTGACAGGTCGTAAAATTATATATTTTGAATGTCCTGTGGTTCTGATCGATGCCCACAGTATTTAAACTGAGTGTGTGAATAGATCTCGGCGGATCTTAACATTGAGGTCTTGAGAGCCGATAAGGGTGAAGCAAGGGGACTATAAAGGACCGCCGGAATTGAGGGGTTGAAGAAACAGGGAGATACCCGTGAAAACACGCCGACCAGCGACCTCGTGCAACACGATTCCCAGACGCAAATGTACGGGAGCGATCCTGCTAGGAATCGAACCTGGTTCGCAAAGTAGAAGGAGAGCAGTCTAACCACTACACCAGCATGGCTCCAATAAAACTGAAATAAAAGGTTTTCTTCTTAGAATAGAACGCTTGTCCGTAAAGCCGCTCACGCTTTAAGCGATTGAGCGGTCCGTCCTGACCAACCCACAAAAACTACAGAAAGAAAGGAGTAGCACTGTGTTACGAAATTGACTTACGGTCAATTCCATTCAAGAAAGGGCTAGGAGCATAGCTAAATAATGAGAGATGATCTGGCAGAACACATCTGTGAAAAATGGGTTTTATTAACATCATGAACTTACAATAACATATTTCTGGAATATTAATTACTCAGAGGAATTTATATGGGATTCCCTATAATGACAAACTATCTGGAATATCCCCACCATAATCATAGTTCTGGAGACTGTTCTCGTAGGCGGTTATCGAAGATCGCATACACCAATTTCTGAGCTCTTCTCTTGGCGATGGCCTGACGAGAAAAGACCACGCGCCCAAGGTGATGTTGGTCTATATCGGTGTGTTGTTTGGCATACTCGTCCCCGATTGTTGGCCGGTGGAGGGGATTTCTGCACCTGGCTTCACGCAATGAGTTTTTGCAATCCCACTCGTGTCATGGTTTAATGTTTAAAGGTGTGATGAGGCCAGATCACATCACAACATCTCCCCTAACGTTCACTAGCGAGGTGCCCTTATCTCGCCTTGGAGTCTGTGTGAGTTTTGTAGTTGCTCTTGTTTTGGGGGGTAGGAAGATGGATCGGTTTGAAGTCCTCTTCTCTGAGGTAGGAAATTTTTGACAGAAAATAGTAAATACAAACAGATAATTGAGGAATAAGGAATTGCCGTTCAAGGCGGGCCCAAGAAATGCTGTGTTTTGATTTTGCTGTGTCCGTGTGGGCCTTAACTCCAATTCTTCTGGCGTTTACAAAGTGTCTTGCACGCGAGCGCTGCAAACGCCTCGTAGACGGTTGGCCAATGCGTCAGCCTATCTTAAGGTTGTGAGTCCCTAACAATATGTGGTGTGGATATTTTGATTACAATAATTCTTTAAAATTTAAATTGCAATTATTATAATTAAAATATATAAAATGATTTTAAATTATAAGGAAAAGTAATAAATTAAGTTGTAAGTAATTGGAGTGCTAATATTAACTGCTCTCCCTATTACAAGAATTTTGTGTTAAGAACATTATTATGAGAACCAGGAAAATTAAAACATATAAAACATTCAAGACATTGACATGTTTATCACAGTGATTAATTACGAGCTACATGTTAGTACAATATAAAGGTAGTGATGTAATTATTTAATGAATTAATTCATATTTTATCTCATGGTAGTAGGATAGAAATATAATATTATCGTAACATGGCATGTTATTTAATTACTTTTATAAACCTTTATAAAATCTTCAAAGAAAAATAAAAATTTATCGGTTTCATTTTTTCTACGTTTGAATATTTTAGTGGCAAATGGAAATGATACTCAATATAACATATACACATTTATCTCAAACTAAAAAAAACATAGTTTTTTATAACTATAAAACTACATTAAAAAATTTTTTTATTTTTTATTCCAGGAAGTAGAATATGACCTTAGTTTTGTTTAATGCTAAATATTTTTTATCTCAACTAACTTGAAACTTGTTTATTTATACATCATTATTTTAGAAATACCTTTTGGAGGCCTCCTGTTTTTCACTAACAATTTTAAACATATTAAATATTGAAAAACTTTGGGGTTTTGAAAGTAAAGTAAGTGAAACGTGTTAAGTATATCTGTGTAAATGCTATTGTTCAGTGCAGGTTGCTGTGTGACTGGTGTGTGCAAAATATATATACCGCTGGTTAACTGAATACAGTGTTACTATTCGTAAGCTGGGTTAAGCGTTAGTGCTGATGCTGTAATAAGGAAGTGCGTGCTGTGACATTGGTGCATGTGTGTGACGTCAGACTGGTGTCGCGCTGGCGTTGCTATCGCGGACATCGCTCTTACATTGCCTTGACGTCGTTTGTGCGTCTGCCCTCACCCCCCCCCCCCCCAGAGGGACTTCGGTTGATGTGCGATGTCACTGCTGGTACTGCTGTTCTGAAACATATAATGGTATTTATTAAAAAATGCTTTAATATTTTGTGTACAACTTATTCAATATTTAATGGAAATAAATAAGTGTGCCTTAACAGTTTATGTGGGGTATGTTTATTTGTATTAACATGTTAAATTATTTTCGTTTTCAATTATATACACTTATGTATATATATGTTTTATTATATCAATGGTTGCGTAAATTTATGGGTGTGTCCGACCTTAGAGTTGTAAGCAATTAACGTGAATTTAAGCAGAAATTTTTCTGAATGGTCTTCGTCATTGCTCTTGAGCTGGCTGCTAACATACGTTACTGTTTAAATTCTATCGTTATCGATATCTACAAATTAAAATGGTTACACAAATAAGTTTTTGTTTAAAAATTTATTTTGTGAAAAATATTTTAATAATAGTTTCTTGTGCGCGCGCTGCAGGACTTTAAATTAATAAAATTTAACTGTGTACGACAATATATATTAATACTTAATGACACGCATTAATTAAGACAGTAAAAGGGCATAGGAGTAACCGAAATTAAAAGAGAAGTAAGGAATTATTAATAATTATTAATTAAAATAGTACTTCCACATGACGACAGGCATACAGGAGTTGGAGAAATCTGTACTCATGGCTTACACCAGGGAGGTAGGAAAATGGCAATTCCACTCGTGTGCACTTCCAAGGTGGCCTGAAGCTCCTTCAAAGTCAGTAGAGCAAAGAACAAAAATGCCCAACTACACGGATCACCACTCACTCAGGGACCTAGGTAAAGTTTTCCTGTGTCTCACGCAAAACGAAAGGATTGTGACTTCCTGGATAAGTAAGTACTCGTATCAACTGCATGAAATGTAGGTGACCTGCAGCCTGAATGTTATTTTCGTAATGAGGTTGTTTCGACCATAACTCCATATCGCAAAATGCGATTGACATTAAACGCAACCAGTCATTATTCATGACAGATTCAGTAGTCTCTGATCTAATAGAGGAAAGGGATCACTGAACTCCGTGAAACCCACGACTGTGTCCATATGGCAATAGGTTATAGGAAGTGTATAAGCATAGCAACTATTGTGAAGATAAATGTAGAGCAGTAAACTAAAGTTAAAGTGAAGAGTTACTATTGCGTAGCATGCGCCGACCGGCACACTGTTTCGCAAGCACGTCTGCAGTTGCGCGCCAGGAGCTGCTGATGTCCTGAGCGACTACAGATCATCAGAGGCAGGAGGGGTTCTCGGCCCACCTATCGTCGAACGAAGTGCTGAAATGGAGAGAAATAAACACACGTTCGGGATGATGGAAGAGAGAAGAGGGTGGGGAATACGCTACTCACGAAATTCTGTTGCGCAGCTTCTGACGTTCCATATGGCCACTATTAGCTTAAGACTGTTTTATGTGATTCACATAAAATTCTTTTAAACTATTTTATCTTATTTCTGGACACTTTTCCTAAAACTTGGTTAAATAGAATTCTATATCTCTATCTACGTACAGTAATATCATTTTACATAATTACGTCCTATATGTAATCAATTAAATTAGTGTGAATTTTTAATGGAAATTGAGACATGCTTATGAATTTATGTCATAATAATACTTATATTTCAAATAACAACAAGCAACGCAAACAGGTAAACCATAGCTATATTTAAATTACTAGAAAGTTATTTCTGTGTTAACTTCGTCACATATATATATATATATATATATATATATATATATATATATATATATATATATATATATATATACATATTCTACTAGTAGGGACTTGAGGCTCATAATATTGGAACCGTTACTACACAGATTGGGCGTTCGAGGCGCGGTAAGACCTTACGACTTGGAGCGCGCGTAAAAATAACAAAAGCCCCTATCACTGACTGCGGTTACATTTAATAAAATAGAATGTGAAATTTAAGGTCAATAAGGTAAGTGTTTAAGCATTTTGAAATGTTTGTGTTTTGCGATTATAACACGCAGAGATATAAGTTATTAGATACGTTATCGGATTATTTGCCCCGTTATTATTCCAGAGCCTGTCATTGCGATAGGAAGAAACCAAAATACTCGTCACAGAAAACATATAGGCAATGAGGTGCTGCCAGCACACACCTTTCTCAAGTTGAGATGCAAGGAAAGGTGACATTTTCATCGTTACCTTTCTGTATGCTGATGTCATGCAAATCCAAACAGCTCGAATATTATATCATACTCTGCTGCCTGAAAAACACTATGATAATGTCATCGCTATACAAACGCCGGGATGGCATTTGGCTTAGGAGAGGGGAAAACAGGACGAACAGAGAAGGGTAAATTTTAGTTGCTAGTGTTTTGCGCCAAACAACCATATGGTAGTCAAGTATGTAACAAATGTGCTACATTTTTTAAGTATTCTAAATATTTTTTACCTAATTTTCTCCAGGGAACGCCAGACAACTGGTGTGATACGACGCAACATCACATTATCCCTACATTATTTTATTTTGAAATTTACGAAATGAAGCAATGAAATTTTTTACCTGCCTACATATCGCCAAACTTTTAATAAGTACACATGGTAATAGGCATCTCAACACAAATATGAGAGAAGAGGAAATAATGAGCACAACTGCATAATCTTTGCAATAAAACTAAATGTAACTTCACTGACCTGAACAAAGAATAGCTCCATTAATGAGGTCGCACATAAAACAGTTCCAGTCACAGAGTACTGCGCAAGATGTCACGGGAAGAAATATAAATCAATAGAATTAGTGACTACACTTAGAACACAGATACCGTAAATTTCATAATAATTGGGTAAAATCTGACTGATAATGTGACCAACCTACACGCTATAATAAACAGTAAATGCTCTCGTTTGATAAGTGTTATATCAGCTGATGAATTACTGCAAGATGTGTTATTACGTTGGAGATTTTGATGATGGCTTTGGAAGAAAATAGTAATCGAAACGAATAGTTATAATTTTAAATTTTAATTATACTTCCAACATTTATGGTTTACATTATGTTTAAAAGCAATATTAAATTGTTTTCGCCTTAAGTGAATTGACTTTAAAAACATGTTTAGCAGTTATGACAGAGCATGTCGACACGTATGAACAGTAAACGTTTCCAGCCAATAGCTAGCCATATTGCCAGTTTCCAGCCCAGTGAATGCCGTTGTGCTAATGCTTTTTCCCTCTTCGTGTTTATACGAGTACCTTGTTAGTAATGCTGGAATACCTTATCGGTAGGTACTCATATTTTTATTTACTTTCTTTAATCATATTTCGTTGCAGGTAATGTTGTATTGCGTTTTCTTGAGTGAAATATAATATCAATCGGTACGTGTTCACCGCTTCGTAGGACTGCTCGTTTTGCCATTTTCCTTAACCGCAGTGCGTAATGAAGCGAGATGAATATAATTTACGTCTTTAAGTTTAAGTTTGTGAGTTACAGGAAACATATGCAGTGTACAATTTACTGAGTGCTTCTGAAAATAAATTATTTGATGCTAGTGACGAACAATCGTGATTTTAGTGAAGTAAACTTGCAAAGGATTTCCATAGAAAAACATGTGGTAATGAGGTTGCGAATTTTTCAAATAGTAAAATTGCATGTTTAGTAAATAATGTATTTGTAAACCGTTACTATAATTATTTAAATGTACGTGATCTGAAAAAGATACACTTTCAAAACTTTTATAGCATGTAAATAATATTCGTTTATTGCCTACATCTTAAATTAAACGAGTGTAAGGTTCACCTTGGTCAAAGTATTTGTGTGTGTATTGCTGCATCTGTGCGAATATGAACAGCGATGTATGTAATGCATTTTGTTTTTTTATAAAAGTTAAAATTTTTGAAGTTATAGTTATTTTAATGTTATTTCCATACGAGCAAAACCTTCCACTGCTCCATCAAAACTATATCCAACTAAAATTGCCACAAACTCGTGAGAACCTCAAAATAATGCCGCCTCGCGAGATATGTTAAATTAAGTGCCTTCCCGCCTCTGCCTAGCTATTATTCTTCGAAATAAAATAAACGGAATCCTAACAAACTTACCTTTACCAATACAAAAATAATACAGATTGGAATGCCAACCTAGCTACAATATTACATTGAAAATTGGCTGGATGTTAGCTAACGTGAGTCTTTCAGTGCCTGCCATGACAAGAAAGCCGAGGCAAGAGGAAAATGCAAGAGTTCATTGGACTCATTGTTTACAAACGTTTTATTCCTCACTGACAAAACAGCAGTGGTGGAAGAATACATTGTGGCCATGCTACTTTTCTAGAACTGTCAAAATTTTCCCCACTTACATGACATGAACAATAGACACTGTAATATCTTTACGACATATCAGTCTTCGGAGGAGTTCACAACGGGCCCTTGGATGCTATGTAAACTGAAGGAAAGGACGGCTGAGAAAGTACATTACAGAATACTGGCATATACATGGGATGATTTTAAAGCGTACAGTAACTATCAGTGATGCTGGTCACGGGAATACGCACGCACGATCGTTGTAATACTCACTTTAGTGCATAGTCAAAAATGTTGTATTGCGAGATATGTAACTACAGTATGAAAAGCCGTTTGAGTCACTCCACATAACTGACACTCATCATTTTGCCTAAGTACAATGGTACTCGGATGGCTGTTTGCGAATCTTCAACAAAGTAAGCAATTGAAATCTTGACTAAATTTTATAATGATTTTCTGGGTGAATAATTTGCTGTTTCTGATGTAATTATTTAACGAAGGCATTAAAATATAAATGTACTACTTTCGGAGGCCTAAAGTGGCGAATACCACAGAATCCAGTTTAAGTTTTAATATTTTTTTTTAGAATTTTTGGGCTTTCAAAGTCAAAGGTCAAGGTCACCTGGGTTTATAAGGGTGGTTGGTATCAGTCGATTATGTTATTCTGACAGATGGTAAGTAATATTGTGATATGGACTTGCTTGAATGTATAGTTGCTTAGAAAGTCATGATGGTGTCAGACTCTCTATTTGACTATATCGTATTGTAGGTAGGTTAGGATTTTTTGGACTTTAGTAGGTTAAGGTAGGTATGGATTTTTTTTTGGGATTTAGTAGGTTAAGTTATGTTAATTTTACAGATGGTAAGAATGTTTCTGTTGTGGGTTTATCTGGACTATGAAAATTTGCTTGGTACACTTGGGTTAACAAGGATGATATGGTTAGTTGGTATGGTTATCTGCTGTGGTTGTTCGTTGATATATTCAAAAGTTATAGTATGTTAGTATGCTCGGTTTTATGGCTTTCGATGTCGCAGAGCTGAGGCAAGCTTATCTAATGGTTAAAGGTATTATGTATGGTTTGGTAATTAATACCATTAGGTTATCGATACAGTTGTTGACAATATTGGAGGTATGTAACCTAGTAGGTTTTTTTTGGGGGGCAACTAATAATATGGACAGCTTGCATTATTAACAGATTTGTTGGTTGATAGAGTAATTTATATTAATGTCTGCTTTGCTCGAGGTTTGCGACCTAGTATGTTATGGTTGGTGGGGTTAATTGATTGTGAGGGGTGGTGTGATATGAGTAGTTAATATGTTGCATTGTATAACTGCAATTTGATCTGTGTAACACGACTGAATTATACTGGGGTTATAGCTCGGATAGAGACCAATAAACCTGGTCAGCAGGGTTACTCATATTTTGTTTCATATATTTGAGGTGTGGTGGTCAGCAATTTATTGGTTTGGATGTTCGGTATAATCAGGTGGTTTATTTGATAAGTAGTATGATATTTAATTCGTGTCTGATGGTGATGATGCTATGACAGACATGTTGGAGTTACGATTTTTTGCTTTTTTTTGTGGTTGTGGGTGAGGCAGGCTCAGAATAAAATGTTTGGTATGGTCGGTAGGTATAAGCAGTGTTGGTTGGTAGAAGAAGTAGAATGGTTGTTCGGTTATGGGCTGGCCTCAGCTTTATAGTGGCTTGGTACACTTGGGTTAACATAGATTACATGTTGGGTGATATGTCTTTCCAGTGTATCTGTCTTGCGAGTGTTGGTGTATGCCGAATGGTGTGGAAAGCATGCGTGTGTGTCGGCATGTCCTATAATGCAAAGGTGTGCCTGGGTTATTGTAAGAGGTATGGGTGTTCAGTGTATTTTTACCGGTGTCAATCGGCATGTAAGATGCTATGAGTAGAAGTTGCATGTGTCACTGGTATGGGGCCGTATGTTTGATTTGTATAGCCTGCGTGGAAGTATGGTTGAGGTACACTAGAGTTATATTGGGTGGTATCATTGGTAGATATAAGCTGTGTTGGTTGGTAGAAGAAATATAAGGGGTGTTAGGTTATGGGCTGGTCTCAGCTGTATAATGTCTGGAGTTACGATGGAAATTTTGCTTCCTGTAGTGGGTGGTGAGGTTTAATTTTTGTTTGGTTGTAGGAGATGGGGTGTTGGGTGGTCTGGTGTGATTTGGGTAATATAATTGATGGTTGGTATGTTTGACTAGTATATATTTTGGCTTGTGTCGGCCAGTAGAGCAGAATGTATGATCAGTAAATAAATGTTTGGTATGATCAGTGTGTACTGCATTGTTGAGGTATTCTTGAGTTATATCAAGAGGTATGAACGATGTATATATTTCGTCTGGTGTTGGTTTGTAAAGCAGTTGGCATGCATGAGTTACAGTGCCTGATATGGTACCATTGTGCGGGTATAAAATCAGCAAGGGATTCCAGTTAGGAAGCATAGTTTGACAGTGGTAGTCTTTAAACTGCATGATGAATATTATGCCCAAGGGTTCTGGTTGTATGCTTGCTAGCATAGAATGTCTTGAGCTGTATATAAGCAGATTATATTTACTATGCAAAAAGTGAGCATGCTGCTGTAAAGACACGACATGAATAGTGTGGAAAATTTAAGGATTAACTTTTTATCTTTGTAGTTTGTAGTCGGAAGTATGTAACTAAATATATATATATGTGTGTGTGTGTTATCTTTTTAGTCGGATGTAGGTATATATATATATAATATAAATAATACAAGACTGTTTCTTACCTCTCATATACACCAAGTGTGAGAAAATATAAAAATATGTAATGGAATAAAGTGTTAAAACTATGAGTTGTAGAATGTTTACATGAGTGGCATATAAGTACAGGTTTGCTTAAAACGAATATGTGAGGAAATGGTTGTAGGTAACGCCAAAAACCATTCTATGTGTTTGGTGCAAATATAGTTGGATAGAGAGAGTTTCACTTAATGTCTGCATGCGCTCCTGGCTCAGAGAACATTGGCAGGGGAACGTTAGAAGAGGTCAGAGCTTCCTTGTGAGGTTGCACTTCCACGTGGGCATGTGGTTACTTACTCTCACTCTGTGGATGGAAGCGGGCAGCGGTGTCGCGTGCGCTGGGCTGGAGATGTAGCTGCTCAGAGATGTGCAGCATGCACCTGCTGGGCTGTGGTGCTGTTCTGTGCCGGCCGGTGCCGCCCTTTTCTTCCCATTCTAACATGGTGGGCGGATATAATTTAAAATATGGGTTTTCGCATCTCAGTCGCGAGTCAGCAGTGCTAGGGAGCAGACATGTACATAGTGTCTCGTTATGTTTACTTCGTGTGTAATTATTTATTCATTGCACATACTTAGTCATTGTGCAATTTGCTAACTATGCAAGTGCATACTCAGACATTATGCAATTATTAATTATGTGTACTCATTTTTTTCATATAACATGTATTTACCCTCATTGGGTGCCCCACCATAACCTTCACCAACCTCCTCATTCTACCTTTCCATACTCGTCAATTGTATTTCTGCAACCGAAGGGTGAACATGTGTACTAAACCTCCGTATGCAATTACATGCAAAGAATGACCCACTCTGCGCACCGGTTGCTAGCGTTCCAATTAAGCACGGGAGCAAGTTCAGCCACCTATAACTGTATTATGCCAAAAACACTTTCAACATCATAGTTTTGAGCGAATAATAAAAACATTATATAGAAGCTTTGGCATCATTAGAAGTACTGTAGTAATTAATTTCATTCGCAGTCGTAAACGAATAGAAGACAGTGTTGTAGTATTCTTTACCATGGTTGGATTGGAGGTACTTCAGTGCGCCCCTCTCAGCCAAAACCACTTTTATTGGAGCAACCACATCCACTCCATGCTTTCTGTGCACAAGGGTGGCTAGCCATACTTAGAGAAACACATGGTAACTCTCAAAGTGTACCTGTAGCCCATATTGTCATGGGTATAAGCAATCATTTCGACAAATCAGCTTGATACAGGACTTGCAGCCCAAACAGGAGTACATCGTGTCACTTATTTCCTCCCCTGACATATCAATGAGGTTATAAGTTCTAGGTGCATAATCCCACACCTTGGCAACACGAAACACTGCCACACTCCAAGAAGGGAGGTAAATCTTACTAAAACACATGAGATTCTAAGAACATCTCCAAATTTAATTTTGATTTTTGGGAATCAATAATCTTGGGGGAGGGGTGAAGCCACTACCCAATCATAGCACACCTCCCAATGTAAGCGGCTGGACGAAATTTGTCTCTTCTGAACAGCATGCGACATCTACCATCGAAAATCTAAACTTTCGGTACATATTTTCCTTTTAGACTTCTGCCATATTATCAGCATGTTATGTTCTTTCTGTGCTCAGGCCGTGATCGCATTCTTCTGCACCTACATACCAACTACATTATTATGTCGTAGTACATTGACATGACTGAAGCCATGGGATACCTATCTAACAAAATGAAAGACCCCCTCTATCCCAAATAAGTGCAGTAACTCGATGTGGTATGGACTCTACAAGTGGACAGATGACTCCTGGAGAGATGTTAAGCCATGCTGTCTGAATAGCTGCCCAAAGTTCGCTGGTATTTCTAGGTGCAAGATCTTGGGTTCGAATGGCTCTTTATATCACATCCCATAAATGCTCGATTGGGTTCATATCTGGGGAATGTGCTGGCCACTCCATTCGCTGGGCCTCTCCAGGATTCTCTTTTATTTTGGTTTTAGTGAGGGTCCACATTCCAACCTAACCTTTTTTGCACGCGTATGCCACATTTTTTTACTGCATGTGTTGCCTAAGTTTTACTTAAATTCCTCAATGCTGCAGTCCAGCAGTGGATATGTTTTTTTCTTCCCCATTGGATGATTCTTATCTGTTCCTGTGATTTGATGATGGCATCATTCAGCAAACTCATTACCAATTTTACATTAAAATACATTTTGCAAGTTGTGGAACACTCACCAGATAATATTGACAGTGTTGAGAGTGAAACTGAAAACACTTTTTTACTGTGCTTTTATCACAAAATCGCATAAATTGAAATTCATGATATTAAAAGTAATTAATGTCATAACATTTAAATGTTTTAGTTTACCTATTATTTGGAGGACCTCTTTAAACACATTTAAACTGTGAGCAGAAAATTAACCTTACTTTTTTAACAGAGGCGATAACCTTAATATGATTTAAACTAATTTAGTGTCAAATTTTGTTTTCTGTCCTAAGTTTTCAAGGACAAATATTTAGTGTTGCATTGTGTGCTCTTTCTTTGGTTTGCTTAATGCTAGTGTGTGTGCTGGTAACTGTTTTTGACAGGATGGCTTGCGGAATACCCACATTACAGAATGTGAAACCACAACCCCCGACTCCACATAGGAAGGACGAGCCCCTTGGGGTACTAAGGCAGGGTGCAGAGGGGCGTTCTGCCTCAGTGCTGTTTTTAACATGTTTTTTTAAAGGTAATGAAAATAATTATTTGTTGACAATTATTTGTTTAAATTCTGATATAAAGAATATTTAAAAAAAATATTTGGTAACATGCAAACACAAGTAACATAATTTCACTTATTGGCAATTTCGTATTCCTCATGGCCTAAGTGTTTTAATTATACAATAAAATCTTGTATATGCATTTCATTTTGGATGCTCTCTTTTGTGCCATTTACCATCACCCTAATTATTTGTTTATTTGCATAAATCGCTTACTCTGTGGTATTTTCGTTACTTTTGAGTCATTTGTTTTTTTAAAGCTTTGTTTGTGGATGTTGTTTTTTAAAATCTGTTATTATCTTTTGGTCATACATGGGGTACAGAATGATATACATTTACGGGTTATATTTCCTGCGCATATCATTTACACGAGTGACAAAATCTCCATGTAACTTGGGACATGAAAATTTCAGTGGTGTAAGAAATGAGCTCTAAAAGTGAGAAGCCATACTTTATAATCATAGAATTCCAGTCTGGCAAACAAAATTTCCTTGATGCAGAACATTCTAAATTACATTACACTAATTTAAGGAAAGTTATAGTTCTCTTTAACACTGAGTGTTATCCAAATGGAGATCTAAACATTAATTTTGCAAATGGTATGTACGTGGTAACATACCAAATATATGCCGACTTTAAGAGGGCGTATTATGGTCATACTCAGTCTACAATGCTAGAACCCACAGAGTTCATTAACACAGTCCCTGTTCTAGTTTTCAGTATTAGTAAACAAGAAAGAATACAGATCATCATTGTCGATTGTAGGATATAGTTGACCCCTGCTGCAAATTTATCGGCCATCACTCAGGCATGCACCTTAGTAATCCATAATTGGCTTGTCACACACAATGTATGAGGTTATATAGTGTAAATACTGATGTAAAATGTACATATAGCCCATTTACCATCCGGCTGTTACAATGTTCGTGAACTGCCAGGTCTGTATTTCACCATGTGATTTCATAATTGAATGCATGTACATAGCACCTACACTTCCCACTGTATGCAGTCGATGAGAAAAGTATGGAGTAATACTACCACTGTCGTAATTGGGATAGTGGTAAAATTGAATATTATAAAATATTAAATGTACTCACATCTATGTTGGCTGTGGGTGGCGTTGTCTTCATCGCTGTACCACAACAGAAGGATTGGCTGAGTATACATTGCAGCATGGATGTAATTCAATGCAATGTACAGACCGAGTATGACTGCCCCTCATTACTCACATTGAAGTCGCGGTACATGACAAACTACGAGTTCAGGATAAGCCAGTCATGAACATGCCAATATTATGGTCTTAGACCATTGATCGCAGTGGTGGGGCCATGATGGACAGAGTGACTGTGTATGTACAAGCAAAGAAGGTGCGAGTGCAGGACGGAGGGAGTGTGTCTACTTGTAATCACAGGCTCGGTACACAGCTGTGCGAGTTCGAGACAGAGTATGACTGTAATTGCACATATAGAAGGCTCGAGTGCAGGCCAGGGCCAGAGTATGAATGCATCTAATTGTAGACTTGATACACGAGTGTGCAGTTAGGAAACAATACGATAACCTCTAATTTTATACACTGAGTGTTCGGTACATGAGTGTGCAGGTCGAAAACTGCCTGAAGCATTGAAGGGCACAAGTGTGGTCCAGCGACAGAGTATGATAGCCTGTAATTACGTGGCTGTTCATGAACATGCTATGAAGGACTTGCAGCACAATGAACAGAAGCCCAGCCGACGCACTACTAAGGACTCGGAGCACCAGAGTGGTGGCTAGAAATTATATAAATACTTTCATTGCAGAAATTAGGGCCAACCGATGTACCACAGATGCTCGCAGAATGGAAGTGTTACTTATGAGATTGAGTGGTAATGCACAGTACAATGTGCTGACAGACCTGACTCTCCGTAAGAGGTACATGACAGAGGATTCCCAGCATGCTAACATTTCGTATGGGAAACGTGTAACATGTACGTTAGACATCTCGTTCTCATTACGGATGCATCCCAGTACGTACAGCTTATTACAAACAATGACATGGCTATGCTGATCAAGACTACAGTGTAAATAGTATACAATGACTTTAAACCCATAGGTAATGGGAAGACAATGTATGTGCTGGAGTTTTCTTAAATGTGGGTAGCATAGACTCTCTCTCTCTTGCACCACCAGTTCTCCTTCCAACCATGTATACTGCTTTTAACCAACTTGATGTGAGCAAGTATGGTAACATCACGATCAGCTACAGACATGTTCACTTCAAAGATCCTGGAGGGCCAGAGCAAGTAGAATTCTGTAGCAGGCTCGAGCACTGGGTGAGTAAAAATTAAGACGAATGCCTAGCCCTCTATCTGACAACATACAGTATTGTAGTATGTCCAGTTTATTATTTGTGGCCATACTCCACGCTGCTATACACAACCCCACCCTGATGGAACACGCAAACGAAGAGAACATATGCCAGGTATTGATAGTGCAAACAATTGCATATGAGTTGTGCCATCCTTCCGGAGGTATAATTACCTGCTGGACCGAGACTTGTGCGGGCAAACAGCATACAGCCACCTTGAAGCATGGTGCAGTGACATGGACGATTATGTGTTATCCACTTACCTGCAAAGTGTTTTGGTGCGAAGTACATATAATAAGCAATTAATGTTATATCTCACCTGTAGTGATTGGCAGGCAGCATTCAGGAGAGATATCTGCCATTGGCAAGTGCAATGAATTCGACAAACATGATGATGATAGAGTTCAATCCAGAAGATGTAAAACTGTATGGATTGTAACGTTATTACTTGGGGATGCCTACTATAACGTTATTACTGTTATACTCAAGTTTATACTCTTGACAACTCTCTGAGGCTAATCCTCTTAATGTTACTGTACTCTGTGGGAATAACTCCAGATGGTTCAATGACAAAAGACAATTACAAAAACTACTAATTATATTATGACTCCATCTCATACAATATATGACCTCAAATACATTAACAACAAATATTGAATGAATACTAGATGAAAATGTCAACAATAATAGTGAATTAAACTTGACTCTTTCAAGCTACAATCTCAATAACTAACATTAAGGCTCTTAATACGAGACCTCTAAAGTTCGCTGGGCATTATATTAGTTCCCGATCCATCATGCACCCAGAACTGAATATCTCCTTACCACTGTGAATTAAAGACATTGTGATGTGTTGTCATTGTGTGATTGGCCGATATGGGCACATCTCTCCAAGATGTCAGTATCTCGGCTCGCCCTGCAATGTTGTCCTCAAGTAGCTTGTGCCGACCTCCAGTGTCAATGTTGCCCTCGAAGTGGTACCAGCAGTGTTGGTCAAAGAGGGGGGGGGGGGGTGTCAGCAGTCCCCAGCTACCTTTTATATCGTGCGAATTGCCGACATACATGGACACCAACTGCCACCATCGCTACTCCCTAGCTCCCCTCGCTGCAAGTGTGCCAGGACAACATTCCGTCATCCTAGTGTGCGGGCTCTAGACCTGTGCCCACAACATAGTGCTACTATGTGGTGTTCTGGCGAGTAGTGTTTAAACCAGAGCTAGAGTACAAGCAAGTGCATGTAAGTTACAGTGAAAATCTTATATAAAGGGATGAGTTCCACATCAGGTGCGGCCATGTACCACCGTCAATCTCTGGCCAAACAGTCAGCTACCTACAAATGGATACAACCTCAAAGTATATAAACACTTCAAAGACAGTGCTGAATGGCAGTGCAAGAACAGGCACATAGATTTTGCTCTACATGACAAAGACACCGGTATGATCTGGTGGTTGACAGAGGATTGTCATAGCCACATACATACAGCTACGATGGAAGAATGCGGCAGTAAGTGGCTCTTACCCTGCTCAGCCCGGGTTTGCAGAGTAAATAAGTGAAAAATAATAACTTTGATTGGACAACATGGATACTGAAGCTGGGAGTAAAATGGCCACTGAGGGTGAATTGACATGTCTCAGCAAGTGCAGGTGTTGTGAAGTATTTCTACCCTTGTTGCACATGTTCAAATGTTGTGTCTGAAATTCCGACGTAGTGGTGGTGGCTGTGACATCATATGTGAGAAAGAACAATAGAAGACCTACATATCCGGCCCACCACCATCAATGAACCAAAAAAAGTCTCCCAATTGCACCAGAAGCTAGCTACATCCACTTGATGTGAGGCGATGGCAATATCACCTATGGCATCGGGTACATGGATGGCGATGTGCGTATATACACAGAGATGTGTGACAGTGTGTCACACAAACTGCTGGATAATACACTGGCCAGCTATGAGCAGAGACAGCAGGAGGTGGAATGCATGTGCTGGGGAGTTAGGCTTTACACCACATGTGGCTGGACATGCCATTGCCAAGCAGGGTAATGAGGTAGTGATGCATGCACTTTTGTACTGCTCCCTCCAATATGCTGTTGCTGCCAACATCCCGGCTGAGTCAATGCCCAATATCGACATAGACGAGGGTGATATTACCTTGGTCATCAGCACCACCTAGGACATCCAACCACCAGTCATCATACAGTTGTAGAACATCACCACCACCAGCTAGCCACTGTCGATCCCCAATCACAGGTGGCTGGTGGACGCTCAGCCCCACAATACTCAGCTAGAGGAGGATGCTGCCTCCCAGCTGCTGCTGGACATTTCAGAGTTCATGGTTGCCACCTGCCAGCCACTGCCACCTCCACCAAAGTGCAAATGCCCAGCCATCCAGCAGACAGCTGCTGCTGTTGAGCTTCTTGCTCCGATTCCCCAGGGCAAAAGGCCAGCAAAGGTAGACACTGTCACCTACACCCCTGCCATCACCACCAGGATCATGTCGGCCCAAACGCCCAGTGCCATACACCCATGGCAGCAGACACCTCAGCCAGATGTCAGCCTGATAACCTATGCTGAGTGTAAAATCGTCTGCTGCCAACTCTTTGAGTTATTAATAGAGAAACTCTAAGTAAAAGTTGTTTGTGAGGAGCAGTGTTTCATATTTAAAAAAAATTAAGTGTTAACTCACAATTAGACACACTGTAAGAAATTTAAAATTTTTTAAAGCATTATGTGTATGTGTACTAGCATACAAGCTTCATTAGATATTGCTACAAACAGTGGGTTACTTGTCCATGCGGCTGTGAGATAGACTTTTTTTTTCAATGGTGAAATGTATGTACATGCATGCAAGCCTCTGTAGACTTTGCTATTAATGTATACATACAGTTCCATTAAGTGTAGGTAGTTTGTGAGGAGAAGAGATGTTTAATAATGTTTTTAAATTAAGTGTGTGGGATAGTTATTGTGGTGAAATAATATGCAGGTTTGCAAGTAATGATGTCATTGTGGTAAAAACGTCTAATATATAACATGTAATTGACGTATGAAAAGGAAATACGAGCAAGCATGTAACCACACTGTGAGTGAATAGCAAGCAGATTGGTTGTGATGAAATATTTTAGGGTTTCAAATTAAAGAGTTGCAAGTACTCGCACACACTCCATTACAGTATAGAAAACCTAATGCAATGTAAAGCATTGTCAATTAAATATATACAAGAGGCAGACTGACATTAATAATCATTAACATATGATTGTATTTTCAAATAACAAATATTTTTACAGGTATGAAATTAATATTGCACATACTTCATTACAGTATAGGAATTCTAACTGAATGTACTGTATATAAAGTGTTGGCACTTGAAATTATTAATCCTAACTGAACATAATGATTTCTTGTCGCAATTTGTTAACAGGGCTGTGAGGGAGAGTGAAGTGGTTGTAAAATATGCTTGTTCTATACAAATGTCATGTAATTGTAGGTAATACATTTGTTTTATTTAATAATTATTAGTAAATATAATTTTGTGTTCCAATGTAAAAATGTACACCTATACATGTAACAGTGTTGTGAAGAAGAGTGTGAGGTGTTTGTAAAATATGTCCGTGCAATAAAATGTATAAATAAATGTATGCCACTGTGTTCGTTATTTAACATTAACTATCTGTAGTGACAAATATCACCTGAATCACAAGTACTTTACTTCTCATTATCTGTAATGGTAATATATATGAAGTGTGTTCATTACATGCCTGGAGTGCCAAATGCAAGTAAATTTAATTTGTCATTAGCAGTATTGAATATTACCAGTTGAGTTCAAAGTATTCTCTGTAAATACAGCAGGTGTATATACCCTGCAAGTTCATAATGAACTGTGGTGAGTCAAGTTATGGTAACATTATTTTCTTAGTAGAGAGAGAAGTCATGCAAGGCTTGGTATGCACACCAGTACCAGGTAGCTGTTATGAACTATAGTGGAAAGCTATATATATATATTCACGAGTATGCTGAAATCACAGAGGGGGCTGGTACTGGAACAATGTACAAATTCTGGAGGCTCTAGCCACTGGATTACATTTTCTGAGGGCAGCAGGGGAGAACCTGTACTTGTGGTGCAGTGTGCAAACAAGAGGTCGCAAGATGCAGCAGCTGGTAGAGTGTCTTGATGTTGTAATCCATCTCCAACATCGTGCATGTGATTCTACTATACAAGACCTGATCATATGTAATTTCTTATACAGTCTTTTGCCAGCGCTTGACTCGAGCAAGCAGATAATTTATCTTAGGTTTATATATATGTATATATATATATATGTATATATATATATATATATATATATATATTATATATATGTATATATATGTATATATATATATATATATATATATATATATATATATATAATATATATATATACATATATATATATATACATATATATATATACAATATATATATACATATATATATATACATATATATATATACATAATATATATAATATATATATATATATATATATATATATACATATATATACATATATATACATATATATACATATATATACATATATATACATATATATATATATATATATATATATATATCTGTGCCTCCCTATATTCGCAGTGATTAATGTCTGCAGATAATTATTATTCCTATTATTCCAACAGTTGCTGACAGTATATGCCATCATATACGTTGCAGAGAAATGGTTTTTCTCTTGCCCATGCTTTTGAAACTGTGGAACAAACACACCATGCTGCACACTGTGGATGGATAAATGGGGGAATGTGGAAGTGATGAGTGTGCGGAAATAACCTATTCGAGCATGTTGACTCTGTATGTTAGGTTTTACCATCCATTGCTAAACTCATATCACTCTTAGGCCTATACATTCTTCCACAGGGGTTCCTCCTGTTCGCTCATTGTCGAGTGGCCTAGCAATCTCCATCACCCTGTCCAGTTGAGAGGATCACCATATTTATGTTTTTGCTGCCATCTCTTCTTTGTCTATGATGAGTTATGGAAGTTATTCTGTTACATCCTGCACATTTTACTCACCATCATCTTCACAATCACTATTATCATCTAAGACAATGATCTCTTCTCCATCACATAATCCAATGCCATTATCTATCACAACTCCGATGCAGCCATTGGCAATTGAGTGCAGATTTTGCTACAAGTTGTGCCCTGTTCTGCAAAACTGGACTTTACCATGAGCTCAAATGTGTCTTCATTCCTTTCAGGGAGGCACAGTACATGTGTGATAGGTGTGGGTATTGGTTGCTTGGGCAGATGACCTTCGCAAGCACCTTGCACACTGTACAAGAAAGATCATACAGGTTGCTTCAAGTCATTGTTAGTTCTGCAATATGGTGTTTGCATGCAGTTGCAATGAACAGCATCATGAATGTGGTTTTTGGGCAAACACTACCACCAATACTCTGGAGTGCGGAAGTGTGGAAGGCAGTTTAAATGTACCGATAGACTGCATGCTCACAGCGCCTGGTGTACCAGGCCCATTCCTCTACCAGTGAACCACACCCACATGGTTGTGTCAACCAGACACAATGGTGACTGTCCACTGCACCTCAGAACTTGCCTTTCGTTATGGCATTCGAGATTGCTGCGGGGAGCCACCCTCGCCGAAGGGGCATCATCATAACTAGTTCTGGCATAAAATATGGATTATTGAGGCAGAGAGCATGTTTAGTGGCATTATGCAGACTTCTGTCAATGAGAGTACATCGAGCAATGCCATCGACATTTGAGGCTACCTCGAGCATATTATAACCATTATCATTGGCCAAATGTAGCAGGAAGTATCACGCCATGTGCCATAAAATTCAACATTTTCCTGGAGTATACATATAGTAAGCCCAAGCCACATGGTGAAGAGACATACCAGAGTGTCTGCAAAACCAGGCCAGTATTACTTTAAATGGACGATCCTGCCATGCTACATAGAGGGGCTTCATCTTGACAATGGTCAACCAGTGCTTCTATGACTTCGAGGAACGGTTCGACTTTAGCGGGCTGTAGTTACCCACCCCTCTACATTAGACACCCTTCTTCATAAGGAAGTCTATAGGGGTCAGCATTAACATCCACACACATGAGGAAGACTATACAATTTTCCAAATATGGGTAGCAAAGAAAGAATGGACTACCAACTTCGTTTCCTTGCTCATAAAGACTGAAGATGGCATCTTTCATTATTGTTACATTGCTGGTTTCTCCCGCCTTGTGTGCTTACAGGACACAACATGCATGGCAATGGTGCACTTATGCAAATACTGTATATGAGCATATTGTGGCAGGCTGGGTATTTCAGGGCTCACAGGTGCTGAGATGCTGTCTGATCACTGGATATATTGTAATGACCACACACCCATCCATGCTGACATGCCGACACCATAGAAAAATGGCAAGTCTTCTGTGCTCAAGTTCCATAACTACCAAAATATATATATAAGGTACCTATAGTCGTGTATGCTGATTTCGAAGCAATGCTGGTGCTGTTCCAGAAATGTGCACTAAACCCATCTGCATTGTATACATATAAATAAAGCAGTACCTGTCCTACAGATATGGTATGTACATCAAAATGTATAATGATATCATACTGGTATCAAAGACCACGAGCCTTCCCCCAGATGTGAAACTGCACACCACGGAGAATGGAGTAAAGAAATTAATGGATGATATTGTTAGAATTGGCTCTCTGGAGAAGGAGATATATAGCCAGTCTAAGCAAGTGCGCCAACTGACCACATGCAATAAAGTTGGCTATGGACTGGCGAAAAACTGCTTCCTCTGATCCAGCCCCTTGACAAGAGAAAACCTGAAAGTGCTTGAAAATGGCCACTTTAATGGTACATTTATTTGGGTAGCATATAGCAAATGTAGCAAGTTCTCCTGCCAACCCTAGTGTCTGCTGCCAATCCAGTTTCACAACTTGGTATACAACACAAATTTCATCATAACTCAGCTTTTATATGACACTGAGGACATTTATTACTCTACATATTGAGGAGAAATTGATTACCTTCAGCCAAATAAGGTCAACAAATTTAAAATTCAATCATTGCCACCTTTAAATTCAAGTATGTAGCCTTGCAAAACTTGCACAGAACCTGCTCACTGCAGGCTTACAAAATTACTGCAGTGATCTTCATTGATCCCTGGCAGTTCGAGTTGGTGAATCACTAGGAAGTGCACCTCTACGATTTTGTCGCCTCATTACTGACACTCACCAAGCCATAATTTCTGGGCATTGTCACATTTCACAACCATTTCACCAGTTGTGGCATCAGTTCCAAAGAATACCATCATGTTTAGATTATCTGGGAGGTTGTGGGGTGCATCACACTTCATGAGTATGCCAAACTTTACCTCTGGAACAACACCTTGAATTTGTGCGACATCTTTGAGGAATTCTGGGTGCTGTCGTTTGTCCACATATGGACTTGACTGTGTCTGGTATGTCAGTGCCCCCAAGTACTTCTTCGATGGCTTACTGCACAAGACAGGTGTGGAATTGGACCTCCCCATTGACAATGACACCCACCTGTTCATCGAGGCTAGTAATGGGGAGTGGTTGGTTAAGGGTATTACTCTTCATGGTGGCAAACAACAAGGACTAGCCTGCCACTTATGATGCCAACCTGCCATTTACCTACATCCAGGATGTAGTTGCCAATAACCTCTATGGATGGGCAGTATCCTTGCCACTACTGTATGGCAGCTTTGAATGGACCAGCACAGGTATCAATGTGTTGGCTGTGCCAGATGAGGGCCATATCTGCTATGTACTGGAGGAAGATTTAAAATACCCTGCAGCACTCAAAGATGAGCACAAAGACTTTCTTTTTCTGCTGGTGAATGGGTGCGCTCTAGGTCCCAAACCGTCCAACCTAATGACCACTCTTGAGGGGATGCCACACTACTTTGTACACAAGGTCACCCTCAAGCAGGCATTAGCTCATGCATTGTGCAATCTCAAATACATCATATTCTTATTAGACGACTTTTAAATTACGACATTAAGTTTTTAAACTATATCCCTGCAATTATTTTATGAGCCTTTACTAATGTTAAAAGCATGTCACCACATTTTTGTATCTTGATTATGGCTCTATAAATAGTTTCAATTTATGCATCTCTATCAATTTATTGATGTCTGGCTATTCAACTATTTTGAATGTAAAATTTTAATATTTGGTGCATTACTACATTATTGAAAATTTTTGTTGTCTCTTGCTCTGCCAATTGACTTAATTTAAATTATTGGCAGTATTCAAGTTAATTGCCTTTATTCTGAGTTCTAATCATACATTTTGTTACTTTTATTATTACTATAGTAAATAATATCTTTATACTAATTTTGAACTGTATTTATGTTATTTGATTAATAAATAAAGTCTATTTCCTATATATTTGTTTATCTACACATTTTCATTTTCGTAAAGTAATTTACATATTTTGACATTTGTTTATCTAGTGATATAAAACAATTTATTTTCTTGTTTCAATCTTCATCATGTGAGTTTATTAATACTTTAATATTTAAAGCCTTTTTTCTTAAGTTTCATTTCCATGCAGTACAAATTGGTACTTTCAATGCTTAGTTTTCAATCTCGTTAGCAGCATCCAGAACCGCATTTCATGTCTTGTTTTCCTTTTTCACCAGAATTGCAGTGAAATGTAGACATTCCTTTGTCGTGCCGGCCGTAGCCCTTCTTCAACATGCTTTTTTTCTGTTGTACCTCATTCTGCATTTTCTTTCTGTGATAATGCAGTCAGTTTGTGATATTGTATAAAACAACTCTGTTCTATCACATGTCTGGGGCCATCGATGCAGCGCTCTACTTTCTTTTGTATAACCTATGCCATCTAGTGGCAACCCTGGTACTAACCATCTTCTTTGCTCTGCCCATTCACCCGGCATTTTCCCAGCACTTTTGTATGTTGCCTGTTGTCGTCATGACACATTATCGACATGTGATAACCGTGGTGTTTTTGGGCACTTAAAAACCCCTTTTTAGTGTTGTATACTCTCACCATCACGTAGAATAGCGGACACAGATATGTAGTATTTTGTGGTGTTGTGTATTTTACTTATTAATTTATTTTCTTTTGCTGCTTCTACTGCATCACAACATGTAAGCAGAATTGATTCTACCCTCATCTGGTGAATACAGTTTTAATTGATTTTTGCCCTGTCTTGTGCTCCCATTTAAATTTTTTTCTTTATATTTTGTTTAATTAATTTTGTTATATTGATGGTTTCACGTCAGCACGTGCTCCCAATCGGTCAAGTTCCGTCTGCTTCGTGGCTTTCCATTCCATTCCACAAGTTGTTAAAAGATATTGTGACTTTCCCATTCCTTCCTGAGGAATGAATTCTACTGGCCACTAGTCAAGATGCATGTGGCAGTTCTCTCTCGTTCCATCGATACTTGTCGACACACTTCATTTTATAGAGGTTATTAAGTCAGTACCAAGATTTTTGTTTCAACTGGGCTAGTTTTGATATAACAAACTTTCTTTCAACAAAAATATATTCTCATGAGACAATCAATTTTAATATATTACAACATGTGTCTGTGGACATATTTATCTTAACCTAATATATATATATATATATATATATATATATATATATATATATATATATATATAATATATATATATATATATATATATATAATTTGAACATATTTCACTGTTCCTCGAAGTATAATTGTTTGACTATTTTTTTTTTCAAATATGAAGGAAATAATCATTAACTTTACAAAATTTAACAAGATCTATATGAATATGTTGCATAATGTTTAATTATATCATTTGGTGGGTTTATTAATTGTATTTTGTTTGTACCCATAAACTAATTTTTATCTACACTAGCACCAGTATTACTTACATGTATTTTAAGATACCATGCTATTTTATTTACAAATGCTACTTTGTGTTACATGAAGTATATTTCCTATTCTGTTTGAAGGAATCATATGTAGTAATATTAATTTCATTTTAGTAGGTAAGGATGCATCCTAGGTTTAAGTTTTTTATACTTTAAATAATCATTCTTGTATATTGCCCCACTCAATGATAAAGGTTAATTTAAATGTTATACCCTAAGACGATGATAATGTGGTATCCTTTATATTTTAATTTTACATTTAAAACATTGTTATGACAACCTGCCAAACTTGTTGGTATTTGGTAAACATTTTACTATAAATATAATACTCTTTCTTTACTACTGATATATTTTACAAAGAATGAATTAAATAAATTTACAAAAAAAAAAAGAAATTTATAGCACACCACCACAATTAACAAGTTTTTACTCATAATCTAGTTTATTTACTCCTGGACCTAAGATTGTTTACCATTTGACAAGCAAGTATTATGTCTTGCCTATTTCATACGATGTTTTTATCCTTTTTGTGCTTTGTACGATTCCCAGCATGTATGACTTATATGTTTCTTATGACACTTCTACTTATGTATGCATACGTTATTTCTCAGTCCCTCTTTTATTATCCTGTAGCCACTTTTGTGCACTTATATGTGGTGAATATATTTCTGAGGGCTGAGTTTTTTCTTTTCATGTGGACTTACTTCTTAATTTTTCCCCTATTAGTGTACATCGGCACAGTATTAACGCTGAAGGCTGTGTATCATATCCTGAATTTCGATCAGAAGTCTTGGCTTAAGCCTCACATTACAATAAACACCATGAAATACCAGGCAGCTATAAATGCCATCGAATGGGACGTCTTCCAACTGATGAAGTATGGCAAGCTGATGGAGGACATGTGGAAACATCAGTGGATGGAGCTTATCTGCACTGAGCTGTAGTCAAATGAATTCATCTCCAAGTCAGCTTTGCGGTGTCACACAATATACAACAAAACTATAACTCTTGTCAAATTAGGTCATAAGAACATTGTGTTCGATAAACCAATCTATGCTAGCTTTGCCATACTTGACCTTAATAACATTCTCGTGTACTGATTCTACTACAATGACATTTGGGCATGGTATGGCTCTGATGTTGGACTGGTTTACATGAATACAGATTCCTATGTCATGTCCATATCCTACGCCGTCTTCTATGGGGACCTCGCCTCAGACCCGACACTGATGTCTGAATTTGATACTAGTGTTTACCCTCCCACTCATCCCTGCTACTTGCCTGCCAATGTTAAAGTCATTGGAAAATTCGAAAATCAGTGCAAAGGCAACAACATGATCGAGTTTGTCGGGCTGAAGGCTAAATAATATACATAGAGGTGTAGGTACAAAGTAGTGAAGCGGGTGGAGGGGGTTCAGAAGAGTGTAGTTCATAAGGACATCACCATGGATGACTATAAGCACATTCTTCTCAACCACAACTTGTGAGGGTGTAGGTCAAAAGCATTAGGTCCCATCACTACCATGTTCACACCGAATGCAGCAACAATCTTGCTCTCTCGTGTATGGATGGCAAATCTAGGATTCTGGAAAATGCCATCCATATCGTCACTTATGGCTATGATGTGTAAGTCTATACACACACCTCTGGGGCAGGTCCATATCATCATATATGTGTATGTCCCTGGTAAGGAAACCACGTAGGGATGCATAGTATGAGGCAGTTCCTCGCCCCGGGATTGTCGAAGCGGTAGTAGTGCTTTTCCCCTCTCCCACAACCAATATTTTGTGAATGTATATTTATTTTGCAGTGTGCTGGAACCCACGCATAAGTCGTACTCATCCTGCCAGATATGCTGATGTTGCCCTACTCTAGTTTCAGCATATCAGAATGCATGCAAGGGCCATATGTTTCTTGCCAAGTGTTCTGACTGCCTGGTAGTATGCTGTAGCTCGTGCAACAGCTGTAAAATATTCTTGCAATATGTGCAATCAGTATGTACTGGTATTGTGTTTTCAGTTTATTGTAGCACGTGCACAAGCAATATTCTTCATGCCAGGTGTACTGTTTCCAGCATACTGGAGAACATAGAAGTGCTATAATCTTCTTCTCAGGTATGCTGACTGACACTTAACCTGTCGCACCAGGCGCACGACCAGTAGGTCCCCACTGCAGTTGTGTGTTCATTCTCGTATACTGGAGCACATACACAAGCTGTGTTCTTCATGTAGGGTATACTAACTTGTGTCTCAGTTCCCGCATCCTGGAGCCCATGCATAAGATGTATTTTTCTTGCCAATTGTGCTTGTTGGTCGTGCAATCTAAAATATCTGGGAGACCAACTTATCCTGCCAGGCATACGACCGGTGTCCTGTTGTGTGTTTTTATTTTCCGATGGCATTCTGGAACATATGAAAAGCTGCATAAATTTTTTACTAGGGGTGCTGGTACAGTTGATGTTGATGGTGCTGCTAATGACTAGTTAAATGCAATAGCTCATGCCAGAGCTGCACAATGTTCTTGCCAAGTGTGTTAATAGTGGTTCGTATACTCATGATGCGTGTACCATTTCACATTCACTCATGAAACAACTCTACTACTTATGCACCACCACTAATTCTACCCAAGGATTCTGCATCTATATTGGGACTACCACCAAGAGTTAGTTTTTATTCCCTGGGGAACTCAACGCTTGTCCTAGTGGGGTATTGTGAAATTGGGAATGATATTCATATCACATTGCATTGGAGTGTATTGTGGCCTGTATAATTAGTGCTTTATTCTCAAAAATCATTTCACCACACTTCATTATTTATTTTACTATAACCCACGCCATTATATTTGCTGTCATATAATTCTTTGGTGTTCCTTCCTCCTTTTTTGACATTTATCAGTGTTTTTATTTTTTTATGTTGGAAAGTGCATATTCAATATGCCAACATTACCACTGGTAGTTATTATATTGCTTTTATGCCTTGCATATAGGGAAAAATATTTATTACTGGTGCTGTTGTCGGGATTGTGTATTGCTGGTCACAAGCCTGAGTGCAATGCTGCAGGTATATAAGTGTAGTCCTACTGGCCGATGTTGCAGTCTACATGGCGACTCAGTTGTCTGCGATGGCCAGGCCAGCTTGCACAGTGGTGTTGCAATGACCTGGTTTATTCGGAGAGAGAGTCAGCGTTGAAAAGGGAGTGATGGCGAGGGAAGGGGTCGAGACGAACAGATGGTGCGGCAGAGGCATGGAGAACAGATGGCATGCGGCAGAGATGTGGAGAACCGTAAGGCAGGATGGAGGGCACACAAAGAGGGTCATGGTGTGTGAGTTGGGGCTGGGATGTGTTTTTATATAGTGCATGGCCTTATAGCTAGTCTGTGAACTCATCGCCTACACCTTATCCACAGATGGCTATACACTTTTGTTACTTTCTCTGGGTCGCTCATGCTCATTTTTAGTCAGTCGAGTTTCCACTCCTTGCCAGGGTTTGGCGCGAGTGCCTGAAATAGGGTGGGGAGTAACATTCTGGGTCAGTTTGGGAGGTCACGGAGGAAACCCCTCATCGACAGTAAGGAAGGGCATGTCAGAGTGCTGAAGTAGATTGGGGTAGGGCAGTCTGACACAGTGCTGGGATAGCTCGGAGTAAACCCCTCAGCGATAGGAAGAAATAACACAGAAGGCAGGGTGGGGGCACTCGCAGAAAACTGTTTTCCCGGGGGCTGGGATTCTGTATTTGGGGTTTATCGCAGGGATTCTGGTAAAGTAGTGCAGGGAGGGATATTTTGGCATGATGTTGGCAGGGTCAAATCGTTAGTGGGAACACTCGGGGAAAACACATGACATCGGAATGCACAAGCAGGAAGTCGCTAGTGGTTTTTCCGCTCGGATTGACAGAGCATGAAGTTCGCATTTTCACTAAGAATGATCCTGGGGTGGAACCACCTGGGGAAAATGCAGGCACTGGAATGCAAGGGAGGGAAGTTGTCATCCAAATTGGCTGCTGGGAGTAGGAGGGAAAAACGGGAATTTTTCGAGGGAAAATGGGTTATTGTTCCGAGTAACGAAATCCAAGATGGCGGTCGTGGCACCGCGACACCAATGCCCCTCGCCCCTGCCATGAAAGCTTCTTTTCATACTATTTTTACCAAAGAAATGTTTGTTGACCTAACAGAATGTCTGAAAAAAAATGTTTTGAGTGGTGCAAAGTAATCCCATCAAGTGCAAAGACATCACGGTTTACAGTACATGAAACTTTTCAACAAAATTATTCAATATTTTGTCGTCGTCACAACTCAACCATTTAGTTTGATAAAGATTTTACCCCACGTGGAGTTAGATTATTCTGTAACATTTATCATAGAATCAGCTGATAATTAAAAAAATGTGTTCTTCCTTATCAAAGGTGCCGTCGAAACAGAGAGATTTCAATAAACTATGTGTACCTGGCTTTGGTTTATATGTAGTTATATTTGGCCAGCCTCTGGACGAATTATTTGGATGGATGAGAGTTTGGCGACCAAGAAACTCAGGTTCCCCATAGTGGTAAGGGATATTGTTCAAATGGGGAGGGGGCAAGAGATTTAAAAAAAAACAGAGAACTTTGCATACTATGGTGGTGCAAGCTCATACACTAGTATCAGTAATTTATTCCAGACTACCCTAGCAGTCGTCTGAACTAATCGCTAAGGTATGGGGCTAGATTCCTAGCTTATGAATTATTTAAGAAAATGTGAAACCATAGTAGCTACCAATGAAAAATTTAAAGCTATTACTAATGCTGAAACGAGAGTTTTTTTAAATAAATGAATTGCCATTTGAAAGTAACCTAAAATTCTATATCATGACATGTGCCATGTGTACCCTCACCCCTATGACCGGTCGTATGACCGTGACCTGCGACACCACAGCAGCGGGGGCTGTGCACTCTACCGACGGGCTGTGTGTGCTCCAGGTCGCCATTTTGTTATCAGTATCAGCGCAGCACGGTGCGCAGGAGGGCATGTCCGTGAAGTGCAACCGTTGGTTGCTATGGATAAACCAAAGTCTCTGCGAGGCGGAACAATATCAAGTAGATGGGGCAATAGTTCGACTTGTGAGCCCAGGATCTATGCCAGATATTTTATTTTGTTTTTATTAAAGGTTTTATTGCATTTTGTGTTCCCTTGTTTTGTGGTGCATTGATTAATGTGTTATCAATTGTCCCATCATGCATCCAGTGTTATGTTCATTTAATTTACCAGTGTTTTATGTTGCAGGGTTCCATGTATAAATTTGAATATAAATTTCATTTAGTGGCATCGTGCTAGCCAGAATATTGCAGGTTGTAGCAGGAAGTATTTCCCATCTGCTGTGTAGGTTAGCCGAGGCCCGCCCGCGTGCCAGGTGGGAACGCTTGTCAGCAAGTAGCATCGGACGAGGGTGGTGCATGTGGCATGAGTTCCGGCTTTCCCTCGCACGCGCAGGGTGGCATTTATCATTTTTGGAATGGAAATGTTAATGCAATAGACTTTAACTAATTCGGGAACATTTTTATCATATAGCCGCCTGGTACACCACCTTCTCTTCCTGCGGAAACAACATCACCCCATGAAGCATAACTCTTTTATAAATCCATTTTTTTTGTAAAAAGCTTTTCTCAGCACAACCACAGTAGCCAGTCTTGTTTGCCACCCTCATCGCATATAAGTGCTATCCTAGGGGGAGATTTATTCACGACGAATAAATGCTACTGTGCACTGAATGGTATGTATATTATTTTAAACAGCTCTATGCATTTCAGGGGATGGGCCCTAACAATACCTGCTCATGTAATGTTTTCTTTCATTCAGTTTTGCAAGTGTTTATGAATTTGGCAAGTGTTTTCATATCGTATGGATGTGTGGTTGACTCTAACAATTCAAATACGCAAGTGTTAATGGCTAATCATATTTCTCGCCAAGAGAAGCATCATGGTATGTAGTCGACCCACCGGCTGCCATTTAGTAAACACCTACAAAATCATCCAAAGTGGAGTAACAATCGACAGAGCAGAGGTTACTAGCATCATCGGCAAGGATATCTAGTCCAGGAGGACGGCCCGCAACCCCAAGATCAGCGTTGTGAACAATCATCTTGATGTCGCCTCGATGGTGTCTGGCACATATCTGGGTAACCCACATCCTAGACCTCAGTGTCACCACACCAAAATCATTTCCAGACCTTTACCGGCCCTTTTAAAGCTGTAAAAATGATGCACCTCTGTGTGGTCAAATCTCCCACCAAAAACCTTTCCTGTCAAAATTTTCTAAAAAAATTTTCCAAAGTTTTCTGCAGGTTTTTTCTGGTCGTTGAATTGTCCTGCCCTTTCCCTGCCCGCAATGGCGAGAGACCGAAAGGAAGGCATCGCCAAAAGATAGAGGCAGCATCGGGATGCCTGTGTGATGCTGTTCAGATGCTAGGGAGTGTGTAACATGTCAACAATTGGGAAAGGGCGCCACATCGCAAGCCAGCATGCCATGTGATGCCACTTGGGAGGAAGAGAAGAAGGAAGCATCGAGACAGAGAAATAACGAGGAGGAGGATACCCCTCCCCTGTCTCTCTGCACACTCTGCTGCCGACAACCAGCTTACCCACCATGTGCGCCGCATCAGCTGAGCATTGGGTCAATAACACTTGCGCTGCGGGACGATCAGGCCAGCCATGTTGCAAGAGGGGAAGGCGATCCCTATTTCACCAACCCTGCTAATCCACATCAGTACACCAGCATTTACAGCACACATGGCTTTGTTTAAAAACAAAGCATGGCTGGCAGGATGACTGACAGCATGCCGGCATTGTGGTGTCCAAACTGTTTACGCCCTATGATAGGCAGTTCATAATCAGTAAATGAGAGTAGTGATGTTTGCCAATGCCATCGCAAGACCAGCCTTATTGAGAGACGCATAGGTAACATCTGTGTAGCAGTGTAGGACAGTGACAGTGGAACAATGCAGAACATTCAATACCCCACAATGCAAGTTATGATTCAGGCCGAACAATTTCCAAACTTCATGTTCCCCAGATATTGTGACAATTGTTGTGTAATGGACAGGGTGTAATTGTATTGAAATGCTGCAGTGCAATGAAAACTATAGTTAAGAATGTTTCAGTGACACGTACGTAAAATCGCCATGGGACTTACATTCATTTTTTAAACATGTCATGCAACATCAGTACAGACAGCGCAGTGCGTAAATCGAACGCAAACCCAATCCACAGACACCTCACATAATCAGGTGTTGGACTTATTAGAAAATGGGATAATGTTGTGGCTGTAAATGTTAACAGCAATCTTTCACAAGTGATAGTTGCATGGAACGGTAACCACGTGTCGAATGGGGTGATGCAAAGCAGAGGAGGAGAGTGGCCACAGAGTAGGGGAGGGATGCAGCATGAAGCCGAGATTCTGCATGCTCCCACCACAAACGTGGCAAATTTTAAGAAACCCCCGCCACCTGAAACTTCCCCAACACAAGTACCGTACTTATTCCAACCACTCAAACCATTTTACCGGCCACTACCTCACATGTTTTCCACACCAGTTTACCCATCGGTACTGCCAATAATACCACAGAATTTTCCGAATTTCCCGCCTATAAACCCATACATGACAAACTGCATGGGAACCATAGCACTGTAGCCATAAGTAACGGAAAGTGCGACACAGAATAGAAGCGTGAAGTCTAACACACCTCAACATCCGCCCTAGCTGATCACGGCTAAATCACCATCGAAGTTTCAAACTTTGCCTACGTGTGCCAGGACACCGACAGAGGATCTAGCAATGTTCCTGGAAGATTGCGTATCCTGCTTCACCAGGTACGGGGTGAGCCGTGACAAATTGGCCAGCTGTGTTGGAGCGCAACTCCACGGAAACATGCGGTCTTGGTGGACATCTCTCAACCATTAATGACTTAAGTGGGAAGAGTTCCCTCGCCTATTCCAGTGCATATTTAGAGGGTTCTTTACCTCTTTACAAGGCCAGAGCAGGCTGATGTTGTAAGGACAACAATTGGGTCAGTCACTTACAGCCTTTATCACATGAAAAAATCACCCCATTAAGAATTTTCATCCACTTTTACCAGCGCACTAAGTGCTCGAAATAATTGCAGAAACAGCCAGGCCTGAATTTAATTTAGAGCAGCTTTCGTACCTCTTCTTAATGGTATACTAGACTTCTATATGCATGTTTGAATTATTTTGGAACAAACACATGGACAACTACGCCTTGATGCAAGTGTAGTAATGGCGGCACGAGCAGAAGGAAGAGAATGTAAACAAAAATTACCATCCCTCCACATCACCAAATTTTTCACAACAATCACATAGTTTTAGGGGACAGTCGTATGAGAAAATATATATTGGACAGTTGCATAAAAAAATGTACAGGAAGGACCAGAAGCAGAGCAGAGTCATTGCGTCGAGTGGTTAGAAAACACAGAACAGAAGCTCAGCAAATAATGGCAACAATGTACGGCTGGGATGGAATCCCGATTACCCACTGCAATATCCGTGCAGGTAGTGCCCGAATCAATAATATCACTGTCACAATAAGTGGCCGAACAACCCACATATGGATCGGAAAGAGGCAGCTGAACACATGCAGCAGGGAAATGTGTTGCAGGAGCGAAGGGACTGGACGCTTCCACCCCCCACTAAAATTCGGACTCAGGATTTGATATTAACCCCCCCCCCCCTTCCCCGCAAATTTTGATACAACAAATTAGTAGCAATCGTGTACCGTTCATCTGCATCTTAGTTTCCATTAATGGTCATCTGTGCCATGCTTTAATTGATACTTCAGCCTCACATAACCTTGTACGACCACACTTTATACACAAGCAGGACATTATGCCCACAAGCCACATAATTCAACTGGCAACAAACGAGCATTGTAATACGGCCATAGGACAGGGAGTATTAGTCTACTAAAGTACTTCGAGTACTAGTCCCTATACCGCCATACCAACCATCCATTATATCCACAGTTATACCAGACCACCTAACACTCCTATACCCTAAAACCAAAGAAAATTCAGTCATACTAATCAACCACACCACCCAATACACCATATCGATCATAACTCAAGTGTAACAAGCAACTATACAGCTGGAACCATCCCACAACCTAACTTGATTCTACTTGTTCTACCAACCAACCCCACTTATAACTACCAACCATACCACCCACAATATATCTAGCATGCCATAGCATTACATGACTCAGCGACACACACATACTGTCCACACCATTCGACATACACCAACACTCAGAAGACATATATATTGGGAAACATACCAACCATACTAACCATGATAACACAAGTTTGCCAAGCAAATCTATAGTTCATACCAACCCGCAAAACAAATATGCTTACCGTCTGTCAAACCATCATTACCGACTGATACCTGGCCAACCAACATACAGTCACCTATAACTCCAAGAAAAACTCAATTAAACCATACTACCCAACACACTAACAATACTATACGTCAAAACTGAAGTGTATCAAGCAAATATACAGTTGAGACCAGCTCATAACCTAACACACATTCCATCTGCTATGTCAATGTACACCATAGCCATAAAATTACCCATGACACATAAATTATCTATAATGACATAACGACCCATAATGACCCATAAAAACGCATAGATGACCCAAAGAGATCAGTAAATTACCAATAATGATGCATAAATGACCCAAAATGACCCATAACGATTCCTAAATGACCAATAAATGATGTAAATTACACATAAGTACCTCGTAACGACCCATAATGACCCATAACAACCAATACATTACACCTGATTTCGATGCTAATTGTGAGAGATTGAAAGATTGTGGTGCTGATTTCGATGCTAAGTGCAGTGCTGTGTGTGGTGGTTGTGTAGGTAGCAAGTTTAAATAAATTCACCGTATTTTAAAATAAAATCATGTAATCCTACCTCCAAATGCTGAAAAGTGAACATTTTATTAATAATCTCGCTTTCAAAAAGTGTGTCTCCAGGTCCCTCGGTATATTCCATCACTTCCTGGGTGAACTGTATTTACACTTCGCAATAAAAGTACCTTGTCGATGCACAACTTGGACTTTGTACTGAACAATGCAGCACCACGGCAGACCAATAGCATGCTTCCCGGTTGGTCGTCGCATGAAAAAGCACCTTTTGTACATAGTGCCCTCTTAAGCCGACAAGCAATTTTTTCATAGGTGAAATCACTGTCGCAGAATCGGCACTTATGACAATCAGGAAGTGATAATGCCGGTCGCAGCTGCATAATTGTTGAGGTCAAGGGTAGGCCTTCGTAGTCGCAATTAATCTTTGTGATACGAAGAGAGAAAGCTTCCAAATCGATGTTCACCTCACGGTGTCAGAATGTCAACTGTCTTTTTGCTTTATAAATATGGTTGTACATATACCCTCTCCCATCACTCGTAAAATGCAATCCGACGTTTTCTAAGACCTATAGAAAATTCAAATTGTTTTAATAGTTTAGGGCTTCGAACTCGGTTCCCTACACCATACATAAGAGTTACACATTGCTTAAAAATTTGTACATGTTGCACTTGAATACTAAACAGTTCATGAACTGTGATAATAAGCTTAGAAAACTTGCCCTATTAATAGAATTACAAACCGTTAAGTTCATTCCGACTTAGGAATAATTATTACCAACATTACATTTCACCTTTTTTATATATCCCTGTCATCATACAGTAATATCATAAAATATTTTTTCTAAGTCAGACATAAAATTTCTATTTCTACAGTTTCGGGCAGGTCCTACGCCACACCTAATCGATAGATATTGCTTATATGTAAGTATAACATATGTGTATAAGAACGTAAACAGGCAGAAAATCACATATAATGTTCGCTAAAAATGGCCCAATGCCCAGGTCGGTATTCCACCTATACCATGTTTATTCTTTGTTAAAAAAGTTGTCAAACAGCCAATTTTTTATGTTTCATGGACCATACATTTATTCCAAATTTATTCCAGCCATTTGTAATAAAGTGTCACTGAGGTGGTTCTTCCATGGTAAGGCAAAAGTATTCTTTCTCTCATTCTTGATTATTATCAACAGAAGAATTTTTTCCTAATAAATATTTTTTTAGGTGCTCTGAACAAAAATTACAAATGGCATGTTTCTGTAATATTGCAAACCATTACATGTTTAGTTACTTGGCAGACATATATTTTTATAAGCACATCAGCTGTCTAAAGATCTAGACGAATTAATTTTTAAAGACGAGGTTTATAGGCCGTAAAATTGCAATAATTGATACGTTAAGGCTCGTAGAACATTTACAATGAGGGAGTTCTGGACTGAATTTTATGGCTATGAGGTGTAACGGTATTTTACATGTTTCTTGTCTTGCATAGTTTTTCACCACTACACCCATATAATTGCAGTGGATATTACGATCTGTTAGCAGTTGTTTGTTGCGACACTAATGGTGTTGCCTATAGTCCGTTCATTGTTACTTACAAATTTTCTGACGCCCTGCTAATGATATACTTTCATGCAAACAAAACTTAGAAAATTATGTCAAAGTGATAACGATCCGAATTCATGCACACACTGTTTAATAATATTCTACCAACAAACTATAAAATGCACAAAATGATACTACAAACAACATATATTTTTACTAACCATTTTCTCAATTTACATGGGATTTGTGTAATGGGATAGGCCTGCAGAAATGAATTAAGTATAGAATATTTTTTAACACACATACCCTTCCTGTTCGAGTATTTCATTATTACGAAAATATTGACCGATAATTAAGTTTCTCAATGATCACCCATATTGATAGTTATTATTACGATTGCATTTTAGAGTGCATTTGGTGGTAACTTGTAGATTATAAAATATCATATTTGTGAATATAAATTTGTTGTGCCAAAGAAAATCTAATGCATTACCGGTTCTGTGTGATATGTACGTGTGTGTGTGTTTTGGCACGGTTATGCGTGTATTATAAGCTTTCATTTCCTACATAAGCATAATTGAATTTTTTTTTTGAGTCAGGCATCTGTACATATAACCTCGGAAGGGTCACGTCTGCAGCTAATGTTGACGCTGCCACACCTTTCCTCCTCAGGCCACCATGGGCCGGCCGCGACACTTCAGTTACACCCAAATAGCTGAACGCAGGTACCTTGCACAGTCTGCGTGTCTGTTCATGCAAACCAACTAAACCTTGTCTACTACCGACATATAATTCAATATCTGTAGCTCGCGTTTCTACGTTATGTGGTGTTAAACATTCTAATAATGTATTTTTACACCAGCCAATCGGATCATTGTTCCCACCTACAACATATTTTTTTTTATGTTTCCTGCCATCACCTTCCCTGTCGTTAAGATGGGTGTTTTCATAACAGCAGCATTATTCATTCTATAATAGCAAATACTAGTGAAACACGTTGAGCTTGGTGAACCATTACACTTCACTTTCACGTCATAGCTCGGTTGTAAAACAGTGGATTTTCAGTTAAGCTGTGTTTAATGTCAGTGTTGCGACATTTTTTGACAGTCGGCAATATATCACATATGCAGTTCAATTATGCACATTTTAGCTAGAAATGAGATGTATTATTCATTAGCGAATTTTAATACACTGATAAAAATGAAAATTCATATCGCTCATTAGTAATTGACTTCTGTTTTCTTTCGCATTAGAATAAACCTAATTTCATTAGTTAATTTAAACATGCACTTAAAACACGGCTACAAGGCTGCATAGCAGCTGACATGCGATCTCGGTCAGTTAGCGTGCACTTGTCTAGAAGGTAATTTATTTGAGACACATTTATTTAAGTTTTCACAAAGGTATTATAACTTTTTTAATCATTGTTTCAATTTTTTTTAGATTTTTAAGATTTTTCTAGGTTTTTCTTGATTGGGTGGTTGTGCGGTGGTAAGGGTGGGAGATGTTTTTCGTGATGCTTTGGAGCCTCATGTGTGGTACACTAGAAGTAATCGGAGCCTTTTGGATGGTGGGCCAGAAGTAATAACAAGCCTGATCGGTGGTGAGCTAGAAGCAATAGGCCAGCCTTCCAAATGTAAAAAAATGGCTTATTTTTGCAAGAAGTGGCTGAAAACAGGCTTGCTATTATAATTCTGGCACGTGGTTTCTTTAAGGAAAAAGGCAAATTTTAAGTGAAAAAGACCGATTTTTGGGGTAAAACAAGAGATTTTGAGAGAGAAATGGCAGATAACCGACCAAAATGATGGAGCAGGATGTCGGGAATCCAATATGGCGGCATACTGGCTACCAAGATGGAGGTATATTGGCTACGAAGATGCTGGTGTACTGACTACCAAGGTGGCGACATATTATCAAGATGTCGATATATTGTCTACTAATATGGCAGATCAAAGATTGCAGTCACATGACCGGAATGACATAGTAGGAAGTCGGGGATCCAGCGGTCGTGGCCTGGCGCCTATCCCGGATCCAGTTGTAACAGAATCAGTATACCCCATTTACTAACCAAATATAAGCACAACTTATTCGACTACCTTTCTATTTACTGCTTCGCGAGCGCGTACTACACGAAGAATCTACTCATTTCCTCTCTCAAACGATTCCTTAATACACCACATTAATGTTTCTGCTCTTAGATGCTAGGATTACCAGTTGCTATGGGTAGTTCACGATAAAGTGAGCACTCTTAAAATCAATATATGAAATAATAACTGCCCATAACTGCATATACACACTAAACGTAAGCAATGACTGCAATACTCACAGTTCAGTTGGCAGCAAACATCGAGAAGTTCTTTCATTTTTTTACGTATTGTTAGTCGTAAAGTTAAAATTTGTTGCCACCTGCAGTTGAGTTTCTTTTTATTGCATACAAATGAGAATACAATTAGGTATGATTGTAACGCATTAATTTTTATAATTCTTTCACCTGGCTAACGCAACGATCCAGTTAGCTGGTTCATTGTTTGGTTTTTTTCTCTTTCGTTCACGCTCGTGTGTTAACAAATTAACATTTCGTGACCAACGTTATTTTCTGTGGCAGGCTGTAAGAACTGAAAAATTCATTTACGTAATAAATAAAACATTTAATATATATTTTCAGGGAAGTGGCATTATTTGTTATTGTTTCCTGCTGTATTTCCATGTAGTTTCTTGTTCCAGAAATTCTTGAAAATTCATAAAATATGTATGCAGACCTTGAAAATGTGAAACTTCATTGAATTTAAGACGTTATAAATTTTGAACCTCGAATTATTTTGAAGAAACTTCGGAGGTGTGTTTTTTATATCTGTGATCTTTGTTAAAATTCTGAACGCTTAAATAAATGTGCGTGTGTTATTTAGTATTTACGGGATTCTCAGGTTACGAATTAAGACTTCAGCAGGTATTTCACTGTTTTGAAACAATAGCGCCATAAAAAAATTTTAAAATCTACGTGAAACATCCCTTGAGTGTTAAGACGTTGAAATAGTACTACAACGTTTGTCCGAACGGTTTAACTTGTATGAGCCGATGTATGAAACAGTAAGTACCCACGAATAGACTAAGTATTTTGGGGCAAAATTAGATTCTGCATTAAATGTGTAGATGCAGTTTGATGAAATACATTTTCATTAGCTAGGTGTTATGTTCTTCGTATTCTACATCGGTTGTATCGATATGGACGTAACTTCGTCCATATCAGTGCAGGCATTTGAATTGTATAAAAGAAAAGTGAGGTTTTTCGTAAGTATAGCAGTAGGCATTAGCTCATGATAGTGTTAAGTGCTTTAAAACTGTGTGGCTGGACGAATTATCACAACAATTGCATTGAGTGACAAATATAACTCTGTAAGGAAGCTGTAATAACGTGGATCATTTTGGTTTGTCTATTTAGTTTCATGACATAATGAAAATTAATTTCAAAGCAACGTCCGCCATTTGCTTTTGAGTAGATTTGTTGTAAAATATTGCTTTCTGAGGTATTTATTCATTGTAAATTCTACCCGCAAATGTTGTTCAACATAATTTTTAGGTATTTTAACGATTGTTTAAGGCACGTTGTCTTCTTATGCTGACCATGAAGCGTGCCTTATGAGTATGAAACGTACATAGAAACAATTAATATTTTCAAATTTTCGACATGTCTTGGCGTTGTTTTTATAACGGAAAGAAGAATAAAGTTTAACACTTCTGCTATTCTGTTGACAACCTTAACCAAATATATTTTCTTATGACTTTGAAAGTACTGGCAATAGTTTAAGACATTCATTTGAATGTGAACAGATAAATAATCTTGAACATCAGTCAATATTTGCATACCCATATTTACTCAGATAATCACGTACATTGTTGTTTACTTAATGAGTATGCAGTTGATATACGAGCAAGCTGAAGTGAACACTAACTGAAGTTACATGCGAGTGTTGAGTTTGATAGGTGCGCTGAATGACATGCAACCAGCGGAATAAAAGTAAAAAGTTAGCAGGTACTTGGAAAGTGCTCACTTTATCGTGAAAAGCCCTAAGGCGAGCTCACTCTGGAGCAGTCTTGGATCAAGGGTCTTGAGTATTGAGTCAAAGGTCTTGAGTCTTGAGTGAAAAGTTTTGAGTCTTGAGTATTGTTTCAAGGGACTTGTGTTAAGAGCCTTGGGTCGAGTGTCTTGAGTCCTGAGTCTTGGGCTTGATACTTTGGTCTTGGTTCTTGGATCAAGGGTCTTGATTAAATGGCCTTGAGTCAAGTGTCAATGGTTATATGGAAACTTGTTGAAATTTTTTGGGAAGGTTTTTTTGGAATTTTTTGGTTTTATGGTCAATTGTCATTGGGTCAAGGTACAAGGTCACCAGTCAAGATCGTCGACATCTAACATGGCTGGCGAGATAGGCACTGGCAGACCTGGCAAGAGCCTTATTTTGTATTTTTTTTTTGTTTTTCAGGTTCAAGGTCATTCAAGTACACGGGCATGTGGACAAGGTCAAGGTCACAGGTCAAGATTGAGGACACCCAGCTACAATATGGTGGTCGGGTGACGACACAATATGGTGGCCGCTTGGCACCGGCGTTGGTGCCAGGGGCCAGTTTAGTCCCATTTAAAATACATAGTCGCAGACTTCCCATAATCATTCTATTATCCACATTCTCCAAAAAAATGCTCTGGAGTTACCATTAGTAAGCGAGTGTAGTAAATGTCTTCCCTACAAGACTTCTGTGGGAGCATATTTGTGAACACTGTGTACAACATTATTACAACATAGGATAAGCAAATATAACACGTCATTCCAAAGATGATGAGTATCGGACATAAAATTATGTGAGGAAATGTTAATATTATTGTTAACACGTTCAATTAAATTCGCCTGAGTGTGGCACGTGGTGGTATGTATCATCTTTACCTCCAATCAAATTTAAATATCAATATTCATGAGAAAGATAATTCATAGCACCATCGGTCTCTACAAAAATGGGTAATTAAGGGTGAAAATAAACAGAATTTACTGAAACTGTCTATGGCGACAACGTCCTATACGTATCTAGAGGTACTTCTGGTAACGGACCGATTATATCTAAATACACTCTCTCCTATGGATACGCCACTACAGTACATGCAAATGGTGCTTCCAGTATATGGATTTTTGTTTAGCATGTTGGAATGCATCGCAACAGAACACATGTGACAACGAATCGGCAACTTAGTTTTCTGTTCCATCCATATGCTGCACAGTAATTTCAAAAATGCGCGAAACGAAATAATTACAGAGCCAAACGACCAGTTCGCTTATGAGATTTTAAAACATCGCAATGCTTTGTCAACCACAAATAAACTGAACGGAGCATGATCTAAATATTCTGAAAACCGTTCCAACGCCCATATAAAGCTGAGACATTCAATTTCATAAATAGTACCTATACTATTATGATAGTACGTTTGAGAGGCGTAACCGAGTCTGTGAGGAATAGAGGTCTTAGTAAAAATAAGAGAACAAAATAGTTTTCTTATTTTTTCACACTGCTATTATTTATCGCAAGAATCCGTCTATCACCACTATTAAAATTTTTATTTCTCAGTGGAAAAAATCTTTTATTTCTATTTTTACTCTAATTATCTTCCATCCTAATGTCTCTGTTTTGGTAAAATCAATTAACTCATACTCATCATTAACACATTTTTAGTCTGTCTGC
This sequence comes from Dryococelus australis, assembly GCA_029891345.1. NCBI lineage: Eukaryota > Metazoa > Arthropoda > Insecta > Phasmatodea > Phasmatidae > Dryococelus > Dryococelus australis. The sequence goes on along the minus strand of CM056994.1, from coordinate 173,745,063 downwards.
TGCCATCATTTGTAACGTCTTTCACTCAAGTATCCGGTCGGAAAGTCCACCCTGCCAGTCTTTCCCATAACTGCTCAGATTGTCCTCCCGCTGGTCACTTCCGGTGTTACTCGTTTCTCTTATAGCTCGTCGTCTCTCGTTTACCGTCACACGATCACCCAGACTTCCGATGCTCTTAAACTCTCGGCTCAGAGAATCGACGCACTTTTATAGAAGCTGGCCTTGACCTTTAAGGTTCGCCGCACCCCAAGTCACACCGAGAGAAACTAGTGCATTAAATCACTAGAAAATTCTTCAGTGATATCTCAAAGACACCCAGGTCGGAAGCAGTACATGCCCTGATAGGCATAAGAGGTACGCTTTGTTAACATTTGTTTATGAAAAGCTGCTACATCTCCAGTTGCAACTGATAGCGCTCGAACGTTCCATAAATCATCCATGCCTCGCACACTCACAGAGTGGCCGTTTATAACAATGTCCCCTCCTCAAGTCTGTTCGTACCGAACAGATCTTACAGCATCCGGACCTTCGCATTGTGCCAGTCTGACGATATCGACAACCTTTATATTCACCCAAGAGCCCTGAAGACAAATCCGCAAAACGACACCATTGATTTTTTCAGAATCCTGCAGGGGCGTCCCAAATTTCTGTAGCTTCGGGCAGAATTTATTTCGCTTCTGTGGGTTCTATAGCAACACCAGTTGTCCTTCAAAAACTTTGCCCAACATTCGAATATCGTACTGTGTCATCATCCTGTCTATTTATTCTGATGTGCTGTCGAGCAAAATAATGATTACTAACTAGTCTCTTACTTAATTCACTGGCATAGTCGAGGGTTACAGCTTCCTTTTCTGTCGGTCATCCAAACAGTGGGTTACTAGAAAGGCGTATCTATCTTCCAGTCAGCATCCTTAATGGTGTTACCCTCGTGGACTCAAACTACCGAGTAGTAAGAAAGGAAAAATAATGACAACATTGAAACCCATTCCTTTGGGTGTACTGCCACAAAGTTCCGATCAGGGAACTGTTCCATTCGACAGGGGGTGTAAGGCTGTAATACTGTTATTTTACTCCCCGAAATCTTTGTTACCTCCTGGAACACAGCGTTTTAAATGTTTCTTCCCTGATCGGAAAGGAGTTCTAGTGTTGCCCCAAACCTCTAGAAGACATGCTCCATAAGTGCATCTGCCCCAGTGCATGCTTTTTGGTTCAGGAGAGGAATGTCTTCAGGCCACTCAGTAAAATATTATTGGGCCTCCATTAGATAACAATTACCTCTTGCTGTGGCAGGCAAGGGACCCAGAATATATGATGCAATCCTTTCGAATGGAGATCCAACATCGCATTTCTGTGATATGATCATATCTCTTGGTCCTTGGGCCATTTCTTGCAGTGCAGTTGGCACAATTTCTCGAAATCTTCCTAACAATGGCACCAGCAGAATCTCTGTCTAGATCTGTATAAGACCCTCTACAGGGTCTTATAAACACCAAAGTGCCCAAAGGATGCTACATTTTGTAATTCATTTAAGACTTCGGGAACTCTGGATTCTGGAAGTACCAACTGTAACCGTGTGTATTTTCCATCATTAATGTTCCAATTTCTGTAAAGTAAGCCATTCTTCCTCAGTTGGAGTGACCTATCAAAATATAAAGAATCTAGTAATATTGTTCTCTGTAATCTCGGCGATTCACCTCACTTTTCTTCCTGGTGCTCGCTATAACGACAGAAAAGCATGCATTGCCTTCTAGAAAGTGCATCTGCATTGATGCGAAGGTGTCCTGATCTGAGCAATATTTCAAAGTCGTCTTCTAGTAGATGATGTGTACATCGGGCTGTTTGACCTTCGGGATTCTTGAAATTTAGTATAAAGCAAAAAGCAGCATGATCAGTTCTCAGAATGAAATGTTTACCAAAAGGTTATAGGTGGATGTGTGAAAATGCCTTCATCATGGCCAGATACTCACTGCATGTGACACAGTATTCTCTCAGTCTTCTGCAATAACTTACTGAAATAATACAGTGTTCTTTCCTGCCGATCCTAAATGTGAGATAACACAGCACATATACCTAGATCAAAAGCATCACAGTCTCAAATAAACATGCCCTCACATTTCAGAAAACCCCGGACCAGAGGATGTATATCATTCTTATACTCAGTCAGTCCATGTAGTGTTTTGGCGATTATGGCGAACTCAGGTACAAATCGATGGTAATAAGTTCATAATCCCAGTTACCCCCGCACTTCACTTTTCACAGTTGGTGTTGGCTAATTTCTTATTGGTTTGGTATTCTCATGGTCTGCTCCAATTCCATTTGCCGACACTACATTTCCCAAGAAATAAATTATTTTCGAACAAGTGGCACTTCTTAGGAACTAGTTTCAAGTTGACTGCGGAAACTTTGTGGAATACAAAATATAATCATGATAGGTGCTCTTTAAATGTCCTTACTTTCAAAAAATGTAGTCAAGGAAAAATTGACAGATATCTAAAGCCAGTAATTTTTTTCCATTGGGCAGTCTAAGGTAGCAGCGGTAATGTGCAGCCCAAAATGCTTAACCTTAAAATGCTAGGTTCCTTCCCTTGGGCGAAAATGCAGTCTTCTCTTGGTCATCTGGGGCAATCTCACATTGCCTGCCCCAACTTTTCATTTCCAAAGAAGAAAATCATTGTGAACCTGCTAGGCTGTTAAATGTGTCATCTATATTTGGAAGTGGATAGGAGTCTTTCCTGTCACATTATTAAACTAGCCATAATCTATGCAAAATCTCTGAGCCATCTTTCTTCTTAGCAAGTAAAATGGTTGACAACCACGGACTTACCGATGGTTCTATAACATATCACCTCCTCATTTCCTTTCACTTTCCCTCAACTGCCTCATGCGAAGCTAGTGACAGTCGCCATTGTAGCTGCATTATGGGCCAGATAATTCCTGTATGAATGTGGTGGTAGGTCAAGTTGGTTCTTCCGAGGTAATTTGGTCAACACAGGAAGGAATTCCTATTTACCTTCTTATTTCTGTGAAGTGGTTCAGTGACAGTCTTCTCCTGATGCCAGTTAAGTATATTTCTCACTTACACTAGCAGTTCATCCAGTATTTCTGGTAGAGGACATTCTACATGTTTTGGTCTTGAATCCTGTTTGTGACCTATTTGCGATCACCTATCGTAGCCACTCCTAGAGACGAATTGCCTTATCAGACAAATGTACAATTCTAATTAAAAATCTGTCAAAATTATAAGAGGCCAAAGTTCTTACTACAACTAATTTACATGGCAGGATTCTAACATTCTCGGTTGCCTCAATTAGACCCAAACGCCTAACCAACTTTCCTTGGCATCTGCCTGTAATGACAATTTCACTAGAAGCGGGCAACTCATTGGGTTGACAACAAACTACAGGGCTGTAGATTTGCGAGGATAAATCATGCATTGTTGATGCCACCCACTCTGTACTGCCTACCCACAGTACACCCAGTCGATTTTCGATACAGCATCCCAGCCTATGTAGTACATTAATTCCCAAAATTACATTAATCTTCTTTTTCTGCTATGTAAATGTTTTGCTCTATACTAATGTCACCAAGTTTCAATGTCCCTTACGTCATACCTCTTAATATTGTGGTCTCTTCTGTTACTGTAGTCAAAGAGCTTCGTTCAATTCTGTCGTCCAGCGAGGATGTCTGCTCTTACTACTGTTATGGTCGCCATAGTGTCGACGACCATCTGTTAATCAACATTATTCAGACTCCCCTACACGAATATTGCATCCCAATGTTTTTTAACTGACCATATATGAAAGAACATTGGGGTATTCCCTCCAGCAGTCACCGACCTACGACCCTTAAGATTGGTGTTTAGAAGTTTTCCGAATGTGTTGTTTCTCACCTGTCTCTCACTGCCTCTTTCCTCGCAGCTTCTTTTCACGCTGCCTCTTTTCTCGCTGCTGTTTCTGCTGCTGTTGTGGCCAATGAGTTCTTGGGTGCCAGGCTGTCCACATGACCTACACATAGGCCGTATATGTGGAGGAAATTGAGGCTCTGTAGCACTGACCCTGGAAACAATTACCCTCCTATTCATCTGCATCTCCTTCAGTGTCTTCTTTATACGTTTTTTGTCTTCTTTCAGCATCACTGCCTGTACCTGAATTCGGGGTGCGGTACTCTATCTTGCTGACTCCACCTCCAGTTCTTGGGCCGGGGCCTACTCCATGCCGTGGGGTGCAGCCAAATGTACAGCTTGCTGTACCTCTGAGTCAGTGATGGCATTGATGAAGAAGCCGACTGCGATATTTTCGCGTGCCTCCTCGAAGCACCCTTCCAGAGATAGTTGAGGCAGCCGCACAATGTCTTGTCATTGCTCTTGCAGTGGCTTCCCTGTTCGCTGGGAGCGACTGTGCAGTGTGCCCATGTACGGGCATAAGGCTATATAATAAATCCACTTCATTATAAAATAAAGCAGGCAGTCATTGGTAAGAGAAAAACACAGAGCAACCACAAACACACCCATAAATGTTGTTCATAACAATAATGAAATATCAGCTAAGGACTGTGCAACAAACAACAAATAAAAAAGTAAGTGGTACACAACACCTAATTAACCAATAATGTTGGTTGGTTTCACATGGTACAAAAAGGAAAAATTATATAAAATACAACTACTAAACTTACTTGAATTATACAATAAAATGTGGGATCACAGGTAAACTCATTAAGTGATAAATAAATGAAAACATGTAAATTGCGATAGTGTGTTACTTAATTCTTTTGTTTTATTAAATATTAAAATGCAAGAGAGAAAGTTGAAAGAGTAGCTACAGATGGCAAAGAAAAATTTGCAAACACCGCAATATGTACCTTGTTATACGACAGACACTTGCAGGAAACAAGGCCTGTAAGCTTCCCCCAAGATTAAAGCAGTGTTAAAAGTACAATCAAACTGAGTTGAAATCAAACTTGCAACAAAAATATTACAATCATAAAATATTAACTAACAATAATAAAATGGCCTGAAATAAATAAATAAATTGATTTATACGGCCATATAAAGCAAATGTTAAAATATACAAAACATTTACCAATACAAAACCTGGGATAAATATCTGACAACTAGAATTCAACCTGTAATTAAATTAATCTTTAGATAGTTCAAATGGAGAATAATATATTATTTACTGCAATAATTAAAATAATAAAAATAGCACGATATTTAATAACAATATTTACGTTAATAGTAAATTATTTAAATACTGAAAATTATATTCTCAAAACAGTTAAAAAATAGTTCACAGCAGTTACACGATAATATAATAGTAGTGATGTGTTTTAAAATGCACAAACTACTGCTCTCAAAGGAGACACAGGGGTAAAACAAAATTTGATATAGCACACAATAGATAACAAGTTAAGACAAAAAACTTTAACCAAAGAAAAGTTAGCATGAGCAATTTGTAGATATTAACATGGCAAGAAATAAAGATACCAAGACTTTTGCTAAAACGAAAGGTAGCTTGCAAATGTTGTAAGGAATGAGAGAACAGTAATGGGGGTACAAGTGCCCAGGACAACCATTCAGAAACACAAACGAGTCAAAACAACATCTAGGAGTGACTCGACAACAAATGATTAAATTGGGTTTCAAGAACTTACCACGACCCCAAACAATGGATAAGGTCTAGTGTCAAAGAGCAAAACAAACGTGTTGTATCACATACCACAAACACGACTCCAAAAAAAAGACACAAACAAAAGGACAAAACCCAAACTGATGCTGGCACAAAGCAAGAAAATGTTCTGAAGCCACTAGCTAAGCTAGTAACTAGTTATGCACTAAAACTTGATGACAAGTAACAACTAAAAACTCACTTTCTAAACAGCTAAAATTATTTTACACAAACAATCAAAACAAAATATAATTGACTAAGTAGACAAAAAATTTTACTTAGTATTAAATTAACTTAGTGCCGTGGGTTTCTTTTATATTTTTATAGCACACAAACAGAAATAAACCTCAAAAAATTCTAATCAGTGTGTTATCAGTCCACTGTCTAAATCAAGTCAAAGGCCAAGAAGAATATCAGCTGCCCAGACAAATAAATAATAAAAATTTACAGGAAACAATCTACAGCTAGGGTTTGCAGCTCCTAGATTTCAAGAACACAAAAAATTTGCTTAGAAGTTGGAAAATGTAACCTTTTTATGTGAGAGACGTGAGGTCTTGTAATATATTTTTCAGAACTGGGATTAGCAAGAGTATCAGTGAATGGCATTAGAAAACTTTCGATTTAGAAAGGACCAGTCCAGCAGAAAGAAAGTTTAGCCATTTTCTTGTCAACTGCTTTGCTGACATTACGGGCTTTACATAAGTCACCAACACAAAATCGATTGTCAATTTTATTTTGTCAATCTCGATATGGCTCTTGAAATGAGCACTTTTAAATTTTTGAAGGCAGTTGCCCATAAATGAGGCTTGTGCATGGGATTTCCCAGTAACAAAGATTAGAAGGGCTAATCTTATGGGACTCTTGCTTGGCAAAGTAGAAAGCAATTTGTAACTAATGATAATTTTTATCCCAATTCGTATTTTCCATCGTATGATGAAGGCACACCATAATTTTGAAATACACTTTTCAGCAAAGCTAGAACAATAAACACAGCTCCAGACTTTCTCATGGTAACTAAACATACAAATTTGCAAAATGCATTAACACAAACTAATAACATATTATTGCCTGATTAATTTCTTGGAAATGGGGCAACAAATTAAAAGAAAAACTTTTGCATGTGTTTTTTGGCAACATCTAAAGATAGAAGGCCCAGGTGTGCGTATTAATCAATCTTTCTCAAAGCACACAATTTAAAGCATTTAACTCGTTCTGAAATTTCATCCTACATGCCTTTCCACATGCAATGTTTAGGAATAACCTGAATGGTTTTGTGTCTCCCTAAATGGGCGCCTAGATAATGATGAATGAAAATAATTAAAAAACCAAGGATTTTAGATCAGCAGACAACAAACCATGTTTTTCATTATTATGGGATTCACAACATAGAATACCTTTAGACAGAAAGCATCGTAATTGTTCAACACCAGATTTTAATTTTTTAGTAATTTCATTCAGTTCATCATCTTTTTCTTGATGCTCTTTGTTATCAATAAACATCAAAGGAAACTGCCAATCCATTGCAATTTGGAAGATCTTGAGGTCCATCACTAGTTTTGGACTCACCGAACATGAGAGAGAGCATCAGTTAACACATGTCGTGTAACTTTAATATTTTGCACCCTAAATTTACAAGATGAGATCATAACAACCCGATGGACAATTTTCCCAGTTGGCGTGGATGGGCCAAAAGCAACAACACCTGATTATCAGTTTCCAGAAGGAATCTTGTATATTCTAAAAACTGTCGAAATTTTTCAATACCAAATTCAACTGCTAAGCATTCTAATTCGTAAAAATATGATTTTCTCTACTGGGGTGTGAGGCTATGGGATGCAAAGGAAATAGGTTGGCGAAAGTCATCAAATTCCTCTCACAAAACAGCTCCTATAGCTGAGCTCGAATCATCAGTATGCAGAATGAGCTCTTTAGAGAAATCTGGCATCCTAAGAACAGAAAGGTTCATACTGTCATTCTTCAGGGCCTCAAAAAGATTTCCATTGTTCCTCTTCCTATACAAATTTTACAGATTTTTTTTCACAGCACGTTAATTGGAGCAGTATTCTCAGCAAGTTTAGGGATACATTTTCCAAAAGCTGCAACATTCCAATAAAACAGGCAGTGGCCATAACGTCCCAAGTCTAGGGAAAATCACGAATATATCTAGTCCACGCAGGATCAATGGAAACTATTTGAGAAGAAATTCTGTGGCTGAGAAAAGAGTTTTCCTGAACAGAACACTTAACATTGCTAAGGTTAACCATTAAACCTGCTTTTACCAATCACGATAGAACTTCCTTCAGGTTAGCAGAGTGTTGTTTAAAATACCCAGAACACATCACATGGTTATCCAGATAGTTGTATACATACTTAAATTTTCCATCATATAAAATTTTGCTCAAAAGACACTTGAGCACTTGGGTAGCAGTGGCCAAACCAAAAGGCAGACAGGTAAACAGGTAAAGATTGCGGGGAACACCAATACTAGTTAAGGGTTTGGACTGTTTTGATAATGGAATTTGGTGGTATGCCACATTAAGATCAATAGGGGTGTAACATTTAGATTTGTAAAATTAATTGAAGGCCGAATGATGGTCTGGAAGAGGGACTGACTGAATTTCTTATTTTTTAAATTAATTTGGAGGAAATCTATAGCCATTATATGATTACAGTTTGTTTTTTAAACCAAAAAGGTCGGACTTGCATTCTGTGAAGTGGAGGGCATTATAATTCCTGAACCTGTTTCCTTAAAATGTCAATTTTAGGTGCAGCTATGCGATATGGATGGTTGGTGACATAATCCTTGTCCACAAGATTTATTTCATACTCTTCTGCAGTGAGACTTTAGGAAAATGTTTAAAAATTTTCTTTATGGAAAATTGCTGTGTGGGTACCAAATGTGCAAAAGGGTCAACAAGTGAATTTCACTCAAAACTAATTTCAGAAGAAAATCCTCTTTCATCTGAAATTTTGTAGTTAGCAAATAATTTTCTGCTGGAGAAAATGAAAGAAAATATGTTGTGCCTGAATATCCAAAACAAGTCGTGTGGATGCCATGAAATCAGCTCCTAAAATAAAGGAGGAACCCAGATTTTTTTTAAATTTAGCAATTGTGCATCGAAGTAAAATGTCCTATTTTTAATTTAAAATGTGCACCAGACAAAATGAGCTAAACTTCACTAAAAGCTGTGTAACACAGAATTTCACAAGAGTCAACCGACTTTACTAACTTTAACTCCATTAATTGGTCGAACGTTTACCAGAAATGGAAGTGCACGCAGATCCTGAGTCTACAAGAGCATGAAAATACAAAGGTCCCAGATTCACTTCAACGTGAGGGGTAGCAAATTTTTCTACTCCCACTAAATTTGGAAAATTGACTTGATAAGCCATACTCTAGTTTTTTACGTCACAGGGGTTATAGCAACCAAACAGACGTTAAAAACAGTGACAAAGATTTACAGATTGTACTAAGGAAGTACTGATTTTGCGAATTGGCAAAGTTGCCAGTTTGGTGGGAATGAACGCTCACATTTCGTCTCCGTGGGACTTGTTTTTGGCCTGAAGTTTGTGGTATTTAGGAATAACGAGACTATGTTGCTTACGATATTAGTATTAGTAATGTTACAAGGTGAACATCCGTAGTGGCACTATTAACATTAGATACCTCAGGTGAATTGCAACATCTACAGCATTGGTATAAGGATAATGTGTCTTTTCCTTTTTATCTAAACTAGGGTCTGATTTCTTAGGTTATTTGCCCTGTCCAAAATATTTGTCACATTTTTGATCAACATAAATAATATTTTGTTAGTGTATGCAAACTCTGCCTAATTCCACAAAATAGTTGGGATTACCACAATCACCATACAGGAGTGCTCACGAGGCTCAAGACATTCCATGATGGTGTTGACAATGTCACTTTCAGATAACTTTCAGATAAGGACAAGCGCAAAACAACGGCAGCCTCTTTAATACCACTGACATACACAGATACAGACTAATTGGGCTCTTGTAATCTGTTAAACATTTTCTGACATAAGAATGCCGACAATCTGTATGGGATGAAGTAATGAAGGATGTCTACATGGTAATCATCAAAGGTGGAGTGTTTACAAATGGCTAGTCTGGTTATTTCAATCAAAGGACCCTGCGTAAAGTGATAAATTATTTTCAAATGTTGGATTTCTGGCACTGTTTTACTCTGGTGTAATTTCACTATGACTTTTAGGAATTCCAACATTTTCGGGACTAGCAAACCGTCGGTGGCCAGGAAATCATGCAACATTCTTTTAAAGGGATGTGTAATTTTGACAAAAGGGGTTGACATTAAATTTTGTCCAGTTGGCACTACTGCAGCTTGCATGAGTGGCGTGGTAATGAAACAGTATTAACAAGTGGGGTGGATGATGTGGCTGGGATGAGAGGAGGAACAGAGGGTGAAAGTAAATATACGAAACAGTGCTGGAAGTGGAAGGGTTACCAACTAGGTTATCGTGGACAGGTGTTGGAATTAAAATGGTGGTGGACCGAGCTCAGATATTAAGAGTGGCCAAATGTTCAGCAACTGTAGTTGTGAGAGCATCAATTGAAGCCTTTTGAGAATCATTGGTTACCAAACAACACACAGTCTCAAACAAGGATTGCGCCAGAGCGACAATATTTTTCAGGGACTGATCCTGCGCTTCAGTATGGTGTGCACACTTGGTAGACAATTATGGTCTCGATTATTTAGATGTGTAAGCCTTTGCTTGAATCTAGTATACTTTGAAGGACTGGAGTCATTTTCCACATTATCACACATTTCCCCAAGGGTAGTGATTTTAGAAGAACAAATACGATACACAGAATCAGGATTAAGATTGGAAACATTATCTAAATCAGTAGGAGTATCGGTATTGAGAGCAGACCGTAAGGTGCTTCTACATGACATGACAGTGTTTCCGGGTGGTTGGACAACTCTAACGGTGGATTCATAGAGTACTTCATCTTTATGTAGATACTCTCACACAAAGGTAGACATGGCGAACAAAATAACTAATGACACACAAACAAAAAAAAAGAAATGAAGCTCAAAAGGGAACAGAGAAAAATGTCTTATATTAATTAACCTTAAAATACATACACTGTGTGTTTATGTGCGTGTCTTTAAAAACACCAAAAAAAAAAAATCCCAAAGGCAAATAAAGAGAAAAAAACACAACATGCTTAAACAATGCATGCACATAGATACATACTCGTACACAAACTCAAGCTACTGCAACCAAACTTGTATCGACGTTTGGGCTACCTGTACTCAAAAGTTAGAAAAGCGGTAGTGAACATAACCCAAAACATGCCAAAAATATAAAACTCCGAGGATCTAGTTGCGTAAGTGTGATCTCAAGCGAATACTAAAAACAACTTAGCCGAACCAAAATTCTCCACTCCATCACCCATTACACACCCATAACAATAAAGAGAAAATTGTTATACAATGATACAACATTAATGCATTTTTTTTAAAGAGAGAGTGAGGTAAATTTTTATATGTAATATTAAAGGCTTAAAGTAAGGTGACCAAACTTCTTAACTTAGCTTCGGGGTTGTTTTCAATAAATATTAAATTCCTTTTATAAACAACACAACAACCAACTGATAATATCACAGGTAATGCACTTATTGGTAAATGTTTTATATCTTTAAATAATACCTTTCATAATTCAATTTTTTAATACCAATGTTACTTTTATATTCGGATCCCAACAGTTAAGAAAACGATAAGATTTTTCAGGTTATGCAACGCATGTTAATCGTTTTGATTAATTGAAAAAAGAATCATTATAATGATAAAAAAGTTACAGTTAGGTTACATACCTAAAATTATAAAATATTTTGAACAAAATTTTTGAAAATTTAGCTGTGGCGACAATCAACCAGATTCATACACATTCAAAAAATTCCAAAAATACCTGCGGCAGGACTGTCCTGGATCGAAGCCCATATTGGATCATTCCCCTTTCCTACGTCGGCTAGAAGTTACAGCATCATGAATACGCGAGGTGGCATGAAGGAAAACATCGCCACGCCTCGGCAGAAAGGTCGTACTACGATCTCAGGCAGACATAATTGCAGCCCACAAGTCCGACCTCTATAAAAACACAACTAATATAAAAAATAAATTGGTACGGCCACAAATATATATTAAGAAGGCGACGAAAAACAAATACAGGAATAATAACTTAACCAAACGCGGTAAATGAAGTGGGATAACTATATATTATTCAAAAGAAGCCGGATCAAATTTAATGCAATGTCACACCACCATGAAGTAGTTGGAGAAGGAGGAAGTTGCATGCGTTCAGAAATATACCAGTTACTAAGCTTCATAAAGTCACACTAACAATAGATAATTCAAGCAGTATTTTACATTTATACATGACATGTCTTAAAGTAGGCCTATTAAAAATATTAAAAAGGCAAGACCTGACAAAAATTAATATGTGACTAATATAATGTAAGTATTATTTAGATCTTTGGAAAGTTCAAATGGGAAAAGGTACTATTTACCGCAATAATTAAAATAACAAAAGTAACGAAACAAATTATAATAACAATCGCAATAATAGTAAATGACTAAAATACAGAAAATTATGATCTCAAAACAGTTTAAAAATAGTTCGCAATAAGGACATAATAATAATGTATTATTGATGTGTTTTCAAGTGGCAGAGCACTTAGCTCCAAGACCGACACCAGTGTAGGGGACTCCAGTCGATGTCGATCTGGCAGAAGAGTATAGTATACTCAGTGCGGGGCCTCTCAGTACAGCTGCGAGGTAGTAAGCCGCTTTTCTGCTGACCAGACACCCAGCGTGGAGACTATTTCAAACTGGTGTTGGTACTCTTGCCAAGAAATATGGTCATTATGAGGCAAGCTTAATTGAGACCTCCTTTCTCACTTCTGGCTTCGCGACACCAATGCTGCAGATCTGGTGACCATCCTCCTAGGTTTCTGCATTGTTTACGACTTGTACTGCCTATTAACATATGCCGGTTGCCGATGTGGTGTTACTGGAAATCCAATGCCTAAAAGATAAAAGTAATTCCTTCTCTAATGCACTGATTTATGTTACAATTTAGTCTCGACTCTATCCATCTGTTCATACACACTGACCGCTTTTTGACGTGAATACGTCTTTAAACTTTCAACCATAGTGGAAGGTAAACCAGAAAATCCGATGATAACATAATCGGGGGATACAGTTTGGCATGGCAGCTCCGAATCTATCGTCTACTTTCAAAATTCAATTACACCACTCCATTGCCAAATGATCAAAGAATATGTTACGTTGAGTGAGGACTGTGAAGCATCACGCTAGGCGAGGTGAGGAAGCGCCGCAATTTTGATTTCGTTTCGCCGCGTCTCATAAATTCCGCGTAGTATAACTTTTGACTAGGAGAAGCTACGACGCTCGTTTGAGTTTAAATCGACAGCTCTCGTCAAGATCAATCGATTGAATATATAAAACATTTGTGCGGCGTGGTTATTGGTTATGGTGAAATTGTATGCGTTTAATATAATATATTAAGAAAACTTTAACAAAAATGTCGAAATACAGAAATCGTATACGGTTGGAAAGAGCATCTCAAAGCAATCCAGTGATACCCATAAAACCCAATACGATCGAGTGAAGCGGTGCCGGGAACGTGAAATAAACAAGGCGTCCGAGCGCGTCAACGTAGACGTATTCACACAAAACAAACGGCCGTGTCCCCAACACAGCCTCACCCCATTTTTTCGTTTACACTGTATTTTTCTGGTCCACACAGACAAACCTCGTATTCACTAATTAACAAATGTTTTCTATTTTCCTGCCTACATAAATTTATTTTACAGTGTATATTTCCACGTAAATTTTCCTCTCTAAATTTTCATTTACAGAGTCAATTTTCCTGTCTACTAAATCACTGATATTAATTATATGAGTGTTTGCACTACTAATTTGTGTGTTTACAGTTTCATTTACATTTCCTTCCACACTAATGACTTGGTTGTTTCCTTCTTCTTTCAAGCTATCTACATTTGTGGTCACACTAACCAGCTGGTTACTTAGCCTCTCGATTAATGCTCGAAGTGCTTCCAGTTCTGCAGACATTTTTCTAGTTAACATTCGCGCGATTATTGTATAAAACAGTCTCATTATTCGTTAAACAATAACTAAAACGTATTGAATTTTTTTATATCATTAACTAATCGCCTATTGCTTAACAATATTAAGAGTTGAATGCCTCTGCCCCACTACTGACACCTGTGTTACAATATGACTGAACGGTTTATCCGTGTTCGTGAGGGGTGGATATCTTAATAAAAAACTAAAGTACTAAATATTGTTTTTTATTTCTTCACAGCAGCTATATTTATAGTAGTAAACCATCTATCTCCACTATAACGCTTTTATTTCTCAGCAAGCACAATATTTAAATCAACTGTAATTAACTGCATTCTTAATGTCTCTGTTTGGTGGTAGTCAATTAAATAATACTCATCATTAACACACGTCCAGTCACTCTGTAGCGATATTTTAATGTCTTTCACTCATGTATACACTCCAATATTCCAACCTGCCAGTCGTGTTTTTCTCTGCTCCGACGCTCTCAGTCACAGATTTTCCTCTCTCTGGTCACTTACTTCTGTCGCCACTCGTTTCTCTTCTCGCTCGTCTTCTCTTACTTAACGTCACACGATAGCCCAGACTCTCGGTTCAGAGGCCCTATGTACTTCACTGGCCTTGACTTGGAGGGATCGCTGCACCCCGAGTAATGCTGAGAGAAACAGTGCATTAAACCACTAGATAATTCTTCAGTGATACCTCAAAAACACTCGTTACCCAAGTTCGGAAGCAGCACGCACCCTGGTAGATATAACCGGTAAGCTTGGTAAACATTCCTTTGTGGAAAGCCGCATTCATACAACATCAGTGCCTCGCATGTTCGCAGAGCGGCCACATGTAACTCTATCTTCAAGTCTGCATGAACATCTTACTAGCGCACGCAATTGGGAAAATATTACCATTTATAATTTGACTCAACACAGTGCCCACGGATATGGAATGACTGTCGAAATGAAAAAAAAATATATATATATCGTTACTAAAATTAGGCAAATTCAAAATGAGCGGAGTGGTTCAACTTCTTTTACAATTTTAAATGCAATTTGGTGTTCAGAATAACGTGCAAAATTTACATTTTCGTTTTAAACAAATCTAGGGGTTCTGTGATTTCCGAAAATAGTTGGGTATAAATTTACTATGAACTGCAACAATTTCAAAAATCTTGTTACGCCTGGCACATTATCCGGTGTTGAAAAATGTATAACGGCCCTATATTTTTGAGGTAGGTACGCGAATTCCCCTCGGGAATGATAAGTTCTAAATACTGTACGTCCTTTTCTGTCCAACTAATTGTTTATAATGTTATTGTTAACCCAGCCTTCCTTATGGCATCTAAAACTATCCATATATGGTTAACGTGTTCTTCCAACGTTTTGCTATACATACATATGTCGTCAATGTACATGAAAATATACTGAATACATACCATCCAACACATGATTTAACTCACGTGACATAGATTTTGGACCAGAATTCATGTTTGTGGAAAATGCATCTACCGGTTATAAACCCCACAGTGTGAAAATGGCTAATGGTTCCTTGGAGTTAGGGTATTATTCGCACTTCAAGAAATTTGAATGAAAACCCAAATTAGTTATTTATATATATATATAGCTTTATGCAAAAAAAATTCAAAACCATTTTCATTACTGGTACTGGGTATGTATCCGCATATAATTTCTGATTATTTTTAATAAAGCCATACGGACCAGGTATTTTCGGCAACCAAATAAACATGCTAACATTCACGCTAGTTGAATAATCCACTATGCCCGATTCCTGCATATCAAAAATGAGCTGTTTAAATCCTATATTATCGGTGCAGACACATTATACGATACAGACACAGCTGGTTCTCTATCTTTTAATTTGAACAACGTTGGATCCTCACTTCAGTCACTTCACACAATTAATTTTTCATTTTCTCCAATTCCTGCATTACTATTTCCGTGTACTGTAACAAGTATATTTTACAGCATTTTGAAGGTTTATTAAACAATTTAATAGCAATATCATGATAAAAACCGAATGCTAGTGCTTTGCTCGCCAGATTAATACAATCGTGTGTACTGCCGAAAAACTCTCATGTCCAATATTACATAATGCTACAAATTTTCAAATGCTCTATTGCACATTTCATGAAAAATTCCAGTTATAATTTTAACCACACCAACAACATTTTACTTAATCAAATCTTTATCCTCCAGAATAAGCTACCGATTCTCCCTTTTTTAATTGTTCAGTACCTGTGGGAGTGTCACACGCCATATGGTTAGAAAGCTCCTTTCACACTAAGGATGTAGGACATCCGATTCCATCAATGCTGGTATTTGTAAATCACCAAGAGCTATCAGAAATAATCACAAACAATCATTTATACAAATTCGTGTTAGCAACGGCACCCATGCCAGTTTGTTTTTTCTGCAACCGACCCTTAAATTTATATGTCCGGGATTTCCGCATCTAAAACCAATTACACCTTTTCCAGATTTTTGAAAAACTAGGCTTTTGTTTTCTTGCTCCTTACTACCATCCTGTTTACTATCTTCATGCGATACCTATCCTTGAGACCCGTAACATATGTTCGTCATTACTTTTATGAATAGAATTTCCTGCTCTCTTTAGAAAAAAATAAATAAACTTTTCTTTGGCATGAATTGTACAGAAACTTATTTACTTTTCCTTTTAAGCTTTGCCTAAGTATTTTTTTCCAGTTACGATTACCAAAAGTTAATTTGCAAAAGTGAAAATTGTACTATTCTCTGGCTATAATTTCAACACACTATTTCACCCAAATAAGCTTCCTAACGCGGCACACCCAATACGTCGGTCTATCTAAATGTCTCCATAACAAACTCTTGCATGGATTCAGCAGGATGTTGAACATTACCTAATGTTTTCATACGATACAGCACAATAATTACAGGGACAACTATCAGACTCCAAATTGTCTGACAAAATTCTTTAAATGCTAAATACTCCTGAATTGCTTTTCCCACAAGATATTGCACAAATTCCGGAACTTTTAATAATATGGCAGTCTAAATAATATATTTGCTATAAATTTCAGGTGATATGATTTTTACCATTTAGACTAAGAAATTTACTACATACGGATTGCTGGAAGTATTAACTACCGGGAAACTGTCACGAAAATATATAAGAATATTATTAAACTATTTTAAAATTGCTACGAACCCACGCTTGATTGTGCGAGCATATCCGCCTTTCCGCACTATAGATTTATCAGCTGCTTGCAGGGATTCCTTCCATTTTAACTGACCACACTGATAGAAGTAGAGTAGCGCAGCCTTCTTTCTACATGAAGTGGTAACTTGCTGACACATGGGACAGGTAACGCCATCTTCCCTTTATACAGTAAGACACTAAATCCAGAAAACCAAGATTTTCCAACCCCGTTATGTAGTAGGAATGCAATTTATTGAGTTTGCAAAAGCATTAGATTTGTATTTATATTTGGGGTCCAGGATTTGTTGAATCTTTTTCAAAAATCTTTCATTAATATCAAAATATATAGTAATAGACGAACATGGCCACACAACCTGCAAACAATGGCAACTGTGGGAACGACTACAATGGGGCATTCACACCCATGTATGACTCCACATCCATGATGCCAACAGGCAATCCACATAGTTTATTCCAGAAAGGTAATCATAGGATGGGTTGTTTTTAACAGGTGCTCATGTAGATGTGATGCAGTCAGAGTGCAGTGCCAGACTTAACAATATAATGTCTTTGTGCTGCCAACTTTCCTGAAGCACTCATGAATTCAGAGCCAGTTTCGAGAAAAGTTAAAGAAAACAACTTTCGTTAATCACTAATATGGCGCCCAACTTATATGTGCCGGAAATGTGTGAACATGTAAAATTATCTATGTTGTGTAAGCTGATCCAGGATGCCGTCAGTCGCCCAGATGGCACCCGGCCCTGACCCGGTCCTAAATTGCATGGACATGTGTGTCCAGACATTAGCAAGGCACCATCAGCGAAACTTTGTGACTTATAGTGATGAAACATGATATGATGTAAGAAATTGCACTGCCTCAGCGATATGAACCATAGTGTCTGTGCACCTAGTGTACCTTATTCCCACTATCTGGGATTTACTTCCTATGTGCTCTTACCTGTATTTTTGCATGTTGGATACAAGGCAGAAGTTGCTGGTGACTGGTGGGTTTCCTCAGAGTTCTCCCACTCCACCTGAGGTCTCTCTCCAAGAGAGATAATGGCCTCCTAGTGTTTCATACACCTTGACAATCCATTTCTTTTTGTGTGTGTGCGCGTATTGAGGCTTTTCATAATATACACTGTCAGTGTCAACATTTTCAACCAGTATTAACACTCATCCAGTGGCTCCTCAGTCGATGGAGGGCTGGCTGTTATTTCCACATCCATACCCAAACATTCCCTGAAAGATGTTTCTCTGGTTAGAATATTACATGTACTTACCGAAGACAAAAAATAAATAATATTAAAACCATGCACAACAAAATTAAAGTATGCACAATCTAGGACCAAATGGATATATAGAAAATGCTAAGATGGGCCTTGAATTTCTAGTTGCTGCCTGTTAGCTGTTCATTTTTTTAAATTTAACAAGAAGGTTTCGATTGTACAAAAAAAATTTAAAAAACTATTTACTTAATTTATTAGTGCTATTCAGAATGAGCATTTATGTGACAGTGCATCATGGATTGTCAAAATAGAAAGAAAAAATTATGACATTGTCTTGAAATGCGGTTGGAGAAAAAATATTAAAGAAATTAACTTTTTAAACTATAGAAATAATCACTTAGAAAATGCAGAGGGCGAAAACTGCCCTCATAAAACAAAAGACTTTAACACCATTTTTTACGTAAATTGAGTTAAGGTGATTTTCTGCGTTCTGAGGACGTCATACGTCATATTCCAGACAAATTTCGAGACATGGCTCTTTATCTTAATAAGTATACAAATATGATGTCTTTTTGCAGACAAACTTTTTGAAAGTGTTGTTTGAATATGAAAGATGTTAGCTAACTGTTAATGGCATGTCTTTTTTGAGACCATGTGTTAACCGTTAGCAGGTTTTTTTTTTCATGAAAATATATGTCACATGGTAGCCCATGTCATTTTTTACTTTGAATTTTTTTTTCATTTATACAACCATCCGACCGATATATTAAAAACTTACAAATACTAATTGATTGCAAGCGTCTGAAGAAACAAAGAAAGAGTTTTAAAAAATCAGTTTTCGTAAATTATTTGATATATTGTCATGGAATTTATACATTCACTTATAACAATGTGTGTCATGATAAATTTGAAATTACTGAAGGTATCAGCGACTTACCCCATTGTGTATCGGTTAGCATGCTGTACTATCAACTAAAGGGTCTGGGGTTCGAATCCCTCACGAGGCAAGCAAAATACTTTCATATCATAAACTGTGCTGAGAACTAAATGAAATGCATATATGTAAAGAGGAAATAACACTTACTAATACTTTTAATTGAAAAGTTAAGGTTAATTCATTGTTATAATGGTTATTACTGGACATCATGTGCTGCAGGCCCGGCATCGTAATGACATCCAGCAGTCACTGGCCTGGTGTCTTACCGCCATCCAGCCGCCACAGGCCCGGCGTCTTTCCGCCATCCATAGGGCCGCTTCTGGCATAAGACAGCAGGCCGACATCATCTGACCGGAGTTTGTAGGCTATCTTTTACCGGCCCGATTCCAGCCAGTTCTTTTCGTGTTTATTGGGAATAATTAGCATGTGTTGGATTCGAACCCCAGACCACTGCAGCAGCAGACAAGTGTCTTCGAGACTACATTGCTGTGACCAAAGTAATACGAATCTCTTACGTGTAGTACTAATAATCTTGCTGACAAAATAATGAAAAATTAACTAGGTTTCTCTAATCTAAAATTGTAATGTTATATGAGCTACCACGTTATTATACTTGCATGTGTGTTTTTTCTTAGTGTTTACACGGAAAAATACAATTTTGTGGTTGATACAAAAATATTTTGTTAGTATAAACACAGCAAAATATTTTGTTGTCAGCACTGAATTTTTTCGTGTCTGCCACAAATCTATTAGTCCGTGTTTACAAAACATTATAGTTTTCAATAAACAGTTTACCGGACACTACTTTAGTATATAGTGATAGCTACGTTAGGAAATTCTATCGCAAATTGTGATAATTATATTTTTATATGGCAGGAAAAATATCTTTCCCATTCAAGGTTTTGGAATATTACCTCAAAATTGCCGAGTAATTTCTTTTTTTTTTCTTTACAGTTTATACAAATATAGAATTGCATATTGTTTTATTTGGTTAGGTAATTTGTTATTTT
Source organism: Dryococelus australis (assembly GCA_029891345.1). Taxonomy (NCBI): domain Eukaryota; kingdom Metazoa; phylum Arthropoda; class Insecta; order Phasmatodea; family Phasmatidae; genus Dryococelus; species Dryococelus australis. Next base: position 173,724,883 of record CM056994.1, on the reverse strand, counting down.
TCTAAGGCAAATATTATTATATTGTTTTTGTTTGTTATATTGTTACTACGTTTTTCTCACATTCTGTTACATATTCATGGTCAACATCGGATGTGGACGATTCAGACAAAGATCCAGATTATGTTATATCAAGTAGGGAGAATGAAGTCTCTATTTGTGATGGATCATCTTCGTCAGACGAAAAAGTCAGTGCAACTGTACATCAAATCCAAGGAAACATTTTAAAAGAATGGTGTGTTCTGAACGATGCTACGAACTTACCAACCCCATTGACGAGACTTCCTTCAGAACAGCGGCCGGAACAACCTAACAATCTTGCAACAACATCAGGGGACCCGTGCACAATCACTGCACCAGATCTGCCTATTTCGTGTGATATCGTGATGTCCAGACCTTCAGAACGCCGCGAAAATGTATCGGGCAACAGTGAAGCAACTAGATTGCCTCGGAATGCGGAGTACGTTAGTTCCTGGCATGGTCCGGAGGGAAGTGGACGACAATTATTTTTCAGTGGGGAAGCCGGGTTCAATCCAGAAGTGACAAGAAATCGAACTGACTCATCGGAATTTGAGTGATACCAAGTATTCGTAGGGGAAGACTTGCTGGATATTTTCGTAGAACAAACAAACCTATATGCTGCTCAGCAGCTCAGAAACACTGACATATCATCAAGTAGAAGGCTGAAGATGTAGACACCAACCAACAAAGACGAAATTACAAAGTTTCTGAGAATAATAGCATTCATGGGACTTGTGAAGGCGTCATCAATTAGTGACTACTGGACGACCGATCCATTTTACAGAATAGGTACTGTGTCTTCTACCGTGTCACAAAATAGATGTGAACAGTTGTTGCGAATGAGGCATTTCTCTGATAATGAAAACTAACTGGAAAACAATCGACTTCATAATGTTGAAAATGTCGTAGAATATTTTGTGTCAAAAATTCAGACATTTTGCACATCAGGAGTAACTGTGTGTGTCGTTGAAACTATTCTACCTTTCAAGGGACGACTGAAAATAAAACAATACTGCCCTAAGAAAAGTCACAAATATGGTGTAAAAATCCTCAAATCGTGCTGTGGTAAGGGATACAAGTGGAACATGAAAATATATATGCAGAAAAACACCATGACGCAGGACAGTTTGTGCTAACAAGAGTTGTACTAGAATTACGTGACTCATTATTGGATGCGTGGAGAGTAATAGTTACTGAAAATTATTACACATGCATAGAGTTAGCAAGTAAACTTGTAGACAAGTCAACTAACCTACTAGACACGCTTAGGTCTAACAGAAAGCATAACCCACAAACAGTTCTCAACAAAAAACTCAAGAGGGGTACATTGGTAGGGCAACAGAATGACAGAGGCTTAACTGTACTGAAATGGGCTGACAAGTGGGACATTCTCATTTTGTCGACATGTCGCGGGACTGAAACAGTTACTATATAACGTAGAAATGGGAATGTCAACAAACCGAAGCCTATTGTCGATTACAATAAGGGAAAAGCTGCGATTGATTTGTCAGACCAGCTCTCCAGTTATTTCACACCTCTTCGAATATCACTGAAGTGGTATAGGAAAGTAGCCAGCGACTTGTTGTTGGGTACTGCAGTAGTCAATGCGCATTTGTTGTTCTGTCATGTAGCATGAAAAAAGACTACCATCACAAGCCTTCGTAAAGCTTTAGCAAAAAAGTTGATGGCTGTCAAAGCAGAACAACAAAAAGGAAATTAATATAGTGACTCATCGACAACACCTGTTGTGACGGCACGCACAAAATATATGTCTAAACACACCTTCCAGAAAAAAGAAGGCTCTCCAAGGGTTGGCAGAAAATACTGCAGAAGATGTTACGAGAAGACAGTTCATGGAGAAATAGAAAAATCCAAGGTGAAGAAAAAAGACTACTTATTGCAGTGATTGTGTAGGTGAACCTACGTACTCTCTCGAGTGTTTTAATAATGTACATAAAATAATCATATATTTGTGAGTGGATAGATATGTATGTACGTGATACACATTGCAACCATTAATAATTTTGAGTAACAGTAATGAGTAAGTAACCTTTAAAATGTGTATTTATTTACACAAATTTTGTATTCCATCGGCGCCACTGGCACCCACAACGGGCAAAAAGCAGATAAATAAATTTCAGCTGCTCAAGTCAGCACACTTTAAAAACCATACTTATTTTTGTTTCCCCTGAGGCCATATCGGACACATAAGCAGGCTAGATGAATCACCGGAGCGGCCACATGGCGCCAGAGGCTCGCTGTCTTTAACAATGACGAGCAGACACCGGAGTCCGCCGTGGCTCCCAGAATTACTGTTAACGCAAACACCGGTGTCTGCCATGTCAGTCAATGTGATATATATATATATATATATATATATATATATATATATATATATATATATATATATATATATAAAGTAATAGATAGGCTGAGTAGATACATATGTTGCCACTGTGGAAAGGACTTAGGTAATTTTCATGAAGATGGCGTAAGCCAATGATTGCGCGAAGTCTACTGTAGAGCTTACCTCTTTAAATGTACTTTCTCCCACTGCCGGAAAATTAGATAGAAAACAATGTTACTACTGTCGAAAGAGCTTCAGCAAAAGTTACCTTGCTTGGTGAAATGAAAAAAGCTAGCGTTTAAATGGACCGACCTCCAAATCACTATAATGTACCAAATCTTGCACAAAATTTGGTAGAAGCAATAATCTAAAGAGACACACTAGTTTGTATAAAGGTAACGCTTCTTTGTTGGCTCGAGACAGCATGTGTTGACTTAGTTATTCCCGGGGAATACATTTCATTATATGTTCGCAGACGACGAGGGAACTCGCAAGAAGAAGCGTTACGACAGTGTGTATATTCAGTTTAAGCAAGGTGATACTTTGAAGAACCGCATCAATAACAGAAAGGATTAGTCTTTTGAGAGGCAGCAATTTTTGCCGTCAGTACCTCTTAGTGTTAGGGTGGATACTGCTTTGTTAGGCAATAATGACGAGATACTTAACGCTAATGACAGAATGAGAAACATACGAGGCGTGGTAGAGTGTGCAGATGGGGAGGGGGACTAACTTAGATGAGTTTTTGATTGATTGTGGGGGGGGTTTAGAATCGGGTGGTGGGTTGGTGGCATGCGTGCATGTTGATGGCGGCTGGCTATGGTAAGTAAATTGCGAGGGAAGTGGAGCGACAAGATGTGTTATGGCCTGGGGAATAGGTGGGGTCGGAGGTATGTGTGTTATATAAAGTCAATATTTCGCTTTGTGTGTCGGAAATTCCATTTACTATATAGCCAATGAAATATAGAGGTAGGGATCGGTCCGCTGCTGAATGTCGTACTAGGGAGTGGCTGTGCTCTGCCATCTTTACGAGAATGGAACCCTCACTGACACACACATCCAACTTCGTTTGTTGTAATACTGTAGGTATGTAATTTTTTGTAGATATGAATTATATTTTTTAAAATTTCTTGCTATTTTCTATTGATTTTCTGATTTCAAGATGTATGGGGTCAAGGTTACGGCCTCCATTATCCAACATGCTTCCCAGAGTCAGTCACATCATATGTTCGACAATATTTCATTTATTAGATTTTTTGTTTTTCTCGATTTTTAAAATTTAAGATTATTGATGTCAATGTCAAGTTCGTTAACCACCAACATGGTTATCGGGGATCATGAATCTAAGAGTTTTCTTGATTTTTAGAATTAATACTTTTGCGATTTCCTCTTTTTTTTATTATTGGTACGGGGTTAGTTAGGGGTAGGAGTTTATGGTTAGGGCGGAGGGGATGCTCGAGAAGACGTAGAGGGGTAATGTGGGGAACATTTAATGTTTCTCGATTTTTAGAATTTTTCGCCATATTTTTCTATGTTATAACAATTGCTTGTTGGCGGGGGTAGATAGAGAGTTTGTAGTAAGAGTTGTGGGAAGGGTGTGAGTTTAATGTTATAAGTTCTTCGATTTTTAGAATCTATTTTTAGATCTTTAAGGATTTTCTTATGATTGCCAGATGTGGTTAGCGGGAAGGGGGTGAGGTGATGGAGAAGAAGGGTGTAATGATAGGGAGGGGTTAATGTGGTAGGTGCAAAAATTGTGGTTGGGGAAGAAGTATCATGTCTGCTGATTCTCCCCAGTCCGCTGGACCTGGCTCGGAGCATTGAATCCTCTTTTACTGATCTACAGATTAAGTGGCTCATTCCACTAAGAGCCTCTTATCTTCTTTCTCGCCTGAAGACTTTTAGACTCATGCTTCGAAAAGCTTCGGATACGCTTCACTCATTTTTCCATTTTTTTTGTAAATTTTTTTGGGGGAAATAGTGATTTTTTGGTAAAATAAATTATTTCGGAAGTTATTTTGGCGGAAAAGATGGCCGCTGACCAACCTGAATGACAGAGCTGGAGATGACGTCATCCTAAATGGCGGATGGCTCTTGACTCATGATGCATGAAGCATGCCTCAAAACGATAAATATGTTAAGTATTTGATGTGTCAGTAGTTTGCTACGAAATATGTCTGTGACTTTGGAGCAATGATTATTTATGTCCTGATTTAGTTGGTATATTAATCGTAACAACGGTATATTACTAAGGCAAAATTAAACGGGAAAATTTACTATTGGTGAAATTTAGAGTGAATATATATATATATATTACACACATCAATATATATATATATATATATATATATATATATATATATATATATATTACACACATCAATATATATATATATATATATATATATATATATATATATATATATATATTGATGTGTGTAATATATTATATTGCAATGTGCAAAGCATAACTCGTAAACATTGGTGTTTAATCACAATTCGTTAGAAGGAGATTAGATCTGTGTATTTTAACTGACTTGTTTTTGTAAGATTGCGGCTTAGCTCCGCACTGCTTCCTTGGAGCAACTAGCTCCATATAAAGGTAGAGAAATTATCTTGTTTTCGTATGTAACGGTTTTTGTGCACTTTGTTATCTTTCCACGGTGCAGGGGTTCGCTGAAGGGTTATGCTGTTAAAGACGAGTGCCATAGCGGCATTTCAGAACATCCCGCGAGTATGCCTGTGATAAAGGGATTAATGTTACTGCTTTCTCCCAAGTAATGTACAGTCGTAATTCTCTTGGCTGCTGCCTTCAGGGAAGAAAATGTAACTTGTGATAAAAAAATTCGAGTAAAACAGGATAATGGTAGCTGCTTGGCTCGCAGCAGGTTGCTGGAAGGTGTTGACGGAACAACAGATCTAATAAAGAAACTCCCTAAGGGAGGTCTCATAAAAAGTTGTTGCGACAAGTACTGAAGTTCCAGACACTGTAGATTGTTTTAAATATTCGGCCTAAGATGTCTTTTCTAGATACTTTTAAAAGCTTGAAATAAAACCCCTGAATTACGTAACAAAAATACTGATAGTATTTGTTGTATGAACGTTATCTACATTAGTGATTAAAAAGATTCTGCAGTTGTACAAACAATGACGTTGACAGCTTTCTCATGACACTTTATAAACCTATGAAAATTTTCGCTAGATTGCTTATGCTAACATTTTGAAACGTATATACTCATTTTATTTGTATACACTATTATTGATATGCTCCTGTATTAATACGCTTTACAATACAGAGTTGAAATTTCCGTATTCCTGATTTTTTTTAAATACAAATGCTTTCTTCATATGACTTCAAAATCATATATATCCATGCATTCCTTTTCCGTGGTAGTCTAGTTATGACAGGCCTGTAGGAAAAAAAAATCAAAGTTTTGACACAGAATAGAGATAGATACTGTTCAACTGTATTACATGCTGTATCTCATATTCTCTCTCTGAAGTAATATGTTAATAAACGCAATTAATCTGAAGTAACGCAATACATTCTCTGTTTAAAATCCAGAAAAACACGGTACGGACGCACAGCTGTCCTGGAAACAAACTCAGTGAGGGCGCAAACTTCATCTCCTGGCGCATTTTCATTAGAGTTGTAGTTCTAACATCCAATCGCTTTGGTACCTTGTTATATCTTGGATCAAAGATATTTGCTATCGGGAGAGGTTTTCTCGAGATGCTTCCGTAGCCTATCACCTTTGATTCCGCCGCTGCTCTATTTCAGCTAACCTTGAGCCCCATAAAACATCGATGGATGTGTCCTTGGCTGGGGAAGCCGATTTCGCTCACAGTCAGCGTCCTCCTATATCCATTTGATCAAATACGGGAAGGAAACGTAACAATTTTACTTTTAATACCAAGAACACTCAAATTAATCGCAAATGTATAACGTAATTTTTTTATTTTTATTTATTTATTTATTTATTTTTTTTTTTCAAAATGTTTCTAACTATTGAATTTTGGGTTAACGTCAAGAGTATTTTACGACAATATAGCAACTACAAGTTCCAGTTTCCAGACTTTATCTATTGACGTATTATATTTTGCACCACACAGCATTTTCTTTCAGCAATGCACTTAAGGCTGGCGTCAGTCGAGGGATACGTAATAACATAGTGTAATAGATCTAGACGAAAATATTATATCTCGTCAAAGAAATCGTAACTTAAGTTTTAACTAATGATGGTCTTGAAACAAGTACGCAGCTAGAGATGGAAATCGATACATCCACAACATATCATCTTCTGTTTGCAATAAAATCAAGGGTAAATACCGTACCAATTGCGCAATGTAAAATGTTACATTGACGTCACAGAAACGTTACTGGGACACGTATATAAAAGGCGTTTGTGCTGCCTAGTAACCAGTATTTAAAAGGACGATAGAACAAGTTTGAAAAATAAACGTAGGCGTGTTATGAGACATATAAAAATATCATGGCGTCGTGATCACGAAGAATAACGCCACCCAGAATCATTTGAACGTGGTCGTATAGATAGACTGCACGAAGCCAGATGGTCGGGTCGACGGTAGCCGTTCATCGTGGCCCTGCAGTCACCTCCGTGACACTATGTGTGCAGGCGGATATTGGTATAGGTCGTATGTCCATTAATATGGGCACTGGTCCTTCTAGACGCACTAGAGATGGAGAAGATCGTCGTTACCGCCGACATGCAGTAGCAGAACGCTGCACCTCATCCAGCGAGATCCTTCAGTAGTAGTGGGAGCGCACAAGTTCTGGACCGTCAGTGCAAGAGTGGCCTATGTGACATTTAGTGTTCTAAAGGTTAACTGTTTAAAGGGTTAAAAACATCTGGTGTAGGTGTGAAAAGAGCAAAAAGAGTTAAATATGGGAACAATTGGGTTAAATACTGTCTAAAAAAATGATAAATATTTACAAAACCATGTTAAATAGTGTAAAAAATAGATAAATATTGATAAAAAGGGATCAATATTGTTTTAAAAGTGTTAAATATTAGTAAAAAAAAGGCTAAATTCTTCGAAAGGGTTAAATTGATTGAAAGGGTTGACTTTATCGAAAGGGTTGAATGAGGTTACGTTAGGTATCCAAAGGCTTAAGTGAGGAAAGGTTTAAGTGTTGAGAGGGTAAATGTTGCCTCTTCGAAGTCTAGTGGACGGATGAGCTCTAATGGGTGGGACAAGTTGCAAATATGGGATTACCACTCCTCTTGGAGCAAGAAAGGCAGAAGGACAATTTTAGATGTTGGCTGTTCGGTGTCTGATGAGGGATGAGCTTTGATGGGTGGTGAGGGGAGGGGAAAGGGTGTCGGGAGAGTCGATTTTTCATCTTCGGAGTTTGGTGGATGTCTGAGTTGTGATGGTGGATTAGGAGAAGGGGAGGTTGGAAGGGGTAGAGGCCCTGCCTGGTCGGTATCAAGCAAGGAGGTGAGGTGTTATTGTTGGTGAGGGGAAGGGGAAGGGAGAGAACAGCAGATGTCCAACCAACCTGCTGTGTATCATGAGGGAATGAGCTGTGATGATTGGAGGAGGAGGGAGAAGTGGGAGTTCGTGCCTGCTTGGAGATCGCCGGACTACTGAGCTTTGCTGGTGGGTGAGGGGAAGGCCTGCTTCGTTGCTGTCTGCCAAACAACTGAGCTGTGATGTAGGGCGAGGGGAGTGTCATATATGTTACTGGTTCGGAGTCAGACGAGGGAGTGAGCTGTGATGGTGGGTTGGAAGTAGCAGTTGTTGTGTTGCCTGATCGGAGGTCGCCGAAGGACTCAGCTTGGAATAGTCCAATTAGAGAAAGGATCATTACAGATCCAGTGTTTGAAAAATAAGCAATTGAATTTTAAGAGGCATAGATCTATTGTTAAAAAATAAAGAATTTCGACCGAAACAAATATGGCATTTGAATAGTAACGAATACAACGAATAAACCACAAACAATAAGAAAGTAACTAAACAATCAACAAATACTGAAACATAAAATATAATTAAAAGCATCGAATCACTAATTACCACTTAAAGAAGCACTAAGATAATAATTAAACAAACAGTAAGTACAGATTACCAAGTAACTAAGCCCTGAAGGTAATGGCACATTTTCACTGTCCACTCACAACTGAACTGAGGTTGTATTTGTCATAATTTTAAACCCCGACCAGCTAGTCTGCACTGGAAAGGCCTGCACTTCTTACAGGTGCATCATCAACCAAGCAAATTTGCCAACCAAACCGAGCTACCCTGGATGCTTTCTTATTACAAATGAAGTACCAAGTAATGAATAAAAACTAAGTACTGAATAATTTCCTACACTAAGTACATTTACCAGTTAAAACAAGTACTGAGATAGTCTTGGATCAACCCCATTGGAGGTAATTAGATTTTATCGCCTAATAAATAATCGATTAATTACAAATGAAGTAACGAGAGTTTTTATTGATTCAAATTGCACACTAATTATCGAGATGTTAATAATTAAATAAATAAAATTAAACAATTGCACAGTAAGTACACTGACTCTAATTGCATGTGTGCACCCTGCCGCTCCTCACTGCAGACTAAACTCATATTGTGTGTATTAAGAGCTTATACCCCCAGCCCAGCCCAACCATCGCCGGCAGTCCAACACTTGTTATTTGAAATGAAGTGTGTGAATTTTCAGAGAAGATATAAGTAATCAGTAAATTATATTAAATTGTGCTGTCCCATCTTATGTTTGAAAACTCTGATTCATAAGAATTTTTAATTGAATAAAATTTCTTTCACATATTCAAACTACGAATTGAACTCTGGAGGATTTAATATAGGGGAAATTCTATTCAAATCTTGTAATGTGTGTTCTTACAACTACTAGCACTTAAAACGATTCATGGCGCACCGAACGAACTTCATCTCATGCTACGACTGTTCACACGATTTTACATCTTGTTTGAAGTTAGAATTTATATGATATATATTCATAATTAAAAAAATGTGTGTGGGTTGGAAATGCCAACCATTACTAATATTGAAAGCAAGGCAGGACACGCCAACTATTAAAATCTCCCCTGCATCATTCTCCGAATGCTGGTGGAATACTTTAGATGAACGGGCAGATATTGACCTACCAGACTTATTCTTACTATACTTAGTCATGTTACTTGTCACTATTTTACTAAGTATTATTTACAATATCCTAAATTTCATTTTGCCTCGCCTCATAACATATTTATTCTAAAAAATACGTTTCTTCAGTATTGCAGTATTGGATTAAGCATAAGCATTCTCCAGACACAATTCAAGACAACAGCTTTCATCTGCACCCAGCTGAAATGTTATATCGCGTGCGGTCTTTGTTAGATCTGCTGGCCATCCCATCTTCAGTTATCTTGCCGGCCACTCCTCAGATAACAGCTCAGTTCTGTCTGCTACATCATCATGTAGGAAACAATATAATCGTTAATATAAATATATGTATAGTTCTTACGTATTATTTACTCTGCCATCAACATAATTTATTGTCACTTATGTACTGCAACCTATGTCCTTTGATTTAGAAAAAAAAAAAAGTTTGGATTTATTTTAAAAAAAGTACAAAAGTAATAAGAAAAACTCCGAAGTCTATTATTGATCAATTGCACGCACTCACGCAAGTTTCCAAATAGGTCAATAAATTATTAATCATATGACTAACTCCATCAGCAAGCATGACACCTCAAGACAATATTATTATTAAACATAACAGCAAATTATAATTTTGTGTAAGTTAAGTTTCTTTCTACATAACAACGTAATATATTATTTAAAAATATATAATTTAATAAAAAAGACTGTCTGATATGTTCATTGTATATTCAATGACCCACTTGCTCAGAATTAACAGTGTTATAGTATATGACTAACTCCGGACAATGTCAAATTATGTTAATAATAAAATATGTTATTGTTTTACCATGCTTATTTGTGTATTCCTTGTTTCCCAACATGTCAGTTAAGCATCATGCTACAGTTGTGTATTATTTAGTTATCGATTATAATATTAAAAAGAAAATTTCACACTTAGTATAACTGACAGAATATCTGAATTGTTAGCAAAAACTCTTCATTATATATATTGTATTATTACAAGAAAAAATACTGTTACTTCATGTTTCCCTCTAGGACTTTAACTCTGGTATGCTTGAGAAGTGTGTAATGTAGGAAAATTCAACACCTTGCTTCTCACTTGTCTCTTGGAAACAACCCACCATGCCGCAGCAGGTGGGGAGGGATAAATATGCATTTCTTTAACTTTTTTCATCACAACCTCTTTAGAACCGTAGCGTGTGAAGCGCCCCAGCCGTGACTCCTGTGGCCACACAGCTGTAACTGGGTAGTACATGTTTCCAGTGCCAGAGAGCGCTACCAGTCATCTATCAATTTTTCTCTCTCTCTCTCTCTCTCCCTCTTTCTTTCCCTCTCCACTCCCTCGCACACACAAGGGGTCTCTTAAAATCTTTACCAAGGCAAACATCCTGGGAGAATATGTAAATGCGAAGTTAATCATTCTCTGCAAACAATTGTCTGCAGAGAATTTCGCAATTTCGCATTTCGCATTATTCATTCAAAAAGTTTGAATTTGCTAGCAAACGTTTTTGTCATTTATTTGTTTAGAGCAAACTTGTTACTCAGATATGACCTTTAAGCTACGAATCAAGTTTTTTTTCAACATATTTATACAATTTTCATCAAAATGTAAGTCAAAAGTAAGAGCTCGCAATGGAATACTGTAGACGACAAACAATAAAATAAAATGACAGTTTTTTAAAATCTGTAATATAAAACTGACAACAACCAAATTTGTTTCGCAAATTACACCACTCAACATAGGTGGTTGAAAGTTTAACAGTGTGATGTAATATACCAGGATTATTTATGACTTGTGTAACTAGCTTGAGTAAAGCACGCATCCTAACCGAATCAATTAACGCATACGCCTGTCCTATGATTAACTATTATGTATAATTTATACAACAGATAGAATCTATTAACAAGCGAACTTAGTATGAAAACTGTGTTTTATTCAAAAACAGTAAATTGTAACACAATTTATTTCACTAAGAAAACATAGCTAATTCGTAACACATTTTGTTTGTAGATCATATTTGATTCGGAACATTTAAGACGTGAAATGTTGCACCGATGTTAAAACTCTCTAGCTACTAGGAGGCGATAAAGCTGTATCTGTCACCGGAATTCTGACAGCGTCCAACCAGCACAGGCTGATGTAATAATCTACACTAGTTTCCGGCACACCATCGCCTTGCAGCCAAGGAGATAGGAGCTCACTCTGTATTGACGTGTGCCACATGCTCCTATCTCTAAGATCGTTTGTCTGGCCGTAGCTTGCAACGGCACCGCAGCGGGGCTGCACGCTCTGTGCAGCGTAGAGTGTGCGCCCGGGCGCTGGAGCGATCAGATGCAGAGCATGTGCAAAGGCACGCCGGTGCAGTGCAGCCGGCAGTTGTCATGGCGTTCAGAGATTCCACGGAGGAGGACAAAATAGGCCGACTATTTTTGAACTGAGCGTCCATGGCCTATCTCGGACACTATGTGTGGTTACGATTAAAGGATTTATTGATGGTTTTGTTTTTATTTGTGTGTTAATAGTTTGCAGTGCAGTGTTAACGTGCTATTATTTATTTCATCATTCACCGAGTGTTCTGTCCATTCCATTCACAAGAGTTTTGTATTGCAGGGTTACTTTTCTGGTTGTTAAATGTTTATTTGAATATAAGCATGTATCAAGGGCAGATATTGCAAGTCATGAAGAGAAGTAGTGCCATTTCGGCACGTGGGTAAGCTGAAGCGAACCCGCGCATCGAGCGGCAAGTCAGTCAGCACGTAGCAGCGAACAAAGGTGGAGTGCGTATAATGAGATCTGGTGTTTTCTCACGCATGCCAGGCGGCCTTCAATTTTTGCGTCTGGGCATTACCTACAATAGAATTTAACGTAATCTCGGCACCTTCTTTTCATCTTCAGCTGCCCGGTAAGCCACCTTGTCTCCCCCCGGAAATAGCATTACCCCAGTGACCATAAGTTTTCCCATAACCATTGTTTGTCGCAAGACCTTCTATCAGTTTCACCACATGGCCGGTCACAATAGCCACTAGTGTTTTGTGTAAAGTGCTCCCCATCGAGGAAGGTGTAATTAAACCTACTAAATACATCTGTGAAGAAAATGGCGCGTACTTGATTTATGGTCGCATAATGCGTGTCAGGGAACTGGCCCTCACAATACCCACTGACTAAGTTTGCATAAGTCTTTTCATCTGCAAGTGTTCATAAGTATTGTTTTCTCACTCTCACTGTATGGGAGTGTGCGAGGCCCTGACAATCCACATATGCAAGTGTTAATGGCTAGTAAATGTATTGATAAGAGCAAAAATGGTACGTAGTCGACCGACGGGCTGCTGTTTAGCAAACATCACTCATCTGGAGCAGTAATCAACGGGGTAGAGGTCAACCACAACGTTGGCGACAATATTAGTCCAGGCGTACGGCTTGCAACGCCGAGGTTAAGAGATGCAAAAGCTACATTGACGTTGCCTTGATGGCATCTGGCGCCAACCGGGTATAATCACATCATCGAACTCACCTCCACCGCCCCAAAATCACATTTAACCCTTTACCGTCCTACCACAAGGCGTCAGATGGCTGGCCCATGTAGGGCCCTTCTCTTACCACAGTTGTTTCCTACCTCAGCATCAATTGACTGACATTAGATGGCGCCTCTCCGTGTGGCCAAATCTCCCGTCTAAATATTTTCCCGCCAAAAAACTTTCCAAAATTTTTCCAAAATTTTCGAAGTTTTACTGGATATCAACTTTTCCTGGCTTTTATACCTGCAACGGCGTGAGGATGACAGGAAAGCAGCAAGGGCAACGGCAGCGTCGGGATGCCCATGGGACGTCACACAGACACTTGGAAAGCTTGTCAACAATCAACAGACGATGCCACACGGTAAGTCATGCCACACCTCTTAGAGAGAGGAGCAGAGGGGAACAGCGAGAAGCAGAAGTGATGGGGTGGAGGCTGTCCTCCCCCGACCCCTCAGCACACTTCGCTGCCGACAGCCATCACAAGTATAACACAAAAGTGAACATTTTCCGAATTATGCATTTTCGAAATATAGCGACAATTTGCTATGCAATGGCCAGGGTACCATTGTACTTCAGTGCGTATAATGTGAGGTAAAGTATCATCAAGAATGCATCTGTAACACAGAACACAAATCTGTTGTAGCAATTACATATCTTTGCTGGTCCTGTTACGCGATATAAACAGAAAATAAGCAGGGTGTAAACTGGATGCAGAACGTAACCGCAGACACCCTACATGGCCAGGTGTTGGACTTGTTAGGATATTGGGATAACGATGTGGCAGTAAATGAAAACAGTAACCTTTCACAAGTGATAGTGACATGGGATTGTAACAATGTGAGAGGAGGGAGTGGCAGCAGAGTAGTGGAGAAGAGCAGCACGAAGCAGGGATACCGCATGCTCGCGCCATGCCCGTGAAAAATGTTAAAAAATCCCTGCCAACCTAACCTACCCCAAAAACTTCACCGCATGCATATGAACCACCCACACTATTTTTCCCGCCACTACAGCAAATGTTTTCAACGCCCAACTACACGCCAATCGTACCAACCTACCCGCAAACAGTTCCGAATTTCCCGCTTCTCAATCCATATATGACAACAATACCACAGATAATGGAAAGTGTATTACAAACCAGAATCACATAGCCCAACCTACCTCAACACCTGCCAGGACCAAGCACGACAAAAACACCTTCCAAATTCTAAACATTGTCCACATTCGTAGGTACACCGACAGAAGATCCAGCAGCATTCTTAGAAGATTGTGTGTCCCGCCTTACCAGGTATGGGGTGAGCCGAGATGAATGGGCCAGCTGTGTCGGACCGCAACTCCACAGAAACGCGTGCTCTTGATGGGAGAAGTGTCGACATACAACAATTGGGTGAGTCATTAACCTCTTTCATTACATGTAAAAATCAGCTTGTTAAACGTTTCCATCCAAATTTGCCAGAGCAGGAAGTACTTGAAGTAATCGCTGAGATGGCTCGACCTGAATTCAGGGAAGCCTTAATACCTTTGAGAAATGGAAAATTAAAAGATTTAACGCATGTCGCAATAATTCTGGAGGTAACGCATCAATCACCATGCCATGGTGCAAATGCAGTATAATGCGACACGAGCAGAGGGAGATCAGTGCAATCCAGTATCACTCTGGCACATCACAAAAATGTTCACAGTATTCTCGTAGTTATAGCGTCAAATGCATGAAAAGGTGTATAGTGGGCCGCAGCATGAGAAATTTTACAGTGGACAAAAGCATGGAATTATGTATAAGCAGGATCAGAAGGAGTGGAGCCATGGGATCTGGTGGGCAGAAGACTCCGTACCGGAATTCAGCAGGTAATTTCAACAATAAACAGCAAGGATGGAATCCGGACTACCCACCTCGATATCCGTGTAGGTATCGCTCAACCCTACAATATCACTGGCATAATAAATGCCCGAACAATCCGCACATGAGGCAAAATAAAGTAGTGGCTGAACGTAAGCAACAGGGAAACAGGATACAGGGGTGAAGGAGCCGAACGCAACTGACACACCGCCCCCTAGAATTCGGACAACAAACACAAAATTAACCCCACAACAAGTATTAGTACTGCAAATGAGTAGTAGACACATACGATTTATCCACATTTTAGTTTCTCTGAATGGCAAGTTGTACAGCGCCTTAATCAATACTGCAGCCTCACATAACTTCATATGATCGCACTTTGTACACAAGCAGGACGTGATGCCTACAGACTATGTGATTCGGTTGGCCACGAACGAGCATTGCAGTACGGCTGTAGGACAGCCAGTAGTAATGGTCCTAGTCCATGACATTGATACGAAAACCACAGTTATTGTTATACCATAAATATGTAAGGAAGCTATTTTGGGGATACCATAGTGAACCAAACAACACACAATCGCTGAGCTAGCAGCAAGGTGAATACATTTTGGCGCGAAAGCAAGATGCATGGTGTACAACCTGGACTGCTGTGTGATGGGTAGCCTACCCGAAGTAAACCAAGGAGAATTTGACAACCAGGTCTTGCACGAGTACCAGACCGCATTTCCATGTGTCCTTGATGAACACCGTGACATATTTGGTGGAAACGATGCGTTGAAATGCACCACCATCGCCGAGCATGCAGTACCATTTGTCGACGAAAAGCCGGTACACACCAGCCCACGAGGCTATTTGCAGCACAAAAAACCGGTAATAAAAAGGGAAGTTCAGGAGATGCTTGATGATGGAGTGATCGAGCCAACAAATAGTCAGTTTAATTCCGCGATCACACTAGCTCCAAAAAAGGATGGAACCTGGTGGTTCTGTGTAGATTTCTGACCATTGAATCAGGTAACAAGCAGCACGCTTCTGCCATTTATAAGCGCAAAAGACACACTGAGCGCATTGGGGTAGGCGAAAGTTAGGACATCCTTGGGTTTGAAGAGTGGATATTGGCAGGTGCCGGTAAAACTGGAAGAAAAGCCGAAAATTGCATTCATGGCCCCAGATGACCGAAGTTTTCAATTCTGTGCAATGCCATTTGGTTTGAAATGTGCACCCTCGACATTCCAGCAATGATGGTGCGTGTACTGGATGGCATTGTTGGAGAGTAAATGCTGGCGTATCTCGATGACGTAATTATCTGGTTGAACATCTGGGAGCAACACATGTATCATTTAGCAGTAGTGTTGGAGAGGCTCGCAATCAATGGCCTCATGTGCACGATTGAGAAATACCATGTGGGGAAAACAAGTATAGATTCCTCAGGCCATCTATTCGATCAGTAGAGAAACAGGCCAAATCTGGAGCTGTTAAGTCTCATTGACAACTATGCGCAACCCAAAACCCGCAAGCAGCTAATTATCCGCAACCTAAAACATGCAAGCACATATGAAACATTTTCGGACTCATTAATTGGCTGCGAGAGCACATCCCAAGGTTCGCAAAAATCACTGCATCCTTGACAGATCAGTTTTCACCGCAGAAAAGTTTTCAGTGGACGAGCGAGAGGGAGAGAGCATTCTCAGATATCAAGCGTGAGTTCAGATAGTGTCCGACATTAGCATGTTAGAATGCGAGCAAGCATTTGTACCTTCAAACTAACGCAAGCCAGGAGGGAATACGTGCAGTACTATACCAGGTTAGCGACAGTGGGGTGAATCATGTTATCGACTTTGCGAGCTCGAAGCAGGGGCAGGCTGACAGTGTAATGATGTCAACAAGAGTGAATTCCAGGAAGTCATTTGGGCGGTTAAGAAAACCACGCATACCTCGAGTATCAGAGATTCACGCTATGGACCAAAAACTGGTGCCTTGTGTAGTTGCATATTATGCGAGTTGTAAGGAGTAAACTGATGCGAGTGCATTACACTTGAAGGATTACGATTTCGTAGTGGAACATGTGCCCGGAATAAAAAATTAACTGGTGGATGCATTGTCACACAATGCTAACAATGAGGTAATTATCCAGGATGAAGAAGGATGGGAGGACATTTTACCATCAAATTTGTGTGGCCCAGTGCCAGAGGTAAGCATACAACAGATCACAGCTTCCAACAGTGAGATCTAGATTAGCAACTAATACAGAGTAGTCATCGAGGTGCAAAAAAGCTGCCGAATCACGCAGGAAAAAATGAGAGTATGTGATCAGCAAGAATTGGAGGGATGGCACGTCGTAGATGGCAGGTTGGAGACCTGTTCCGTTCAACAGTCGGGGAAATAGAGGGCGTATGTCCTCATGTGTGCGAGGGATCAAGTCTTCGTCTATTCGCACTGTGGCAGTGTGGCTGGACACCCGGGAATTGAACAGACAGTCAGTAACGTAAACGACCATTTTTTTTTGGCCAAGCTATGGCAGGGGCGTGAGGAGATATGTACAACAATGCCAGGAGTGTAACTTGTACAAGACACATCATGCAGATGGGAGGCAGCACTAGCGACCACGCACGCCCCGAAACCATTCGAGGCGGTGTGCTTGAACCTGATGGGTTCATATCCAAGGACGAGAGGGTGTAAACGATTTCTTGTCGTGGTGACCGAAAATTTTTCAAGTTGGACCCAGGCATAACCCACCAGCAGGGCGAGAGCAGGGAATGTGGCAAGAGTTTTCGACGAGCAATTTTTCCCGTGATGGAGATTTCCACATAACCTATTGACAGATAATCGTACACAGTTTACAGGCCAGAAGTGGAGAGAGCAACGTACCAGATGGGGTTTTAATCATGTCACAACGGCTGTGTATCACCCAAGTGCCAACCCGACGGAATGGAGAAACCCAGAAATAAAAGCTCAACTATGGCTACGTGTAGGCGAACACCTCGCCACCTGGGCCTATCACATTCCCGCAGTCCTTTACATACTCAGAAGGAGAGCAAACGCGACAACGGGGAGATCACCCACCAAAGTATTCTTAGACTGTAATCTACGCCTACCAGGGAGACAAAATACTTGCAGCAAGAGGACAGCAGCGAATTGCCGAGTACCGACACTTAGCGACGGCAACGGCAGAGATGCCTACGCGAAATGAGGCAACAGCAAGATCGTTATGTGGCAAGATGGCTACCAATCACGAACCAACCACCGCCAAAACTGCATGAGGGGCCAGCAGTATATGTATGTACCAACCCCCAAGTCCACAGCAAGGAAAGGTTTTTGTGCAGGGTTAGCAGCACAATGGAGTGGGCCGCATCACATCCTTCAAATGTGGGAGCTGACCATGTACACAATCCGCTGTCGACAACGAAGGCTGTCCCGATTTGTCCCGACCCCACGACGGCGTAGGTCGTGTCGATCTCAGGAAGGAGCGAGATGAAATGGAAGGTGAGGCAGCACTTCAGGGGGGGGGGGGAGACCTAGCAGAGGATCCACCCATGCAGATCAACGAAGGGTCACCACCAGAGGGGTGGCAGGACGGAAACACCATCAACGAGCTCCAGGAGGAGAGGAGTGGAATGGAAGACGCATCGGCACGTCAGAAGGATGCAGGAGAGGAGGAGGAAAGTGTGCAGGAGTTACCCGGTGTCAGTATGCCCCACGGGAAACCTGTAATACATCCGGAACAAGCGCAAGAGCAAGAGGAGAGAAAGGAACATACACAATGGCAGGTAGAGGAAACGCAAGAAGAGCAACAGGAGCAGGAGCAAACAAATAAGCATGAGGAGTATATAGATAAGCAGGTTAAGCCGGAGCAAGATACCAATGCTAGTACAAATGTGTTTGCAGGGGCTGTTCAGCCAGGTCGCACCCGGAAATGGCGACTCAACAGGAGGCCAGCAGGAGCATAGTAGGAGACAATAAGGGCAGTGTGCTGGGGAGCTAGCTTTGCTTTCGGTTGTCACGTCAGCAGCCACACCTGCCACCGCTGTGCCAACAATGCAGGCAGCCGGAGATACCTCGCAGGAAGGGGCAACTGCCGACAGTGCATCGTGTGGCAGGGTTACAGGAGCGGCGGTACCATCTGTGGTAATGCAGGCTGGTACGCATCTGCAGCTGCTATCAGTAACATCAGACAGCCTACAAACCCTCTCGAAAAAAAAGGGGGGGGGGCATTTGACGTGTGCCACGTGCTCTCACCCCTAAGACTGTTTCCCCGGATGTAGCCTGCAACACCACCACAGCGGGGCTGCATGTTCTACACAGTGTAGAGTGTGTACCCGGCCGCTGGAGCGATCAGGTGCAGAGCAAGTGCAAGGGCATACTGGTGTAGTGCAGTCGGTAGTTGCCTTGGCAACTAGAGATGCCGCGGAGGAGGACAAAATAGGCAGGCTATTTTTGAACTGAGAGTTCAGTGCATAACTCAGACAGTATGTGTTGTTATGATAAAAGGATTTATAACTTGTTTTGTTTTTATTTGTGTGTTAGTTGTTTGCAGTGCAGTGTTAATGTGTCATTTATTTCACCATTCACCGAGAGTTCTGTCCAATTCATTCACAAGTGTTTTGTATTGCAGGGTTACTTTAATGGTTGTCAAATATTTCTATGATTATTAGCATGTTTCATGGGCAGGAAATACAAGTTATGAGAGAATGTAGTGCCGTTTCGGAGCTTTGGTAAGCTGAGGCGAGCCCGCACGTAAAGCGGGAAGTCAATCAGCGCGTAGCTGCCAACAGAGGTGGAGTGTGTGTCGTGAGCTCTAGCATTTTCCCATGCGCGCGAGGCGGCCTTCAATTTTTGCATTTAGTCATTACGTACAATAGACTCTAATGTAATCTCGGAACCTTCGTTTCATATTCAGCCGCCCGGTAAGCCACACTGTATCACTGCGGGAATAGCATTGCCCGGGGAGATTAAGTTTTTCCATAACAATTGTTTGTCGCAAGGTGTTTCATCAATTTCACCGCATGGCCGGTCACAGTAGCAACTAGTGTTTTGTGTAAAGTGCTCCCCATCGAAAGAGGTGTAATTAAACTTAATAAATACGTCTGTGAAATAAACAGTACATATTTTATTTCGGGTCGCATCATGCGTATTAGGTGATGGGCTCTCACTATACCAGCTCACTAAGTTTACATGTTTTCATCTGCTAGTGTCCATAATTATTGATTTCGCACTGTTGGCGTGTGTGTGGCCCCGAGAATCCACATACGCAAGTGTTAATGGATAGGTATTTTTCCTGCCAAGGTCAATAATGGTACATAGTCGCCCGACTGACTACCATTTAGCAAACATCACTAATCTGGGCAAGTAATAAACGGGGCAGGAAGTCATCAACGGGGCAGGAAGTCAAAAACATCATCGGCGAGGAGATTAGAGTGTTTACATAATGAATATCCTAAATCAATTAATGTGTACATAATAAACTGAAACCAACTATCCACCGGCCAGTGTAACACAACGATAATAGAATAGAATACAACAGAAGGATCGAGAAATTATGCCCTGCTTTATTTCCTGTCAACAACACATATAAATACTAGTTTTTACGTGAATAACTAACTAGATTAAATTAACTCTTAGTACACATCTTACCATAACCAAAGCTAACGCTTGACTAACATATGTCTGATATTATGCATAACTTATGTAAATATCATGTTATAAATAAATACACAGCAAACACTTAAACAATTTACATTTCCAAGCCCAAAGCAATCTGTACAAAAGTCCCTTGCAACAGTCATCTCTCTATCAAGCTATCACAGCTCTTTAACCGACAAAGAAATACCTATACACACTCTCACCCTTCCATCACTATATCGTCATATTTGGAAGGAGAAAAATGGTCTCGCGGGAAAGATGCAGGTGAGTGCTTTATCTAGGAAGGCAACACAAACTCAATCAGCATAACATATATATGTTGATAAAGTATATTGGTTTAAATCGATTTTTCAAAAATATTATTTTTATTGTATTTTCGGATTTCTAACTCAAAACCCTACACCACATTTGGGTTTTTGTGATCACTTTAATATTTATATCAGGTTCATATGAATACTGCTAAAAATTACTATAGTTATTTCTGAGTAGGATATATAAATTAATATTTTTTACAATATCAGGTCTCGAACAAAGGGACCCACAACACGCCTAACCGATGAATATTGTTTAATTTTTGTATCAGATATTTATAAGCTTGTTAATAAAGAGATATTCGCGTACAATGGTTGTTAATAAAATTCTAAAACTTGATTTGTATTCGAACTGTGGAAAATTTATCAATGTGGTGTTGTGCTCATAGCGAACTCATTAGCAAGTAATACCACGAACTGAACATATTTACCATTCTCGCAAACTTATATCCTTCCCAACAAACAGTGTGACAACTCATAGTAAACATGTTGCCTATTCCTATAAATATTTTTTTTATAATAAATGTCAAATACTGTAAACAGATATTTTTATGAACATACAATCCTTCACACACACGCATACATGCATGCATGCAACCACACCTATGCATACATCCTTACACACATGAACACTATACTACTGCTTTCCCCAACACCCACCTACCACCTAATGTCCCACCAACCAACTATATAGCCCGAACCTCCATCTACCCATCGAAAATTGTTCAAATTATATCATAATAATTTTATGTCATATCATATTGGCTGATAAAAATGTACCAAACCTCAATTTCTACATATTCTTCCAAACAAATATTATCTCTGGTAGTACCCGAATTACCTGAATACTAACGACAATCTATTCCGTTACATGATATCTGTTATACCAATCACTTCTCTTCATACCATCCCGAACAACAACGCAATCATATAAGCATTTCTATGTAATATTCCAGCGAATTACTCTGATAAACCAGCTAATCATGTATTAGCAAACCACTCATTCAAATATTACCCACAACCCCAGTCAGCAAAACCAATTAATCATGTATTAGTAAACCACATTTTCAAATATTACAAACAACCCCAGCCAGCAATCTAAACCTTAACGAAATCGTATTCCAATAGACCATATCATAAAAACAGCAATGCAAATGTCATAACAGACAAAACATTATAGCCATCCAGTTGAAATTCCCCTGCCATAAAACAGTACTAGCAAAAAACTAACATACTACACACACAAACACGATATATTAACTATCGAACCATTCATTACTGAAACGGAGTATAGTAATGTTTATTTTCATCAGGAGTTCTAGAGTTGTATTCCAGCATTCTTGTAAATGAGTACAGTATTGGTGAAAAATTAAAAGTAGTTTCGATATATATATATTTTAAATGAAGTCACGCTTTTGTTAAATGAATATTGTGGTTACACTTTCAATTATGGTTTCACAGTGTTATAAAAACAGTCACACACTGGGTAGAAAGACTAGGCATTTAATTTTCAAGCAAATTTATTTTACAAACTTTGACAATGCACTCACACTTTACAAAAGCTGCCAGAGTGTATTACACATCAGAAAATAAATATTGAGACTATATACAAAAAAGTATACTAGTCCAGTAAGTAAGGGGCATAAAAGGACCGAACTATGCATTTTGTGATTAAAAGATAATCTTGGAATCCTAAATCAATTCAACCCTTCCGAACATTTCTGGAAGTAGACATTGACTTATACCCTACAGGTTCAAGATAGCGGCTTATTCATTATGGCGGCAGTTTCAATCCTTAAATCAATAATATCTCATCTTCTGATTATGCGATTTTATCAATTTTATTTTTTTACAATTAAAGCTTATTGTACGTACATTGTTTTATATGTGTATGTCTTTTTCATACTCCCCTTAACTTTGTAGATATGTCAATTATTATTGTCATTGTGACTGTAAGAATTGTACTTAACCATCAATTAGACGAAACCTGCGAGTCTAATAGAAAAAAAAACGAAGAAGGTAGAGAATTTAATTTCCATTAATTTGGTGTGTTCTGTTTTTTTCGTTCAACAAACATGGGTGGAAGTATATAATTTACTTTGATTATGGATTATCAACCATTGGAAACCAATACTATTATTGCATAATGATATTCAACCTTGTTTGTTGGTTATTGTTATCAAACTAATTGAACTTTACCATATATGTCCTATTATTAAAGTGCCACTTGCATGAGGTAGAACACTGGCCTTCCATTAGTGCAGCTCGGGAATGAACTGGAATCCAAAATTGTAGTACAAAAGTTTATGTTTATTCATTTGTTGACTTTATCGCATGTCTGTTCTGTGAGTTTCCCCGTTTCACATTCATTCTATTGTTAGTGCGATTGGTTATTTTATTTGTTTACAGATACGATACATGAGATGAGCATCGACATCCTACTTTGAGGCAACAATAGCACAAATCGAAAATAAATAGAAAATGATTAGTCTACTACATGACAGAGGTAAAAAGCATTCTAAGCCCACACACTAGAATTTGTGTATGCTATGTCAAGAAGATACTACATCTGCTCGTATGAATCCATCCCGAAAAAAAAATAAAACTGGAAAAGATGGCTACTCAGTACTATCAGCTAACTTGATTGCATTTCAAGATGCGCGAGCTGTACCATTGGACCTTGACCTTAAGCATTTGGATGATGGTACAGGTGTATAAAAAAGTATGCGCAATAACAATGCATCTTGGATTAAGGACTGCTACTTCAAATTCAACAATACCCAGTTGGATAGAGCAAGAAAGAGGAAAGAATGTGGATATGTACCAGGAGCAAGCTCCCCTGTAAAGACAAGGCGAATAGCTGATCCAGATATGCCAGAAACCTGCATGTTCTGTGATGGCTCTGCAACAAGGCAATCCCCAACACATAGCTTTAACTGATGAAATTGACGAAAGAGTGCGCAGTGGACACTATTGCGGGACACTAAAAGTCTGTGTAAAATCGCCATACAAGGTATGGTTCCACTTAATGCTAGATATAATTATATATGATTAACAATGTTTTACAACCGAGTGAGAAAGGCTGAAAAAATTTCAGGTGGAGGAAAGGCCTTGAAGAATGAGCAGCTGGAGAGTATAGCTTTAGCCGATATTATTGCATCCATGAAGGAGGAAGAAGAGGATGCATAAGTCGCACCAGTATTCTAAATGGCACACATTTGTATAATGTACGAGAAGCGCCTTAGAGAATTTAACATTGAAACAAATATTCATTTCACTAGACTCAGATGTCGCATTCTAGATATGTGCCCTAACCTTGAAGCATGGAGAAAACAAGGACAAGAATGGATGTTGGCATTTAAGTGGGATGCCGGAGCTGCAATGGATGTCTCCTGCCCTGATTTTGACTTCGAAGCTTTAGATCTCGTAAAAGCAGCAGAAACTGTTCGCAAGGATATTTTCAACCATGAAATAGATACTTCACCCACCCAAATATTTACTGATGTCAGGTCAAAGGGAAAGCATACCAGAGTCTTTGTTTGCACTAATTAGTCTCATTGTAAAGACTCCTTCAGTGACAGTAGATGAAAGAGAAACATCCAACAGAAATCAAGCAATACTCAGCATCGCACAACAATATAATTTCAACACAGTAAAGAAAACCAGAAAAGAAAGAATAGACGAGTACCCAAATACTAGGAAAGTCAGGAATATGCCCATACCTATGTATATTGCTGCTAAGGTTCATTCAGAGACAAGGAAAAGAGAGTTAGTAGACATTATTTACAACTTGGGTCTTGGCATTTCTTATGAACTTCTGAGATCTATTTCTACTGATATTGCTAATGAACTGTGCTTTATCTACTCCACTGTACAAGTGGTTTGTCCTCCAAACCTCCACACAGCATTGTTTACAACTGTTTGCATGGATAACATAGACCACAATCCAAGCTCAAACACTGCCAAGAGTTCCCTGCACGGAACAGCTATTTAACTCATGCAACACCCTACATTGGACAATTCTGGACACACCAGAGAAGCAACCTTACAACCAGAGTGCACTAAGAGCCAGAAAGTAGCAACCTTTCCTGTGTCCTATTCGATAGTACTTCCATGCTTTATATCACTCCAAACTTCAGGGAATCAAATGGCAGAACCAGAAGAGCTTATTCTACCACATCCAGAATCAGCCCCAAACATAAAAGAATACAAGTGGTTGGAACAGATTTTGAATATAGGAAAGCGATTAAACTGGGCAGCATATCATTCATCATTTAATCGCCTCATTCGGAAACTGATAACTACAATGTTAATGTTACCTTTATTCCTTGAGAGCTCCAATTCTCCTGCCATGATGTTACATTCTGTGAATGTTGTTACAGAATGTGTCAAATACCTTGATCCCAACCAAACATCTGTGCTTGTTGGTGACCAGCCACCTTTTACCCTGATGAAGCAAATTCAGTATTATCTTCGCGAAGAACATGGAGAAGATAAGTTCGTTGAGATGATGGGTGAACTACACATAGAAAAAGCTACTCTTCGCAAGGCTGAACGCTGGCTTGAAGGCAATGAGTGGGTCGAAATGATTACTCAAAGTGAAATTACGACAAAGGAAAAAGCGGAAGACCCACTTAAAGTTTCGCACATCAAAAAAGCAAGACACATACATGAAGTGACAGCAGCATTGTTCTTTCTACAAAACAGGGCTTTTGCAGAGTATAGGGGGAGTGGTGATGGAACTGTGTCATCACTGAATGATTGGAGACAAATAATGAGGAAAGAGCAGCCTATGTTCAAATACTGAGACACACTGTTAAACATTGTGCTTTACATTCTCTCTTTGGTTCTCTCCTTCCTAGAAGCAAACTTCCATCTATACATTAATACTCTGATCCAACTGGCCCTATGGTTCTTTGCCATAGAGCATACAAACTGTGCATGTTGGTTGAGTGTGCACATCAGAGGTATGCTGCTGTTGAAAGAAAGAAACCCCGATGTACATAATTCCTTCGAAAATAGTGCATTTGTCGCATGCAAAACTGAGCGACCATTCTCAGCGATTGCATTATACCATGCACATAAACATCTGAATTCGGTTCTGAAATCTGATGGAGACAGTATTGGTTTCACACGGAATATAGAAGCACTTCGCAGATTTATGGTGGCAGGTCCTGAGTTAGCATGGATGCTGCATTTATTTTAAGAAAGGCATTGTTACAATAAGCTGTTGAGATTGTAGGGAACCCTTTTGGTGTAACAGATGAGGACCTACATCACTTGCATGACCATGTTGTAATGAGTGATAAGGTGGCAACTTCGATAATGGCACTTGAGAAGGAAGGACAGGAACAATTCCAGGAGTTCGTGATGAAACAATTGGTATCTGCAGAAAAGGAGATAATGGATCCGATAAAATGTAACGAAATTTCGACTTTCAAGAGGCCAGTAACTACATCAATGTCAAAAGAAAAAGTTCAAAAATTATCCTTGAAAATAGAATGTGCCATATTCAGCCATTCTTATATTGCCTACCAAGAAAGGGAGGGTAACCTGCCTAATTTTTTCTGCCATAAGAACCAGCCTTATCCATTTTGACTCTGTGCATATGGTTTTCCACGTGCATGCAATATGGCCGATATGATCAAGGCACTGCAGAACCACATACACACATTGTTACCACCTTCCGAGCCATCAGATAATGCCAAGATATTTGATGGAGCAACATTTATTCATATGATCAAACCTGGTGATGGGCAGACTTTCCAAGAATATATAGATAACAAGTATTTACCATACATGGAGAAGCGGAAGAACTCTGTTCAGTGCATCGATGTTGTATGGGACGTCTACAAAAGCGACAGTTTGAAGCAAGGTACTCGAATGAAGCGTGGCTCTGGACTTAGAATAGGAGGAGCTTTAAGTGCACGTCTTCCGAAGAAGAGCAATTGGAAACGATATTTAAGGCTTGATGCTAATAAGGAACAGCTTTTTAAATTTTTGGAAAGACAATATTACAATTGGAAGTGCAAATAATGAGGTGTACTCTGCCCTAGGCAGCACAGTGATCCGTTCTTCAGACATAATGGATATTGAGAGTATGAGCCCCTACAATCATGAAGAGGTTGATAGACGCATTTTCCTCCATGCTGCCGATGCCGCAAAACGTGGACTTCCGAGAGTATTTATTCGTGCCACCGACACTGATGTAGTAATCATAGGAGTATCCATGTATCGAGTTATGGGACTGGAAGAGCCCTGGCTATCCTTCGGAAGTGGAAAAAATCTTTGACACATTCCACTGCACGAGATGTCTAAGTCATTGAGACCTACAAGGGCAAGAGGACTTTTGACATTTCACGCAATGACTGGTTGTGACACCGTATCATCCTTCAGTGGAAGAGGTAAACTGAAAGCTTGGGATGCATGAACAGCTTTTCCTAAGGCCACAGATGCCTTTGTTTCTATTTCCGAAGGAAATCTGGACTCTGTCATGGACAAGGTGGAGAAATTTCTAATCATCCTATACGACAGATCATGCGAGAAAAAACACCAGTGAATAAGATCAGAAGGAAAATGTTCACAAAAAAGAAAAGAACGATGGAAATGATCCTTCCTACAGCAAATGCCTGGTATCTGCAAGCAAAGAGAGCATGTTTCCAGAGAAGAGTGTGTGTGTAATCCCTTCTGTCAGTACAGGATATTCCCAGTCCCGCTGATTGGGGTTGGTCCAAGTCAACTGAAGGCTGGTAATCTACCTGGATAACCTTACCTCTTATACTAGAATCAATAAAACTGATTTCTTGCCTCTGCAAAAAAGGATGCAATGTAAGATGCAAGTGCGGTATGCAGAATTTGAAATGCACAGCCCTCTGTGCTTGTGATGGAGAATGTACATAATCAATACACAAGAATCACTTTTCTTGAAAAACTCCTTATAACAAATTGTACAGTCAGTAATTTTAACACTTGAAAGTGAAAGACAGTAAATTATCTACAGTTCACCAATATTTATGTTTTAAAAGTGCCCTTTACGCGAAAACAGTAGCGTTGAAGATATTTTACTAATATAATAATTTCATATTATGTAACGACATCAACGGCCTCCTAGACATATTGGAAACAAAACATCTTAAATTTCCTTAAATTAGTTTCTATAATTTAGTGCACACAAAGCAATACCAAAAGTCTGAATATTACTACAAGCGAGAAATCATCGATACTAGCTAAACGAAATAAGCCATATCTTTGCTTCTATCCATCATACAAAATGTTCGAGCACACCAAATTAAAGTATATTAAATTGTATAACTTTTTGGTTTTAATTGTTTTCTTGTTAGAATGGCAGTCTTCAGTTTATTTCATCTTGACCAGAATTATAACAATTATTTTATCAATATTTTTTTACAATATCTTAAAAAGTGTAAGAAATATGAGCAAGATATGGTAATACGAAATGAAGAACATACAATAAACGTCAATTTAAAAAAAATTAAATTGAAAATCGCACAATTAGAAGCTGAGATATGGCCGATTTTAAAAGTGACCTCGTCACCATACTGAATTGGCTGCCATCTTCACCCTGCACGGTCGAAATCAATGTCTCCACTTCCAGAACTGTTCAGGATGGTACCATTGAGGTATGTTCCAAAACTCACCTTTTGATCATAAAATGCATAGTTCAAACCTGAACTACTGTATTATATGGTGTATCACCCACAATAGGATAACATTTCAAAACGTGCAGGATGTATCACAATTAAACAAGTTACCTACATACATTTAAACATTTTAAATACACAAGTCACTAACAATGCAAGTATACAAAACTTTTTGATGCAATTATTTTTTTCCAGTAGAGTCATCTGTGTGTAATCGAAGGAAAACATATATTATTTAATGTGACATGGTATATGTTATCCACCATCAATAGCAATTGCTTTGACAGTGGATTGGGTGTTTGAGATGGTATTTGATTGAATATGAAGTATAAATTAGCATGATGATAGTATACTATAGTATAGGGCTTTTCAAAGTCCCCTAGTTTTATGCTTGAAAGCTTAGCATGGGTTGGCTTACAGACTAGCATATAACCTAATTAAATTTAACACCCTTACCTTACCCAGGATTCTAACCCAGAGCCTTCCGCAACCCAGACTGGTGGCGCACCACTTACTGTGCCATGGGAGGTATGCATATGTTGATGATGATATGGTATGATGATGTGACGATGATGACGATGATATGATGATACCGTTCTCAAGGATGTAATTTTAATATTTTTCATTGGGCGTGTTTCATAGATAGAATGTTTGATATTGTCCGATTGAGTAATCTGTTCGTAACGTGTGTTGGTAATGTTAGTAATAATGAATGGTTCGAAAGTATATATGTTTTGTTTGTGTGTGTGGTAGTTAATTTTGCTGGCACTTTTTAATAACAAAGGAATAGCGATTGGATGGTTAAAATGTTTTTTCTAGTACAACATTTGCAATGCTGTTTTCGTGATATGGTCTATTGTAATGCGATTTCGTTAAGGTTGGATAGTTCAGTATTATTATTTGTAATATTTAATATGTAATTTGCTGATTCATTTTTTAATGGTTTACCAGAGTAATTTCTAGAATATTACATAGTTATGTTTATATCATTGCTTTGTTGTCCTCTTTGGTGTGAAGGGAAGTGATTGGTGTAATCGATATCTTGTAACGGAATGGACTGTTGGTAGTGTTCACAAAATTCGCTTATTACAAGATACAATAATTTTTCTGGAAATATATGTTGAAGCAGAAGTTGGTCAGTTTTTCTGCATGATAATACATCAAATTACTATTAGATATTTTAAACAATTTTCGATAGTTAGATTGATGTTCAGGCTGTATAGTTGGTTGATGTGACATTAATTATGATTGTGTGTTGGGCAAAGCAGTAGGATAATGTTCATGGCGGTGTGTGTGTATGTATGTATGCGTGGATGTGTGTGTGAAGGTTTGTTTGTCCATTAATATAACTGTTTAACAGGAATTGCATTTAATTATAAAATATGTGCCTAGGAATGGACAATATGTTTACTATGAGATGTCACACGCTATGTAGAAAGGATAAATGTTTGCAGGGAGAGTAAATATGTTCAGTTCGCGATTTAATAACTTGTGAAAGAGAGCACAACAGTGCATTCGCTCAGAGTAAATTGTAAAACCATTGGGGAAAAAGAAAGAACTAAGAATGATTTTGGTTGAAAATCAAACCCGTGTCCTTCCGAATACAGGCGTTTGCCTTCGCGTGATATAAGTTGCTTATTTCTTGTATGTGTTATTTATAAGGCGAACCTTTTTGTATTTAAAGGGTTTTGCATAAATATAATTTTTTAAGCTTGTGAATAGTTTAATTTCACCGGATATTATTTTTCATACATTAAATGTTTCCAGTATAATACTACGTTTAAGAAACGTGTAAAAGCTTGATGGGTTTAGGAAGTTTGTTCAGTCTGTTTGGGATGTCAGTGGAGCATTTGTCAGATATGTGCTCTTCAGAGGATACCACACAGGAATCACTAGATATCAACTAAAGTTGTTATTGTGAAAAATAGTAGGTACTTCGATGAGGGAAAATACGTTTTCATGAAAGATATTGTTGCAGTGAGTTTATTTGGAATAAGGTAACACGAAATGAAACATTCAGAAATTTTCTTCCTGGAAATTCGGGTAAGTTGTTACCAGACAATTTTGGACGCTTGATAGAGGTTGTAAATTGAGATAAATGTTCCACAATTCAAATATCAATCCGAGTTTTGGATCATTAAAAAAAAAAAAAAAAACTTTGTACACGAATTTCTATTTGTTTACGTGCCTATACATATACTACGAGCCCGTGGCCTTTTTTTTTAGTATTGTCACGTGCCTAGAACAGTAACGATGTTACAAATGTTTGTTATTATAAAAATAAAAAAAAAACAAAAAAATAATAATATGAAAGTAACTCAAAATTTGATATAATTCTATCCAGTAAGCCTTTGCGGCCCCATTTGCAATCGCTATATCCACTGAGCCACTAAGGCCCCACTTGGAATCTCACTATCCACTGTGCCACTAAGGCCCCATTTGATATATATATATATATATCCACTGGGCCACTGTGGCCCCATTTTATATTTTTATATCAACTTGCAACTGTTGCCCCACTTGGAATCTCTCTCAAACCACTGAGCTACTAAGGCCCCATTTGATATTTATCTCACCACTTGGCCACTGTGGCCCCACTTTATATAGTTCTATCCACTGAGCCATTGCGGTCCCACTTGATATAGTTCTATCCACTCAGCAATTACGTCCCCACTTGGAATCGCTCTATCCACTTGGCAACTGAGTCCCCACTTGGAATCGCTATATCCACTGATCCCCTGTGAGCCCACTTGGAAATTAGCTCAACATTGGAGCGAGATAATAAAAGTAAACAAAAATGATTTTCCATTACCTTCATACATTCATGCATTAATACAAAACTTCCATAAGAAAAAAATAACTGAAAAAATAGTTTTCAAGGTCAAAAGTCATGAGTTCGTAATCTGATCTTGCTGAAATTCGAACATGACCTGTATTTGTCCCTATGGATTCGCTCTGCAAAATTTGAAGAACTTTTCTTGAGTTTCAAGGGACTTAGAAGTATTAAAGACGGACAGAGAGACAGACAGAGATCGTCGTCCAATTATATAACTAGAGGCCCTGCTCGTGACCTATTTTTTAGATTTTGTCATGTGCTTGGAATAGTTACCACGTTAGAAATTTTGGTTGTCTTAGAAATATTGAAAAAAAAAAAAACATATCGCATAGATATATGTGGGTAATAACGAACTTATTTGTAATTAACTCAACAGTGAAGCGACATCAGCCCCTTTTTGATATTTCTCTATCCCCTGAACCACTGCGGTCCCACTTAAAATAGTTCTATCCACTGAGCCACTGTGACCCTACTTGGAAATTATCTCAACATTGAAGCGAGATATTTAAAGGAAACAAAAATTATATTCCATTACCTTCATATCTCTATGAAATAATCTGTATGAATTAATAAAAAATTTCATAGGAAAAAGTAATTAAAAAGTTAACTTTTAGGATCAAATGTCATGATTGCGTAATCTAATCTTGCTGAAATCCGAACTTGACCTGTATTTGACCCTGGGGATTCGCTTTGTGAAATTTGAAGAACTTTTGTTGAGTTTCAAGGGACTTAGAAGTATTAAAGACAGACAGACAGAGATAGTCGTATTATATAATAGGATAGGATAGGATTATATAATAGGATGCTATAAATATTTAAACCATAGTCATCAGTTAGCTCTATCGTAGAACCCTGGGTTTCGAGACCAGACATTATAGGCCAAATAGTAGTAATTTTTTATCCGACTTATAAATAACTATGGTAATTTTTCACAGCATTTATGAATGCCTGATGCAAATATTTAAGCGGTCACCAAAGAGGCGTAGGGTTTTGAGTTCGAGGTCCGAAAATATAAATAAATTTTAATTTTTGAAAAATTGGTTATCATACGAATATTCTTTAACAACATATATCTGTTATGCAGTTTGTGATTGTGTAGCCTTCCTAGATAAAGCACTCACCTGCATTTTTCCACTAGACCGTTGTTCTTCTTCCAGAGATGACGATAGAGTGATGGAAGGCTGGGTGGGTGTTTTGTTGGTTGACGAGCTGAGATAGCTCGATAGAGAGACGATGAGAGTTGTATGGGACATGTATATAGAATGCTTCGGGTTTGTAAATACAAATTGTTAAGGGTTTGTCTTGTATTGCGTTAAAATATAGAATGTTATGCATAATTTTAAACAAATTTAAGTCGGAAGTTAGAATTGATTATTGTAAACTGTGTACAGAATGATTTTAGTCATGTCAGTTATTCAATACGTAAATAATAGAAGTTCTTGAGGGTATATAAAGCAGAACATAGGTTCTTGAACCTACAGTTGTATATTCTATTGTATTCTCGTTGTGTTTCATTCGTCGGCATTTAGTTGGCTTCAGTTCATTATGTACACAGTAGTTGCATTACGAAATTCGTTATGCCAATACTCTGTTTAAATTATTTGTTGCGCGGTTAATAAGAAAATCTACTTGCTTTGTATGGATCATTGATTGATATGGTACATACTAGATATATGTAAAAAGTTTCTCTGAATATTCATTTTTGATAGGCGAATACACATATTTTATTCTTAATGGGTGAGTGATCAACTCTCCCGATGTACGTCTATAGTGCTTTCTAGATCCTGGCATCCTAGATAAAAAATATTTTTAAAAATCTGAAAACAATGTTCAGGTAATTTTTTCCAACAAAAGGTGGGTCTATACAAATAACAATTAATCACGCCATTCTTCGGAAGCGTTCGAGAACTTGTCAGTGATTCACAACACAGTATTCCTGGAATAATGATAAAAATGAAGGCACAGACTGGTTTAGTGTGTTTATATAACAATGTTTGTGTGTATTGTATCAGTCGATATGAAAAATGTTTATCAGCTTCTAATATTCATGTTCGTATGATAGCTTTGAATATTCCTCACTAGTTAACCTTTTTTGCATAACTATTTTGAGTGTACACTTGTTTTGAGAATATTTATTGCACATGGGTTATTTTAAGAAATGTATGATGTTTACATACATATATACAGTGTGAGCTCCTATCTCCTTGGCTGCAAGGCGAGGGTGTGCCGGAAACGAGTGCAGATTATTACATCAGCCTGTGCTGGTTGGACGCTCTCAGAATTCCTGTGACAGATACAGCTTTATCGCTTCCTAATAGATAGACAGTTTTAACATTGGTTGTTATATGTCACGTATTAAATGTTCCAAATCAAATATGTACTACAAACAAAATGTTTTACGAAATTGTTACATTTCCTCAGTGAAACAAGTTGTGTTAAAATGGCCTGTGTTTTGAATAAAACATACGTTAATTACCAAGTTCGCTTAGTAAAGTATTCTATCTGTTGTTTAAGTTATACATAATAGTAAATCATAGGACATACAGATGTGTTAATTGATTCGGATAAGATATGTACTTTACTCGAGCTAGTTACAAGCCTTAAATAATCTTGGTATTTTACGTCGCGCTGTTAAGCTGGTCCACAATAGTGTGATGCATTGCGTTGCGATGCGTTACGATAAACAGTAGCCAGTCAGGATGAAGCAGATTCCGTCGCAGTGCTCCGGCGTCGGGTGCGTTGCGTGAAATTCTTGAGTTGCGATTGTCGGCGTCAGCCTGCGACGGAGAAGAAGACGAATAAGTGTTTGTTTACAAGGAGAATAAAAAACATGTCTTTTTTTTACAATTTGAAAACTACGATCGCGTTTACGCCGACAATTTCGTATTTGTATTTTTATTATTGCTGCGTAGGTGTGCAAAATAGAAGACAAGGCTTCTTATAGATATAGACAATGAAATCAAATTCTTTAATAACATCAAAATAATTATCCTTCATCCCATTATGTCTCGTTCCCGCTAGTTTTCGTCACACATCGCGTTTATACTATCCTGTTTTTATATTCTACCACTGAAACATACAGTTTTAACTTTATATTCGTATCTTTTGTTACATTCATGAGGTCTGAAAAGGAAATTACTACCCTTAAACTAGACAGCAGCACCATCTCAGACGACGTCCTTAACACACAGATTATCGCTTAGTTGTGAAACAGCTAGTATAGCTCGTCGCAGCCCAACGCATCGCACTATTGTGGAGCCAGCTTTGAACTTTCAACTATTAACATTGTGTGGTGTCAGTTGCGAAACAAATTTGGGTGATATTAGACTTACATTAGAGAGCGATTTTAAATAACTTTCGTTTCATTGTAATGTTTGTCGACTGCAGTATTCTGTGGCACACTATTATTTGTGACTAACATTTTGATGGGAAATAAAATAAGTGGTAATAACCTGAATCATAACTTGTAAGTCATATAAGTAACAAATTTGCTTACAACGTAAAAGTAGGAAATTATGTTAACAAGCACATCCAAACATTGTAAAAAATTAATAATGTGATTGGCTAGAGAGAATGATTAGCTTCGCATTTACAAATGCTCCCGGGCTGTTTGCCTTGGTAGAGATTTTAACGGACACTTTGTGTGTGCGAGGGAGAGAAAAAGAAAGAGAGATGACTGGTGGCGCTCTCTGGCAGTGGGAATATGAGCTAAACAGTTACAACTGTGTGGCCACGGTAATCGGAGCTGGAGCGCGTCACGTGCTGCAGTTCTGAAAATGGTGAGATGAATGAGTGAATGAAAAGCATATTTAGGCTAAGGCCCCACCTGCGTGTTATCACGCTGCGAGGATCTGCGAAAATGTGCACCATGTAGTGTACTGGTAACATCGTCGATGAACGGCTCATTAATTATAAACAGAATATCAATAAAAATGCAGTTTTTGTATTATTTGTAGGCAGCGTCGTCATCAGAGAAAATACTGGGTCCATCCCACATTAAGTGAAAGGTCAGGAAAGGAGAACTGTGCGCTCCTAGATACAAAACTGAAAGAAAATCCAGAGAAGTTTTTCGAATAGTACAGAATATTCATCCGCTCATTTAAAATGCTGTTTTCTATTGTGAAGGACGTAGTAAAAAAAAACACTACAATGAGGGAATGTGTTAGTGCAGAAGGAAAAAACTTTGCAGTAACATTAAGGTATGATTTAGTGTGCCAACTCGGTCCACATTTCTCCCACTACAGCCGCAGATACCGACAGTGAAGAATCTCTCATGTTATATTCTTTGGTTCTTGCACCACGGGTGCTTTTGCACTTCCAAAATGATCACTTCAACGTCTAATTAAATTTTGTATACAACATCACTCGGTACGCAATAATGGTTCTATGTTTACACTACAATATATGCTGCATACTTGCGCGGCGGGTTTCCCGCGTGTGTGGCCAGGCAACAACGACACGCACGCGTGATATCCCCCTCAAGAAATGGAACGTGGCGCGTTCTTGGGCGGGCAACCTTGAAAACGCGCCGCCCGCACCTTTCGTCAGCAGTAATTCACGCTGTGTCTGGCCTGTCTCATTACAATTTCCGCGGTCTTTATTTCTGGCGTGATTTAAAGGTGCCACGCAGAGTGAACTCACGCACGTGTGGCCGTAGCCTAAATCTCTCCCCAAATGCTCCCATGCGCTGGGGTTAGTTTGAGAGCGACGAGCAAGACGTCAGGTGTTCAATTTTCCTATATTACACATTCCTTAAGTTTTCCGAGTTAAAGTTCTAGTGGGACACTTGAAGGAACAGTCTCTTCTCAAATAAAATGCAAGGTGTAAAATTAAGACTATGTGCATATAATTCAGAGTTTCTGTCAGATACACTAGGTGTTAAATGTTCATTTTTATATCATAATAGGTTACATAGTAATACACAATTGTAGCATGATGCTTTTCTGATATGTTGGGAGACAGGGAATACACAAATAAGAATTGTTAAACAATAACATATTTTATTATTAACATATAATTTGACATTTTCCCGAGTTAGTCATTCACTATAACACTGTTAATTCTGAGCAATTGGGACACTGAATGTATGATGAACATATCCGACAGTCTTTTTTATTCAAATAGTTTTTTTAAATAATATATTAAGAGGTCGTGCAGAATGAAACTTAATTTACACTAAATAATAATTCACTGAAATATTTAGTAATAGTATTGCTAACTGGTGGAGTTAAAGCCATATGATAAATATTTACTGACCTATTGGAAACATAAACAAGTGCGCAAAAATTAACACTAAGACACTTTGTAGTTTTAATCATTGCTTTGTAATTTTATTTTTTAATAACTCCAAACTTGAAAATCTTTTAAAAATCAAAGGACATAGGTTGCAATACATGAGCGAGAATTAAGTATGTTGTTGGTAGAGTAAATAGTACATAAGGACTATAAACGTAATTTTAAAATTATTAATTTTTTTGCGTGGTGATGTAGCGAGCGGGTCTGAGCTATCATCTGAGGCAGTGCCTCCAAGAGAGCTGTAGAGGTGATAGCTGGCAGGGTTAACAAAGACCGCCCAGTTCAGCAGGGTGCAGACGAGAGCTGTTTTCTGGCATTGTGATTGGAGTATACATTTATTCAATACAGTACTGCAACACTAGTAGTCTAAATACTATAGTTTACACCTATTATTTAAATTTCAACACAAAAGAACAACCAAACAGTCTTTCTTTATTTTTTTATATTTTGTAATCAGGCGAGGTAGAATGAAATTTAGGATACTGCACATAATACTTAGTGAAATAGTGAGAAGAAATGTAACTAGATATAGTAAGAAAAATGTCCTGCATGTCGACAGGTGCCGCGCCGCGCTTGTCTATAGTATTCAGCCGGCAGTCGGGGAACGAAGCAGCCAAGAGTTTAAAAGTCAGTGTGTCCTGCCTCGCTTTCAATGTTAGTATTAGTTGTGCATTTCTAACCCTAACACATTTTTATTAATAATATAATTTTTAAAATTCTAACTTCAAAAGAGTTGTAAAAAGGGTGTGAACAGTCACAGCATGAGATAAAGTTCAGGTGGTACGCCATGCATTGTTTTCAGTGTTGGTAGTTATAGGATCGCACTTTACAAGTCTTGATAGCAGCAATATGTGAAACAGTCATTATTCAAATAAAAAGTCTTATGCATCAGAGTTTCTACACACATAGTGGGACAATATGATTGAACAGACTATACTGAAAACACATAATTTTCTAAAAATGCATGCCCTTTATTTCAAATAACAAGTCTTGGATATTTGGTGACTGTTGAGCTGAGCTGAAGAGTATAACCTATTGATATACACAATCTGAGTTCAGTATGAAGTAAGGAGCGGCAGGCTGCGAACGTGGATTTAGGGTCTATGTAGGCCTACATAATGTGCAATTGTTTAATTTTAATTAATCAATTCATTTATTTTTTGGTTCCTGTTGTTTGTTTAGTTAATGTCACACTTGTTATTGTGTAATTGGCATCGATAAATACTTTCGGTACTTCATTTGTAAATTATGGGTTATTTATTAGGCGATAACATCTAATTACCTCCGATGAGTTCGAACCAAGACTATCTCGGATCATGTATTACTGGTAACTGTACTTAGTGTAGGTAGTTATTCAGAACTTAGTATTAACTCATTTGCTTGGTACTTTATTTGTTATGACAAAACGCCAAGGATAACATGGGTTGGTTTGTGACTTTGCTTGGCTGGTAATGCAGGGCCAGAGGTGCATGGCCTGATTGGTGCATCGCCTGCTTGCTAGCTGATCGAGTTTTAAACTAATTACAAATACAATCTCATATCAGTTGGAGTGGACAGTGAAAACGTGCTATTTGCTTTAGGGTGTAAGTACACTGTACTCCTAACTTATTGTTTAATTGTCTTAGTGCTTCTTTAATTGGTAATTAGTGTTTTGGAGCTTGTAATTATATTTAATGTTTCGGTATTTGATGATTGTTTGAATTACTTTTTCGTAGCTTGTGATAGATTTTTTAATTTGTCATTATTAAAATGCTATATTTGTTTCGGTCAACATTCGTTTATTTTTTAAACGATAGATTTGTGTGGCAGTTGAAATTCAATTGGAAATTTTCCCAACACTGGATTTGTAATGGTCATTTCTCTAATTGTACAATTCTGAGCTCAAGTCACTCGGCGACCTCCAATCGGGCAACTCATACGCTGCTCCCGACCCGCCATCACAGCTGCTTCTCTGGTCAGACTCTAAACGCGCAACATCTATTCTGCTCCCCACGTCCTACATCACAGCTCAGTCGTCCGGCCGACATAGACTAGGGGCGCTTTTCTCAGATTTGCACCGTGAGTAGGCGGAAGGCGTCAGCATTGTCTGGTGCTCACGCCTGTGGGCCGTCTCGACATATTCCCGGACAATCAACGAAAGCCACAGGGGTGAACTCATTGAACGCGCCTAAAAAGTATCGTTTTCCATGCACCCCATATACGAGGCTACAAATAATGGCCAATCGGAAGGGCCAATGGTCGCGTGGCGAAGACAAACGAAACTCGGAAATGCCTTTTGCTTTGCTATGATCACGCGAAATAGTGTGCAAGACAGCAGAAGAGCTTTGTTTTACCAAGTATTTGGATTACTGTTTGTAAAAATGTAAAACTCGGCGAGCATATACACAGCCATGGCTAGCTGACGCTTGTGTATTCTCTCTCCCACATTCAGCATTGTGTGATTGAGGTTAGGCCTCATTCGCATAAGCACTATATAATTGTTTGACGAAAAATCAGGCTAAATCTATATCACTTAACATAATTCAATGTTGTACAAAGTGATTGTAAATAGAATAACAAAAGTTAGGCAGGTAGCTACAATGTGCCAAGCCATTCATATTGTTTTTCAAATGAATGATGAATATTTCTAAATAAATTCGGAATACAATGGTATCTTTACTTCTATAGTTAATTTTGTTGTTTTGTATGTTAACCACTTTTCATAATATTCTACAGGAACATATTCTTTATTTAAAAAAAAAAAATTATGGCAGCACGACAAAACTGATAATTGAGCATTTTTGAAGTCAAATTTTGAAAAATGTCCACCTACACCACAACGGAAACACTGACTGGTATAGTACAATTGGTGATGATGGAGGTGAAGTACTTATTTTAGTGTCTTAATATTGAATTTTGCATACCACAATGTGCATCATGCTGAAAAACACGTGTTGAAATATAGACAAAGTTCGCATTTACTGCTGAAAATTGTAATTATACGCCTATACATTTATATTTATATGCATATTTATTAATTCCTACTGTCATAAGCTACCCAAATCTACTACCCGTCACAACCAGAATCCGTGGATTCATGTTATTCCATCCAATAACCTAGGATGAGGCTTTTGAAAGAAAATGATGCCTATTTATTAAATTGTTTTCTTGTACACCTATCACAAACTTCCTTTATTTCCGTAGCCATTCACAACAGTGTTTTTTTTTTTTGTAATGAATGTTGAATTTTTCGATTCATTGCTGTTTGTCGGTACTAAATAATAATAGTACAGTATTACGTTTTCAATTAACAAGATATTGTTAACCACTATTTTTGATGATGCCACACTTCCTCAAAATGAGGTCTCTCACCGTCTTACACTGCATTCCAATAATTTGCGAAATGTTTAACCAATCAGTATTCAGCTTGTCTGTAGGATTATGATCACGAAATAATTCAATTTCCGTGCTTAAAATCTAATTTCACCTTGTTTTCGTTGCAATTTTTTTTTTTGCAAATAAGAGGAAAAATTACTTTTGTGTGTTCCATGACTTTATCCTAACCGAAGTATGTAACACGAAACAATTACGACATTTCTACCACAACCACCACAAAAAATATAAACATTGCACTATTAATTTAACTGTATGTCTCTATTACAATCATTCTGACAGTTGCTGTCTTTTCGTTATGGCTATGGTACAACATTAAAATTAATTAGTTGTACCTAACCTGTTTACATTGTAGCTACCTGCCTAACTTTTGTTATTCTATTTACAATTACTCTCTACAATCGAATGATGTTAATAGAAATAGGTGTAGCCTGATTTTTCATAAATCAATTATATATAGTGTTTATGGGAAGGAAACCTAACCTCAATCCTAACCAACAATCTCCCAGCATTCAACACGAGCTGTGAACAGACAAGCCTTGTCGGCTGTCAAGGAGGCCACGACAGGTAGGAGGAGGCGTGATGTAAACAGTGGGTCGTTTTAGACGTTTGAA
Source organism: Dryococelus australis (assembly GCA_029891345.1). NCBI lineage: Eukaryota > Metazoa > Arthropoda > Insecta > Phasmatodea > Phasmatidae > Dryococelus > Dryococelus australis. The sequence goes on along the minus strand of CM056994.1, from coordinate 173,684,317 downwards.
AATGCGGATTTCGTCCGGAGGCGAGTAGTCTGTAGGCGTGAGTCACGACAACGCGAGGTTAGTCATGAGGGAGTAGCACCCCAGGCAGGAGTTCTGCCGATCCCGACCACCTCTCCCTCCCCTCACCCACCATCAGACCTCATTCTATCGTAAGACTCTGACCAGGTAGGACCTACCCCTTCCCCCGTCTTAGACACCATCACAGCTCATTCCCTCAAGAAACACAGAACAGGCAGGCAGGAACTCTGCTGCTCTCTCCCTTCCCCTTCCCCTCATCAACCATCAGACCTCATCCCCTTGCTTGATATCGACCAGGTAGGGCATCTGTCCCTTCCAACTCCCCCCCCCCTCTTTTCCCCCTTATTCATAATTACAACTCAGTCTTCCACCAAACTCCGAAAATCAACATCGACTTTCCCGACACACTTTCCCCTCCCCTCACCCACGATTACAGCTCAGTCCCTCATCAGACACGGAACAGCCAACATCTATAATGATCCTGGTGCCTTTCTTGCTCCAAGAGGAGGGGTTATCACATATATGCTGCTTCTCCTACCCCTCAGAGCTAATCGTCCGCCAGTCTCCGAAGAGACAACATCTACTTTCTCAACACTTAAACCTTTCCTCACTTAACCGTTTGGATACCTAACATAACCTCAATTACCTCTTTCAATAAATTTAACGCTTCAATAAATTTTACCCTTTGTACCAATATTTATCCCATTTTAACAATATCTAACTTTCCGTTCCCATATTTTACCCTTTTTTAATATTATTTAATCCTTTTGGGCTATGTTTACACGTTTTAAACTCTTTATATAACGTCTATAGATGTGACTAAGTCTTTAGACATTAACCCTTTGAACACAAAATGGGCATTTAGGCCACTCTTTCAATGGTAGTCCAGAACTTGTGTACTACTACTACTTACAGTCTGTGGCGCCTTCATTCCATTTTACGGTTTCAACAAGAATCACTGGTCGCCCTTTTAACAAGGTTGGCCCACAATCACGGCATCCACTGTGCCGTTTGGCTTCCTCCCCTCCGAATCTTGGTGCATGTCGTTAATGGTGCCAAGAAAGTCAACATTGGACAGATAAATTACACATTTTGTTATCTGATAAATCATATATCAATCTTAATGCAAATGATGATCACAGCAATGTTTGACACCAAATTGGGTACTCAGCGATGCTGCACTGATTTATGAACGCTATAGGCCCCAGACACCAGGTTTTATATTATGATAGGCTACTAGTTATGGCATACGGTAACGTCTCATGGTTGATGAATCCAGCGATATGTCAGCGCTGTTCTGCGGCTCTATTTTCTTCCATTTTTGCACAGCACACCCAATGCTATCATGCAATGTGATAATGTTTATTTCCATACATTTAACATCACTTAGGATACTCTACAAACTGTGTACACTATTCCTTGGCCAACCTGGTCTCCAGATTTGCCCCATATTGAAAAGTTCTTGGAATATGATGGGGCGATATCTACACCACCGACAACCACGTGCCCAAAAACTTGCTGAATTAAATGTGAATGGTGGTATGTGGCTCAGGACAATATCCGCGACCTGTATTATGGAATGCCTCGTTATATCACTGCCTGTATAGCCCATATTACGTACTAGACAACGCATCCTTTATGCGTAGAAGACCTAATTTATACTATCATATGTCAGCCTAGGATGGTTTAGTGAAATTTCACATAAGGAAAGAAGTGGCAGCAAATCCCATGTCCAGCAGTGTATCTTTGTTAACTTAAATACCATGCGTGTGTGTGTACATATATATATATATAATTTTAATTGGTAATTTTAAATTTATAGACGATTTAATAACTTTTCAAGGTAATTTTTAACATACAGTAAGTCCCAAATATGTAACGAAAGACAGCCATTTCTGAGAATAAATATGCACACTATATTTTTACATGTAATAAAAATTAAGTGATTATATTTTAAAATTTATCCTCATCCATCCAGCAACAGTAAAGTTTCTGAGGCTATAGTATATTTTTAAGCATATTTAAGCATATTTAAGTATATTTTAAGTATAGCATATTTTTAAGCTAGTTTCTTAAGGAAAATCTTATGTCAATGTTGTCGAGAATGACTTATATGTTGTAAAATATTTTGCACAGAAATTTAATTAATTTTCGTTCCAGAAATCTTGTATCTTATTAAAGAGATACTGAACTTTACAACATGCCTCATTCCAGAAAAATAGAATGTACATATTATTTACTTCAGTCTATTAGTTTTAACTTCGTAAATGGCTCGGAAATATAATCCTATATTTTCGTATATTTGAAAATGAATATTTTATATAAAAATTTGTAATATGGGAATTTTAGTTTCATTTCAAGCTTGGTAGTTTTTCTTTGAAATTTCTTTTTAATTCTGTGGAACTAATTGATAAATTTACTTAATTTTTCTACTGCAAGGGAATAAGTGACCGTGGTAAGGCAAAACTTAAATTAATGTGAGCAATTATATATACTTTGGTTGATACGCCTATGTACATCTTCAATAGTGCGTTAAATATGCATATAATAGTAGTTAAATGCACAAAAGTAGATATCATGTCACGCTAAAAACATGCAATTTTTTGCCTTATATTTATAAGTACCAGTGAGTAGCACATTTGCAAAGAGGGACATGTCCTTCCTAACCGAACTTTGGGAAATGAGAAAAAACTGATTTCTGCTCTCACAGCGAAGCTACAATAGTGAAACTTGCGAATATGTAATTTTAAAAGCAGAGTACAAACCTCTCAAAACTTCTACTATCAAAAACAGAACAAAAATAGTTTGATCCTGTTCACTCATTGATGATGAAACATTAAGCAAAAGTATTAATATATACAATAACAAGAAATATTCTCCTTACATTGACATTCAAACAAACAATATTCCACGAAGATTCATTTTGGGGAATCAATCTTCTGAAAAGGAAACTTGTAACAAAAGATCCATTCATCCAATGTCCCGAGATGAATTCTTAAAGCATTCACTTTTCATGTCTACAAGCGTTGTAGGCGAACGAGTAAATTTTTTCCTCAGTATTTGCAGTGTAATTGATTCGGTGATGCATCCGCTACCACTTACATTAAGGTAGATTGTGACATTACTCTTCGGGGTTAGAATGACAACTAACGTGTTTCTGTATAATTGTAGTGTTTTTGACAGTATTGGTTTTATTTGATGATGATAAAATGTCTTCCCCTTTAATATTTGCATGTTAATTGTGGAGTTATGAATTCTAATTCACCATTTGGTTAAAAGTACGTATATGAAATAGAATACTTTACCTAGTATCTGTAGTTTGATAATCGGTAGATTTTACTTGGTATTCGACGAAAAATAAATATTAGATAATAAATTTTAGTACTGTAAAACGAGAGATGGCTTTGAAAGTATTTTGTAGCGACTGTTTAAAGACTTTTTTTACTAAAACGATCGTGTTGAGTAATCCATTTGGAGCTTGTCTTACCAGTGTTTGAATTATGTTCTGTTTTAAAAGTACGTATGAAATAAATATTTGGTTTCCCCTGTAAATTTTGTTTCATAATTCGTTATTTCGATCGCATAAGTTATGTGGAATAAAGCTATTTGTTAATACTTTGTTGGTAATAGAACATTATTATCCTAAAAATGGGGTATACAAATCCAAAATGATTGGCATTTTCTTAAAATTTGGGGTTTTCCCAAATATCGTTCAATTTTAATTTATTATAGCTATGATATAAGTAATTTCAGCCTAGATTAGTGCTATGTAATTAATATACTGTCTAAACATAGTATTTTAAAACATAAATTAGTTTATATAAATAATTTTAATATAAACATTTCCTATACGATGATTTAACCGACAATCTTGCCTGGAAACGTTATTTATATGTAATATAGTTATGAAAACGTATTTTCTCTGCCACACATAAATCTACAAATATGTTCTTTTTAGCTACTTAAAAGCTTTGATTTATGTATCGTGTAAATTTTAGTAAATCGAATGATATTTGTTTTAAAATAGTGTTCTTTGAAAAACAAGAAAAGACCTTGTGATGGGTTATAGTGTGCAAATTGTTTCCTTCATTTAGAAGTTTGCATGTGTCTATTAATATTTTTTATCATCCGTGCGGATTTTCATTCGTAAATATGGATTTCCGAAGCTAACCTATGTGTATTCGCTACGAAAATTTTTTTAACTTTCACTGCCATACATTTTCGATGGAGGTTGTGTTAAAATTATATCATTCTTGAAAAACGGCAAGTGTTTTCTCTGCAATATACTACCTGCTTGCGTTTTTTTAAATTTAATTTCAATCATTTTACGTCGAGGGAGAAGTGCGTGTGTCTGGTACTCTATTGGAAATATAAACAGGTGAATTCGTATACAGGACATTTTTATTAATTTGTGACATAATTCTGAGTTATTTTAATGTCGAGGAGTTCCACCAAAACCAAAGTCTACAATCAGACGGTGCCTTTGGTTGTTTCTAACACACAGCTTATAAGTCGAAGTAAGTGCTACGTTGAACTCATTCTTAGGACAGCCTCCAGACCAAACGGGCGTGTTTTAAAATAATTTAACATTGGCAGGTACATATAGAACTGAGTGGTTAAGGTGCATGTATGTCTAGTATGCTATTGTGTCTGGTGAAATTTTATATATATTATAACTCATAATTTTGTTGGGAAATACAATATGTTTTTGACTTCGTTTTAGGTATAATTCAAAATGCAAGTTAGAAAATATTTAACTGTCCGTGTTAACTGGAAGTGCTAAGTTGTTCTGTATGAAATTATATGCCACAAGTGGCTAGTATTGAGATTAGTTCGCAGTGGAAATATAACCCGGTGAATTCATAAACAGGACAATTTTATTGATTTGTGAAGTATTTGAATAAATAAACTTTTATGCTAGTCAACTAGTTGCGTACGTCTACTTGCCTGAGTGTTTCGGTGTTGAGAGCTGATTAGTTGCTTAAATTGGACGTCGTTAATTCATAACACCTAGCTTGGTAGGAAAATATGATACATTTTTGGCCTTTTTAATTACTTTTCATCACTTCGTTAGTAAGTCTGCATATTTTGAATGTGTGCTATGATTCAAGTTGTTTGGTTCCATCTTGGACATTAAGTTAATATTTTACATTATTTTGACGTGTGTATAGGCTCAGATGTCTGTAGGGATATAGCTGTTTCGTCTAGAACGTATGTCAATAACATACTTTTTATCCATTTGTCATAGTCACGTAGTTGTGTGTATTTGGATGGAAATCACATTCACATCTCTTTTCAATAGCTAATTCCTAACCATTTTTTTCGCCTAAATGTTCCCACTTTTGCGTACATAGAGTTCAGTCGCCTGCCAGACAGCTTACGATCAGCATCCCTCACGACACACACCTTATAAGTCGCTGCGAATCCTATATTGAGGTCATTCCTACAGTAACTTCCCGATCGAATGGACATATATCGTTACCCTAATTAGGAAACTTTGTTATTCCAAAAGGGCCAACTTTACAGTAGCTGTTAAAAACATTGCCACATTTTTCCCATGTGAAATATATCATTCGTAACCCGAAAATTTAACATTATCATACCTTCATACTTCAGTTAAAATTTGTATAGTTAATGTTTTTCACTTAAATACCTTTCTGTAGGATTTAAGATTTATTCACATATTTTATGTTGGAGATAATTTTTTTTCATTCTGTTCACTTAGGCACCAAAATGAGATAATATGATACTAAACTCCATATTAATGAGTTTTATTGCCTTACAAATCACATCTCTACACATTATTACATGAAAAAAAAGTAGGACCTACTGTTTGCTTAAAAATAAGGTGCTGTGTAGTAAAGTACAAAGGCACAAATTTGGCTTCCCTCAAAATAAATAACATGAAAGAGAGTAGGCTATATATTTCTCAAGTTGATCTGAAAATATTCTCTAATTCCAAAACATCGATTAGAAATAAGGAAGATTATCATTAAAAAATGGTAATCTGATTGTAAAGTTGCTTCCAAATTTTGCAAATCTTGAAATTTCCTCTACTTTATTGGGATCCTTTGTATGAACAGGTCTGGAAAGCTTTCCGGTGTTGTAGGATTAGCCGCTGTGTTTACCCTTTGGGGTAGATCTTCCCATTCATCTGGAAATTTAAGCTTGAAATGTATTGTTTGGTCAGGGAGATACTTCAAAGTACATATATCCACAACTCGTGGAGAACCAATGCCTCTTCCTGGCCTGATACTTTTGTAAAATGCATTTTCATCAAAATTCTTATAGAATTTGTGATTCACATACTTCACTGGATATGGTGCAGGAGTTGTACGGGCTTCTTTTCAGATAGTTACGTAATCTGCAGGCCCTTAATGTCCATTGTGAAAGTGACATTTTTTACGTTTTCTTTGTCTAGATCCTTTTTCACCCTTGCCTCGTCTTTCCTTATAATACGTACTTCATATTCTTAACAAGTGTTACATGCATAATTTTTGGGCTGAAATAAAGCCAAGTTGTTGTCTTCAAAATATTGTGAAAATTTACATTATGATAACAGAGCAACATTGTTCTTTGTGCACCACTCATTTTTATAAAACAGGAATAAGGCCTTTTTGGATTGCCAAGAGGAATCAAGGGGTACTTGTATGGCCATTTTGTATGTTCTGTTTTTCCAATTGTTCTAGAAATTTTTTTAGGAGTCAGTTTGGTAGAATTCAGATTGGTAGGAGTCAGTTTGGCAGGAGTCAGTCTATGCAAGAGTCAGTCGGCCAGATTCAGCGGGAAGGATTCATTACAAAGGTGTCAGTCAGTCAGAATAGTATAGTTGGTAAGATTCAACAGCAATTAGCCTTGGGTGCCCTCAATCTTTGGTGAAGTCATTTTTCATGGCGGTTCAGTCTGTCTGGCCGTTTAAGTCTTTTAATTTAGTTGGTTCATTTAGTCTTAACGCTTGGTATTTCCTACAGAATTTTTAGTTTAAGTACTTTTTTTACTGAAACGATCATGTTGAGTTATCCATTTGGAGCTTGTCTTACCGATGTTTGAAATATGTTCTTTTTTAAATGTACGTTTGTAATACGAATTTCGTTTTTCCCAGTATATTTTGTTAGATAATTCGTTATGTCGATTTCATTAGCAATGTGGAATAATGATATTTGTTTCGGGCATCTCTCTACGATAAAAATTATTTTGTTGGTAATCAGACTTTATTGACACATTCAAAATTACCTGCATTTTCCTTGAATTTGGTTTTAATTTGGAGCTTTTCCCAAATATAGCTGAAATTGATATACTCTACATCAGATAGAAGTCATTTCGGCCTTCATTCATGCTATTTAACTATAGCGTCGAAACCAAGTTTTTTCAAATATACAAATTTCCTATACGGGGTTTTAACCGATAATCTTGCCTTGAAACTTTATTTACAAGTAAAATAAGTACAAAAACATATTTTCTCTGATGTGCATATTTATTTGAATATGTAGTTTTTACCTACATAAAACCTTTGACTTGTGCATCGCATAAATTTTAGTAAATCGAATGATACATATTTTAAAAGTGGTGTTCTTTGAAAATCATGAAAATTCTTTGAATCACTCGGATTTATTTAGTGAAAACGTCTCTTTTGTGAAAATATACTTAGTCGCAGTTTCTGCGAGATTTTAAAATTTATTTGAAGTTTAGTGGAAAATGGAATATACATTAAACTTAGAATTTCTTCTAAGTTATCGGATTCAACTTAAAAAATACTTAGAAACTACTTATATTTTCATTTAATTCAGTGGATTAAAGATATTCTTCGTGATTAGGAGATAATTTTTCAGTGCTATTTCCTGCTAAATTACATTCGCTGATAGATAAAGTTCAGTTTCAAGATGCGAAAATTTTCAATCATCTCTGGCACATAGGCTTCGAGGGTAAATGAGCTGCTCCAGGCTTGGGGTGCAGGGGTAGTGGTGGGCAGGGAGAAAAGGGACCTGGCAACCAGCCACGCCGCCAGGCAGGGAAATGCTCCTTCTCGATCACTGTCATATTAATTATAGCCACAACCCTTGACTAGAACACATCTCTGAGCTCCACTGTTAGGATATACATCACCGAACGCTGGGATCTGATGGTATCTCGAGAGACCTCGTACCCGCGGTACGACTGGCTACTAACCACGATTCTTGTTAAGCATCTTCTTGCATGATTATAAAATAATTTAATAGTTTTTTTTATAAACAATGTTTGTATTGTCAAGTGCATTTCAAAATTTCCTCTACAAGTGTTAACTATGGGATACACTAAACTTTTATTGCGATAGGTTAAAGTGTGCAAATGGTTTCCTTCATTTGGAAGTTTGCATGTGTCTATTATTTATTTTAATCATTTGTGCGATTTTTCATTTGCAAATGACGATTTTCGAATCTAGTATATGTGTGTTCGCTAAAAGAATTTTCTTATCTATCACTGCCAATCATTTTCGATGCATCTTGTGTTAAAATTATACCATTCTCGGAAAATGGTAAGTGATTTCCCTGCGATTCACTACTTGCTTCCATTTTTAAAATTTTTATTTCAATCATTATATATTGAGGGAGAGGTGCGTGTGTCTAGTACACAATTTGGAAATATAAATAGGTGAATTTGTAAATGGGGTATTTTTATTGATTTGTGATGTAATTTTTAGTTATTTTAATGTCAAGGAGTACCGCCAAAACATAAGTCTACACAATCAGACGGTGGCTCTGGTTGTTTCCAACACACATCTTATAAGTCTTAGTAATTGGTACACTGGACTCATTCCTGCAACAGACTCCAGACCAAATGGAGGTGTTTAAAAATCATTTAACATTGGAAGGTACATGTAGAACTCAGATAGAGAGACATGCATGTATGTCTAGTATGCTATTGTGTAAGGTTAAAATTTAATTACTTTATAACACATATATTCGTAAGGAAATAAGATATGATTATGACTTTGTTTTATGTACAATTTAAATGCGAATTAGGAAATATTAATTGGTCTGTGTTAACTGGAAGTGCTATATCGTTCTGTATGAAATCATAAGCCTTATGTGGTTAGTCTTCAGATTAGCTCCCAGTGGAATTATAAACTGGTGAATTCGTAAACAGGACATTTTTATGATTTCTGAAGTATTTCAATAAGTAAATTTTTGTGCTAGTTAACTAGTTGTGTGCATGTAGTAGCATGTGCGTTTCGGTGTTGAGACCTGATGAGGTGCTTAAATTGGACGTCGTTAATTTATAACACCTAGCTTGGTAGAGAAAGAGGATACATTTTGGTTTTGTTAATTACTTTTTATCACTCTGTTAGTAAGTTTCCATATTTTGAACGTGTGCTTTCATTCAAGTTGTTTGCTTCCATCTTCGATATTAAGTTAGGATATAACATCAGGATTGCTAGGGGAGGTAAGCAAGTATTCACTTTGATGTGGAAATAGGCTCAGATGACTGTAGGGAAATATTCGTTTCAACTAGTACTTGCATCGCAAACATATTATTTATCCATATGTCATAGTCACGTAGCTGTATATATTTGGACGTAAATCATATTCACATCTCTTTTCAATAGCTATTTCCTAACCATTTTATTTCGCCGAAATGTTTCCCACTTTTCGTGTATATAGAGCTCAGTCGCCTGCCAGACGGCCTACGATCATAATCCCTCCCGACACACGGCTTATAAGTTGCCACAAATCCTATACTGAGGTCATTCCTACAGCAACTTCCCGATCGAACGGACGTAAATTAAAATCATTTAACATCGTTAGGTGCGTATTTTCAAATCCATTGTTTATGTGTTAAGAATAGTGCAGTCTTATTCAGTTAGTGTAATTTATTCTGTATTAAATTATATATTGATCGAGAAATTATGGCTATCACTCAGTGCTTGATTAATTTACGACACCAGGAGAGCTGGAGTCTGTAATTAGTTTGAAATTTGTGTTTCAGGTTCGGTGAGTTCTTTGTGTAAATATATTGCTTAACTACAGGAAATCGTATTCACCTTTCTTATATTTAATTCAATACATATTTATTAATGATTACATTGAATATGCCATAACATCTGTTGCCTGCCAGAAAGCGATCGAACAGACATGTCTTAGCCCTCAGACAGATGGGAAGAAACTCAATAACATGAAAAATAATAATATTACACAATACCTATATTTACACTTTCCCCAACACAGTCACAACTCAGTATCACGGCAGACTTACCATGGCGGTCTCCAAAACTACCTAAGACCCTCTACACACACACACACACACACACACACACACACACACACACACACACACACACACACACTACACAACACACACACACACACACACATATATATATATATATATATATATATATATATATATATATATATATATATATATATATATATATATATATATATATATAATACACACACACACACACATTCCCCAACACATCACACACTAGTACAATGCCAGACCTCCGAGATTGAGGATGTGTAATGGTGCTTTCCAAAAAATAATAATAAATAAAATAAATAACATTAGAACACTCCTACACCAAACTAAACACATCAATTTACACAAAATTAAACAAAAATAATATTAATATTGTATTAATTTATTCAATTAAAATCATTGTACCGATCAATGAAAATAATCTTATAAGATTAAAATCTCATAAAAATTTGATCGGATTAATATCGGGTTAATCCTTAATCCGATCAATCAGTATAATATACATTTGATATCAAATCTATAATCCGGTTAATCAAAAATGATATAGGACCATCACGCCCGTACTATTGATGGGTATGATGTAAAATATGGAAAATTATTTAGATAAATACACAGTTTTCCAGACAATTTTATACTCTTTACGATACAGAAATAGGTTTGTCGAAATAAATTTCCAGAATTGCACATCCGAGAATTATTTAGCTATAAGCCACATGTTGTTCTATCAGGGGAAGGGAGTGTGTTGATTTACATATTTTTTTTGGTTTACACTCAGTAGCAGAAGGCTTTTATTAGGCCATACTCCATTCTGCCCTTTGGTTTCAACATCACCTTCTAGGTTACATTGTTTTTTGGACTTAGTTGTTTGCTGGTATCCTATTTGTTGGAATAATATTAATATTAACAAGAAAATAATAGCGTATTATGACAGGAATTTGCTTCGTTATTGGAAAAGACTAGGTGTAAGAGTTTAATAGAATTGAGTAAGCAGCTGCTAGAAATCAAAGTAAATTTTTACTGAAACTTAATTTTTAACCTCAAATTCACAATATGAATTCCGTACATTTTAAAACTTATACAATTTACATTACAATAACCAGCCATTGGCGGTCATGCATTTAAAAATAATAAATATAGCTACATATCATATAAAAAATTAATTCACCAATCTTCTTTCTAAGTTTTCTAGACTGGACTATATGCATTTAGTTCGTATCTGAAAGTTAACAATGTAAGCCTATTAGTTTTAGTGTTGACGAGAAGCATACTGTCAAATTTAATAATAATGTGTCACAATTTTCCTATCATCACATATCTGGGCACAAAACTTACCGAATTGTCCTTAAATAATCTGGTGAGATGTTAACACTTGCTAGTAGTAGGATTTGACCGACTCTGGGACAAAGGCATGGGGAGAATGAAACAGGCACCGAACAGCCACTACCTTGTAATTTCCCATTTTTCCTTTTTCCCCTCAAAACTTCCCGTTTTCTGTTAAAATCGGCTACATTTCTCTAAAAGTGTCCTTCCAGTAAAATTGCCCTTCTTTGCCCAAAAATGTCCCTTTCTTCCAAAATATTTTCCATTTTCCCAGAGTAGGAGAGGAGTATTCGTGACTCCGAGCCAGGGCAAGCGGATCGGCGAGGATTAGCGGACATGGCTGTGGTGGTCATCTTGGTTTTATAGGCACATGATATACCAAATCGATACAAGGGGTCCAGGTGTCAGATCAAAACCATCAGCCATCTTGGCTATGTTAGCCATCTTGGCGGAAATATTGGGTGCAGGTGACCATGATATTGAGCCCATGACCTTGAATGAAATTGAAAAAAGTAAATTACCAATTGTTTTAAATAAACTAAAAAATATTTATTAGACCTATTAAAATTGCTAAAATGAATTATTAATATAATTAAAATTATTCAAAAATTATTTTAGAATTACGAGCCTCTGGCAATTATTTTTTCCTAAATATTTTCCATTTTCCCCTCATAATTTCCATTTCAATTTAAATATTTCCTAATGTTCCATTAGAATTGCAATTTTTCCTATAAAATTCATAAAATATCCAGAAAAATTCCAAAAACCTAAATAATTTAAAAACATTATAAAAATGTTATTTAAAATGTATTATCAAACATTTTTATGTTCGGGCTTAGAGGTTAGGAGGGACTGGAACCAACCATCCGCAATGTTATGATGTAACCAACCATCATGTTGTGCCCAGGTTAACCTTAACCCACGACCTGGAATGAACTTAAAAAAACTCGAAAAATTATTTAAAAAATTGGATAGATTCATAAAAGTCAGCAAACATATTACATTACTGACTACCCCCCACCCCCCTCATCAAGGATCCAGGAGTCTCATGACCTTGGTCCTATAACTATGACCTTAGGTGACCTTGAATCCAAAAACTCGATTTTTTTAATTGAATAAATTCATAAAAGTTAGCAAGCAATTCACATTGCTGACTTGTACCACCACCATATCGGAATTCAGTGACGTTTGACCTTTACCCTTGACCTTAAACCAAAAAATTCAAAAAAAAAAAATTATAAAACATTTAATCCAATCTCGTAAATTTTTCATCAATCTTTCGCAATTTTCTTCCTCAGGTATATTTCCATAGATCTTTAGCAATCCTCCTTCTCAGAAAGTTTTTCATCAATTTTTAGCAATTTTTCCACCATTCATCAATAAATGGGTTCGTCGTCTTTGTATGCAGTCAACTGTCTGTGCAAATCTATATTAAATATTCATTAACATATTTGTGCATATGTTTATGTTTATAGGCAATAGCTCATAGTGCCACTTTAAAGTTGTGAGGGATAAAAGGATACGACACACAAAATATATTATTTTAAAATAAGAAATTTATAATTATTTTTTAGTGGCAAATTTATAAGAATGCAGTCCATCACACCGTGTGATATATCCCCGTTCCTTCACTTTGCTAATGATTGAATATATCTCAACAAAATGCGAGAAATGCCCATATTTTTAAAAGCTCAGTCGAACATCTGAGTCTATCAACTGGTTCATTGGTATCTTCCGTAAATATGTATTCAGTATTCTCGATATATTCTGCCTTCTTCGTGTCGCTCATTTCAGGAAATGTATTGGAGGAGTGTATCAGTGCATCGAGAAAATCTTCATCATCGTCTTCAACATTATCACTGTCGTCATGTTCATATTATTGTATGGTGTCATGATCGTCTTCACTTCCACTTTAATCCTCAATAATGTATTTGCTTTTCTTTGTAGCCGGAGTTGTATGCTCAGTATTTATTACCGAAAACCATTTATTTTGGAGTTCGTCGACTTCATACGGACATCTTGCAAGTGTACATTATGCGCAAACCGACTGTACTGCAATCATCCCATCTTTACAATTAACATTGTCATTATATTGACCAGTCTAATCGGTACCCATCGATGCAGCTAGAGGCATTGTCGGCAACATGTGCTGACTCCCAGCAGACGAATTCTTACAGATCTCGGTATGTTTTTTCAGTGTATCATCTTGCACAAACTGCATGGGACCAATGTCGTATTACTTCATCGCGCAAAGAGGACACTTCGTATAGGCCGTTCTCTAATGCCGACAAGCATTTTGACCATACATTGTAAAAAAATTCTGTAATTTTACAAGAATGTACATGGCAGCACAATCTCCACCCATGTTCGTGTATTTTTACATGTACATGTGTATGTGTACTTTTACTATGTCTCCCATGTATATTTACAAATACAATGTCCATGTAATTTTACTATACTTGTTATTCTTTTTACTAAGAATTATTTTCGATCACAAGTACTTTATATGTGTCAATTTACATTTTTTGTTACCAATATCAAGTCACACAATGTAAATTTACACAAACTTTGTTAGTGTAATTCTATCATTCATGTCAGTTTCTTTTACTATTAGTCACATTAAATCACAGGTACTTTGTACATGTTATTTTACTCAATGTACATACATTAACAGAGATATAAAATGTTAACTCCAAAATGTATAAAATAGATAGCTATTTACAAAAGCCAGCATATTCCATCAGTGGGAGTTAAGATTTCCATTTGAACACACAAAAGGAGTTCGAAGTAGTTCTTCTCCCTATCGCTAGATCGCATGTTTAAAAAAAAATACTTGCAGTTATATTTTAATTCAGAGGAACATTAGTGTAGAATTACAAATACTGTACTGGTTTTAGGAAATTACACATAAAAATGTAAAGTTACCGTAAATTTGTATGTGTAAATATACGCTCATAAACGTTCGAATTTGTAATTTTACACCCTTTTTAATGTCAATATACCGGTCCATTGCGTTTTTCTACTGTATGACTACTAAATTATGAGTGAAATATGAAAATGTGTACTTTTACACTGATGTACGAGTAGATACAACATTAGCTTGGTTGTAAAAAAAACACAGGCTTGGTGTTTTAGTGCCATGAATTAGTGTACTTTTGCATATTTCGTATTTGTAATTTTACGCCCTTTTTTATGCCAATATACCAGTACATTTGTGTTTTTTTTTGCAGTAAGATTGTACTACCTAGTGAGTGAAATAGAAAAATATATACTTTTACACTGATGTACGTGTTTTAATACAACATTGGCGTGGTTGTAAAAAGACACAAGCTTAGGGTTTTAGTGCCTTGCATTAGTGTATCTTTACACATACTGTTACATGTGTAATTTTACACCCTTTTAAATGGCAATGTACGAGTACAGTTGTGTTATTTTTTACAACAAGATTGTACTGCCTTGTGAGTGAAATAGAACAATATATAACTGTACACTGATGTACATGTTTCAATACAATATTGGTGTAGTTGTTAAACTACACAGATATGGGTTTTAATACTTTATGTTCGTGGATTTTTAAACTTACTGTAAAATTTGTAAATTTGCACCCCTCTTATTGGTAATATAACAATACATTTGTGTTTTTTTATAATATCATTGTACTCTGTTGTGATTACAGTTGTACATTGCTGTAAATTTACACATAGTGTACTAGTTTATACAAATTACACACAGATAATGTAAAATTAACAAATGGTTGTACGATTATTTTTACAATTTTTTACTGTGTAGGTGAAAACTCATCGCAGAATCGGCACTAGCGACAACCAGTCAGCGATCATGCACTTCATGGCTCCACGATCGTTGTGGTCAAAGGAAGGCCTTCTAATTCGCAAATCGTTTTAGTGGTATTACGAGAGAGTGTTTCCAAATCGAAGTTTACCTCACTCTGTCAGAATGTTCTAAAGGAACTGTTTATTGAAACTGGAATTGTTTCACCTAATAATCGAAGTCGCCATGCACCTAGTAATGATACTGACCCAGACGTTATTACTAACATCAAAAACACATAGAGTGTTTTCCATGCTACGAATCGCACTACTGGTGAGGTATAGTTGACAGAAAATACCTTGGACCAGAAATAAACATGTCACTTATTTACAACATATATGACACTCTTTGCAGTTAAAAAAATTAAGTGAAAGTGTCAGAGTGGCTGTACATGAAATTTTCAATGAGCAGTACAAGATGTTTTCCATCCTCACATGTACCACATGCGATTTATATAACAATCAAAAAATAATTCAGCACAATGAAGACTGGTTATGTATTGGGGTAATTTTTCCATCCAGATTGGATTTTATTATGAATTTTTAAAAAATCTATTTTTTTTGGAGAAATTGTACAAAATATTAAATTTAAACTGGGTTTAAGGCTGAAACTTTTAATTTCAAGATAAAGTTAAACACAAATTTTTTGAATAATTTTCTTAGAGATAATTTTTATAAATAGATTTTACCAATTAATTGAAAAAGTCATCACTTAATATTGCACACATATGAATAATTTTGTAAACATTATAAACTACTGAAAAAAATTTGTGTCTTTATTTATCGAACAATTCTGCATAATTTTAAACAATATTTATTAAATTTAACAAAATTTACACACAAAATTTACAAAACTAAGTTTTCAATAAACTAAGAAAATAATCACTGTACATATTTTACAATTTTAAGCAATTTTGTAATAAAATATCTATCCAATATTTGGGGTTTTTCACTTAAAACGTCTAAAACAACTAAGTATAATGTAAACAATTTGTGTAACTTCAAAATTACACACCAAGTCCAGTTTTTGAAAAAATTTATAAAAATAAAACATTAAGAAAATAATCACTGCAGATTTGTTACCATTCTTACCAGTTTTGAAACAAAATATTTACCACATATTTGGCTTTTTTCACTTGTAAATATCAATAAAAATCACTGCAGATTTTTTACAATTCTTACCAATTCTGTAATATAATATCAATCAAGTATTATATTTTTTTTACTTGCAAAAATGACTACTGTATTTATAAATAATATAAATTAATAAACCATAATGCAGACTTCAATAAACTGAAACTCATCTTTTCATAATTATAAAAATCGTTATAGTTTTGAAATGGCAAATAAATAATTATTTCTGTTATTTCAGAAATAACACGGTAGGCCCTGTTATATTTTAGTTTCATGTGGTGTCATATTTTGCTTTTGTGTGATATTTCTTGAAACACACTGGTACACATAATCAGACGTCACCCACTGCACAATACCAGAAAGTTTTTTTCTAAAATATTTCCCAGTTTGGTTTTTCCC
Organism: Dryococelus australis; assembly: GCA_029891345.1. NCBI lineage: Eukaryota > Metazoa > Arthropoda > Insecta > Phasmatodea > Phasmatidae > Dryococelus > Dryococelus australis. Next base: position 173,667,380 of record CM056994.1, on the reverse strand, counting down.
AATGTCCTCACAAACTTTTCATGTGCGTGTTGGGTTCTGTTTTTTTTTCTGTAGGTGGTATTTTTTCCACAAAGTGTCGGCCAAGTAGTCTGTTGGAGTTAGAATTGTTGGGACTGAAGCTGGTAGATGGTGAGTCTTGGGGAACCCTTACCTCTTTGACAAATGCTTCTCCTAAATCCACCATAAATTGTTCCAACCCAACTTTTTGCTTTTTGTTTGGGCTTCTGGTCTTCTTATACAATGCATACGCATTCGTAATTGCCATGATAAAGAGGTAAAAAACAGCCTTTTCCACAATTTCAATTGTTTCCTTTTGAAAGGGTAGTAAGCAATCATTTGATCCGATTTATCTACACCCGTTTTACTTATATTACAATCAATAATCACGCCAGGCTTTGATTTCTGTTAAGGCCCATCACGGTTTCATACATTCACAGTAGTTAAGATTGCTGTGTGACAAGTTGACAACATCAGCAGATCACGTGTTTCTTTTGTACCACATTATAAGGCGGAAGTCCTTTCTGATTAGGCATACATGTCCCAACTGCTTTGATTTTTTTTCATCTATAAATGGTGAAAAATAACAGGAGAACTGTAATAAAGGTCCAAAAAACAGTGAAACCTTTGCCACAGAAATTTGACAGCAACCTGTCAAGTTCACTCATCACTCCAGTTTCGTGTGCACCTTTGCTTGCTTACACATCCATTCGCAAAACATACCCAGTACAAGAATCACATTCTACAAATAGTTTTATACCATACTTTTCTGGTTTCCCTTTCATATGTACTTTGAAATGAATTCATCCCCGAAAACCACACATTTCTTCGTCCACTGTAAGGTTACCATATGGTGCAAAGGAAGCTGGAAATGCTTGGAGTAAATGATCTAAAAAAGTTCTGAGTTTGAACAATGGATCATGATTTGGCTGGTTGCGAGCAATGTAATTATTGTTATTATTCAAGTGCAAGTTTAACAAAACAGCCTTGAAACGATTGCAGCTCGACTAAATATGGAAAAGAAGTGAAAAGAATAGATTTTTTTGCCACGTAATCACTAAGCCTTGGCTTTTTTACAAGACACATATGTATGATAATAACAAATATAAATTATATTTCATAAAATTTGACTGGTTGCCTCTTGTTCAGTATACTATTAGCTTTCAGTTTGTTGGAACGTCTCAATTAAGTACCAATAGTAGCAACATACCGGTTGGTTTCTTTCTCTATGTGATGTACCATAGACGAGGGTAAAAATATGGAAAAACAATCAAATGGAGAGAATGTTTCGTTTATGTCACATGTTACACCAGCACGTTCTTCAAAAGTTCAAAGTGTCGGCATATTATCTACTGAAGTCCACCCAAGAGCTTCATAAGAAGGCTTCCTTGCTGGTTTGGGAGCTTTCTTTTTTTTTTTTGGGGGGGGGGGGGGGGGTTCTTTTGTTGCTTGGCCAGTCTCCTCGTAACTCTCTGAAAATACAATAATATATTCTTGTAAGTCAAGCAATCTCAATGTACGTAACATTGGTTATCAATGAAGACTACCAATGTAAACCTTTACAATGCTCCAAATAAATTTGTTTCAGCAACAATGAAAACATATTTTTAATGAAATTTTGTTTTAAAATATTTCATGCTGCATTTGAAAGAACAGATCTGATTTTGAAATAATCTGCATATCAGTCAGTTAGCAGGTAGATTGTAATAATACCTAAACACTTGTTTGCAATAGTCGGCGTATTTCATTATATATATATATATATAATGGTTTAGAACTGTGTAATTAGAATTTTGTAAATTCTGGTCAGTCGGAACAATTAGTTTGTCATTTGCTTATTACTTTCCTGCTGCCTGCTGTTTCTAGTTTATAAGTTTCCAATCAGATATAAAACCAAAAGAAAATCTGGAAATACGTAAATACGGAAATACGTAAAAAAAAAAAAAAAAAAAAACCTAATTGCAATATGGCAACAGTTAGCAAACAATGATGGGATGATAACGATATTTTTATCTCCGTTACTTATAATATAAAGTATTCACGAAACAGTAAAAGTGGTAAAAGAAAATAAACCTATTGCATACCTGTAGATTTTTGTCAGAAATTATGTAATCTTGATCGGCATCTGAATCATTCGTTTCACCTTCCGAACCCGAATCATGGGATACTTCACTAGTAACATCACTTCAATCCATATTAACTTGACATTTCGTATTATTATACGAACATCATAACACTGTCATTACTATGGATAACATAATAAACTCTACTCGTACGAAAGTAGCGCTCGCTACCATGAGAATTATACCAAATATAAAATCTCGCGGGAAATGTGAAAACGCTATAAAAAAAACGTGCAAGCGTTATCTAATTAGCGGGAAAACAACTACAAGGGTGTAAACAGTTCAGAAATCAATACCAGATGGCAAAACTAGGTTTAAAAAGAGCTTTATCTAAATTTTTTACAAAGACTCGCGAGCACGCATAATCTTGTGGCAACCATACGATTCTAGCACCAGCAATTCAAAAATCTCTCGTTAGATAGCGACAATGTGCACCCTATTTTTTGTTGGATCGATAAAAAATTTATCCTAGAAAGCTGTAGCACGAGTAACAGTCGGGCAGCTCTCACAACACATTTTTATGTGCCCGCCCGAGTCTAACTCGGGCATCGTCCATCTGAGGCAACACACTACTCTGACCCACACTCGGGCTCAGTATTCACTGTGTTAATGGATGCTGGAACACGGCAAAAGCTGAATTCTGAAGACAAAAAGAGAGCTGGAAAAGTAAGTGGGTGTAGTGTATTGATGATGGACATGCAAAAATGTTTGCCGACTCCAAGTCTAGAAAACTGCCAGTCATTTTACCTTCGAAAGCTATGGGTGCTAATCGAAACCATCTATGATCCAGGTACAGGTGAAGCATAATGCATGATGTGGGACGAAACCATTGGAGCAAGGGGAATAAACGAAGTGGCTTTCTGTGTATATAAATGGTGTATAATATACATGTTACCAGAAACCAAATGCGAAACTTTATGGACAGACAACTGTACAGGGCAGAATAGGAACATAATGCTTGTTCAATACTATATGCTGCTGGTTACTAAGCTTCCAAATCTCCAATTGATTGATCACAAATTCATGCTATAAGGACACACATATCTAGAAGCAGACATAGTACATTTTGTTATTGACATGAAAAAGAAACAGTACAAAGATTCTGAAATACGTATTCCTCATGGAGCAGTTTATCAAAACAGTCAAACTAATCAAAGCACACTGCAATGTGTAACATTTATCTACGGATGCCTTTTCGAATTTCAGTATTTTGGCACCAGGTACTGGTAGTCCATTAGTGGCCAGACGTACAGATGAGACCGGCGACCAGTTCCGTATCTCTCAAGCAGTATGGCTGTGTGTTCGAAAAGAAATACCTGGAAAGCTGTTCTTCAAAATCATTTTTAATGAAGATTCCTTTAAAGTAGTTGATAATTGCAGAAATCCTAGAAAGAATCTGCAGCTACCAGAAGAACTTTCACCATATCGAAAAAGTGCGAGACATCTTAAGACCTCAAATTTCTAAAATATCATTACTTTAATTCAGTGAATCCCTGGACACTTCAGAGTATACTACAGGAATCTGTTGCATTCCTCAGGAGCTTCTGAATTACTTGAAACCGATGAAGTGCAAGATGTCAGTTAAATATGTTATGTTATAGCAGATAAATGCTGTGTTTCTGTAGTTTGACTGAAAGTGTAATTTTTCGAAATTAATTCGCTGTAGGCTATTGTCGTTCTGAAATTATAAGTTGACATACTAAATGTTTTCTGTTGAGAGTTTTCGTAATAATTATTTCTTGGGGAAAACATGGCAGCTGTGAAAATATCCTTTACTTCAGAGACAAACCGCAACAACAATATTTTTATCTCTTTTCTTATAGGTTTTATTTTATATGTTTACTAAGAGGTACCTAAATAGAACCACGTAAACATATACAAGGGCTTTTCTCTAAAAACATTAAAACTGACATGTTTTACAGCCTTCTTTTTTTCCATGCGCTTAATGATGGTTTAAATTATGAAAGTTACACTTGATACAAATGCATTAAAATATATGTCCACATTTTTCTTATTTTAGTTGACTAAAAACTGTTCCGTAAGTAATAAGACGTAGATTTTTGTCAAATACTTTCATAAATGTATCGAGAATGTAACGTTATATCAGTAAATGCATAAATGTTGAAACATTTTTTATGACGAAGAATTTTTAAACCTATTTCCTGTACATTTGTCTTGGACTTACACCATTCTGCTTCTCAGGTCCAGATATTAACCAATAATACTAGTCATCCTTTTCCTTTTGAGGTGTCTCCACATTTATTCTTCTGTCAAATGATACATGACCAAATTAGTTTGACAAGTTATTGCTTGACGACGTCTTGAGTCAGACGACCAGATACTGGGGAAAGCACCATCGACACTCCACGCTCGTGATCATCCTCACGGGCGACAATTTTGCAACATATAATCGGACTTCTCGAACTGACAACTTACTTCCCGGAATCTTAAAGGGCAGGTTTGGATGGTCTGTTGCACCAGCTGGGGCAGGACCTTCCTCAGCGGAACTTCCGACATTTTTATGCCCCCATGTTTGATTGCATCACCAACTCTCGCTGTGCTAGGGGTGGTCCAACCCTATACAAAGTGCATCGTTCAAGTGTTGATCCCCTGTAATACATGCTTGGTCTGGTACACTATTTTGATGTTTTCTGTATACATACTGCCATATACTGTGCCTGCACCCACTTACGTGCTCCTGCGATTGTACCTTCAGGGTGGTAAATTTTTTATGAAAATGGGTGTGCATATGTTTGAATGGTTATTTAACAGTCATGATATAACCAAGTTAAAAGTGATAGAACATTTCTTATGTCTACTGTTGTTGATACTCTATGGTTCTTTAATAATATGCATGAAAACGAGCCACAGTGTTCACATACCCTTCTATTCAGTTTTACAGCAGGGAGATTATTATCCATTATAACTGTATTTCAAAAATAAATGTATTGCAAGAGTGGAGAGAGGTTTAAAAACCCCCGATTGATATGCTTTCAAGGCAGGGCCTATAAGCAGCTATTCCCACAGAAGGCAGGCACGGAATTGGGAACCTAAAACGATGTAACCGTGGAATTTAAAGGGGCAAATGAGATTTGCCTGAGAAAACGCGCCGGTCGCCGGCAATGTCCGTCAAGTTTCACACATTTGAAAATCACAGGTGACTATGCGTGAAGTCTCACCAGGTTCGCCATGTTTAAAGGCTTGAGAGCTAACTGCTTATCCATCGAGGCCCCAGTATTTTCAACGATAGGTACATAGTTGTAAAATATTTTTAAAATTTTTTTCCCCTAGGAAAAGAGACTATAACCAGAAGTTGCTACATTAGTATATCCCAGTACGCAGAACTAATGTCAGTACGAAAAATTTAATTTATGAGAAATGAAATTCTTAATGTTTTTGTTTGTACAAGCGCATAAGCAAACACCGCAGATCTAATTTACGTAGCCCACTGTTTTAAGTGGAGATGAAAAAATATCTTGCGCGTTAAGAGCATATTTGAAATGCAGATAGTTTCCAAAACGGAAGTGGAAAGCTTGAAACATATTCTTATCAATTTTTTTTCAACAAGTACTTGGCTGTAAAGCGAAAGAGGTGAAAACATTTTTGTAAAACTACAAGTACGAACGTTTTGTGTTAAAACAAAGCGGTAGGCCTATTTTTATCGACTTTTCTTTGAGCCAACTCTGTGTGGGAACCCACACCGCCTCCTTTGACACAAACGGATAAATCTCCACAAATGTAGCTAAGTTCCCAAGTGGATTCCTGGGGAGCTGCTTAGCCTGAAGCTTTTTTGAAAGAAAATATTTTCGTTTTACTTCTTTAATGGAAGGCGGTGTTTCAATTAGCCAAGCAGTCTACGTGTATGTGTAACCAAATACTTTCCTTTTTATATATTGTGATCAACTAAATATATTAATGCAGAATAACAAAAGGTAGCGGTTTAAAAGTCCCATAATGAAAATAATTCCTATCTTTAAAGCGATAGTTTAGACGATTTCTCTATAGTCAATAAATTTAGAAACAAAAAGCAGAGTAGGAGATCATTATATTTACCAGTGTTTGTGTTTAGCTGTGCAAAAGAAAGGGATATGAGGATAGTTTGTTGGTTCAGTGTATAAAAATTGTACAATTACTTTGATTTAAAAGATCCAAAAAAAAAATGTTTCTAAAAGCTACTGTGAAACGTGTACTTAAGCAGATTTGAAAGAAATTCTTTATGAAAAATAATAGACGCAACCTATGATATGTGAAATGCCTAACACTAAATAATAAAACATTATTTTTTTAATCTTATCATTATGAAGACTGGAAGAAGGCATACTGGCAGGGGCCCCCAATTTTGGACACTAAATAAGGTGGTTTATAAAGAGAATATAGCCACACTCTTAGCTCGAATCAGTGACATCAATCAGTAAAATAACATTTGCTGAAAGTCAGTTAATAAGCTTCTGCTGACTGGAAAATCGAGCTAATGAACTGCGAACGAGGGACTTACGGCACTGTCATTCTCGACATTCAGTGAGAATCACGAATAAATAAGCGACATTTAGCCATCATATTAATAAGTTACCAGGCACTGATAATATATAGCTAAATTTTCACTGTTTTCACTGAGTTGGCTAAAATCGCACAGTTTCTGGTTTAGAGTGAACTTTTACTGCTACTACAGTTTGTCCGATGAGTATTGAAATTCACAGAGTAATTCATAATTAGTTGCGTCTTTCCATATACAGTGCAAAACGAAATTTATATTTGGTTTATCATACAGATAAGAAATTTACCTAACCAAAATTTAACGTGTTTTTTTTTATGCGACCACTTGTATTATACTGTTGCATGCAGTCGGCGAGGACCAAACACTTTTGTGAAGGAAATAGTTGCAGTAGAAATATTGCTCTTTTAATAAACGTGTTAAAAATAATTTAATAGAGGTAAATATTTAACATGAATCACTGTAATTGCTTAAATTGCTGCTTACTCTGAAATCTGATGTTATCTTATAAACTGATAGACTATATCGTAAATATCTCGTTCCTGTAATAGACTGTTTCGGTTTCCTCCACACTATTACTATAAGTAAGCGAAACCTCTCCGCAGTTGATAGTGTACTTTGCTTTCTGTATAAAAATGAACACCATATTTTGAGTTGAAAAGAAGCGCCCTGGTGTTCCCGCCTTAGGCAGGCCTCACGTCAGGCTGGCGCTAAGAGAAGCTAGCTGTACTGACTGAGGCACAGACCTAATGTTCCAGCCAACCAGAAGAAAAAATGATGATGTGATGATGCAGCGGCTCAGTAAATACGGAGGTGAAAATAGATGCATAACTTGAAAAACCCCCCACTACGGTAGTGTCTGCCATACTCCCCACAGGAAAACTCCAGGCAGAAAATGTCCCGTTAATGGGTGCCTGATATTGATTCCAGAACCTCAGGGAAGAGCGGCGGGGGTCTAAAAACCACTCAGCCCCTCGCGAGTCTAGTGATATAAATAATAAAACCTACAATTATAATGATTATAAATTAATAAAACGAATGTAGTACTATTCAATTCTTTAATATGTAGGCTTCTATAAAAGCAGGTCAATAAAATTTTCAATTTAAATAGCGAAAGAGTAATTATAAGTTTCTGCTGTAGTTTATGGATTCTATAATCGCAAAGATCCCGATAATAGATTTATTAACAGTTTTCGCAGATGTAGGACTATTTTGTAAGAAAGTGAGAACTTGTTTTAAAATTTGGCTGTAGCTTATTCAATTAGGTTTACAGTGAATATAATAGAATTAATATATTCTTTGCTTAATTATTTTACGCTCATTGCAAGCAATAACGAGTTTAAACTGTAACTGTTTCGACTAGGAGATGGTGGTAACGGCATAATATTTGAAAATAAAACTCAACTGAACGAAGTACGATGCATTAGCACAGAGCAAAGCTGAGAAAAAAAAAATTACCCTTCATAAAATAAAAGTTTGGCCATTTTAACATATATTTAAAATAAACCAAAACTTAAAAACAATGTGACCGTTATATGTATTTAGAAACTTTACCTACACATAAATAATGATATATATTTTCACTTGTTAGTTAAATACATGGATAGTTTATTTTTTGTTTTTTATTCGGGTCAATTTTCTTTATATGAAATTAAAATTATTGAACATGATAATTTTTATTCGTTGTTATTTAAGATATTTTACCTAGTTTACTTAAAACTTAATCTGCGAAACTTAAGGTATAACAAAGCAGAGAAATAGTCATAAATCACATATTTCCTTCCAACAAGAAATAGACAATGGTGCAAAATAAATCTCAAAGTTCGTACCCCTAGCTGTAGGTTTAGCGAGTCGAGGATACAAAGTCAACGAGTCTGACATCGCGATTGTTCTCAGGTGGACTTCAACTTCGGAGATGATAAAAGGTTGAGGGACGTTTCGGAGAGGAAATAAAAAGTTGTGGCAGGGAAAGATAGAGTTGGAGATGTTTGGGTTAGGAGCAGAGAGGCAACCACAACTGTGTATGTCCCGCTGTAGCGAGCCAGAACTGGGCCAAACTGTAGAATTTTCACGGGGGGGGGGGGGAGGGGGGAAGTAACAGACGCCAAGTTATCCCCGAGTTAGAGGGAAGTGCAAATAACTGTTTCGACTGGATACAGCAGCTGAGAGTAAAACACAGTTCCCATCTTCCATGAAATGAATTTGTCTGAATGAAGCATTAAGCCAGTTTTTCAAATACGAGTAATTATTTTGGGCAAGATAATAATTTCCTCATTAAAATGTTTTCTATAACAATAGTGTCAGCTTTGAATAAATAAAGTTTTGGTATCAGGTACTTTAAATCATACGAGGGAATAAAATTTGCGACGGTTAATTTTTATTCAGTTTTCAACTTATTTTCATAATATTGTATAAAAGTCGCAGTTTTAAGGAGTTCAGAGAGAAATCATAAAAACAGATCTTTGGTCCGACAAGTTGATCAAGATAAGCTGAACGGTACTTTATAAAGACAATCCATTCTGTAGTAGAATAAAGAATATCAATATGTTAAGGCAATAGTAGGTAACGCTGCCACAACATGATATACTGAAAATTCCTATATACTCATCCATATATCGAGACTTAATGTGAATACTGACTTAGGTATACTAAGGCTATGTAAATTTACTTTTCTTAAATTAATTCAGACATAGTAAGAATGCTAGAGACATGGGAGTGGATACGAACATATAAATCCGAATCCACTTTCGCAAACAAATTAAATTTATGAAAATTTCTGCGTTTTCCCACAGATTTCCCCGTAAATAAAAGTGATTTCCAAAGTTTCACCGTACCCATACGTTCAGACGTACTACTATCCATACATAAAATTAATAAGAAAGTAATAACAAGGAAATGGACCTGTAGGTTTCTATGAACTACTACTGTATATAAAATATATAAATAGAGGAAATATGATAAGAAACCGAGGGTTAATGGTAAAAAAAGTATTAAAATAATAAAGCATTTAACATAAAAACGAGGATGAATATTAAAAGATTTAAATAAAAAAATATCAACTGTTTGACATATTACTTGTAATTGATTTTTCTAACTATATGAAAAGAAAAAGTTATATATATATATATATAAATTTTGGGATACTATTAATGATTTTTTTATAATGCAATTTATAGAATACATATAGGTAAGAAAGGAACCTCACATTTATCTAAAATACGAAGTTTCAAGTAGGTTTCAATTTAACTTTCCGGTTTTTTTTAGTTTTTTTAATGATTTTTCAGTTGGAACCATGGAAAATTGGTAAATAAAAATTACCGATTTATTAGTGGGGACATTAAAATTTGGAACAAAAAAGAAGACGTGGATAAATGAACCAGTGTACCGATTTGGATTCAATTTAAATTGACAATATAATTAAGATGTTTAATAAATGCAACAAAACGAACACATATAATAATTTTGACAACAATTACGTTAACCAAGGAAAACGTGTAAAAAAATATTATCAGTAATAATACCACAAATAACAAAAGTTATAAAGAATAAAACATTACAGATTCAAATTAAACTGAACGAAAATGTTTAACAAACACAAAGAAGATAACGGTATGGATAAATTTAGATAAAAAATAGAAAAACTCAGCTATGCCTCTTCAACCTGTAGAAATACAGATTATAGAAATATACCCAAATAATAAAATAAATAGCTAATAATAATGTGAAAGGATTTAGAGAATTTTTTTATAATGAGTAATCTGATCACGAAATTTTGAGATGATGAAGTCAATAGATATAAATGAAAACGTGCATTAAAATTAAATTATAAGCGAATGAAATTGAAACGAATATGTATGAAATAAGTTGAACAATTAATAAGAAATAGTTAGAATTAAACATAAGAAAATCTAAATACAAATAATTCCATTTATATAGCTCAAAAAACAATCATGCGATCAATGAGGAAAAATTCTTCATAACACAATTAAATTATGAGAAGATGACGTCCGTCTCCTATAAGCGTCTGTATTACGAGAAACAATATGAGACTCCAACCGAAGGCAACGGATATTAGACAGAAATCACGGATATTTGAATTACATGAAACAGGCTTTGTGATTCAGAAACATTTACGGTTCTCTTTGTGTAATTAATAACAAAATGTTTCTTTGAATAAGCTATTTTGTATCGCACAGTTGCAGAGAGTATCTGAACAATACATTATTACTTCATTTTATAAAACTTCCTTCCCTAAATTATTTTAAAAATTAAAATATATCATCCATGGGTAAGTAATCACCAGATACCTACATAGTGATCAAATGTCTGAGCTTATTGAAAAGCTCACTAGGTTCTTCGGAAAATACGAAGGCGATTATATTGTCACTGAAAATTTGCCTGACACAATACCAAAATTATCAAAAATAACAACGAAAACAATTCATAAAGCACAAACCAAAATTATACCGACGCTATACTGATAATCTTTAGACCATACGTGGTGTACTATTGCGTAACAGAATTGGCGAAAGCAATCTGCTTATAGGAAAAATATCAAAGCATAAATTTTATCCCCAATCTACATCCTTTCTCCATCAATGAACTGTTGCACGTATTTTCTTCACTTTTCGAAGCGATGCTGCATTTTATTAACTGTCAACCTCGTGAAAAGGGGTTGTGCCCATAATAATTTTTATGTTTCTAAAAAGCAACGAATATATACTTTTCAATACACTTCCCACTTAAGGAACAGAGAGATATCACAAAATGCGAGCTTTAGTAAATACAGGATAACCTGTAGAAAAGAGATAATTTTTTTGCAAACTTTCGTCCTGTAAAATTAGTCATACGGTGTTTGTTTGTGTTAACTGCATCTGAAATTATCAGCATGCTAAGCCACTTTGATCATTATCCACAATCACATAATACTTTTCTTAAATATAAATTAGTTTTGAAGTCATGGGGTTACCCGGAATTCCATAATCTTCCACCTCGTCCCGAAATTCAATAAATAGATTGTGCCTATCAAACACTTGCGTGCGGGACACGTAGTTATCGCCGCATACGACCTTTCAACATTGTCTAACACTCCGTACAAAATTTTTATAATTTTCACAAGTCGTTTCAAGGTCACGAATTGCTCAGGTTTTGCGCTAACCATATTGTTGGATTGATAACAAAACAACTTTCTATTTCGCAAAACCCAAAGACAAATTAAACTATAAAATATGTTCACGGTAAAGAGAGCACTTTTGAAAGCCCTTATTATAACATACTTGTCCGCGTATAATGTATTCTTCCTATATATTTACATTTAACATTGGTATGAGCCTGATTCATGCATCGGTCAAGTGAAACTGTTAAAGTCTTAGCAAAATAATATACATATATGTTGATAATTTTAACAGTTTCTGAGAGAAAACCATGATAATGCAGAAGCAGCATTGTTTGCAAATCTGGTATTTCTTACACTTACATACAGTTACATAACAGAAAGTAAAAGTAAATATTCAGAAACTCACAAATGTCTACCTAAAAATTTTAATTCAACGCTAAGACTCATAACTACTTATCCTTATTCGTGGCCAACTTTACTGGGCGCATGCCAAGCCAGCGTCCCCGTTAAAATAAATGCAGGCAAGAGCAGTGACAGTTTTCAAAGGTTGATTTCAAAAGTGCTATTGAGGTGGAATCCCTGAGACTATAACTTAGTGGTGAGCGAGATGATTGTAATACATTTTCCTCAAATCTTCCTGTGTATGGAACACTCGGCATGTCTTTCTTCGTAAAGGCTGTTCGTGGTCAAGTAGGATTTAACGTGAACAATCAATATAAAGGCGTACATGCATAATGTGAGGTTGCCTATCCCTTCTTGTGCCCTATCACCCTACGCAACTGCGAATACACCTTGGTGGCGACAATTGAAAGTTCAATAAATAAAAATATATAGTAAAGCTCTATATTGCTGACCTGTACGGTAAACTGAAAGGTTAACTAAAATACCAGAAATCTGTATTGCCAAAAACGTATTGATTGTAAGCGTACACTCTCAATCTTATTTATTTAAAACTAAACAACTTAATTAAATAATTAATTTAAAAAGAGCAATCAAAGAGTAGCAATAACTGCAGTCATATTTTTTATCTGCCAATAACAGAATATTTTTCAGCATAGTATGAGTGACGGTTAGTATGTTGTGGACGTTAGGCTTAATCTCGATCTGAGTGAACAAGTTTGCAAATAATAACATGTGTATTCATTTGAAGTATATGTTATGTAGGTATCAATAATAAAGTTTGTTAATTTACAAATGTTTGACAATCGTGCACCCTTGGTTAAAATGTCTGCCAAGTACACAAAATGTTCACTTCCACAAAAATTTAGTCTAAAAGTGCTTGCAAAATATTCAAAGGAGGTAAATAAGTATTTGTAATATAAAACACATACACACACACATATATATATATATATATATATATATATATATATAAAATTATTCAAATTCTAAAACGGAGTAATTTTGATACAGGAATTTATAGTGCATAAAATGATAATCATATTTAGGGATTGCATTGCAAAGGCAGAAGCATATGTCAAAAGGAAATATAAAAGAAAAATTGCAGAGAAGGTTAAAAAGGATATAAAGAATTAAATATTACAAAGCGGCTCTTGGAAAATGCTGCGTTACCTAACTAGAACCGCTAACCAAAGTCAACTTAAACCGAAATATTGAAGTCCATTTTGTCAGGTAAATAAAAATCCTCAAAATATTTTAGTTTTTTAATACAGTACTTCATAAGAAGTGAACAAATACTCTGAATGGAATACATTGTTCTAGTTAAATTTGTTGAATAAATGTAATTACTGAAATAAAATGCCGCGTTGTCCATTTGCAGTAATTATAATCTTGTCTAGAAGTTGATGACATTTGTAGCTTATAGGTGTTCGGTCACTTTAAGATAGACAACTTCTGCTTACGCATTTTTTGCAACAAATTTATGTAATGTTTTTATATATGTTGTCACTCATAAAGTGATTTGAAAATATCCGAGAGTGAGTACACTTGACTGTTTTGATACAGAATATTTAATAACTTTACTACAATGTTTGCCATTTAATTACATTTTAATGTTTATACAGAATGGTCCACGTAACATAGACTTCCCCAAAATTTACGGAATGTTACAGATCACGAAATGCGGGTTTCGCTAAATTAAATTCTGTACGGGGGTAGGTAACTTGCCGCAAAGCGACAGTTCATAACATGTGTATGGATATAAATAAATATTCCACATTCCTTTGGAAACATTCAATTATTTCAACGTCATATGCAAGCATGTGCAAAAAGGAATTCAAAACAATGGCGTATGCAATGGAAAGTAACACAGGAACCCCAGTGAGCCGGTAAGGGAATGAGGCAACGGATCTGTACGCACAGCTGTAAGAAAGCAACACACGCCATTACTCATCCTGGCGAGACCGCTACCTAACAGCAGCGCAGCACCAGTCTGCATAACCGGTTATGGTAAGTGGTATTGCAATGTGTGGCTGGTACATATACAATGATGTTCAGGAAGGACGAAAAACTTGACGTTCTACTTATTTACAATGAGGGTGGCAGAAATACTAAGCATACAGTCCAAATGTATGGTGAAATGCAT